>OZ025292.1:127576947-128776947 GCA_964019185.1 Maratus speculifer | reverse complement strand
TCCTTTAATGATAAAGAATCAAAAATAAACGCTGTTTACTGTTTTTTACATAGAATTTATTTCGAATTTAGAAAATGTGGCGTGTGTTATATTTTGTTTTAAACACGGATAATTCATTTATAAATTTTATAAAATTGACGCAAAAACACATTAAGTTTAATTGCTTATTAAGAAAACAATAAAACCTCCCTTAAATATAAAAACACTAAAATCAAATCTCCAGAAACTGGGATGTCTAGATTTTTTGTTTTATTTTATTTTATTTTTATTTTATTTATTTTTTATTTTATTTACTTTTTTTTTGCCGCCAGATAAAATACGAAAAACTACCGAACAGAGTTACATTTATATAAATGTCTAAAAAATTAAATTCCGAAATTGTTCGACCAAAAGAAAGTTGAGAATTGATTTTCATATCTGAAATTATACTTTCAGATACGAGAGCATGCATCAAGTGTTGTCGGTTATTTATTTCAACAATACATATTTTATTTCCATGACAATTTGAAAATACTTCTTTTTGAAAAATATTTCTTGTTCTATACATTGGTTTTATTTAGTTATTGAAATATTTTGGAGAGCTAAAGAAATACATAACTGTAAATGTCGCTATTTGTTTTCATTTTACGTGAGGAGGAGGATTTTGTTTAATGATAAAGAATCAAAAACAGCCTTAATGATGGAAGCACTGTTCTATATTAAATTTGTTTTGAATTTAAAAAATATGGCGTGTGTGTTACATTTTGTTTCAAATTCAGATCATTCACGGATTGAAAGACGGATTGAAAAATAGTGGGTTGTACATTAATCGCGAAAAGTACGCAAAATAACGTAATAGTATTTTTTTCATTTATAACTTTCATAAAATTGACACAAAAAATTACATAAAGTTTAATTGTTTATTGAGAAAACAATAAAACTTCCCTTCGATATAAAAACAGCAAAATTAAATCTCCAGAAACTGGTATGTCTAAATTTTCTTTTACAGCCGGCAAAATACGAAAAACTACAGAACAGTTATATTTATATATAAATATACATCTAAAAAATAAAATTCTGAAATTGTTTGACCAAAGGAAAGTTAAGAATTGATTTTTATATCTGAAATTACGCATTCAGACGCGAGACTCCTGCGAATCTATATGTATGCTTTAAGTGTTGTCGGTTATTTGTTTCAACAATACATATTTTATTTCCAAGACAATTTGGAAATACTACTTTTTTATGCTGAAAAAAATGTTCTTTGTGCATGGAGAAGAAATAGTTTTTCTTTAATTTTGAAGAATCTAAAAATTACAATAATGATGAAAATAATATTTCTTATTTCAGATATTGGTTCGTTGAGTTATTTAGTGTTTGGTATAACTAATATATTTATACTCGTTGATGTCACTGCTTGTTTTTCATTCTACATCAGGAGAAGGATTTTTCTTTAATGATAAGGAATCAAAAATATCCTCAATGATGGAAGCACTCTTTACTGCTTTCTATGTTAAATTTGTTTAGAATTTAGAAAACATGTTGTACGTTACATTCTGTTTTAAACGTATATGCGTAATTATAAGCAAAAATTTTTAAACTTAATTGTTATTCTCTTATTTTTAAATATTAGTTTTAATATTATGCCTTTTTAAAATGTTACTATTTTTATATTTTTTCAACATTTTTACTTCTTACAATTACGTTATTATCAAATAGATATATATTAAAGAAAATCGGCTTTCATGTTGTTATTTTTTTATTTTGAAATTGAAATTTAAAATCTTTTTTTACATTTCACTTCTAATCTTATCCGAAAAAAATATAAAACTGTCTGTTATCTCCCGATTATTTACTTTATTATATTTAAATAAAATAAACGAATAAAAATATTGTTTTCCTTATTGTTTAAAATATTTATTATTATTCATAAAGTTCTTAATATACTCTGATTACAAAAATTACAGTAAAACTTGCTGATTTGAGCGAAATATGGGCTTTCAAAGTACAGCCTGAATTTCCAATTTCTTTTTCGTTCCAAAGTTACATCTCAATCTGCTTAAAAGGTAATTTTACCCATGTTTGCTAAATCGGCTTCAATGTTAAAACTATAGGTTGCATATGGCACTCCTAGGGGTAAAACGCTTGTCCTGTCAGCAACTTCCCTAAGGGAGCCAGATTTGTACCACTAGAGATGCAATTCTGGCTCCCTTTAAGGGTGCCGCACATGGGACAAGCGTTTCCCCCTAGGAGTGCCACATGCAACCTTTATTTTTAACAGTGCTGCATCTCCTGAAACCCAGTGTATACCTCTTTATTGCTATATTTTCCGCACAATCCCATGATCGATGGACTAAATATCAAAATTTAACTTTATTTTTTTTTTATCGCAATGGTATTTTTTTAAAAATAAATTAAAATGCATGTATGTTTAGACTTTTTAATTAATTCAATTTTTTTTTCACGGGAAGATTGGATGTTGTAAACAATATTCATTCTGAGTTATAGGTGCAAATTCCCAACTTTTTTAATTTGCCTTTGGCTCCTACTAACAAATATGTCAATCACCACCAGGGAATAAAGAAACAGGGCGAAAGAAAGCAGAAACAACTCGAATTTAGTCAAAAGATCGTAGATTAAAGCTAATTTTATCAAAAGAATGCAAAAATCATCGCGACATTCGTCAAAGAATCGCTGAAAAAGACGATTTTCTTCCAGTGATTCCTGATAAAACGCGATTTTGGTTAGAGGATCGCTAAAAAGCACGCAGTTTTCATCAGAGGATTCCTCGCACCCCCCCCCCAAAAAAAAGGGGGTGGACTTTCGTCAAATGTGATTTCTGATAAACGACCGCTTGAAAAAACGAAAAATATGCCAAAAAATGGCTATTTACAAGCCAAAATTTAGTCGCAATTCTAAAAATTTAGTCGCTACATTTAGACTGTGGACCGTGAATCTGCACCTATTATGAAACTGAACCAACAAAATCATGTAAAGCATAAAATATCGCAAATAACTTATAAAAATGAGCTTGTGTTTCTAACAATCTAAAAATGTAGGATTATATAAAATATTTATTTAAAAAAATAATTTATGATTATATGTTGAGAAATTAATTTCAAAAATTAAAAAAAAAATAGTTTGTCAGATTCTGAGACAACATCTGCTACAGATTGGAATTTCAGTTATTTCTCTATCTTAATATTTTACGTATTGTACCGGCTGTGTACTGGAATTTTCAGGGTGACATTCTTTCATTGTTAAAATGAGAACTGACAGGTGATCCTGTGCAGGTGGTGAAGTGAGAAAGAGAATATTGCCGAAAGGCGTGTTCATCCGTCAGCGATATATGTGAATGATGAGCAAACAAGGACCATGTCACGAATCAAGAAAGCAATGTTTAATGCGTCCAATGGGGAAGCTCCACAGGGGGTGTACATTGGGAAAAAGTAGTGATTTGAGAAGAGCAAGTCTTGTCTGAGATTCTGGCAGCTCGTATCTGGGCTTGTACTTAGAGAGCAGTGTAGGACAGAGGTCCTTGCAGAGAGTGCTCTGTGTCGGATAGCGTAGGCTGAGTTCGTATCTGGAGAGCAAGGGATACAGACGTCCTTGTGTGTAGTGCTCTGGGCCGGATAGCGTAGGCCGAGTATCCAAAGTTGGGAGATTCAAAATTGATCTCCGGTAAAGTGAATCTAACGTGCATTGAGTGTGATGGAGAAGGTGTAATTTGAACAGTACACAGCCAACTTTTTACGGTATTTAATTTAATGTTGAACCGGATCATCTATATCCGAGTTGTAATTGTATATAATTGCAAATAGTGTATGTCTTGTGTACATATAGTATAAATAAACTGTTAATTCAGTTAATTGTCAGCGTAAGTGTTCATTTACACAATCCTCACAGTGGGAAACCCATATCACCTAATAATATAGGTGGTGGTGGCTATAACTACTACGGAATTTCTTCAAAGTTGTGCGGCCTGAGAGGAACGTCCGACAAATTGGTGGCAGCGGTGGGATAGAATCGCCTGAGACCAGTGACCAGCGAGCCGTGTTGCAGTGTGTTAGTGCCAGAGTACCCAGTGGAATTCTTGCGTGGTAATGCCGGATGTCGAGTGTGTGCTAAAATGTTGTGCCGCATCAGTATTAGAGAGAACTGAACCAAGTGTTGTGACATATTATCACCAAATCGTGGAACTATCTGTCAATAGAAGTGTACCCTAGCAGATAAAGTATAAGGTAAGGTGTTTTGATCATTTCCTTCTGCGGACATCTCGAACCAAATGTTGCTGTTGTATAATTAATAGTAATTTAAGTAAATTGTCTAGATAATTTATGTGCAATTAAATAATTATGTTCAGATAGGTAGGAAGTATTAATAACCATATTTGCTATTGTTTTAAGGTCATTAGGAAAAGTCATTAAAAGGAAAGGTCATTATAATTTGAGCTAATGTTGATTTTCTATATTTTTTTTACTAATGATGGTAGTGAACAAAATTAATGAATTGTGTTAATAGTAGTCGGAAGGAATAATTAAATTTACTTAAATTTCTATTATTGTTAAAGTAATATTTAAATGAAGCAATATTCTTTAAGTTTGAAAAGTTGATAACAATTGCTTAGAATTTTAATTGGCTAGAAGTAGTGGAAAAAAAAGGCTCACAGAAAAAAAAAGCTCAAACGAGGGCCATAGTGAGGAAAAATAAAAGTGAAGATTTTGAGTATATTTGTTTTAAGGGTGAGAACCAGTATTGAATTTGAAAATATTTTAGTGAGGATAATTGTAGAAATTTATATGTGCATGTTATACCATTTTTCTTTATGTCGATTTTTTTTGACATCAGTAGATTTATTCAATTTTAACCTATCAGTATTATTATGTAAATCGTATGTTATTATATAAATGTATAAATTGGAATCTATATTGCATAGTAGTTGAATCGAAATTACTGTTTTACCTTTTGTTTTATTGGAAGTAAATTGTGTGATATCAATGGTTGAGGAAAATTAGAGTATTCAATAGGTTAATTAGAAATGAAATGCATTGATTATCTGAAGGGTATTAATTAGTATACTAAGTGGAGATATAACTATACTAATTTAGAAAGTTAGGAAATATTAATTTGGTCGCTTTAAATATTATTGTACTGTAGGGTGGTAATAACAATAGGAGAAAGTATGGCTTTTTTATTAAAACTAAAAAAGGTGGATCTTCAGGTGATAGCCGAAGAATTGGGTGTTGAATTCGCGGAAGATAATACCAGAATTCAGCTTAGGAATAAGATAATGGACAGTGATGTGTATGAAGAGGGGGTTATTAAGGAATTATCTGACGCTATTGTTGCAGAACGATTTGAGCGCGAAGAAAAACAGGAAAAATTAGAATGCGAAAAATTAGAAAAACAGGAAAAATTAGAACGCGAAAATTTAGAAAAACAGGAAAAGTTAGAAATTGAAAAATTAAGGATGGAACATGAATTAGAAATGGAGAGGCTAATAGTTGAAGGATCGGCAAATAATTTTAATGGGTCTAGGGAATTTAGTAATGAAAGAAACATTGAAAAATTGGTCAAAAGTGTTAAAACTCTGTCTATCAAAGTACCAGAAGGGACTGAGGAATGGAATTTATTTTTCAAGAGTTAAGAAAGGGCATTCAAAACTAAAAATGTACCGGAAAACCAGCAGGCCGAAATTCTACTAAATATGTTAGGAGATAAGGCGAATAATTTGTTAATTTATACTTCTAGGGTACAAATGGAGAATTATGAGAAATTAAAGGAATTTGTTCTAAGGGAACATGAGCCGACACCGAAGGCGTGTTTGGAAAATTTTAAGAAGGCTAGGAGAAACCAGAACGAAACTTATGTATTATTTGTATCGCGTTTAATAGCGACATGGGAAAATTATTGTAAGATTAGAGGTGCTGACTCTTATGAAAAGGTCAATCAGTTAATAGTTACTGATAAGTTAGTAAGTAAGTTAGATGATGATACTGCGTCATATATTGGGTTAACTCACCAGGGTAAATGGTTAGAAGCTACTAAAATTGCTAAAGAATGCGACAATTACTTTGATGCTAAACACAAGTCATGCAGCTACGTATAAAAGTTTTAAAGGCAAAGATCGGTATGTAAACAATGAAAAAATGAGACCGAGGGAGGATAGTAAAGTTAGTGGTAACTGGAGGCAAAACGAGAGCAATGAGAGCAATTCTTTTTCGAATAGGAAAATAGATTTTAAGAATCCAAATGATGCTTCAGCTCCTAAATGCTTTAAATGTGGTTTAAGAGGTCATTACCTACGTTTTTGTAATAAAGTGGATAATAAGGGAAAAAATAATGGTATTAAAGGGCGAGATCCGAAAGCGGGTGTACATAAGATTGTTGTAAAAGGAGACAAAGAGTTAACTAATGGAGCTATTGTGGCGAGAATATCGGCAAAGGCCGAACAGAGGACTAATGTTATTGGTGAGAAATTTAATAAACTTGAGAAAATTGAAGTTAGTGTAAATGGGCAAAAAGCAAAGGGATTGGTTGATTCTGGATGTGAAATTAGTGTTATTCATAAAGATTTGGTACCGGAAGAGAAATTAAAAGGAGCGGATAGTATTTATTTACAAGGGTTATTTTCTGAAGCAGTTAAATCACCGTTGGTTAAATTACCGTTAGCTATTCCGCAATTCGGACAAACTAATATAATTAATCAGGAAGTACTTTGCGCGGTGACCGATATAATTAATGAGCAAGTAATTTTACATCCCGGTGTGATTAATGAGTTGTCAGGTGTCAACCGCGAGGAACCATTGCTAGAGCCCAAGAATTAGAAAGTACAGAAATTATTATTGATAATTCGAGTAAAAAGAAAGGTATGAGTAGCGACAGTTGTAATGTTTACGCAATAGAAGCGAGATCGCAAAATGTACAAAGTCAGAATCCAGAAAAAACGGAAGTTGAGAAAGATAATAAAGCTATTGCTAGCAATTCAGATGTATTTAAGAAAACCCAATTGGAATGTAAAGAAATAGAGAAAGCTTGGGTATTAGCTAAAACGGAAAAAGGGGATTATTACATTGCAAATGGCTTATTATATCATAAAGAGAAATTGGTAGGCGAAACTATAGCGCAATTAGTAGTACCCAAGATAAGAAGGGAAAAAATCCTAAAACTAGCGCATACATCGGTATTTGGAGGGCATCATGCAGCCAAGAAAACGTTACAGAGAATCAGGTATTCATTTTATTGTGAGGGGGTGGCGAAAGATACTAACAAATTTTGTGAGTCATGTTTCGAGTGCCAATTGACTAGAAGGGTTAAAGTGAATGATACAGCTCCTATTTCCCCAGTATCGCGCCCAAAACTTCCATTTTAGGTAGTTAATGTTGATTTAAATATGCCTATTGATCCTAAAAGTTCACAAGGGCATCAGTATATACTAACTTTAATTGATCAACATACCAGATGGTCGGATGCGATCTCTCGAAACAAAATCAACTGCTAAAACCGCGTGTGATGCGTTTCTTCAAATATTTATCAGGACAGGAATTCCAAATATAATCGCCTGCGATAATGGAACCAATTTCATTGCCGACTTAGCAAAAGAATTTCAGAAAAGATTAGTCGCTAGTCCACGATTTTCGACCCCACAGTATCCACAGTCTAACGGTATTACCGTTTATATTATGGGCGTACAGGTAAGTCCCAAAGTCTACGACGGGAATCGCACCTTTCCAGTTATTATATGGTAGAGTGTCGGAGGGTCCTTTATCGATTCTTAAGTCATCCCAGGCAGGAGAAAATAAGGGGCGCAGTTAGATACTACGCCGATTCATGAATATTTGAATAAACTTAGGGGACGTTTAGAAAGAGCCGCAAATGAGGCAAAATTATCGTCTGAGGTGCAACAAAATAGAATGGCGTATCACTATAACTTAAGGTCAAAAGAAAAAACGTTTGAAGTAGGCGATAAAGTAATACTGTTAATCCACGATTCAACTAATAAGTTATATTCCAGGTTTGCAAGGGCCGGCAACTATCGTCGAAAAACGAAACCAGCATTCGTTAGTAGTGTAAAAAGGAGAGTTCGATTGATAAGGTGGCGGTGGGGTGGTGGGTGGTGTGTGGTGGAGGTGGAACCACCACCACCTCACAGAGAGAGGGAGCACCACCACCACCTGAAAGAGAAGCTTATCTGATGGAGAGTGTATCATACTATAGTAGGATGATTGGGGAGGGCTTAAAATTGAGGGGGCTTAAATTTTTTTAGGGTTTGAAACTTATGAGATTAAACTGTAGTAGAGGGTTGGATGTTTGGAGTCTGTTAGAGTATGATGGGATTTTTAGAGAGAGAGAGAGAGAGGGGAGGGCTTATTTTTTTAGGAGGGGCTTAAAATTGAGGGGGGGCTTAAAAATTTTTTAGGGAGTTTAAATTTAAATAGAGATTGGAATCAACTTAGAGTAGGAAAGATATTTCAAAATGGGTGAAGGATGTTTTGACTCTGTTACAGTATGATGTGATTTTAGGAAAGGGGGGGGGAGGGCTTAATTTTTAGGGGGGGGGCTTATTTTTCTGAAAGGCTTAAATATTTTTTAATGATTGGAATCAACTTAGAGTAGGAAGGAAATTTGAACATATTGTAAAATATGTTCTAGTATTATGAGATTTTAGGAAGGGGGAGGGCTTAATTTTTAGAGGGGCTTCATTTTTAAGAGGCTTAATTTTTTTTTATTTAAGATCTGAAGCTTATAATATCATACTATAGCAAAGGGGTAACCTCCTCATTTTCCAAACTTCACCCCCCCCCCGGAAGATTTTTATTTTGATACTGTCCTCTGTTGGTTGTGAATCGAATTTTCGTTGGAAATTAATAATTTAAAAAAAATTGAGTCTGATCAATTAAGCATTGCTCATCACGCCTGTGAGATAATTGAGCATTGCGATAAGGAGGAAGGTGAGTCTGATCAATTAAACATTAATCATAATTGTCCATTGCTCATCCCGCCAGTGGCCGCAGAACCGGTCTTCTTCTTCTTTCGTTGGAAATTAATAATTTTTTAAAAATTGAGTTTTCCAAAAGGCTTTAGTGGGATTCGAACCTGTAAAAGAATTTCTTGACTTGATAATTTGTTGTGGATTAATCTAATCAAGCCAAGAAGTTCTGGTTTTAAGTCGAAAAATTGTTTAAAGGTCGGTAAAATCATACTTTAGCAGTGGGAATTCACCTCCACCCCTTCCTTCATACTTTGTTTTAATATCCGTTGCTCTTGCGGTCGTGGAACAGGATTGAATAAGTTTTTATTAGAGTAGAAAACTGAATAATAATTTGAACTTTTTTTGAATATTATTATTATTAGATAAAATTATTTCAAGATTAAATAGGAAGTTAACCTTCTGTAATGACTCTGAATGTCTCATATTACAATCGAATCATCCCTAACTTAAAATAGTATGTTATCAACACGTATTCACTGTCTTGCACAAACATCCGATAACGAAACAATTTTAACAGGAACTAGCTGATACATGAAGAATATCAACTTATTTTATCTAACTTTCACTTATTTACAAATGATGCGAATTGAAACGAGGGGTTTTCTGAAATAATAAAAAAAAACATATATTTTTGCAAAGGCTTTGGGTCCCCCAACATATATTAAAAAATTAATATGTGTTGTAAAATATGAATTTCAGATTTTAACTTTACTTTACCTAAACCTTGATTATTCATACACATTGATTTTTCGATATATAGTTCTAATAAACGGTTAATTGCCATGCATTTATTTTAGTAAGTTTGTTGTATTCACATAAAAAGTGTTTTTACAAGTTATCATCTGTTAGTCGATAACGACAAATTTAAGCAATGTATTACTTTAGTATAGTTTTATCACTGTGCTGAAAATAAGTGATTCTTTTTCCGTTAATTTTCACATGATAAACACCAGATAACATCGAGCCTTTCTTATCAAATACCATTATATTATCAGATCACTTTGTAAACCAATCCTATTATTTTTTTAAAAAACAGTAGCGCCTCCTAGAATTTAACAGATTTTTGTGAATCAGTAGAAATTTATCACACTGTTTATTGTTTTTTTTGTTTTTTTGTCATATGAAGATATTAAGCGCTGTTCTTTAAGTGAGTGCTGTACAAGAAATTTCTTACTTCATGAATATGGAATCGGATTTACCCAGTCAAGAGGTGCAAGTTTCGAATAGTGAAAGATCACCCTCTTCATTAACCCAATCATCCTTTTCTTGTAATCAATGTCAAAAATGCTTCTCTACAAAGATTGCGTTAACCAGACATCAAAGATCCCACTTGGATAAAAAGCCCTTTAAATGTGAAACTTTCATTCAAAGTACTGATTTAAAACGACATAGTGTTACTCATTCCAAGACACCCACTTTATATAAATGTGATCAATGTGCAATGGAATTTTATAGAAAGTATTCGTTAAGAATTCACAAGAGATTTCATAAGACATATAAATGCAATGAATGTTCAATAGAACTCTCTAAAAAATATTTGTTAAAAATTCACAAGAGATCTCATAAGAAGTTTCATGTTTGTGAAAAATGTTCTAACTCGTTTCTATCAAAGTCTGCTTTAACTAAACATAAAAAAAGTCATCGTCAAAAGGAATATAAATGTAAACACTGTGCTGTTATATTTTACTCTGATATCGATTTTTTATTTCACAAAAAAGTTCACTTCAGGAATTTCGAATGCAAACACTGTAACAAAACATTTAATGTTGACACCAAGTTTATTCAACATTTGATTAAAATGCATAAGTGAAAAAATGCAAACTTTGTCAAATCATGTGAACTGGTTGATTTTCTGTACAGTTTATAATTTTTTTTTGTATTTTTATCATTATCGAGAATGATGAATAAATAATGTGTAAATGAAAAAAAGCTTTTGTCTTGTATTTTTGTTATAACAATTTATGAATTTTAATAATTATTTCACGAGATTTACTTAAATTTTAACATTTAGAAAAAAGGTTCTTATCAATTAAAATTAGAGTTCACTTTAATTTATTAATTTTTCATTTTAAAATACTGAATTTGTATTTATATTGAATTAATTTTAAAATACTTTTAATATATTAGAATTATTTACCAAGTTTAATTTGTATTAACAATTGTTATTTACATAATCATGATGGATATTACCTAGTGTTGTCACAAAAATTTTCAAAAAGAACGAAACTGTTAACAATAAGTATTATTCATTACTTAGATTAAAACTTTTACCTAGTGTTGCCACAAAAATTTTCAAAGATAGAGAAAATGATAACATTATTTATCAAAAGCTTACTTAAATTAAAACCTTGTGTTGCCACAAAATTCTTCAAAAATAGTAAAACCACTAACATAATTTATAAACTACCACTTATGTACAAAGACTGTTTTTTTAGATTATTAAAAAATGGTTGACTAAAACTTATAGCATTACTAATTTTTTAATGTTTAACTGTAACCGACGCTGATTTTTTAACATATATTAGGATATGTGTTGTTTTTAAGCATTCAGTTTGCAACTGATTTCCGTTTGAACTTCATCAGCGGCTATCCTTATTTTTTGAAAATGGATTCTGTAGTAAATTTGATAAAAAGACCTCTCGACGAAGTAGTTCCTTCTTCAAAGTATCAATGTTTAGAAGAATGTAATGAACCTATTTATGTGAATGAATTAAACTTGCCGAGATTAGAAGTTCCCAATTCATTGAACACTAACAATGAGACAATATCATGTGATTATCCACTGAATGTGAAATCTGAGATTAATACGAATATTTTTAACTTAATTTCCCAAGACGAATATTTTCAAGAACCCGCTACTAGATGTGAAGAGACTGTGTTTCAAGCAATCAACCTTTCCCAAGCAAGTGATGAAAGCCAATCCACCACTCCACGAACTAAAAGGGGCAAATCCTGTAATCGTGTTATATTTCGAGAAGAACTCAGTGATTGTATCTTCTTAATTTTAAAACTGTATAACAGACAATTTTATATACATATTCAAGAGCTTAAACGCAGTGGGCTTACTAATGAAGAAATTGTAACGAAAAATGCAATTTTTATGGATGTTAACAGTTGGTACGAATTTTGCAATAAAATTTTTCCATTTAATTTGAAGTATAAAAGTTCCTCGTTTGTTGCTAATAACATGATATTAGTGTTAAATTTTAATAATTCTATCATGCGAATTAAACATTTAAAGAATTATTCTCACATTGACTTGAACGAGTATCAGTTAGAAAAGTTAAAAATAAAAGCCTTTGATCTGAATAAAGAACTTCTTCAGCATATATATGTAAAGCATTTACCAAACTTAATAAGACAGAAATGTACCGTTAGTAACACATCTTTAGAAAATGAACGCATGTACCAACATAAACTTATAACGTGTATTGAAAATAGTATGTCGAGTATATTGAAGCGCATTTTTGAATGCAATGGATGTATTTTTAAGCACGAATCTGTAATTTTTCATCCGTGTTTGATATTAAATAATCGACAAAAATTTGAACAAATAGGAGAAATGTTATTAACTCTAATAGATTTCGACTTTGTTATTTCCTCGTTTTTAAACGAAGTAGATTGTATTAGTGAAAACTTCTTATCTAATATTAATGTAGAAACCATTCAAAACGAATTGTTTAATATAATGAAATAAAATGTTTTACTATTCTCTTTAATATGTGTGTTTAATTATTTTCAAAATGTATGTTTATTTCATTTAGCTTTTTCAAAACATTTATAAATTGTTTCAATTTGTATATGTATAAAAAAAAAGAAACACTTCATTATTAATAAAAAATATATTAACTATCTTAAATAATAATAATAATAATAATCTTAATTATTTTAATTCATTCTTTTCAAAAATTAGAAAGTTAAAAAGTTAATAAAAACTTTATACAAAAATTAATATTAATAGAAATTTTTTTCAAATGTTTAAAATATATTTTGAAAATTTTAAAATGTATTACAACTTATCAAAATTGAGTTTACTGATTTATATGAGTATGTATATTATTTTCACTCTATTATATTACTGTAACATTACAACAGATTCATAGTTAATGACATATAAACATTAGGATGTATATAAAAGCAATAGATTAATATACTCTCTTGTTTTATTAAAAATAAAATAACTTCATAAAAATGTTAAAAAAATAAAAAGTTTATGAAAAGTTTAAAAAATAATTCATTAGATTAAAAAAAAAAAAAAAATACAAATTAAAAAATATATTTCATAAGTTTACAAAAAAAAAAGTAACATAAAAAGTTTTATCGAAAAAAAAAAGTAACATAAAAAGTTTTAACAAAAAAAAAGTAACATAAAAAATTTTAACAAAAAAAAAAAAAGTAACATAAAAAGTTTTAACAAAAAAAAAGTGTTATAAAAAGTTTTAACAGAAAAAAAACTTTACACAAAAAATGATATCAATAGAATTTTTTTTTCAAATGTTTAAAATATATTTTGCAAAAGTTAAAATGAGTTTTCTGATTTATGTATATTATTTTCACTCTATTATCTTACTGTAATATTGCAATTCATTCACAAACACGTATAAACATTTGGATGTGCATAAAAGCAATGCATTAATTTATTATCTTGTTATTAAAAGATAAAATAGTTTCATAAAAATCTTTTCAAAATTAAAAAAAAGTTTCATAAGTTTACAAAAAATAAAAACTTTATGAAAAAGTTAAAAAAATAATTCATAAATTAAAAAAAATATTTCATAAATTAAAAAAATATATTTCATAATATAAAAAAATATATTTCATAAGTTAAAAAAAATCATAAGTTAAAAGTTATTTCTAAAGTTCTTTAATAATTTAAAAAAAAAAACTTTATTGAAAAAATAATATCAATAGAAATTAAATGTTTAAAATTTATTTCACAAAAGTTAAAATGTATTACATCTAATCAAAAATGACTTTACTGATTTATGTGTGTATGTATATTATTTTCACTGTATTATCTTACTGTAACATACATTTATAGTTAAACACATATAGGATGTGTATAACATGTGTACAACATGTGTATAACATAGGATGTGTAGGATGTGTATAACATAGGATGTGTAAACACATTAGGATGTGTATAAAAGCAACACATTAATATACTATCTTGTTTTATTAAAAGATAAAATAACTTCATAAAAATCTTTTCAAAATAAAAAAAAGTTTCATAAGTTTACAAAAAATAAAACTTTGTGAAAAAGTTTTAAAAAATATTTCATAACATTAAAAAAAATATTTCATAAATTAAAAAAAATGTATCTATGTATATTTCCCAAGTTTAAAAAAAAATTAAATGTTTAAAAAATGATTTACAAGTTAAAAAAAAAAATACAACTTATCAAAAAATGAGTTTACCGATTTACTGATTTATGTGTGTATGTTATTTACATCATATTATCTTACTACCAACATTACAGAACGTTCTTAGTTAAACACTTATAAACATCAGCAACTGTATAAAAGCAGTTGATACTTTCCTGTTTTTATTAAAAGTCATACTAACTTTATAAAAATGTTTTCAAATAATAATAAAAAAAGTTGTTAAGTTATTAGATTCTCCTCTTTAATTGCATCTCATTGATAAGTTTTAATCAACCATCCAACCATGCAACTGTTTTCACAATCAACTATTATGTGAGTTAGGATTTCATTGGTAAGTTTTAATCAACCAACCAACCAACATTTTACGTAACCAACTATTTATTTTCCCTAGCAATCAGCTATTTATTTACCCTAGTAACCAAAAAGCTTTTATCGACACATGAACAAAATTTTAAGATGCAAGACTCGTCCTTTTTAATCGAAAAAACAATGGCTTATATTATTTTTTTTTCTTACTTAAATGAAACCTTCGCATGTGCATGGTAAAACTTGGAAAAATTCATTTAATACACAAATTTAAAGAAAACAGACAAAGTCTTCACACTTCTTTTAGTATTGTACTAACATTTTACCAAATATCTTTAGAACTCAACAAGGTTTTAAATAATTATTTTAATAAAAATTGTCATTTGTAAGTAACATTATTGAACTAACTTGGAAAAATTAACTTGGCAAAACAGGTTTTCGCTGTTCCAACTTAGTAATAATCATAAGTTCATATGTTAATTAATCTGTTTGGTTATGTTCCAGCATGGCTTTATAAAATATATCTAAAAAAACCTTTAATATTAATGTCTAAAAATATGCAGTTAGTCTTTTCTAGATAATTATTTTCACATCTTTTATTTAAAAACATTTTTAAATAAAATTAATGCAGTTGCCAATTTATCTGTGTGTTATGAAATGTGCATGCAAAACTTTTAATTATAATTTTCATATTTTTAGTATTTCAAATTATTGTTTTCAAAGTGTACTAAAATTTGGAAATCTATTTAATTTTCATGCATAATTAAAATAAAATAGTTTAATAATAAAGGCACATTTAACATTCTGTACTCACCATCGCAAAAGCACGTCCGACGCAGTCAAGAATTTGGGAGGAAATGAAAAATTCAAAGTCCTTATCAGAAAATGTTATCAGATAACCATATCAAAATATCTGTGACGTCAAAGAACAGGTGTCATCAACTGATCACGTGATGTATACCTAGTGCTTTGTTTTCTAGATTGGTTCTTATAAACATCCATTTATTAAGTAATTTAATCATTCTAATAACTATTAATTAATTAATTAATTAATTAGTTTAATTAATTCTTTGATAAAATGTTTAACAAAACATGATATCACAGATATTAGTTACAATCAGCATTTGTTTTAAACTAGTGAATTTTCATATCCTGTTTTTTAAGATATCTAGCACTAGGTATACATCACGTGATCAGTTGATGACACCTGTTCTTTGCATAACTGCATTAATTTTATTTAAAAATGTTTTTAAATAAAAGATGTGAAAATAATTATCTAGAAAAGACTAACTGCATATTTTTAGACATTAATATTAAAGGTTTTTTTAGATATATTTTATAAAGCCATGCTGGAACATAACCAAACAGATTAATTAACATATAAACTTATGATTATTACTAAGTTGGAACAGCGAAAACCTGTTTTGCCAAGTTAATTTTTCCAAGTTAGTTCAATAATGTTACTTACAAATGACAATTTTTATTAAAATAATTATTTAAAACCTTGTTGAGTTCTAAAGATATTTGGTAAAATGTTAGTACAATACTAAAAGAAGTGTGAAGACTTTGTCTGTTTTCTTTAAATTTGTGTATTAAATGAATTTTTCCAAGTTTTACCATGCACATGCGAAGGTTTCATTTAAGTAAGGAAAAAAAATAATATAAGTCATTGTTTTTTCGATTAAAAAGGACGAGTCTTGCATCTTAAAATTTTGTTCATGTGTCGATAAAAGCTTTTTGGTTACTAGGGTAAATAAATAGCTGATTGCTAGGGAAAATAAATAGTTGGTTACGTAAAATGTTGGTTGGTTGGTTGATTAAAATTTACCAATGAAATCCTAACTCACATAATAGTTGATTGTGAAAACAGTTGCATGGTTGGATGGTTGATTAAAACTTATCAATGAGATGCAATTAAAGAGGAGAATCTAATAACTTAACAACTTTTTTTATTATTATTTGAAAACATTTTTATAAAGTTAGTATGACTTTTAATAAAAACAGGAAAGTATCAACTGCTTTTATACAGTTGCTGATGTTTATAAGTGTTTAACTAAGAACGTTCTGTAATGTTGGTAGTAAGATAATATGATGTAAATAACATACACACATAAATCAGTAAATCGGTAAACTCATTTTTTTGATAAGTTGTATTTTTTTTTTTAAACTTGTAAATCATTTTTTAAACATTTAATTTTTTTTTTAAACTTGTGAAATATACATAGATACATTTTTTTTAATTTATGAAATATTTTTTTTAATGTTATGAAATATTTTTTTAAACTTTTTCACAAAGTTTTATTTTTTGTAAACTTATGAAACTTTTTTTTATTTTGAAAAGATTTTTATGAAGTTATTTTATCTTTTAATAAAACAAGATAGTATATTAATGTGTTGCTTTTATACACATCCTAATGTGTTTACACATCCTATGTTATACACATCCTACACATCCTATGTTATACACATGTTGTACACATGTTATACACATCCTATATGTGTTTAACTATAAATGTATGTTACAGTAAGATAATACAGTGAAAATAATATACATACACACATAAATCAGTAAAGTCATTTTTGATTAGATGTAATACATTTTAACTTTTGTGAAATAAATTTTAAACATTTAATTTCTATTGATATTATTTTTTCAATAAAGTTTTTTTTTTTTTTTAAATTATTAAAGAACTTTTGAAATAACTTTTAACTTATGATTTTTTTTTAACTTATGAAATATATTTTTTTAATTTATGAAATATATTTTTTTAATTTATGAAATATTTTTTTTAATTTATGAATTATTTTTTTAACTTTTTCATAAAGTTTTTCTTTTTTGTAAACTTATGAAACTTTTTTTTAATTTTGAAAAGATTTTTATGAAACTATTTTATCTTTTAATAACAAGATAATAAATTAATGCATTGCTTTTATGCACATCCTAATGTTTATACGTGTTTGTGAATGAATTGCAATGTTACAGTAAGATAATAGAGTGAAAATAATATACATAAATCAGAAAACTCATTTTAACTTTTGCAAAATATATTTTAAACATTTGAAAAAAAAATTCTATTGATATTATTTTTTGTGTAAAGTTTTTTTTCTGTTAAAACTTTTTATAACACTTTTTTTTTGTTAAAACTTTTTATGTTACTTTTTTTTTTGTTAAAATTTTTTATGTTACTTTTTTTTTTGTTAAAACTTTTTATGTTACTTTTTTTTTTCGATAAAACTTTTTATGTTACTTTTTTTTTTTTTGTAAACTTATGAAATATATTTTTTAATTTGTGATTTTTTTTTTATCTAATGAATTATTTTTTAAACTTTTCATAAACTTTTTATTTTTTTAACATTTTTATGAAGTTATTTTATTTTTAATAAAACAAGAGAGTATATTAATCTATTGCTTTTATATACATCCTAATGTTTATATGTCATTAACTATGAATCTGTTGTAATGTTACAGTAATATAATAGAGTGAAAATAATATACATACTCATATAAATCAGTAAACTCAATTTTGATAAGTTGTAATACATTTTAAAATTTTCAAAATATATTTTAAACATTTGAAAAAAATTTCTATTAATATTAATTTTTGTATAAAGTTTTTATTAACTTTTTAACTTTCTAATTTTTGAAAAGAATGAATTAAAATAATTAAGATTATTATTATTATTATTATTTAAGATAGTTAATATATTTTTTATTAATAATGAAGTGTTTCTTTTTTTTATACATATACAAATTGAAACAATTTATAAATGTTTTGAAAAAGCTAAATGAAATAAACATACATTTTGAAAATAATTAAACACACATATTAAAGAGAATAGTAAAACATTTTATTTCATTATTTTAAACAATTCGTTTTGAATGGTTTCTACATTAATATTAGATAAGAAGTTTTCACTAATACAATCTACTTCGTTTAAAAACGAGGAAATAACAAAGTCGAAATCTATTAGAGTTAATAACATTTCTCCTATTTGTTCAAATTTTTGTCGATTATTTAATATCAAACAGGGATGAAAAATTACAGATTCGTGCTTAAAAATACATCCATTGCATTCAAAAATGCGCTTCAATATACTCGACATACTATTTTCAATACACGTTATAAGTTTATGTTGGTACATGCGTTCATTTTCTAAAGATCTGTTACTAACGGTACATTTCTGTCTTATTAAGTTTGGTAAATGCTTTACATATATATGCTGAAGAAGTTCTTTATTCAGATCAAAGGCTTTTATTTTTAACTTTTCTAACTGATACTCGTTCAAGTCAATGTGAGAATAATTCTTTAAATGTTTAATTCGCATGATAGAATTATTAAAATTTAACACTAATATCATGTTATTAGCAACAAACGAGGAACTTTTATACTTCAAATTAAATGGAAAAATTTTATTGCAAAATTCGTACCAACTGTTAACATCCATAAAAATTGCATTTTTCGTTACAATTTCTTCATTAGTAAGCCCACTGCGTTTAAGCTCTTGAATATGTATATAAAATTGTCTGTTATACAGTTTTAAAATTAAGAAGATACAATCACTGAGTTCGTCTCGAAATATAACACGATTACAGGATTTGCCCCTTTTAGTTCGTGGAGTGGTGGATTGGCTTTCATCACTTGCTTGGGAAAGGTTGATTGCTTGAAACACAGTCTCTTCACATCTAGTAGCGGGTTCTTGAAAATATTCGTCTTGGGAAATTAAGTTAAAAATATTCGTATTAATCTCAGATTTCACATTCAGTGGATAATCACATGATATTGTCTCATTGTTAGTGTTCAATGAATTGGGAACTTCTAATCTCGGCAAGTTTAATTCATTCACATAAATAGGTTCATTACATTCTTCTAAACATTGATACTTTGAAGAAGGAACTACTTCGTCGAGAGGTCTTTTTATCAAATTTACTACAGAATCCATTTTCAAAAAATAAGGATAGCCGCTGATGAAGTTCAAACGGAAATCAGTTGCAAACTGAATGCTTAAAAACAACACATATCCTAATATATGTTAAAAAATCAGCGTCGGTTACAGTTAAACATTAAAAAATTAGTAATGCTATAAGTTTTAGTCAACTATTTTTTAATAATCTAAAAAAACAGTCTTTGTACATAAGTGGTAGTTTATAAATTATGTTAGTGGTTTTACTATTTTTGAAGAATTTTGTGGCAACACAAGGTTTTAATTTAAGTAAGCTTTTGATAAATAATGTTATCATTTTCTCTATCTTTGAAAATTTTTTTGGCAACACTAGGTAAAAGTTTTAATCTAAGTAATGAATAATACTTATTGTTAACAGTTTCGTTCTTTTTGAAAATTTTTGTGACAACACTAGGTAATATCCATCATGATTATGTAAATAACAATTGTTAATACAAATTAAACTTGGTAAATAATTCTAATATATTAAAAGTATTTTAAAATTAATTCAATATAAATACAAATTCAGTATTTTAAAATGAAAAATTAATAAATTAAAGTGAACTCTAATTTTAATTGATAAGAACCTTTTTTCTAAATGTTAAAATTTAAGTAAATCTCGTGAAATAATTATTAAAATTCATAAATTGTTATAACAAAAATACAAGACAAAAGCTTTTTTTCATTTACACATTATTTATTCATCATTCTCGATAATGATAAAAATACAAAAAAAAATTATAAACTGTACAGAAAATCAACCAGTTCACATGATTTGACAAAGTTTGCATTTTTTCACTTATGCATTTTAATCAAATGTTGAATAAACTTGGTGTCAACATTAAATGTTTTGTTACAGTGTTTGCATTCGAAATTCCTGAAGTGAACTTTTTTGTGAAATAAAAAATCGATATCAGAGTAAAATATAACAGCACAGTGTTTACATTTATATTCCTTTTGACGATGACTTTTTTTATGTTTAGTTAAAGCAGACTTTGATAGAAACGAGTTAGAACATTTTTCACAAACATGAAACTTCTTATGAGATCTCTTGTGAATTTTTAACAAATATTTTTTAGAGAGTTCTATTGAACATTCATTGCATTTATATGTCTTATGAAATCTCTTGTGAATTCTTAACGAATACTTTCTATAAAATTCCATTGCACATTGATCACATTTATATAAAGTGGGTGTCTTGGAATGAGTAACACTATGTCGTTTTAAATCAGTACTTTGAATGAAAGTTTCACATTTAAAGGGCTTTTTATCCAAGTGGGATCTTTGATGTCTGGTTAACGCAATCTTTGTAGAGAAGCATTTTTGACATTGATTACAAGAAAAGGATGATTGGGTTAATGAAGAGGGTGATCTTTCACTATTCGAAACTTGCACCTCTTGACTGGGTAAATCCGATTCCATATTCATGAAGTAAGAAATTTCTTGTACAGCACTCACTTAAAGAACAGCGCTTAATATCTTCATATGACAAAAAAAAAAAAAAAAAAAAAAAAAAAAAAAAAAAAAAAAACAATAAACAGTGTGATAAATTTCTACTGATTCACAAAAATCTGTTAAATTCTAGGAGGCGCTACTGTTTTTTAAAAAAATAATAGGATTGGTTTACAAAGTGATCTGATAATATAATGGTATTTGATAAGAAAGGCTCGATGTTATCTGGTGTTTATCATGTGAAAATTAACGGAAAAAGAATCACTTATTTTCAGCACAGTGATAAAACTATACTAAAGTAATACATTGCTTAAATTTGTCGTTATCGACTAACAGATGATAACTTGTAAAAACACTTTTTATGTGAATACAACAAACTTACTAAAATAAATGCATGGCAATTAACCGTTTATTAGAACTATATATCGAAAAATCAATGTGTATGAATAATCAAGGTTTAGGTAAAGTAAAGTTAAAATCTGAAATTCATATTTTACAACACATATTAATTTTTTAATATATGTTGGGGGACCCAAAGCCTTTGCAAAAATATATGTTTTTTTTATTATTTCAGAAAACCCCTCGTTTCAATTCGCATCATTTGTAAATAAGTGAAAGTTAGATAAAATAAGTTGATATTTTTCATGTATCAGCTAGTTCCTGTTAAAATTGTTTCGTTATCGGATGTTTGTGCAAGACAGTGAATACGTGTTGATAACATACTATTTTAAGTTAGGGATGATTCGATTGTAATATGAGACATTCAGAGTCATTACAGAAGGTTAACTTCCTATTTAATCTTGAAATAATTTTATCTAATAATAATAATATTCAAAAAAAGTTCAAATTATTATTCAGTTTTCTACTCTAATAAAAACTTATTCAATCCTGTTCCACGACCGCAAGAGCAACGGATATTAAAACAAAGTATGAAGGAAGAGGTGGAGGTGAATTCCCACTGCTAAAGTATGATTTTACCGACCTTTAAACAATTTTTCGACTTAAAACCAGAACTTCTTGGCTTGATTAGATTAATCCACAACAAATTATCAAGTCAAGAAATTCTTTTACAGGTTCGAATCCCACTAAAGCCTTTTGGAAAACTCAATTTTTAAAAAATTATTAATTTCCAACGAAAGAAGAAGAAGACCGGTTCTGCGGCCACTGGCGGGATGAGCAATGGACAATTATGATTAATGTTTAATTGATCAGACTCACCTTCCTCCTTATCGCAATGCTCAATTATCTCACAGGCGTGATGAGCAATGCTTAATTGATCAGACTCAATTTTTTTAAAATTATTAATTTAAAACGAAAATTCGATTCACAACCAACAGAGGACAGTATCAAAATAAAAATCTTCCGGGGGGGGGTGAAGTTTGGAAAATGAGGAGGTTACCCCTTTGCTATAGTATGATATTATAAGCTTCAGATCTTAAATAAAAAAAATTAAGCCTCTTAAAAATTAAGCCCCTCTAAAAATTAAGCCCTCCCCCTTCCTAAAATCTCATAATACTAGAACATATTTTACAATATGTTCAAATTTCCTTCCTACTCTAAGTTGATTCAAATCATTAAAAAATATTTAAGCCTTTCAGAAAAATAAGCCCCCCCCTAAAAATTAAGCCCTCCCCCCCCTTTCCTAAAATCACATCATACTGTAACAGAGTCAAAACATCCTTCACCCATTTTGAAATATCTTTCCTACTCTAAGTTGATTCCAATCTCTATTTAAATTTAAACTCCCTAAAAAATTTTTAAGCCCCCCCCTCAATTTTAAGCCCCTCCTAAAAAAATAAGCCCTCCCCTCTCTCTCTCTCTCTCTAAAAATCCCATCATACTCTAACAGACTCCAAACATCCAACCCTCTACTACAGTTTAATCTCATAAGTTTCAAACCCTAAAAAAATTTAAGCCCCCTCAATTTTAAGCCCTCCCCAATCATCCTACTATAGTATGATACACTCTCCATCAGATAAGCTTCTCTTTCAGGTGGTGGTGGTGCTCCCTCTCTCTGTGAGGTGGTGGTGGTTCCACCTCCACCACACACCACCCACCACCCCACCGCCACCTCATCAATCGAACTCTCCTTTTTACACTACTTTCGTTTATAGTTGAGTTGGCCGACGGGAGTAGGAAGCATGTGCATCAAAATAAAATAAGAGAATTTATTGCTAAATGTATATAGTTAAAATTGCTTTCGAAGGTGATGAGGAATTTGGAGAAGTTGGGGAAATTCCTATTTTGAACCGGGATTCAGAGATAGAATGAGATATAGAAATCTTCGAAATAAAAGGGTTGTCTAATAGTCAAGTCGAAGATATAAAAAATACATTTTGAGGGAGAATAAAGAGGTGTTTATGGGTCCTGTACGACCAGCGGAAGTAGGGGAAGATCGTATTGATCTTAAACCGGGGGTGGCCAGGGAAAAGCCAAAGTTATATAGCGTAAAGGTAGCTTACAAAGAGGAAGTAGATAGGCAGATTCGGGAGTTATTAGAATTAAATCTAATCGAAGTGTCAAATGCTGAAATTAGTCATCCAATTGATTGTGTGGCGAAAAAAGACGTAACTGTTAGACTTTTTATAGATTATAGAGCTTTAAATTCGGTAACTCAGGTTCCATCCTTTCCTATGAAAGATTCACAAGAAATCATGTACACCGCAAGGGCGGCTAAATATTTATCTTCGATTAATCTATTGAGGGGTTATTGGCAGATTAAAATGGCTGAGGAGTGTCAACATTTGACAGCTTTTACAACGCATAACGGAACTTATCAGTGGCGTACTATGCCTTTTGGTTTATCAGTGGCGGCTGCTACGTTTCAGAAAGATATGAATGAGGTTCTTGACGGTCATCGGAGATATGCGGAAGCATATATTGATGATTTCATCATTTTCTCCGACACCTGGGAAGAGCATTGTGAGCATGTTAGGGCTGTCATTGAAGAGCTTAAAAATAGAAATTTTACGATTAGACTGGATAAATGTAAATTTGGAGAGAAATTGACTAAGTCTTTTGGTCATGTAATTGGGGGTGGAACGCATGCATCGGAGGAGGAGAAAATAGGAGCAATAAGGAATTTAAACAGTCCAAAAACTAAAAAGGAAGTTAGATCTGTTTTGGGATTAATGGGATTTTACCGATTTTATATTCCAAATTATGCCGAAAAAGCTATACCGTTAACCGAAATAACTAAAGGGAAGGTTAAAATACTGTACCATGGAATGAAAGGGCAGAAAGCATTTAATACTCTAAAATATGAGTTATGTAAAGTGACGAGTTTGGCTACACCTACCGTGGGCCGGGAATATCAGCTCCACGCCAATGCTTCCGACCTAGCAGTAGGATTTTGTCTTACTCAAAAAGATGAAAAGGGTCGATTTAGACCGATAGCTTTTGACAGTCAGAAATTGTCAGGGGCTCAGCGTGCTTGGTAGAGTGTACAAAAAGTGGCTTGGAGTGTTCTCTTCGGGTTCCGAAAGTTTGAAAAGTGGACCTATGGATCTCAAATTGAGATCATTACAGATCACAATCCATTAAAATTTCTCACTGAAACAACCCCAAGGTCCCCCAAACTCACTAGACGGGCTCTTGCATTGCAACGCTGGAACCTGAGTATTTCTCATCGTCCAGGAGCTCAACATTTGAGTGCTGATGCAATTTCTAGGCTACATAGAAAGAGCTGGGAAGAACAACCAGTTGCTAGCCCATCAGCATCAATGACCAAGTAGTGGACAACCTTAAAGGGATGTCATCACATGTTTAATTTTTTTCCTGTGTATGTGTAATTATTTTTCAATTTTGTGTTTATAATAGTGTATTAGCAAGTATATTGTTTATGTAATAATAGTATTAGTACAAGGTTATGTAGAGATGTCAGTAGATAATGTTCAGATACCTGGAAATACCTATCTAATAAGCATAATGAAGAAATCTGCAAAGAAACTATTGAACTCTTCTGTGATAGTACTATATGTTTGGGGAAAATTGGCCCCTAAAAGGCATATTTTCCGCTAAGGTGGGGGGGGGGGGGTCAGGTTCTAAGACAACATCTCTTACACACTGGAATTTCTGTTATTTCTCTTTCTTAATATTTTATGTATTGTACCGGCTGTGTACTGGAATTTTCAGGGTGACATTCTTTCTTTGATAAAATGAGAATTGACAGGTGATCATGTACAGGTGGTGAAGTGAGAAAGAGAACATTGCCGAGAGGCGTGTTCATCCGTCAGCGATGTATGTGAATGATGAGCAAACAAGGAATATGTTACAAATCAAGAAAGCAATGTGGAATGCGTCCAATGGAAAAGCTCCACAGGGGGGTGTATATTGGGGAAAAGCAGTGATTTAAGAAGAGCAAGTCTTGTCTGAGATTTTGGCAGTTCGTACCTGGGCTGGTACTTAGAGAGCAGTGTAGGACAGAGGTCCTTGCCGAGAGTGATCTGGGCCTGATAGCGTAGGCCGAGTATCAATGTGTTGGGAGATTCGAAATTGATCTCCGCTAAAGTGAATCTAACGTGCAATGAGTGTGAGGAAGATGGTGTAATTTAACAGTACACAGTCAACTTAATAAAAGTACAATAAAATTACAATAGTCTTTCTAAATTTTTATACGCAACCCGCGTTGCAGTTACATATATATTTTTAAGTTACACAGTTTCTAAAAAATATTTTAGTAACTTTTATTTTTTTATTTGTGATGCAAACTTGTGTAACTTATGTAAATTTTTGTTGAATCGCAGTGTCTTTAAAGAAATTAATAGCTTTACACATTTTTTAACAGTGTATTTAAAAGAATAGAGTAAAATTTATTTGCTTTCTGATAAATCTACTTGTTTACGTTTTAAACCAAATAATAAAAAAAAAAATCTGAGATTTTCGCAAAAAATCTAGTTCGGTATTTAGTTGAAATTAATGTATTGGCAATATTTTTAAAAATAATACAATCAGAATTTTTTAAAATTATCATTGAATATTTATAAAGAGTATTTTTAAAAGCTTTTTAACTCTTTTCTTTATGTCTTTTTGTAGTGGTTAAATAAATAAAACTATAACCTGGAAAAATACAATTCCTGTTTAAGTTTTATATGGAAAGTAATAAACTTATAAAATAAATAAATGAGGAAGCTGTCAACATATACTTTATTTCTAAATTTAAAGAGGATTTTTACCAATAAAACTGCATGAATAAAAAAATGTCAACGTTTCAATTTAATGAACAAAACCATCTTCAGGAATAAATTTTTCTGAAAAGATATATTGGCAGGAAATAATCTACGTTCCAATTGTCAAAAACTATACTTAATCTAGACATGGCATGTGGTTTTATTTTTATATAGACTTTAAAATTATGAATAATGTATATTTTTCGATAGCGAGATTTATTTTGCTAATTATTCGATATTAGATAGTAAATACTTTAGTTATTATATTTATCATTAGTTTTAATTCTAAAGCTTATTTTTCATACAACTTTATACCGCATTACCCATTGGGAATTCTTAATACATTATCAACCGATTTTGTATAAATTCAATTTAATATTTTCATGTACAATTTTATTATAAAATTTACATTTGCATTTACACTTTGCAATTACAGTCCTTTGCCTCTATTCTTATAGTAAAAAAAAGTATTGAATGTGCTATTTAAATGATTTTCAATATCAATACTATTTTAGTTTACTATTTTATGATTTTATATTCTTATTTTAACTCTTGGTGAATTTTGATTATCTTAGGAAATAATTAGCATTTTCAAATCCTTTCAAATAAAAACTCATTTCTTTCGCATTATCATGGGATTTAAAGAATTGTTAATTAAAGAAAATAAGGAAATGTGAAGCAAAAGCTTTGGTCTTTTTAAAATTCTAGGTATTCAATATCTCCTTTTTCTGAAAAAAAGTAAGATTAAACATTAATAACAGTTTGATCAAAGTACATTTAAAAAGTACTGGAAAACAGTAATGAGGCATATCTATTTTCAGGCTATTAATATTAAGAATCTGCTTTAAAAAGCTAACTAACTGGATCATTTAACTCGATTTTGTATACTTCTTCTTTAATTGCATGGTAAAATAACAATATCCATGAATGATAACTTACTTCACAAAGAAAATCTAGATACATAAGTGTATAATAGTAATTCAGTAATATTTTTATTTTCAAAATATAATGAATATAAGATGGTACATGAAAGTACCATTTTTTAAAGAAAAAATTTAATAGGCCTTTTTTAAATTATTTTTTAAATCATTATTTCAGAACTCGAAAGAATTTTTTTTTCAAGGAAAAAAAAAATCAAGTATGCAATGTTGAAAAAAAATTTAAAAATGATTATTCAACGCTTAAAAATGAGGGCTTTTTAACCACATTTATAGGATGACGTTGTGTGTACTTATTTCTATCAAAGGATTTTTTTGACACCTTTGCTTTTGAAGGCAAATGATTGCATTAACTGCATAAAATGTTAGGATCTCACTATGTGTCAATATGTTGGGATACTCCCCACACTATGTGGTGGGGTTGTAACGACCCCAAGTAACTGACTTTAGCAAGTAACTCCCGCCTATAATTTTGCAAGAAGCGATCCTAACTGTATGTCCTGAATCCTAACTGTTTCTTCCGTGTTGAACAGACGGTGCTGATATAATATAAAATCTACTGATGGATACGAAAAGAAAAAAAAGAGAGTGAGAAGAATGGGACAGTGGTTGACGAGCGAGGATTTTAAAAATTTAATTATTGTTTTATTTTTATGTGTGAAAAGTTTTATTTGTCAAATTTTAGAATGTACCTGTTAATTTAGTATTGTGAAATAAATAAATGATAACCGTGAAAATGATTTATCAGTCTGCTGCCAACACTGGAACATGGAGAGGGGTTGAAATACGGCCAACTTCATTAGAGGCCTCGGAATCTTTTGCTTTTTAGGCGGGTCTTAGGACGGAATTAATGATGTAATCTCCGTCTATCCAATCTCGTGAGGAAGTTGTCCTTGTAAGGGGCGTTACAAACAACAGTTGTATCTGCCGATTGGTTAAACATGATATGATGTCATAAATTCCGTCCTAACAGCCAAGAGCTTCCAAGGCCTCTAATGAAGTTGGCCATGGTTGAAATAGTTACAGGGTTTCAAATTATCAGTTAAATAGAGATACTTAGATTAATGTATTGAACACGCATTAACATTAATGCGTGTTTTTTAGAGATTATTTAACCAGGTTGTTAATTACAGTTTGTTTCATGCATGTACAAAATATAAATATACAGAAATATAATAATAAAAAAAAAATATATGTCCAGGATTGAAAATTGAAGATTGGAGAAGAATTGAAAATTGTAATTATAAAGAACAATTACAAAGAACGATAATTGAAAAATATACGTTTTTTTAGAAAGATTATCATTTTAATATTTAATATTGTTACATACAGAGATTTTCTGTGCCACATAGAAAAATTTTCTCTTTGTCAAAAATAATAATAATAAATAACAGAACTATATTAAAATTAATTTCTTTTTCAATACTACATCTTTTACAGAAATGGAAACAAAATTCTGAAATAGTAAACTCATTACAAGAATTTTAGGGCAAATCTCATTACTATGTTTTTATAATTAGTCACTGAAATGATATATACTAAGGTACAGTGGAAAACAAGCTAATGTCAAATTTATACAGCAACACTTGTTTTTCCGTTAAATCGGAAATCGGAAATCTTTATTCTAATCATAACTAATATTATGCTGTAAAATAGTATTGATACTTACATGTAAAATGGCCTAAAATTAAACCTTTCGGGTACTACATGTACTATTAATAGTACGTCATTTTAATTGGGCATTATTTTGTTTCAATACATTCTTTTGTTACAGTTTAGATGTAGTAAAGTTGGTATGTATCTATGATTTTACTATATGACTTCATTAATGATTAGACATTTTGTTGTAGTAATAATAATAGTAAAATTCTTTCTAAGTTTTGCTTGATCTTTTGGAGATTCTTTTATTTTAAACATATATATATTTTTTTATTTAAAATAAAGTTTACATTGTTGACAGAATCATGACTAAGAAAGCGCAAAAAGTATTAGAAAATTTTAATATTAGTTGAATCTTGTTGTAATATAATGTTTTCAAAGCATCTTCAAAAACTCTTCCTTAGCTTATTGCCATCTGAATATGAATTTAACAGTATGGAAAATGACAAAATTCGTAATGTTTCAGACAATGAAACATTTACTGAACTCTAATGAATCTATTTTGATAGCTAGTGTTAATCTCATTCACGTAAAAGCATTTTTTCTAAAAAAATTTAAAAAAAAAACGAAAACAGTTAAAAAAATAAAATTGTTAAAAATTAGAAATTATGATAGCCTTAAGCTGTCATAGGACAACTCATGGTTTGAATAAGTATACGATGTGCACATTTTTAGATCATGGATGAACTATATGGACGAAAAGAATATTGTTGAATTAATTAACAACTATTATACGAAAAGTAAAAAAAAAAGTAATTTAGTAAAATTGATTAAATTTAGAGAATAATTTTAAATTAAAATATGAGAGATGTCTTATGACACCTCTTGATAGAAATACTGTTAAAAACTATTTTTTATTTAATTATTTTCGTTGTGGAAAATTAAATAAAAACAGTTGGAAAAATAACATTTCTGTTGTATATTTATCTGGAAACTGAAAGATTTAACAAAAAAAAAAAAAAAAAAAAAAAAAAAATACTCAAAATAATTATATTTTGATTGTTTTGAAGAACCATTTTTAATGATTTTGTCGTTATCAGTTAAAGTCCATTTTTTTGTTGCTGCTTAATACAACATTACCCAACGTAAATTTATTCATTATTAATTGATTTTGAAGTTGTTCAATTTAATATAATACTTTCTTCTATATATAAACTTTCACTTTTATTTATGTTCAATCATTTACAAAAAAAAAAAAAAAAAAAAAAAAAAAAAAAAAAGCATGATGCTAAACATGCTAATTAAATACATTTTCTATCGTATTAGTTTCATATATATTTTTTTGTTATAGATTTCTCTTTAATATTCTCAGCGAATTTTAATTATCTTAGAAAATAATTAATATTTTAAAATCCTTTCATATTAAATCCTATTTCTTTTCCATTATCACCGGATTAAAAAACATTTAATTTAACAAAACATAGAGGAAGTAAAGGAAAAAGAAATATGAACTTCTTGATGTGTTAATTGACACCTCGTGGTAAGTATATGTATACAATCTTCATATTTTTAGGTCCAGGAATAACTTTGAGAAAAATGATACTGCTGAATTAAATTAAGGGGCCTTAGGAGTCTTACTTCTTACACTAAAAAACTGCAGCAGATGTTTACTGCTGCAGAGATTCCAGACAATGTCCATAAAAAACGGACTTTATTCCTATATGAAAGGACTTTGTCATTACATTACCGGTTTTTGCCGTAAAACACAAAAAATTATGAAAGTTGACCGTTTATGTAAAATAAGTGACATATTCCGAAAACTTTACTGGATAATTCATAGTAAAGTACCATAAATTTACAAATTTCTTACAGTGTACCTGGTAATACAATTTAGCAACTCGTCACATTTCTTTTTTCTTTTCTTTTCTTTTCTTTTTTTTTTTTTTTTTTTTTTTTTGCTCAGTCGCTAGGACACATAAATGCCTAAAACGTTTGATATAGACAACTAAATCTCTTCTTTTAATTTTTTTAATATTCTATATTGAAATTTTATTTTTATTTTTTTATGTTCAATTTTGATTAAAAAAATAAATTGTTCTTTGACTTCCTACTACTGCGCGCTACATTTCTCAAAATCTAATTAAGCAATTTGCATGAAACTTGGTAAATTTCTTCATTTTGAATTAAAGAATAACTTATACTTCAAATGTAGTATGATTATTGCATTGTTTATTTAAAATTGGTATTTTTTCAATAAAAATACATTTTTTTTTCAAAATTTCATAATGTAAATTTTAAATAAAGAAATAGCATTCAAATGAAGTATAAGCTTAATATACATTAGTTTTACATCATTGTCAATAGTTTTGTTTGATCTTGGACCAATAGTTTTACTACAGTCTTGCGAGCAGTAGAGGCAAGTCAAAAAACATTTATTTTAATCAAAATTAAACATTAAAGAAATAAGATGAAATTGCGAAGTAGAATATAAAAAAAAATATTTTAGATAGAAGATATATTAGGTTTTTTCGATACTTAAAAGTTTATCTATTAATATTTTATAAGGACAGAGAGGAAAACAAAATGTGACATGGACTACAAGGCAAAAATTAAGACTCCAGATAACTCTGAGTAACAATTCTACAAAAAGTTTAAAAAAATGGAGAAATGATTTACCTTTTAAAAATTATATAAATACTAAATAAAAATCTGGAAGGTCTCTTTTGACAACACTCGATATAAATACTATTAAAAATATTTTTGTTTTATTTAATTGCTTTCATTGTGGCCAATCAAATAAAAGATAATTCATTAATATAATTCATACAGTATATTTATGTAGAAAATAAAATATTTAACAGAAAAGAAACTACCAAAATAAATTTTGATTGCTTTTAAGTACCAATATTAGTGATTGTGTCGTTATAAGTTTAATTACCATGTTTAATACTACATTACCCAAACGGAAATTTTCAATACATTATCGATGTACACTGGTGCAGAAAATGCCAAATTTCAAGGGATTTTCAAGCGATAACTTTCACGCGAATATTCAAAAGGAAGTAATATAATTTAAATAATTACTATCCCTGTTTAACAGCTAGCCTATATAACGTCTCATTCAGGTCACACATGGTCACAAGTAGCGTTCCAAAAATTAGAAAAAACCCGGTTTAAACCCGGGAATAAACCGGGTTTTTAGGAATAAACCTGGAAAGAACCGGGGATTCTTTGGAAAAATTCGGTTTTTTGGAAATAAACCTGGGAATAAGCCTGGTCTATTGGAAATAAACCCGGTAATAAACCAACTTTTTGCAACTCTAGTCACAAGAATCACAGTCACTACGGTGAAACAAAAAATCGGTAGTCTCTTTTATGAGCATCAAATGACTACTATATGTGACTCCACTGACAGGTCACTGCAACTGCTGTTTTGCGTCGAGTTACCAAGTAACTTTACAATGTCGTTCTATTGAAACTCTCATGAGACTGTCATTTTGAGACTCAATTTCAAAGTCACTGTGAATGCTGCATTATGATAAATCACCAAATAATGTCGCATTAATGTTACATGGTGACTTTCTGTCACAAGACTTTGTCAAATGGTGACAGAGACCTTACTGTAAAGTAATCACTGTGAAAAGTAGTGAAAAGTCACCATTTGACTTTAATGGAACATTATTTGATAATTTTTATAATGCAACGTTCACAATTATTTTAAAATTGTTTCTCCAGATGAGAGGTCACACGAATGAAACGACATTTTAAAGTAACCTGGTGACTCACCACAAAGCAGCAGTCAGAATGACCTGTCAGTGGAGTCACACATAGTAGTCATTTGAGACTCATAAAAGAGACACATGGAAGTTTCAATTTTTTGATTCGCCGTAGTGACTGATGATGACTCTTGTGACGATGTGTGACCTCAATGAGATGTTATATGAACCAGCTGTTATGCACGGATAGTAATTATTCAAATCATATTATTTCCTTTTGAATATTCGCGTGAAAATTATCCTTGAAAATCCCTTGAAAATTGGCATTTTGGAACTCGTCCTTAATTTTTGCACACCTGTGTATTTTTGAGTTGTTTAATATTTGCATATACACCCTTTATCTTTCAACAACCTTCTATATTACAACTTTCATCTTCCTCTTTGTTTCAATCTTTCATTAAAATAATTAAAAAAAAATGTTGAAAATGCTAATTAAATCCGTTTTCTATCTTATTAGTTTTGTACTATTTTAAATTTAAATTTTCTCCTTTAATACCCCCAGCAATTTTTGATTAACTTAAAGAATAATTAGCACTTTTAAATCCTTTCAAATCAAATCCTATTTCTTTCGCATTATCATGGGATTTAAAAACTAAGCTAATTAAATAAAACATAAAGGAAATAAGAAAAAAAAAAGCTTTTTTGACGTTTTTAAAATGCTACCTATTCAATAAATCCCTTTGCTTAAAGAAACTAAAAAAAAAAAAAAAGAAAAAAGAAAGAAAGAAAGAAATGTAAGATTAAACATTAATAAAGATTTAATCAAAGAACATATGAAAAGTGCTGGACAATTTTAATGAGGCGTATCTAGTTAAAACCTATTAAGATTAAGAATATGCATTCGAAAGTCAATTAATTCGATCATTGAATGTGACTTTTTTTATGCGTCTTTTAAATGTTCGGTAGAATATCATTTTTATTAATATTAATTATCTTCACTAACAGAATCTAAATATAAAAGTGTATAACAATAACCGAGTTTCCTGTAGTAAAATTACAGAAGTAACATGTAGTTTTTATTTTTCTGAGAAATGAAATACCAATTAATTACCAATTATGTTATTGCATAATATTTTAAGTCAGTCTATATCTTCAAAAAATATGATGCAAGCAGGTTTTTTAGAATGCCTTTTGTTTAAATAAAAAAGTTTATTAGTTTTTTTTTACTTAATTTATTTTTAGTTTGTTAATAAGTACAAAATCGTATTTACTTATAAAATAAAGTAAAATAAAAACCTCAACACAAAAAACAGTCATTGCTTTTAAAAAAATAAAAATGGTTTTTGAATTGTTACAAAAAAGTACTTTTCAAAAACTATTTTTGTTTTATTTAATATTTTATGTAGTGGCAAAATAAATAAAAAAAGATGGAAAAATACAGTTCTTGTGTTTTAATTAATTAATTAATTAATTATTTATTTTTTATTTATTTATCTATTTTTTAGACTGAAACCGAAAGATTTAGCAGTAAAATGCTACTCGAAATAATTATATTTGAATAATTTTTAAATACCAATTTTAATCACTGTGTCTTTATAAATTTAAATTATTTTTTTATTACAGTTTAAAAGTCTATTACTCAAAGAGAATTTCTAATGCATTATCAGTGTTTTTAGAGTTGATAAATTTAGCATTTGCCCTTACACTTTTGACATTTATTTTAACATGCTTTCTAATCTCTCACAAAAAATATAATATTAAACAAACCAATTAAATGCTTTATATTCTATTAGAAGTGTACTATTTTATGTTTTGTTCTTCAATATTTAAAATTCTTAGTGAATTTTGATTAGCTGAAAATAATTAGGATTTTTAAATCCTTTCAAATGAAATCCTGTTTCTTTTGCATTATCTCGGGATTTCGCATTATCTGAAAAAAAAGACAAGCTTCAGCTGTATTTTTTTTTCAAATTTAAAGCATTAAAACTTTTACGGATGGTTTTTGTTAACAGATGTCCAAGCTATTTAAAAAACAAAGCCTCAGACATGTATGTCAACTACATGTGTCGTAAGCGCCATAAATTCGTGAAACCACAAAAGTTTGTTAGGTACCTGTAAGTATACGTGTTACAATTATTTCTAATTTATGTTTGAAATATGGCATCATACTTTGTTCGCTAATATATGTAACTATAGATACGTAAATCGTCTGTTCTTTTGTAGTTGTTTTTGTCTTGCTATAAGGGCACGCTACCATCCCTCTATATTAAATAAAGTATATACTGTCTTTTTAAGAATGTGAGTTTATTAACTGTGTTGATACGCACCGCTACAATGCGTATTATTGTATTCCTTAGTTAAATAAATGAAAATAAATACAAAAGAATACTTTAAAAATTTTAAACTCTTCCAAAAAAAGATATGTAGTATAAAAGTGATGCATAGTTTCCAAGTAAAACATGAGAGAAAATTGCTTATTTCTTCAGATTTCTGATTTCTGTCTTATTTTCGCACACTTGCGAAATATTCAAGAAAGATTAGTTCTTCAGCTGAATTATTTGATATTAATGACTTTTTATTTTTGACGCCTAAATTTTTAATGCGCAACATAAATAGAAATAATCATCAGGAAGTAAGATAAATTCTTTACTAATATATTACAGAAAACTTCAAGATTTTTTATGTCGAAAGAACTGCATCACAGTAATTTATTCTAAAAAGTATGTATTTTTATAAAGAGATTATAGCTTTAGTGTGAAAACGTATCGAAAATGCCTGAACACATGTAAAAATACACGGGTTACCAATTAACTTGTAAAACAAACGCCATAGCTCAAATTTACTTGACAATATTTGCATTACAAATTGATACGATTTTTATTTATACAGTATGCAGTATTAAATAAAAGTAAAATATATATGTAATTTGTACTTACTACAGGAAATGCGATTGACAAATGTAAGCATTAACAAAAGATATTTACCTAAAACAGAAAGAAACTATATTAGCACATATACTTCTCCAAAATAAAAGATCAAAATTTTCAAATAAAATAAACTTGCGAAAGAAAAATGAAACTCTTAAAAACAGTCTTAAATTCGGTAAAACGAAGCAATTTAAAAACAATTTTTAAAATTTTTTGCTCTCTAAAACAAGAACAATTTGATCCCCTATAATTTAAATGTTTCAAATTATTGGAATACTAGCAAAAAACAAAACTTTATGCACACGCACACAGTTATTCAAATACGCCAACCGATGTGACCTTTAAGGGGGAGGGGGGAGGTATCACTTTACGACCACGGATAATTCGAAAATTACTGATAATTAATCACACTAGTTTGTGTTTTTGTACAGCGAATGTTCATTTATAGTTTATATACAACAAATGTTTGTTTAAACGAAGCATAAATGAAGTAAGAAACAAAAGCTTTGGTCTATTTGAAACGCTACCTATTCAACAAATCCTTTTTCTGAAATAATATATATGTATATATATATTGAAAAATGAAATTAAACATCAATAACGATTTAGTCAAAGCACATAAAAATAGCACCGGAAAACTGTTATGTGGCATAGCTACTTTCAGCATATAAGATTAATAATTTCATTTAAAATGTCAATTAACTGTGTCATTAAATTTGATACGTTTATCATTTTTTTTAAATGTACGGTAGAATATCAATTTTCATAAATATTAAGGTTCACAAACTTGCTTCACGAACAAAATCTAAATGTAAAGATGTACAATAGTAACTGAGCTTATAGACAAGGAAATTTTGTTTTTTAATTTTCCTGACAAATAAGAAATCTACAGTTTTACTACTGCATATTTTTAAAATAATTATTTCTTTACAAAATCTACTGCATGTAAGGTGCTACATTAGGCTGCCATTTTTAAATAGAAGAGTTTAATAAATTTTGCCCCTTTAATTTTTTTTTTAATTGCAGGGTTGCGAGTGATCAGGAAAAAACATAATTAAAAAAAAAAGAGGTTACCAGCATTTTGACCAGTATTTTGTTAAAGAAAATACTTCAAATAATATAAAGGGATTAAAGTAGGCGAATTTTTCTTTAATAAAATACTGGTATTTAACACATTATTTGACTGTCTTTTTTCCTCTGACTACTTACATCTTTGTATTTTTATCCAAGAATACACAAAACGTATTTTTCTCTGAAAAAAACTCCCCAAGAAATCAATCATAATTTGCAAAAGAAAAAAAATAAATAATTATTGAATCACTACAAAAAGATTTTTCTCGAAGCAATTTCTCTTTTACTTTATTAATTAGGAAACAAATAAAATTAATTCGAAAAATAAATTCCTATGGTGCATTCCTATGGAAGTTGGAGATTAAAACTGAAAATAATTCTTTTTTTTTTTTTTTTTTTTTTTTTTTTTTAGTAACACATTACCCAACGGGAAATTCTATTTCATTATCGATCGAATTCGCAGTTTTCAGATTAACATTTGCATTTACACTTTCAACATTTATTTTCATTTACTTTCTAATCTTTTATGAAAAAAAGAACATTGAACATGATTATTAAATTTTATTATCATATTAGTTTTGAATTATTTTAAGTCTTCATTTTACAATTTAATACTCCCACTTAATTTTGATTATCTTAGAAAATAATTAGTACTTTCAATTGGTTTCAAATGAAATCCCACTTTTTTTCGCATTATCACTGGCTTTATTTTTTTTAAGTTATTTTACAAAAAATAATCAAGTAAGAGACAAAATCGATGGTCTTGTTAAAATGAGGGTTAATGAATAAATACCTTTTCTAAAAAAGGGGGGAGTAAAATTAAGCATAAATAACGATTTAATGCAGGCACATATAAAATATACCAGAAAATGTTATGAGGCATATCTATTTATAGTCCGTTAACAATAATATTCAGTTTTAAAAAGCCAATTAACTGGTTCATTTAACTTGATACTTTTACCCGTCTTTTAAACGTATAGTAGAATATCAGTTTTAATGAATATTACTTTGCTTCACAAATAAAACTTCAATAAAAAAATTATATAGCAGTAACTCTGTTCCCCGTATAAAAATTTAGGCAAAGAAAATGTAATAATTATTTTTGTTGAAAAATGATTCATTTACTAATATATTACATCATAATTTCAAAAATAAAATTTTTATGTTAAAGTTATTATTTTATTAAAACATAATCCTGCTACATTAGGCTAAATATTTTTTTAAAAAAAATTAAGAAATTATTTTCAATTAATTCTATTTTGTTGTTATCTAAGGAAATCGAAAAATTATTTTTTCTCTGGATAAAAAAAAAAAAAAAAAAAAACATGAATTTGAGCCACAAAATTTTTTAAAATGATCGCTGAGTGCTTACAGAAGAGTTTTTTACTTACTTTTTTCTGTAGTTGGAAATATACAAAAGTAACTGAAAAAAGTACAATTCTTATGGAATATTTGCATTGAAGGTGAACTATTCAAAGAGAAGAGAAAAAAATATTCAAAACAAATATATTCGGTTTATTTTTAAATTATTTGGCAGTCAGGGGGTTAACATGTGCATTTACACTTTCAACGTTTGTTTATTTATTTTTTAAGCTTTTACGAAAAAAGAAAGAAAAATGGAACTTTTAACATTTTAATTAAATGTTTTTCTATTGTATTAGAATAGAACTATTTTATATCTTGCTATTATAATTTAAATTTCCCAGTGAATTTCGATAATCTTAGGTAAAAATTGGCATTTTGAAATCCTTTCAAATCAATTCCTGTTTATTTCGTATTATCACGGGATTAAAAAATCTGTTAAATAAGCGAAATAAAAGGAAGTAAGTAGCAAAAGCTTTGTTCTTTTTAATATGCTGTCTGTTCAATAAATCCTTTATCTGAAATAACAAAAATTAAATTAATCATTAATAACGATTTTATGAAAGAAAATATAAAAAAATACTGGAAAACTGTAATGTGGCATATCTGTACTCAGCCTATTATGAAATTGCTTTAAAAAATCAATTAACTGCATCATTTAACTTGATATTTTTATATACTTTTTTTTAAAACGTACTGTAGAATTTCGTGAATATTTATTTGGTTCATAAACAAAATCTAAATATAAAAATGTACAATAAAAATTGAGTTTCCGGTATTAAATTTATGCAAAAAAATTGTTTTTATTGAAAAGTAAGACATTCCCAACTATACCATAACATAATTTTTTAAGATAATCTTGATTTTCGAAATATAATGAATATAAACTGCTATATTAAAGTTCTATTTTTAATGGAAAAAAATTATAGATTTTTTTTTACTTAATATTTTTAAGATAGTTATCAAGAAACAACAAACAGTATTTTTTCCTGGAAAATTAAATATATAAATCAATAAATGAATCATCCATTGGAGAAAAAATAAATAAAATGGCAGTTGAGTGATTACACGAAAGTTTTTTTTTATTTAATTGTCTCTGTACTGTCAAAACAAATAAAAGCAACTGGAATAATACAATTCTTAAAGCATATTTATATAAAAACTAAAACTTAAAAAAATATTTCGATTAGTTTTTATTTGCGATTTTAATAACTGTGTCTTTATAAATTTAAATATACATAACGGCTTTGAAGCACATTACGGAACTGGTACATTTATTGCATTATCAATCGATTTTAGATTTATTCGGATTGCATTTTCATTTTTACTTTCAACACTTATTTATTCGTTTACATTATAATTATTAGATATATTATATTATTAGTTATTTTAATGTAATTTTTTAATTAGATGCGTTTATATCGTATTAAAATCGTATTATTTTATGCATTGCTTTTCTATTTTAAAATCCCTCATTTAAAATTGTTTATTCTCATAGCAAAATATTAACATTTTTTAAATCCTTTGAAGTGAATTCCTATTGCTTTCGGATTATCACGAGAATAAAAAATTCGTTAATTCAACGAAACATAAAGGAATTATGAAAAAAACTTTGTTCTTTTTAATATGCTATCTGTTCAATAAATCTTTTATCTGAAGCAGCAAAAATAGCCAAAAGTAAAAAAGCTGTGATTATTTAATCGAAGAACGTACGTGAAAAATGTAATGAAGTATATCATTTTTCAAGCTATTAAGATTAAAAAATCTGCTTTAAAAAGAAAATTAACTGGATAATTTAATGTGATATTTTATCCGTATTTTAAATGTACGGTAGAATATCAATTTTAATGAATATTAATTTGCTTCACAAACAAAATCTAAATTTGAAAATGCATAATAATAACTGAGTTTGAGGTAATAAATATAGGCAAAGAAAGTGTAATTTGTTTTGTTGAAAAACGAGACATTTTCATTTGTACAATAGCATAATTAAAGTCAACATTTATTTTTAAAACATAATGTATATAAGCTGCTATTTTTAATGGAGAAATTTAATATATTATTTTCACGTAATAAATATTTTTAGATTGTTATCTAGGAACAACAAATAGTATTTCTTCTCGGTAAATTAAATAAATAATAAATCTATAAATAAACCATCAATTGGAATAAAAATAAATAAATAAATAAATAAAATGATGGTTGATTACACAAGAGTTTTTTATTTAATTGCTTCTGTACAGGAAAAACAAATCAAAGCAACTGGAAAAATACTATTATTGCGGCACATTTATGCTGAAGCTGAGACTTTTAACTAAAAAAAATACTTAAAATGATTAATTTCGAATATTTTTTTATTTGCAATTTTAATAACTGTATCTTTTTAAATTTAAATGTATATAACGACTTAGTAGCACATTACCGAACAGGTAAAATATTGCATTATCAATCAATTTTGTATTTTTTCGGATTGCATATGCATTTTCACTTTCAACATTTATTTATTTGCTTTCGAATGTATTTTTTTAATTCAACAATTTAATTAAATGTGTTTCGATCGTATTAGAGTTTTACTATTTTATGCATTGTTTTTCTAATTTAAAATCCCTAATTTTTTTTTTTTTTTTTTTTTTATCATCTTAGGAAAAAAATTAGCATTTTCAAATCCTTTGAAATTAATTCCTATTGTTTTCGCATTATCACGGGATTAAAAAAATAGTTAATTAAACGAAACACAAAGGAAGTAAAGAAAACTTTGGTCTCTTTTTAATATGCAGTCTGTTCAATAATTCCTTTATCTAAAATAAAAAAAATTGCCAAAGGTAAAATTAAAGATTAATAATGATTTAATCGAAGCACGTGCGTGAAAAATGTAATGAGGTACACCAAATTTCAGCCTATTAAGATTAAAAAATCTTCTTTAAAAAGCCAATTAACTGGACAATTTAGTGTGACTTTTTTATCCGTCTTTTAAATGTACTGTAGAATCTCGATTTTCATGAATATTAATTTGATTCACAAACAAAATATAAATATAAAAATGCATAATAGTAATTGAGTTACCGTATAAAATTTAGAAAAAGAAAATTTTAAATTATTGTTTTTGAAGTGAAAAGTGTGGCCTTTGTCTTTTATACTATAGCGTAACTTTTAATGCTAGTTTTTATTCTCAAAATATAATGCTGCTATATTATGCTGCTTTTTTTGTTACGAAAAAGTTTAATATATTATTTTCTCTTATATAATTCTTTTTAGATTGTTATACAAGAAATTCCTTCACAAACAAAGTTTAAATTTGAAAATGTATAATAATAACTGAGTTTCAGGTAATAAATATAGCCAAAGAAAATGCAATTTTTGTTTTTTGTTGAAAAATAAGAAATATTTAATTGTACAAAAGCATAATTTTTAAGGTTAAATTTTATTTTAAAAATATAATGTATACAAGCTGCTGCATTAAACTGCTATTTTTTATTGGAAAAATTTGATGAATTATTTTAAGTTGGAAATTTTTTTAGATTGTTATCTATGTAGAAAAAAAATTTCTAAATAGAAAATAAATAAATAAATCATACATTGAAGTAAAAAAAATAAATAAAATGGTGTTGAGCAATTACACGAGATTTTTTTCATTATTATTTAACTGTTTCTGTAGTGGAAACACAAATAAGAACAACTGGAAAAATATAATTCTTACGGAATATTTATATCGAAGCTCAAAGATTTCCTAGGAAAAAACTATTCAAAACAAATATATTCGGGTTGTTTTTAAATACAAATTTTAGTAACTCTGTTTTTATCAATAATTTTTGCTTAAAACTATTAGTAGCACATTACAGAACAGGAATTTACATTGCGTTCTCAATCGATTTGGAATTTATTCAAATTACATATGCATTTTCACTTTCAACACTTATTTATTTGTTTTCTAATCTAAAAAAAAATAAGAAAAAAAACAGAAAATTAAACATTTTAATTAAATGCGTTTCTATTGTATTATAATTGTACTATTTTATGTATGGCTTTTTTCATTTAAAATTCTCAGCGAATTTTGATTATCTTAAGGAAAAAAAATCATTTTCAAATCGTTTCGAATAAATTCCTATCGCTTTTGCATCATCATGGGATTCAAAAAATAGTTAATTAAAAGAAAGTTAGAGTAATTAAGAAACAAAGATTTTGGTCTTTTTAATATCCTGTCTCTTCAATAAATCCTTTATCTAAAATAACAAAAATTGCCAAAATTTAAATTAAACATTAATAACAATTTAAAGAAAGTACCGAAAGATACTGAAAAACTTTAATTTTCATATGAACTTACATCTTATTAAGATTACGAATCTGCTAAGTTCTGATCTCAATATCTGAAAGCCAATTAACTGTATCATTTAACTTGATACTTTTCTCCTTTTTTTTTAACTTACGGCAGAATATCAATTTTCATGAATAATAATTTGCTTCGCAAACACAATACTAAATAAAAAGTATAATAATAGTAAATTAGTTTCTCGTATTAAATTTGGACAAAGAAAATGTAATTTAAATTTTTAACCGAAAAATGACACATTTTCAGTTATACTAAAGCATATTTTCTTTAAGTGAATCTTTATTTTCAAAACATAATGGATATAAGCTGCTATATAGAAATGAATTTTTTTAATGGTAAAATTTTTAATGGTAAAAACAGATTATTTTACTTAATCAATTTCTTTTAGATTGTTATCAAAGAACAGCAAAAAAAATACGTTTTTCCGTAAATTTAAAAATAATAATAAATTACACACTGAATCAATTTTTTTTTAATATGACAGTTGAGTTCTTACACAAGAGTTTTTTATGCAATTGTTTCTGTAGTGACAAAATAAATAAAAGCAACTGGAAAAAAGTACAATTCTTATAGAATATTTGCATCGAAGGTGAAATATTTAGCAAAAAAATCACTCAAAATAACATTATTTCGTTTAGTTTTAAATACTATTTTTAATAACTGTATGTCTTAATAGTTTTAAATATTTATTACTGCTTAGTAGCAAATTACCCACCTGGATTATTGACTGCATTATCAATCGATTTTGGATTTCTTCAAATTACGTATGGATTTTCAATTTCAACACTTATTTATTTGTTTTCTAAGCTTTTACGAAAAAAATAGAACATTGAACATTTTTAATTATATGCTTTTCTATCGCATTAGAATATAAATATTTTATGTCTTGCTTTTATCATTTAAAATTCCCAGTGGATTTTGATTATCTTGGGAAAAATACAGCATTTTCAAATAATTTCAAATGAATTCTTATTGATTTTGCATTACAAAAGACAAACTAAAAAGACTAACAAAAACAATTAATTAAACGAAACATAGAAGAAGTAAGAAAAATAGGCTTTGGTCTTTTTTAATGTCCTATATGTTCAATAAATCTTTAATATGAAATTGCAAAAATTGCCAAAAATTAAATTTAACATTAATACATATAAAAAGTACTGGAAAAAACTGCAATAAGGCATATAAACTTTCAGTTTATTAAGATTAAGAATCTGCTTTAAAAAGCCAATTAACGGGATCATTGAACTTGATACTTTTATCCTTTTTAGCTCACAGGCTATCATAGCCGGAGAGCTTATGTGCCCGTCCGTTCTGTATGTATGTGCGTATGTGCGTATGTGCGTAACGCGATAACTCATGATAAAAATATCGGATCCACTTGAAATTTTGTATATAGGTATATCCTGATAAGGCGCTTCCCTGATTAGTTTTTGGAGTTCATTCGATATGTATAAGAGGGGGAACGGGGGGCTCATGCCCCCCGTTAGTTGATATAAATGGGATTTTCATGCAGAATTAAGTTTTCAAAATTTAGATTAGGATCATTCTGATGAGGCGATTCCGTGACTGTTATTAGGTGTTCATTGAATAAGTATAAATAGGGGGAACAGGGGTTCTAATCCCCCCCCCGTTAGTTGATATAAATGGGATTTTCATGCAGAATTAAGTTTTCGTTCAAAATTTAGATTAGGATCATTCTGATGGGGCGATTCCGTGGCTGTTATTAGGTGTTCATTGAATAAGTATAAATAGGGGGAACAGGGGTTCTAATGCCCCCCCCCCCCGTTAGTTGATATAAATGGGATTTTCATGCAGAATTAAGTTTTCGTTCAAAATTTAGATTAGGATCATTCTGATGAGGCGATTCCGTGACTGCTATTAGGTGTTCATTGAATAAGTATAAATAGGGGCAACAGGGGTTCTAATGCCTCCCCCCCTCTTAATTTATATAAATAGGTTTTTCAAGCAGAATTTTCAGATTTCGTTCAAATCTCTGAATCGTTTTGGAAGTTTAATGGTTAAGTATAAAAGAAGGGGATAACTCCTTTTAAATTATATAAATGCTAAATGGGTTTTTATTAAGAATTATCTAATTTGCTCTGAATTTTGGATATAGATTTTTTATATGATAAAGCATGTCTTTGATAGTATAGGAGGTTCAATGATTAAGTATAAAAAAGAGGAAAGGGGAGAGCTGTTTCCCCTTCTTAATTTTTTTTTCGAACGGAATTAACCTTTGAAAATATAAGGCTTTAATGTACAATTAGTATTTGTAGCCTGTGAGCTCAATGCCATCAGTTTAACTGGGCAGTATTCTTTTTATTTAGCTCACAGGCAAACATAGCCTGAGAGCTTATGTGCCCGTCCGTTCTGTATGTATGTGCGTATGTGCGTAACGCGATAACTCATGATAAAAATATCGGATCCACTTGAAATTTTGTATATAGGTATATCCTGATAAGGCGCTTCCTGTTGGATAAAGCGTTCAAAAGATGTTATTTTAACACCCCAGCTTTCTAAATACAATGCGGACGCCTATTACTACTTTAAAATATAAAAAAACATAAAAGAAAGAAGTAAATAAACTTCTTCAGCACTAATAATTTATTTACCGGTAAACCTTATACCTTTTTCCATAAGAATTTTTAAAACATTAGAAAATACAATTTCTTTTCACGTTACATCACATGCCAAAAAATGACACGAGCATTAAAGGTGAAAGGATAAAAAAAATAAAATGAAAAAACATGGACAATAGGTTTAACATCCTCCCACCTTTTGATTATACACTATAATCAAAACTTTATACTAAATAAATACATTTACATAAATATCACAAATCGAGTCTTTCTGGAATCTTTATCGTCCTGCCAGATCTCGTCTTTTTGATTTGTGCCCCGTCTTTTGGAGGATCAACATGGTTTTCATGCAAAGTTAGTTTGGGAAAAATATTTTCAGTACAATCAATCGATGACACCTCGAGAGGGTAGATTCTTTGAATGGGCCGAATCATTTGTGAATGAGACGTTTGTAATTTCAAAAGGCGAACTTTTCCATCTTGACCACGAATGAGTTCTGTAACACGTCCTAATGGCCAATTGATCCTTTTTTTGTTATCTACTCCCACCAAGACAATATCTCCTACCTCAATTAAACGTTGGGCTCGTCTACCATTCGGTCGTTGAATAAGAAGACCCAAATATTCTTTTTGTAGCATCCAAATTATCTTCGTCTCTGTTCTCTTAAATTCTTGACTTGTCAATTCTCCTTTGACCTGCTCCTTTGGATTACAAGAATTATATCTAAAACGAAGTATACAAGCAACAAGACGTACAATTTTTTCATAACTGGAAAAATATCGGTAGTACCAGTTTCTGTCTGTACTTTCATCAACATTTACAAGTAATTTTGTAGATTTCAATTTATCTTTTTCAATTTCTTCTTCGTTTATGTTTTGACAGGTGAAATTCATGTATTTATTATATTCTTCAGAATCTTTAAGCCAATGTGGTCCCTCCCACCATTTGAGAGACACCAGCTGTTTTGCTTTACACCCTCTAGATGGCAGGTCTGCTGGATTAATTTCACCAGGTATATGTTTCCATAAAATCGGATCACTCAATCTTTTAATTTCTTGAACTCTATTTCTAACAAAAACAGACCAATTTTCTTTTCTGGATTTCCATGCAAGCACTGTAGTGGAATCGCTCCAAAAATATTTTTCCATATCTTCCCAGCCCATTGCGTCAGTTACTGATTTAGTCAATCTAGCACCAATCAAAGCAGCTAAAAGTTCCATTCTAGGTATAGTTACACATCTTAATGGACCGATGCGGGATTTTGCAGCAAGGAGGAATAATTCTATACGATCTTTATTTTCTACCCTTAAAAATATAACAGTTGCATACGCATACTGACTTGCATCGCAAAATGTATGAAGGGTACAAGCTTTTAAATTCTCTGGGATGAATTGAATATATCTAGGAATCTGAATTTCTTGTAAAACATTTAATTCACGAAACCATTCAATAAATTCGTTTTTTATATCACCAGTGATTTCTTCATCCCATGAGATTCCTTCTTTCCATGTTTTCTGTAACATCATCTTGGGACATATCATAACAGGAGCAGTGAAGCCAACTGGATCAAAAACTTTATGTGCAACTGACAGCATGACTCGTTTTGTTATTTTTTCTATATTTATATCTTTTATCCAGCTTACGTTAACTTTTAAAACATCTAGAAATCTGTTCCATTGTAATCCCAATACAGTAGTATCTTCACTATTTTCGCTATTATTTCTGTCTTCTGTCTGTTCCCAACCTCTCAAGTCAAATCCACCTTTAGCCATAAGAGACTTAGAATCGGTAATAAACCTTTCCAATTCTTCCTTTGTTTGGACACTAGCAACGACAATGTCAACATAAAAGCTTCTTAGCATCTGCTGTTTAAAATTGGTGTCGTATTCTTCATCGTTTTTAATGTGATATTCGATGACGGAAGCAAGAAGAAAAGGAGAGCTTTTGACTCCAAATACAACTCTAGTGTGTCGAAACATTTTAATATTTCTTTCTTCTACATCACTCCACCACAAAAAACGCAAATAGTCTCGATCTTCCTTACGAACAGCTATTTGTAAGAATGCTTTCTTGATATCAGCTACAACACCAAATTTCTTTTTTCTAAATCTTAAGAGAATGTCAGGAATTAATTCAATAAGATTTGGGCCACAATGTAAACATTGATTCAAAGACGGGTGATTTTGCATTCTTGCTGATGCGTCAAACACTGGACGAATGGGGGTTGTACTGTTTTCTTTTATCACTGGTCTATGAGGTAAGTAGTTTCCAAAACGATTCATTTCAGACTGTGGAATTTCTTCAATTATTTTATCATCAAGCCACCCTAGAAGCACGTCTTCATACTTTTGATAAAGGTTATCGGAAAGCAACTTGTTCGTAACATTAATTAATCTTTTCTTGGCTAAACTCAGATTATCTGGTAGAGGTGGTGTGTCTTCTGACCAAGGCAAAGAAACTTCATAACGATTATCTTCATTCATTCTTACTGTCTGTAAAAAATGTTCTTTAACCTGACGATCAATTTCCATTTTAGATTGTTTTTCAATCGGATCATGTATTCCTAGTAAATCCAATTTCCATAAATCGGCAATTTCTGCTTCCTTTACGAACATAGACGTAACTGATAAAGCTAAGTTATCTTTAGATGTATTATCTTGTGGTACTTTTCCCATTAAGGTCCATCCCAAATATGTTTCTAATGCAACTAATCCTGACGAGAGTATTTCTCTACGACCTGTCAGTAATTTTCCCATTACATCGGCTCCAATCAGTACTTGAATAGATTCAGGAGTCTTACCAACATCCGTCAAAGTGATGCCTTTTCTCGATAATTCTTTAAACCAGGATCCATTTTCTACAGGCATAACATTTTCACATATAATGTCTTGATCCAATACTTCAAAATTACATTTAAAATTTTCCTTTAAATCACTTAATCTTACCTTGTAGTAACGATGATTATAATCCTTTGTTGTGACTCCGCCAAAAAGAGAATGCGTAACCTTTTCTTCTCGAAGCGGTAGATAGTCCATTTCTTCGGCTAGTTGTGATAAAATGTACGACCTTTGAGAACCTGAATCTAAAATTAGTCGAACATCTTTCTTCTTGTTGTCAGAAAGGATTTTTGCTTTGAGCGTCTGAAGAAATACTTTAGGATTTCTATTAAAATTAGCCATATTAACTTCTTTTCCAGACGACTTTTCTTCCTCTTTCTTTTCATTTGGCTTGTTTTTATCTAGCATTTGACACATCACAGACGCATGTCTTTTATCACAAACGAAACACTTCAAGATAGCTTTACATTGCTTCGTTGTGTGACCCGTTGCCAAACATAAAAAGCAACATTTTTTATCCTTTAATATATTCTGCTTTTCATTATAAGTCATCTTTCGTGCCGAAAAGCATTCTGAACTCAGATGTCTTCCGTTGCAAAAAACGCAATTTTTTCTTAACTCTGGTTTTGAAGTAGTTGTTAAGAGGGTAGCAGCAGTTGGTAAATGCTTAGTAGGCTCGTTGTAACCTTTATTTTTTCTAAAGTTTGCATCATCTTTTTTCGCTAAACCAAAACCTGATACAGCTAAATTAATTCTTTCATCACCTTCAACTTCAGATTTGAGAAACATCATTAAATTATCCAGACGTTCTTTTGCATCAGAACTAACGGGAGTCGTATAGGTTCGATTCCACGCTTTCAAAAAATCAGTTGTAAAACAAGATTCTACCATTGGATATAAAATTGAAGCGCATTTATCAATTGTGACTCCTAGCGTCTCAAGAGCTCGTAAATACGATTCAAGTTTATCATATAACGTTGTAATAGAAAATTTTCCTTTTGATTGAACAGAAATGATTAATTTTAACAATTCTCTGACATACACTTCTACCAAAAGATCTTCCCTGCCGAAACGAGCTTTAAGACTCTCAATAGCTTTGGCATAGTTGGCAGCTGTTGGCGGGAAGCTATCAACAACTTCTCGTGCTCTAGATCCAGTGACTGTTGCTTGGATCAAATATTGAAATTTATTTTCTGGTGCAATATCAGGATCATTATGAATCTGCTCAAACTGACTCCAGAACGGCAACCATTCCTTTAAATCACCATCAAATTGGCGAAATTCTAACTTCGGTAAAGTAAATTTTCGTTTTGAATTATTCATATCATAATCACTTGAAATATATTCATTTTGTATTTGTCCTTGAGATTGAATTTTAGCTAGTTCCAATTGATGATCTAATTCCAGCTTTCTTAACTCAGTTTCCGATTCTAGCTTTCTTAACTCAATTTCCGATTCTAGCTTTCTTAGCTCAATTTCTTGCTCTAACTTTTCCTTTAATTCTAACTTCTTTAACTCTTCTAACTTCTTTAACTCTTCATTTTCCTTTCTCTCAGCAACAACGTTAGATAAAATTTCTTGTACAAAAGCAGGATCTATTTTGTATTCTTCGCTATTTAAAATGATTTGCTTTAGAGTTGCGATGGTGTACTCTTGAGGAATAATTTCCCCAATCTCTTCTGCTACAAACTTCAAATCAGCCTTTTTAAAATTTTTCACGGCTTGAAACATTTTCTTTTGAATAAATTTAATAAACAGTCCTGTCGCGGACGCCAGAATGTTGGATAAAGCGTTCAAAAGATGTTATTTTAACACCCCAGCTTTCTAAATACAATGCGGACGCCTATTACTACTTTAAAATATAAAAAAACATAAAAGAAAGAAGTAAATAAACTTCTTCAGCACTAATAATTTATTTACCGGTAAACCTTATACCTTTTTCCATAAGAATTTTTAAAACATTAGAAAATACAATTTCTTTTCACGTTACATCACATGCCAAAAAAAATGTCACGAGCATTCAAGGTGAAAGGATAAAAAATAAAATGAAAAAACATGGACAATAGGTTTAACACTTCCCTGATTAGTTTTTGGAGTTCATTCGATATGTATAAGAGGGGGAACGGGGGGCTCATGCCCCCCGTTAGTTGATATAAATGGGATTTTCATGCAGAATTAAGTTTTCAAAATTTAGATTAGGATCATTCTGATGAGGCGATTCCGTGACTGTTATTAGGTGATCATTGAATAAGTATAAATAGGGGGAACAGGGGTTCTAATCCCCCCCCCGTTAGTTGATATAAATGGGATTTTCATGCAGAATTAAGTTTTCGTTCAAAATTTAGATTAGGATCATTCTGATGAGGCGATTCCGTGGCTGTTATTAGGTGTTCATTGAATAAGTATAAATAGGGGGAACAGGGGTTCTAATGCCCCCCCCCGTTAGTTGATATAAATGGGATTTTCATGCAGAATTAAGTTTTCGTTCAAAATTTAGATTAGGATCATTCTGATGAGGCGATTCCGTGACTGCTATTAGGTGTTCATTGAATAAGTATAAATAGGGGCAACAGGGGTTCTAATGCCTCCCCCCCCTCTTAATTTATATAAATAGGTTTTTCAAGCAGAATTTTCAGATTTCGTTCAAATCTCTGAATCGTTTTGGAAGTTTAATGGTTAAGTATAAAAGAAGGGGATAACTCCTTTTAAATTATATAAATGCTAAATGGGTTTTTATTAAGAATTATCTAATTTGCTCTGAATTTTGGATATAGATTTTTTATATGATAAAGCATGTCTTTGATAGTATAGGAGGTTCAATGATTAAGTATAAAAAAAGAGGAAAGGGGAGAGCTGTTTCCCCTTCTTAATTTTTTTTTCGAACGGAATTAACCCTTGAAAATATAAGGCTTTAATGTACAATTAGTATTTGTAGTCTGTGAGCTCAATGCCATCAGTTTAACTGGGCAGTATTCTTTATTAGCTCACAGGCTATCATAGCCTGAGAGCTTATGTGCGCGTCCGTTCTGTATGTACGTTCGTACGTTCGTATGTTCGTGCGTAACGCGATAACTCATGATAAAAATATCCAATCCACTTGAAATTTTGTATGTAGGTATATCCTGACAAGGCTCTTCCCTGATTAGTTTTTGGAGTTCATTCGATATGTATAAGAGGGGGAACGGGGGGCTCGTGCCCCTCCCCTTAGTTGATATAAATGGGATTTTCATGCAGAATTAAGTTTTCGTTCAAAATTTAGATTAGGATCATTCTGATGAGGCCATTCCGTGACTGTTATTAGGTGTTCATTGAATAAGTATAAATATTGGGAACAGGGGTTCTAATTGCCCCCCCCCCCTTAATTTATATAAATGGGTTTTTCAAGCAGAATTTTCAGATTTCGTTCAAATCTCTGAATAGTTTTTGAAGTTTAATGGTTAAGTATAAAAGAGGGGGATAACTCCTTTTAAATTATATAAATGCTAAATGGGTTTTTATTAAGAAATATCTCATTTGCTCTGAATTTTGGATGTAGATTTTTTTATATGATAAAGCATGTCTTTGATAGTATGGGAGGTTCAATGATTAAGTATAAAAAAAGAGGAAAGGGGAGAGCTGTTTCCCCTTCTTAATTTTTTTCGAATGGAATTAACCCTTGAAAATATAAGGCTTTAATGTACAATTAGTATTTGTAGCCTGTGAGCTCAATGCCATCAGTTTAACTGGACAGAATTCTTTATTTAGCTCCTAAGCTATCAAAGCCTGAGTGCTTATGTGCCCGCCCGTTCTGTATGCATGTATGTACATGCGTACGTGCGTACGTAACGCGATAACTCATGATAAAAATATCCGATTTACATGAAATTTTGGATTTAGGCTTATTATGATAAGATGCTTCCCTGATTAGTTTTGAGAGTTCATTCGATAAGTATAAGAAGGGGAACGGGGGCTATTGCCCCTACCCTTAATTTATATAAATGGGTTTTTTCCTGCAGAATTAGTAGATTTCGTTCAATTTTAAATGTAGGATCATTCTAATGAAGTGCCTTCATGATTAGTATTGGGTGTTCATTGGATAAGTTTAAAGAGGGGGAATGGGGGGGGGGTAATTCCCCTCGTCTTAATTTAGGTTTTTCACGCAAAATTTATCTATTTGTTTCAAATTTTGTGTAAAGGTTTAGTCTGAAATGGCGCTTCTCTGATTTGTTTTTGGAATTCAGCGGAGAAATCTAAAGAATTTATACGAATTTTGCATGCAGGTTTATTATATGATAAGGCGTAACCCTGATAAGTTTTAGGACTTGAATGATAAGTATTAAGAAAAAAAATCGGGGGGGGGGGGGTACTTCCTTCCTTATTTTTTTTCGAAGGGCATTATCTCTGTCATGAAGTCTGTAATATATAAGTAGTCTGCATAACTTGTGAGCTCTATGCCATCAGTTTAACTGGACATAATTTGCAATCTCTTCATATGTGAACAAAATGCAAATAAAATCATTTACTGAAATGTACGGTGGAAAATCAATATTCATGAATATAAATTTGCTATATAAACAAAATATAAATATAAAAATGCACTATAGTAATTGAGTTACCCGTATAAAATTTAGGTTAAGAAAATTTTAATTTGATTTAATTAATCAATTTTTATTTTTTTTATTTTTATTTTTTTATTTTTAATTGAAAATTGAGACATTTTCAATTATATTATGGCATAACTTATAATGCTATTCTTTATTTTCAAAATATAATGCTGCTATATTATGATGCATTTTTAATGGAAAAGTTTAATTGTTTATTTTTATTAATTTTTTTAGACTGTTATATAAGCACAGCAAAAAAGTATTTTTATCCGAAAAAAATCAATCGTGCTTTCGGGTAAAAACAAAAAATGGTGCTTGAACCATTGGGTGCTTGCACAAGAGTTTTTTATTTAATTGTTTCTGTAGTGTCAAAAAAAAAAAGCTATTGGAAAAATACAATTTCTAAGGAATATTTGTATTATAGCTTAAAGATTTAGCAGAAAAACTATTGAAAATAATTATTGTTGGATAATTTTTAAATAAAATTTTTATAACTGTGTTTTTATAACCCTTTAAAACCATTTACTAGCACATTGCCCAACAGAAATTTCAATTGAATTATTAATCTATTTTGGATTGTTTTCTTTTAACATATCAATTCACACTTTCAACAATTGCTTATTTGTTTATTTGTTTACTATTTGTTTGAACTAGTATTTGTTTGAAAAAAAAAACAGAACATTGATCATTTTGATTATTTTTTTCTATCGCATTAGAATTATACAAGTTTATATTATACTTTTCTCTTTTAAAATTCCCAGTGAATTTCGATAGTCAAAAAATTAGTACTTTCAAATCCTTCCAAGTGAATTATTATTGCTTCCGTATTATCACGAGAAAAAAAATAGTTAGTTAAACAAAATAAAAGAAAATTAGAAACAAAAGCTTCCGTCTTTTTAATATGCTATTTGTTCAATGAATCCTTCATCTGAAATAACAAAAACAACCAAATGTATAATTAATCATTAATGCCGATTTAATATCAAAGCACATGTAAAAAGTACTAGAGAACTGTAATGAGGCATATCTATTTTCAGCCTATTAAGATTAAGAATCTGCTTTAAATAGCCAATTAACTGGATCCTTATTTATGATAAATTTTTTATCCTCTTCTTATATGTGTGGTATAATATATATTTTTATGAATATTAATTTACTTCAAAAACAAAACCTAAATATGAAAACGTATGATACTAATGGTGTTTCTGATATTAGATTTAGGCAGAGCAAATGCCATTTTTATTTTTGTTGAAAAATGAGATATTTCCAATTATAGTATAGCAAAATGTTTAAAGTCATTCTTTATATTCAAAGTATAAAAAATATAATCTGTTACATTACACTACCAATTTTAAATGGAATATTTTAACACACTACTTTTAGTTAATTAGTTTTTTATTTTGTTATCTGAAAACTGCAAAAAAGATTTTTTTCTCCGAAATATATATGCACACACATATATATATATATATATATATACAGATACATTAGGGACAGAGTGTCCCTAAACAAATGGTATATACGCTAGGGGGTGATAGAACACATCAAGACGAGTAATAGGGGAGACGAGTATACCAAGGGTCCCAAACGTTTTCCAAAGGAGATAGCCGCCATTAAAGTTTGGGGTCCAAAATTTCAAATACACATAAAAAACTTAAAAATTGGTCGATTGATTTGCGGTTTTCACTAAAATAATTCTTTATGTTGGTATTTTCTTGAAAATAAATTATAAAGATAAATTTTTAAAAATGCCGATAGAGGGCGCTTTAGACTTTGAAGTAATGAAAAACTGTTTTTTGCCGTGATTTTTTGCATGTCATTAAATGGCTTCGTAAGCTTAGACATAAACTTAAATTTTGAGCTCAAAATCTGAATAGTTGGAAGCGATTAAGTAGCACAAACTTATCTGTGTTCAGAGGGTTTTAATTTCAAATTATTATAAAAAACGGAAAAATTGGTCGATTGATTTGCGGTTTTCACTAAAACTAGTCTTTACATCGATATTTTATTAAAAATGAATTATAAAGATAAATTTCAAAAAATGCCGATAGCGTGCGCTTTAGTGGTTAAGTAGCACAAACTGAACAGTGTTCAGAGGGTTTAAATTTCAAACAGAACGGAAAACTATAAAAAAAAACGGAAAAATCAGTCGATTCGTTTGCGGTTTTTGCTAAGACTACTCTTTAAATCAGTGTTTTCTTGAAAGTAAATTTTAAAGATAATTTCACAAAATGCCGATATAGGGCGCCTTAGACATTGCAGTAGCGTACAACTATTTTTAACCGTTATTTTTTTAAATCTCATTAAATGCTTTGAAATGCTTAGATTTAAATTTTGAGATTAAATTCTGAGTCGTTGTGAGTGTTTAAGTAGCGCAAAAGTGAACTGTGTTCGAGGGGGGGGGGTTAAATTTCAATTTCTGAACACACTTCAGTTTGCGTTTCTTAACCCCTCCCAACGATTCAGAATTTGATTTCAAAATTTAAGTTTAAATCTAAGATTTCGAAAACATTTAAAAAGTTTTGGAAAGCGTTTAATTAGATACAAAAAATAACGGTTAAAATTTGTTGTTGGTTACTCTGAAGTTTAAGGCGCCCTCTAACGGAATTTTTTTCATTTATCTTTAAAATTCATTTTCAAGAAGAAACTGATTCTTTAAAGATTCATTTTCAATAAAATACCGACATAAAGAATAGTTTTAGTGAAAACCGCAAACGGATCGACCAATCTTTCCGTTTTTTATTATCATTTGAAATTTAAGCCCTCTGATCACAATTCAGTTTGTGCTACTTAACCACTCACAACTATTCAGATTTTCAGCTCAAAATTTAAGTTTAAAATCCTGACTGCCGCGACCGGATTTTTTCGCACACTAAGCGCCAGGTTTCATTGCAACATAAACAATATACAAAATAATATAATTCTAGAAATTAAACCTAGTTTTGAAAAATTAAGTTAGGATTAATATTCTCAAAGATCATACGCCTATATGTAATAATATCTTTTATATAAGGGTAGAAAAAACCTCTTTTTTAAAATTTTAAAAAATTTATACAGAAAACAACATTACAATTTTACCTTTTTGCTAGGAAGTCAGGGGGTTAAGTCTAAGTTTACGAAAACATTCAATCAGATGCAAAAAATAACGTAAAAAGTAGGTGTTCGTTACTCCAAAGTTTAAAGCGCCTTCTATCGGCATTTTTTGAAATTTATCTTTATAATTCATTTTTAATAAAATACCGACATAAAGAATAGTTTTAGTGAAAACCGCAAATCAATCGACCAATTTTTCCGTTTTTTATAATCATTTGAAATTTAAATCCTCTGAACACAGTTAAGTTTGTGCTACTTAACCGCTTCCATCTATTCAGATTTTGAGGTCAAAATTTAAGTTTAAGCCCCTAGTCACCCCCTAGCGTATATACCATTTATTTAGGGACACCCTGTATATATATATATATATATATATATATATATATATACCGGGTGTCCAGTAAATGACTGCCCCTTTTTAAAATTAAATAACAAAAAAACGGTTTGAGATAAAAATGCGCGGTTTGCGGTATTGTTATTAGAATATCAATAAATTTTGAATACGCACTTCCTTCAAGTAGTTCTAATTTCGGCCAAAAGATGGCGCTGGCGGCATCAGACTACAGAAATACCGCCTGTTTTCTTGTTCTCAAGCTGATGATCTTTCCGGCTCATTTTCCCGAGTCGAATCTGAGTCGAAATGTTGAATCGACTCTCCACTCAACTGCAGAAATAGGGTTTGTTGATTGGAACGAGATTTAAAATAACATTTAAGATTGAACGGGGTCTATTGTAACAATCTATGTCTATTGTAGCCTCCTCAGACAAATATCACGGGGAACTACAAAAACTAGTTTAAAATTACTGTAAAACATCTCCAAAGACATGTCAATCTATGAATAAATATTTATGACCAGCAAACGTTTGTTAAAGAATCCTAGAAATATTTGTAACAATTCTAGAAAAATTTAAATTATTTTAAAGGATGTTCTTTAGTGTTTCAAAATTCTCTTCGGAATATGTCATTTTAACCGCTTAACTGATACGCTTTTTACGTATATATAGAAATATATTTATGTAAATATGATTTATTATCTTTTTTAAATTATGTATAAAAAAACCAATGTTCAATTTATTTTTCAATATTAATATTTATAAAATTGAACTAAAATAAGTAGACTATGGCCCCACCAGTGGGTGATAGATTCTGACGTTTCAACTGGTAGACGGCAGTGCTGGGTTCGAACCCAATCGCGTCTGTCGGCATAACCGTCCGGAATTTTCCGTGGTTTTCTTCGAACCTTGGATTTTCTTGTGTAAATACGGGTTAGGTACCCTTACAGAGACACCCACGCAGGGCATACCCTGACCATCCCCTCATCATTCTGACCTATATCCCACGTGTACTTAATCGGCCGACATTAAATAAACCAAACCAAACTAAAATATCTATAGACAATTTTATGGCAAAACATTTTTACGGAAACTTCTTACTGAAATAAAGTTTCGTTTCTTTTTCTTCTAGTTTTTTTTTTAAATATTGCGTGAAACAAAAGCTGTTGAAAATATTTCAGAAGCCAATGCAGTATCCACTGTCCCGATCCTTTCTTTCATTTACTATCTCCCGATTCTACTTTTTTCTCCTGTTGGATTCGATGGTTGAAATACGAATCGGTTTTAAAAGCCTAGATTACAAATTTTGTAGCTATATTTGTGTAATGCAATACCGAATAACTGTAAAAAAGCAATAAACATCAAATTGATGCTCTTAGCACAATATCAAGTTTAAATTTTGAGGTATTTGCGTCATCTAAACTGTAAATAGAAGAGGTTATTACAATGCTGATTTCAACACCAGTTGAGACGTCAGAAACTATCGCCCACTGGTGAGGCCATAGATATTTTAGATAAAACTGAATGTCTACTTATTTTAGTTCAATTTTATAAATATAAATATTGGAAAAATAAATTGAGCATTTGTATCTTTTTATACATAATTTAAAAAAGATAAAAAATCATATTTTAATAATATTTCTTATTTCAAATCAGATACAGGAGATATTTTCAGAATGTTTTTTTTAGTTCTTTTCCTCATACCGGGGGAAAAGAACGAGATTATATATTTCCCTCCTATATGGGGGGGGCAAAAATATATTTCAGGTTCTATGATGCTTTTTGTAATAAAGTTTTGAAGAGGGATGACTTACAAGCTATAAAAAAAGATACGTCTTCCTTTTTTCTTTTTAAATATCCGTACATTTTAGCGTAGATACGTTTCCTGCCGTGGGTGGGTGGGAGGAGGCGAGATGTGTACAAAAGACATCTTAAAATCTCTCACGGCATTCGTAATAAAATTTTTGGATACGTTAAATGACAAAATATGAATATAAAGTAGGGATGCATTCGGTTTTCGTAGAAAATAATAATATTTTGTTTTAGGCAGGTTTTTGCCTTAGCAGGTAGTTTTGTATGTTTCTTTCTACTTCGTGATCAATAAATTTTTATGTCTAAAACAGGATTTGTTGTAGACGGATTCCTTTATAGTAAGATTTAGAAAATTTCAATGCGCCAATTTATAAGTTTTCTTAGACAGGAGACTTGGCAACGCTATTTGCATACCATTGTTTTAAAATTTTAACTGGTTTGCCCGTACAACATACCGGCAATTATAGTTTGCTTCTTCCATCACTTAAAGCTTTCTGACACTACTAAAAATTTTAAATGCAATTTCATACTATTTAATAGAAGAAATATTTAAATTAAATATTACGATTATTTTAGCTTTAAAAAAGCGGCGTTTATCCCATATTTTCATTTCATTGTACGTAAAAAAGCGTATCACTTAAGCGGTTAAAATAACATATTCCGAAGATAATTTTGAAACACTAAAGAAAGTCTTTTAAATTAATTTAAATTTTTCTAGAACGCTTCTTTAATAAATGTTTTCTTGTCATAAATATTTATTTATAAATTAATACACCGTTGGAGATGTTTTACAGTAATTTTAAACTAGTTTTTATAGTTTCCCGTGATATTTGTCAGAGGAGGTTACAATCGACAAAGGTTGTTACAATAGGCCTAGTTCAATCTTAAATGTTATTTTAAATCTCGTTTCAATCAACATATCCTATTTCTGTAGTTGAGTGGAGAGTCGATTCAACATTTCGACTCAGATTCGACTCGGGAAAATGAGCCGGAAAGATCATCAGCTTGAGAACAAGAAAACAGGCGATATTTCTGCAGTCTGATGCCGCCAGCGCCATCTTTTGGCTGAAATTAGAACTATTTGAAGGATGTGCGTATTGAAAATTTATTGATATTCTATTAACAATACCGCAAACCGCGCATTTTTATCTCAAACCGTTTTTTTATTATTTAATTTTAAAATGGGTCAGTCATTTACTGGACACCCGGTATATACAGGGTTCCTCTCTCAGCGGTGGCCAATGGCTAACTTCTAAACCGTTAGTCATAGACATATAGTTCCAATTACAAAAATGCTTTAAAAAAAGGTAAAGAATTGCTTTTCAAGCGATTTAGGTCCAAAAATTATTTTATTAAAAAATTACGAAAATTAAAGTTTTATGCGATCCCCCGGTCCTATAACTGATTTTTAGCAAATTTTTACCACTACTCTAACAAGTAAGACAAAAAAGTCCCATTCCTCTGCGATTAATACTGACCGAGTAATAGCTGTTTAAAGTTGAAGCATCTTTTTTGCTTCAAATTAGGGGTCAGTCACAAATTTACTGGAAAGAAAAATAAACGCAAGATACAAAATTTCACATTAAACATTGAGAGTAAAATGATTTTTACAATATTATTTTTAAATTTATGTTGATGATTATATATTAAAGCAAAATTTGTACTAAAGTTATAAGTAAAAAATAACAGTATGTTCGTTAATTTAAATTATGAAAAGCAACAATCACAAATCGTAACAAAATGACATATATTTAAAGTTCTATTCGATTACTTAACCTAATAGAATTATGTCGTCCTATAAAATAAATAAATGGTACAAACCTAAAATTGTATTAATATTACAGTGTCATGGGATATGAATAAGTGTGCAAATTGAACCTCGATCGGGTGAGTTAAAATTTGAATAGAAATTTTGAGCTAGGGAAAAATACGTTCGAACATTTCAAACAAAATAAAAGCTTATCATTTCTCGATAAAGAGAATTTTAAAACTAACGTCTTCAATTGTTTTAACCAAGCTAGAAGTTAATAAAAATTAACACAACCGTTAAACGTATACGGTGGTAGCACCTTCAGTTAAATTACTTTAAAATTACTGGATCGTTTAATTTAATATCTTTTTCCCTTTTTTTAATGTACGGTAGAATTTAGTATATATTAATTTGCTTCACAAACAAAAACTAAATATAAAAATGCATAATTGATATTGAGTTTACATTATTAAATTTAGTCAATTTTTTTTATTTTTTATTTTATTTTATTTTTATTTTATTTTATTTTATTTTATTTTTTTTTTTTTTTTTGAGAAATGGGAAATTTTTAATTATTCTGTAGCATAATTTTTAAAGTAATTCTCTATTTTCAAAATATAGGGAATATAATCTGCTATATCAGGCTGCCATTTTTAAATGGAAAATTTAATAGATTATGTTCACTGAATTATTTTAGATAGATTTCGTATGAAATATTAGGTAGATTTCGTATGAAATACTACCTATTGTGATCGCACCAATATTGGAATTTCTGAAAAAAAAAAACAGATCTACGACGATCGTGACCCCTAGACCTCAAAACTACCATAAGTAAAAAAGTATATATATATATATATATATATATATATATATATATATATATATATATATATATATATATATATATATATATATATGTATGTATGTATATATATATATATACAGGGTGTTTCGCTACCAGACCGATAAACTCTGAGGGGTGATAGTAGACATAGAAACAAACATTATTATATAGGAAACCATGGGGCGCAAACGTCTTCTGTAGGAGCTAGGGGCCATTAAAGTTTGAGGTCCAAAACTTCAAACGATAATAAAATACGGAGAAAAGGGTCGATTTGTTTTCACTAAGATCATTCTTTATATCACGATTATTTTAGAAAAAAAATTTTAAAGGTTACGTTCAAAAATTGTAGCTAGAGGGCGCTTTAGATTTTAGAATAACGAAAAACTACTTTTTACCGTTATTTTGTGCATGGAGTTCAAGTTATACTAAAGTTTAGTCTTTAACTTAAATTTTAAGCCCAAAATCGGTAACATTGGGATCGGGTAACTAGTGAAAATTGAACTGTGAAGAGAGGGGAGAATTTTAAACACTCATAGACATTGGAAAAACTAATCGATTTTGTTGCGGTTTGCGTGTAAGTCATTCCCTTGGTAATTATTTTATTTAAAATGATGTACAGGTTTGGTATCCTCATTTTTTGATAGAGGGCGCTTCCGACACATCTCCGACATTTCAATGGCATTACCCCTAGGTGTTTTACTACCAGAACAACATACTTCCAGGATGTGTTAGGGATGCAAAGACTACTCGGAATCACATAGGAATGTAACTTTGGAAATGCATTTTTTTGGAGTTACGGTTAAAGGAAGCAGAGAAAAAAGCAACAGAAACAGCAAAGAAAAAGCAACACGTTAATGTGAAAGAAAACAGTTTATTTAAATGTTTTACTGGAAAAGGTGTTCGAAATTACTACCAGAAGTAGTCCGGCATGCCTGATAGCAGCGTCACATGGAATTGCTCACATTTTGAAAGATTCCTGGCATCTCAGAAAGCTTTCTGGCAGCTACAGAAATATCAGCTGCGAGGTCTTCAACTGATGGTACGGAAGTCTCATACACCCAACTTTTTACTTGACCCCAGCAGAAGTCCATGCATGATCGGTCTGGCGATCTGGCAGTCCAATGAACCAGGCCACTATGACCTATCCACCGCTATCCATATGTTACTTTGAAGTGTCAGCAAACGTCATTGGTAAAATGTCGATCAATCCAATCGTGCTGTTCATCGTTCAAATACTTCCTTCTGCTACCTTTAGAACCGGTTCGCGAATGATAGCTTCAAAATTATAACTGTTCACGCGCCGTTTAGCGCCATCTACCGTCACTGTCAAACTTGCCGGAATATTTCTGGTCGTAATTTTGAACATCCTTTCTAGTAAAACCTTTAAATTTACTGTTTTCTTTCACATTAATGGGTTGCTCTTTCTCTACTGTTTCTGTTGCTTTTTTCTCTGTTTAATTTAACCGTAACTCCCAAAAAATGCATTTCCAAAGTAACATTCCTATGTGATTCCGAGTAATCTTTCCATCCCTAACACATCCTGGAAGTATGTTTTCTGGTAGTAAAACACCTAGGGGTAATGCCATTGAAATGTCGGAGATGTGTAGGAAGCGCCCTCTATCAAAAAATGAGGATACCAAACCTGTACATCATTTTAAATAAAATAATTACCAAGGGAATGACTTACACGCAAACCGCAACAAAATCGATTTGTTTGTCCAATGTTTATGAGCATTTAAAATTCTCCTCTCTGTTCACAGTTCAATTTTCACTAGTTATCCGATCCCAATGTTTCCGATTTTGGGCTTAAAATTTAAGTTAAAGACTAAACTTTAGTATAACTTGAACTCCATGCACAAAATAACGGTAAAAAAAAGTTGTTCGTTACAATAAAGTCTAAAGCGCCCTCTATCGACAATTTTTGAACGTAACCATTAAAATTTTTTTTCTAAAAAAATCGTGATATAAAGAATGATTTTAGTGAAAATTGCAAACAAATCGACCCTTTTCTCCGTTTTTTATCATCGTTTGAAGTTTTGGACCTCAAACTTTATTGGCCCCTAGCTCCTACAGAAGACGTTTGCGCCCCATGGTTTCCTATTTAATAATGTTTGTCTCTATGTCTACTATCACCCCTCAGAGTTTGCCGGTCTGGTAGCGAAACACCCTGTATATATATAACACTCTTTTATGGACACGATAACTTCTATTGTTTTGCTCCAATCTCTTCCAAACTGATATATAAAATCAAGGGGTATAAAATGTCGCCTAAGTTCATTAATGATCAAAATCGGTCCAAGGGGGTGGAAATAGGGAAGGGTTTTGTGAAAATCGAAAAAACGTCATAATTTCTGAATTAAAATAGATATCGAATCGGTTTAAAGTTTATATTATTGCTTAAAAATGGGCCATAAGTTTATGCGTGACAGATTTTTGATAAATTTAGAGATGGGCTCAAGGAAAGAAATAAACTGGGTTTTTGGGAGAAAAAAATTCATAACTTCGTCAATTCTCAATATATTAAGTACAACTAAATTTTTATAAATGTTCTCAAAATTACCTAAATCTTTTGTATTTACAAATTTTTGATAGGACCAACTTTTACCGATGAAAAAAAATTAAAAACGAAAAGAAAAACGGGGGTGAAAAAAGAAAAAAAATCCATAACTCCATCAATTTTTTAAGTTGTCAAATCTAATTATATTTATTTTACATCGTCTCAATAATATCTACAACTTTTATACTGACAAGTTTTACATAGGACCAATTCGTATAGCAAATATAAATTAAACAAAAATAGGAGTTGGAGAAAAAACCTCAAATCCAAACTGCTTATATTCTGACTCAATTTTAAATTCATTTTTAAATTTAAACGTATCAACATAGTAGATCCTCTTATTCAGAAACTGTATAAAGTGACGCATTGGTCAGCTTTTTGATAAAGACAGAATATATTTAAAAAATATATTGCCAAAAATGGTACTTTGAACAGAATTTCCCGAAGTCATCGTGACTCAAAATTTAAGCTAGTATTCAAATAAGAAACTGCGTTTTCTTCTGAGTCGTTTTTAAATCCATTTTTGCTCTCAAATGCATCCAATTTATAGATCCTCTTATTTAGGAATTATATAATTTGACGCATTGGCCAGTTTTTGATAAAGACAGAATGAATTTCAAAATAGGTTGCCAGAAAGACTATTTTGAACAGAATATCCCGAAGTCATCGTGACTGAAAATTAAATGAAGTATTCAAATAAGAAATTGCATTTTTTTTACTCGTTTTAAATCCATTTTTGCTCTCAAACACAACCGATTTACAGATCCTTTTATTTAAGAACTATATAATGTGACGCTTTGGCCAGTCTTTCGATAAAAATAGAATATATTTTTAAAAATGCTGTCCAAGTGGTTATTTCGCAAAAAAATTTCTAAAACTATCATAATTAAAAAATTATATACATTAAAAAATAAAGAATAATATTCAAATAACAAATCGGTTATTTTATGACTCATTTTTAAATTCAATTTTACTCTCAAACGCATTCAATTGACAGTTTTTTGTTATTTAGGAACTGTATAATGTAATGTTTTGGTGGATTTTTAAAAAAATTCAGAATATATTTCAAAATATGTTTTCGAAATGGGCATGTGGGCTGAATTTCGCTTAAGATGATTCTGATAAAACCAGTTCTTGCATAAAAATTAAATTAAGAATTTTTCATAAGCGGCTAAATTAAGTTATTAAATTGGGTATAATATATATAATCATACTTTATTTTTTATTGTTGAAATGAGCACTCTTCGAAATCTACTTCCACCTATAGGCAAAGCCGACAGGGATTTTTTTATATTGTTAAAATATATTTTTCTCCGAAGAAAATCAATTATGCATTGTATTAAAAATTTCATAATAATCACCGAGTGCTTACACAAGAATTTTATTTATTTAATTGTTTCAGAAGTAGCAGAATAAATAAAAACAACTAGAAAATTACAGTTCCTCCGGTAGATTAACATCGAAACTGAATGATTTAGAAAAAAAAAAAAAAAAAAAAAAACTACTCAGAATAATTATATCGGTATAATCTTACATATTACTTTTAATAATTGGGTCTTTATAAATTTAAAACATTTTATAACGGACTAGCAGTACATTATTCATCGAGAATATATATTGCATTATTAATCACTTTGCATTTTTTAAAATTACGTATGCATTTGCACTTTCAACATTTATTTATTTTTTTATGCTTTTACACACACACAAAAACAGAACATTGAACGTTTTAATTAAATGTTTTTCTATCGTATTAGAATTATACTATATTAAGTTTGGTTTTCTCATTTAAAATTTCTAGTGAACTTTGATTATCTTAGGAAACAAAACAGCATTTTCAAATCCTTTCAAATGAATTCCTATTGCTTTCACATTACACGGGATAAAAAAAAAATACTTAATTAAACGAAATAAAAGGAAGCGAGAAACAAAAGCTTTGGTCTTTTTGTTATGCTATCTGTTCAATAAATCCTTTATCTGAAATAACAAAAATAGCCAAAAGTAAAATTAATCTTTAATAACAATTTTATTAAAGTACTTTTAAAAAGTACTGAATATCTGTAATGAGGCATATCACATTTCAGCTTATTAAAATTAAGAATCTGCTTTAAAAAGCCAATTAACTGAATAATTTAAATTAATGTTTTTTTTTTTTTTTGTCTTTTTAAAATGTATGTATTGTAACAATTTTTAGGAATATTAATTTGCTTCACAAACAAAATGTAAAATAAAAATGCGGATTGTAATTGAGTTTCCTGAGTTAAGGTTAGGCAAGAAAAAGTCAGTTTTTATTTTTCTGTGAAATAAAATATTTCCAATTATAATAGAACCTCATTTTAAAAGTTATTCATTTTTTATTTACAAAATATAATATGTATATTTTTTTTTCATTTAATATAATTCATTAGATTATCATCTCATAACATCAACAAGGTTCTTTTATTTTTAAAATACTGATTTATACATGTTTTGTATTCTCAAATTCTCATATATCGGACATCTTTTTATGTTTTACATTCTCATTTAAAATTTAGAATGAATGTTGATTACCTTAGGAAAAAAAAATATATTTTCAAATTCCTCTTGCTTTCGCATTATCAGGAAAAATGGTTAAATAAGCGGAATAAAAAAGTAAGAAACATAAGCTTTGGTCTTTTGAAAATGGTATCTGTTCAATAAATATTTTATCTAAAATAACAAAAATAGCAAAAGTAAAGTTAAACATTAATAACAATTTAAGCAAAGCACATATAAAAAGTACTGGGAAACTGTAATAAACGCATATCATCTTATATATCGGCCTGTAATACAGCCTCATTTCAAAAGTCATTCGTCATTTATTTACAAAATGCAGTATATATATTCTTTTCATTTAATATATTTCTTTAGACTATCATCTCATAACATCAACAAAATACTTTTATTTTAAAAAATGAGGATTTACACATTTTAATAAAAGAATTAAAGTTTTTTATGGGAGGATAGGATTTGATTTTGTCAAAGCTATCCAAAACATCACACTTTTAAAGTTATCAGAACACAACTAATGTGCAATTAAGATTTTTTCCCTTTCTGCCTAAAGCCTACATTTTTAATTATGTTATAAAAAACTGAGAAAACTGTTTAACTGTGTAAAATGTAGAAAACTAACATTTAAATTATTTTTTTTCTCTCACTATCTCGTTAGTGATATCCGTTAAGTACATGCACATTAACTACTGAGCAGAACAAAATATATTTATGACCCATGTAAATTATGCATATAGAACACAATTGTTGAACAAAATAGAAACAAAGCATTCTACCAAATTAAAACCAAGATATACGCAAAAAAATATTTAAAATTTAATTTATCTTTAATAAATAAATTAGTGTGAATTCTAGTAAATAAGCTTGAAATTAGTCGTGAATAAAACCACAATATTATTCAAAAAATCTTTTCTCTTGATTTTTTCTTACATTTTCATGATTAAATTGTTTAAATAAAATTATACTCACTCCTTAAAAGAAACGAGCGTGACGCTCTTTGGAAATGATATTATTTGTCACGAATGCCTGATACAAAATCGCGGTGATACATTTAATCGAAAGATATCTTGTCGCCAGAGCATGAAACATTGTCAAAATAAATACTTTTACGCATGCAGTAACATTTAGTTAATGTTCAGTGTTACGATTTAGAGGTGACACTATCATGGCATCAGTTGGATCGACGACAAATAATTTATTTTCCTTTTCAGCCGAATTAATTACGAATTGTCCTATTTTGGACATTATTTTCTCTGTTCCCTATTTCAAAACAATTAGTTGTCGGACTTTTTGTTTATTTTTGTTGATATACATTTTTTTATAAATCATGCATTCGCATTCGAAGACGATTCTAGAAGAAGTATAAACTTTAAAATGGAATCTCAACATTTGTGCTACTTACTATGTTTATGGGGCTTATAAAAATGTTTTAATTTACATATTTTCAAACAATTCCTCATTGTTAATTCTGAATCTTTGAAATCGGAATAAAAATAGATATAACATAAACAAATAGTTAATTTTTTCTCAAAAAAAGAGGGTTAAAAATGTCGAAAATTATTTAAAAGCAAGATGATCCGTTTGTGGTTGTGATTCGTGAAACTTTAGAGCAACCCAGAAATTTGTAACGATAATAGTTCCTTTCTCATTTAAGAATCTGGCTTCATTTTTGAATAAAAAACATGAAGTTTCCATGGTGTTTTAATTCTTCATTCTTTTTTATTTTGAAAAACAGAGGAAGTCGCTGAGAGGATTTTAAAATTTTTCGAAGTTTCTGTCGTGTTTTTCTCAGTTTGAATTTGATTTTTAAAGAAAAATTATGTTTATTTTCTAACAATTTGTATTTTTATTTTTTTTCTCTAGGTGTCGGCTTTAAAAAGTAAACCAGAACATTGAGATGTCATTTATTCATGTATTTATTTTACAAAATCTCTTATTTAGGTATAAAGTGTACGTTGGATAGCAACATCTATTTTAATTTTTAAAAGAGAAAACCTATTATATTTGAATTTTTTAAATACTATTTTAAGCATTTTATGGTGATATGCTATGAAAATATTCGGGAAAGAAACTGAAAATTATAACAACTGATACAAGTGTGCACCAACATGTCTCATATGTTTTATCCATTTAAGATGCAAAAATTTAAGAAGCATGTAATGGAAACATTATTTGTATAAAGGACATGGAACATTTTCCAAATAAATAATTTAACGCACGGAGTAATAGTCCGATTTTTTTCGTTTGCTATGAATCAAAAGTAAAAATTTTAAGACATGAATTAGACGACAGACAAATAAATTGTTTTCTCTGTCAGCTGTATTAGTTCAATAATTCCTTGCTTTCTATATTATTTTCTGTACTTAATAACATTTAATTCTCAGTATTTTTTGTTACCCTATTCATTAACTCTATGAGGGGCAAAGCACTTCCACTCATAAAATGCTCAAATTATTAAATGGCACCAAAATTCAAAAACAAATTTATTTAAAAAACGATAAATGCTTTTCTTCACATAATTGATAAAATTTAAATTTTTCTTTTAAAATTCTGGTGCCAATCTGGCATTTCTCAATAAATATTAAGTGATATATATTTTATACCACCGCCCTTCAAGGGGTTGATACGTTATTTATAAATCACTTGTTCTCAAGACAACATGATTCTGAAAAAATAGAATTGCACTGCTTTGTTTTATTATATTTAATTGTATGTTATATAAAATGACTTTAACTTACCTAATTTTATAAATTAAATTACTCTGTATTACATATGTCCATTGAATGCGCCGTGGACATAAACTAATGCTACTTTTTAACATAAAAGCATACTACATTTGAAATTCAGAATAATTTTCAAATTTTCAGTGCAAAATTTCAATTTTAAGTAAAAAAAGCTAAACATTGCAAGAATTTTCTCCTAGCTATATTAACATTTTCGGGTCTGGTGTATTATACTAATAATAATACATGTCATTTTATCTAGTCTTATTTTGTGTTATTTTGTCTTAAAAATTGTTTTGTTACTTTCTACATATAGAAATAATAGTATATACTTGTGACTTTCGTATTATGACTTAATTTATGTGTTAACATTTAGTAATACCAATAATACAGAGAAATCGCTAAATAACGGACAATTCGGGAACGCAGAAATATTCCGCTATTCGGAGGTGTCCGGTATTGGGAAAACCTCAAAGATACAAAAATCACCAAGAAATGTTTAATGTGTCATGAATTGTCTTTTATATCTCTTATAACCTCTATTATATGATTAATCAAACATTAGAATTATTTTTTAAACAATAAAACTGAAACTGAAATAAAATTGGGCACACTTTTATCCACTGTTTATTACATTCTTATGAAAAAAAATCTGTTGCTAAAGTTTTCTTTTGCTTGCAATTACATGTATTTTGTTTTTCAATGTGACATTATTAGACATTATACAGTTTCGGGCAGGAAAAGGGGTTTGCTTTTTTTGACCATTTAAAGCACAAAATCTCAAAACCTTCCTTGGGGACATATCAGTGCTCTGGAATATGTCTCACCCATGCACCCCCCTGAATTCAACACTGAACGTTGAGAGGTGATTTTCCCCAGACCACGATTTACATTTATTTGTGACACCTCAAATGATAAATTTAGAGGCCTCTTTACTTTATTTTATTCTTTTTTTCTCGTTAAGAAATATTTTTCATTCTTTATCGCCGAAAGCAATGTCCGCTATTCAGAATGTGAGTTATTCAGAGGTTAAATATACAAAAATTTAGGTTTTGGGAGTGGGAATCGGAAAACTGTCCGTTAAATAGAGGTGTCCGCTATTCGGGAGTGTCCGTTATGGAGGTTTTACGGTAATAAATATTTACTCAATTCTCTTTGCATAATTGGTTATTCCTTTATTTTATACACATATTTCATTCTTTAAATTTAAAATATAGGTTACTTTTCTAAACGAATCTTATGGCATAAAACGCAGAAATCAGTAGAAAGTAATATCTGTGAATGTCTCCTGTAATATGATTTTCCTAATATCTCCAAAAACCTTTTCTTACCTACTTGCATACAAATATGAAATGAATTGTACACAAAATAAGCGCATTCGTTGCATTTCTGACAATAATATAATATTTCAACATAGATAAGCCTATTTGGATATCTATGATTAATATTATTAAAGTAAAAATAATATTAGAAAAAAGTCAGACCCAAAAGAGTTGTGCTCTAGATCTGTTAACAAATGTAATATGTGTATTATCAATCAGTACTATCGAATATGGTATTTTTTTTCTTATTAGAAGTTTTAATTTTTTTTAAACTTTTATTTATTTATTTATTCACTTTTACACTACAAAAAAATTAATTCGTAATTTTGTTTTATTTCGATTATGGAAAATCAGTATTCTTATAAAGCAAATAAGAGTTAAATCTTTCTGGTGAGCTCCGAATGTCTAATTAAAAGTGTGATACATTTATTGCAAAAATATTTTATCAGATAACTATCAAAATATATTCTTCTAAAGATACCTTCAGTTAATGTCGCTTTCAATGTTTGCAGGTGGCATTATCATTACATTTGTTATACTGAATACTGGTGGTTTGATTCTGTTTTTGCTGAAATAAGCATTATCCTTATTATATCACATTATATATATATTATTTTTTATTGAAATAAAAATAATTTTCCAGTTTTTCATTTATGATTTATAAATCGTGTTTAAATCCTGCATTTCGTACCAAATGATCACAAAACAATACATAAAATATGCATATTATAGCTATGCATAAAATATGAAATTTTAAAAGCTCACTGGTTTACTTAAAATGTGACTAAAATAACAGAAGAGATGTTACATGATAAAATAATTTTTCTTTATTGATAACGTCTTAATATTTTCGAGATTTCTCAAGCCCTACATCAGAAAGTACGTTAATAACTAACTGTCGTTTATTTATACAAATACGTCAATTCGTTGTTGAGGTGACAGAACCAATAATTATTACAATTGAAAGTGTAAATAGCAGCCCATTTGACTGAATTTAAGTAGAGAAAATATTTACTAACTGCAGTTCGATTCATTTTATTTAATTACATCACTGTGTTCTCCAACAACCTTTCATTTTAAATATGCACTGTAGTTAGACAGTCAAAGTAGCAGTGTTTTAGAATAAATTTGAGTCGAAGAATATTTAACTGCTGATCCATAAATTTTACTAGATCACTTTCATAAAGATTACAGGATTTATTTTCAGGATATTTCACGAAATATTGGGGACATTGCGTTATTTGGCGTGCTTCATGATATACTCGTATATTTTTATACATGATTTGAATGGATTCTTTGATAGCGGATGTATAATAATCGGCGAGTAAATATGCATGTTTCGAAATTTTGGTTTTTTTTTTTTTTTTTTAAGCTGAAAATACATAAAATAGCAAAATAATCAACGAGACGCTTTAAAATTTAAACTATATATGGATTTCCAGACTGTTTTTCTACATACATTTGAAAATTATAAAAAAAATATTTTGTTAGACGTTGATTAAAATGCTAAATTCTACATAAAATAAATAATATGAACTTTTAAATGTTCATGCTTACTTAAAAGGCGATTAAATAATCAAATATAGATGTTAAAAGTTAATTTTATTTAAAAATCTTAGTACTTTCAAACCTTTTCCAAACAGGTTCGGAAATTTTCATTCCGTCTTATTTATATTTATGCTAAATTCTCTTTCGCGAGAAGAAACAGCATAAATTTTTACTTTTGCACTAAGGTAATAAAACTTTGATTTAGAAAATTTATGAGACTGTCATAAATTTCGAAAGGAAAAAAATGCTATGCTCTGTCTATGCATAAATCTACAAACCTCTAAAATGTACTCAAAAACTTTCCCGGGACCGATCTTTTTATAGTTTCCGTGCAATAGATATGTTTGGGAACTTTCGATAATTTACCAACGAATGACAAGCTCAATAAAATTTTATTCTACTTACCTGAACATGAAATTTTATAACTTGATATTCGATTTTTTATTCATATATCTTTAGGCAAATTTAAGATATAAATATTTCTGTGCGTGTTTCTGACTGAATTATGTTATGAATCTGTTTTTATGAGTAAAAAGCAGAGACATAATGTTCAGAATGAACATAGAATAATGAAGTGATTATAAATTTTGAAATTAACAAAAATCTCTTACAAATAATGATGGTGGATAGGTAATTATGCGAGTATTTTTTGAATTAAAAATGTTTTATTACTGAATGAACTTTGTATTTAAGAATAAATTTGAAAGTATGGATTTATTATTTTGAAGACTTAACTGAAATTTAGTGTTGCAAATCTGACTTGGTTATTTATTCCAACATTCCTAATTCTTATCAGAACCGTTTAATAATCTTTTTGTTTTATAAAACAACAGACATTTCATAAATTAAATGAGAAACAATTTCTGGTATGAATATGAAATTCTAAACTGCCAGGTACAATAGTAAGACCTATTATTCCAGAATAATGCCTACAAATTTTCTGCCTTCAGGTAAATTTTGAATGAATTTGAAAATTTGAATCAATTTGAAAATGAAAAAAAAAATCAAAAGAACTTTTAATACAATGTCAAACTTTTCTGCAGGAGCACAACTTAGGTATTTTCCATTGCACTAAGTTAATAAAACTCTGAAATATAAACTTTAAAAGGTTGTCATAAATTTCTACACGAAATAAGCGAAGCCTACATGTACAAAGTTCTAGAATGTAGTCAAAAATTTCCTAAGGCCGCTTTCTTTTTATTATTTACGTGTAATAAATGTATTTGGGACATTTCGAAGAATGACAAAGGAATGACAAACTCCAAAAAAAATTATTTCACTTCTCTGAAACAGGAATTTTATAACTTGATATTGAATCCTTAGTCATATACCTTTAAAGAAGTTTAAGACATGAATATATCTGTTCACGTCTCTGAATGAATGATTTTATGAATCTGGTTTTATGAGTTAGGAGAGTGAATTCGTGACAAAAAAAGCAGAAGAATATTGGTACAAAAGAGCAGAGGTAGATTGGTAACCTATTCAATGGATAAAATAATAAAGATCTTTTGAAAATAATAATGGTTGTAAAATACATATGTTATTATTATAAAAAAATATATGTATTTTTTTCGGTTTCAAATGTTTTATTACACAAATTATCATTAAATGATTGAATAAAATTAAAAGAATGGTTTTATTTTAAACTGTATGTCATTGCTGACAAATCTCTCTTGCTTTATAGATAAACAATGCAAACTTTAATCAGAAACGTTTAATAATAATTTTTGCTTGAAACAATATCAGATAACGCGTAAAAAATAGATAAAAATACAATCTCCGAAGGTGAATTTGAAATTCTAAATAAAAAACTGCTAGATACATTAGAAAGACCTAAAATTGCAAAATAATGCGCACAACATTTCTGGTTTCAGATAAATTTAGATTTCCAAACAACTTTTTTTATCCATTTAAAAATGGAAAAAATCAAAAGGATTTTATACTTTATTTATACTTTGGTTATAATGCCAAGCTATTCTGCAAAGAGTGCAGCATAATGCTTTTGCCATTGCGCTAAACTAATAAAACTCTTTAAAAGAAACTTTATAAGGTTGTCATAAATTTCTACAGGAAAAAAAACAAAGCATGTATGTACAAAATTCTAGAATGTATTCAAAAAATTCTCAAAGCCGCTCATTTTATTATTTGTGTGTAATAAATGTATTTGAGACATCTAGAAAAATGACCAAGGAATGACAAGCTGCAGAAACTTTTATTCCACTTGTCCGAAGCGGGAATTTTATAGCTTTATATTGAATTCTTAGCCATATATACTTAAACAACTTTAAGACATGAATATATCTCTTCATGTCTCTGGATGGATGATTTTATGATTGAAGAGAGTGATTTCATTACAAAAAGGAGATAAATAATGTTCATAAAATTGATAGGATAATGAAGCGATTGTAAATTTTGCAATAAATATAAATCATTTGAAAATAAAGATGTAAGAAATGTAATTATGCCATTATTATAAGTAAATATACGATATTTTTTGGATTAAAAATGTTTTATTAACTAAATGATCCATATAGTTTAAATTAAAGTTGAAAGGAATGGATTTGCTATTTTATGGACTTAAATGCCGGTTATTGTTTTCCAAATCTGACTTTAATAAAAAAATTCGAATTATGATCTAAAACGTTTAACCATAGTTTTTGCTTTATAAGATGACAGATATTCCATAAATTAAGTAAATTAAAATAAATAAATAAACCTAACTCTGATGTTTTACATACATCAGGATCATACGGATTGTATTAGCTCATACATGTTTCGGTTGTATATGCAATTCAAAATTTTTAAAAACAGCCAGATAGTCAGAAAATTTAAGATTGTAAAATAATTAGCAAAAACTTTTTGTTGACAGATATTTTTTAATTTTCAAATGTTTTTTCTTTATCCATTTGAAAATGAAAAATTGAAAAGCATTGTTTTTTATTTCGGTGAAAAAGCCAAATTCTCCTGCAAGAATACATCATAAGTTTTTTTTTCCATTGCACTAAGATTATAAAAGTCAGGCTTAGAAACTTTACGAGTCTGTCATAAATGTCTACAGGAAATCAGCGAAGTATAAATGTACGAATCTTTAGAGTGTATAAAAAATTTCCTGGGTCCGCTCTGTTCATATTTTGTGTGCAATTGATACAATTAGAACATCTTGACCAAGGAATAACCAGCTCCATAAAACTTTATTTCCACTTATCTGAAACAGAAACTTTATAACTTGATATTGAATTCTTAGTCCCATATCTTTTGAAAAGTTTAAAACTTAAATATTTCTATTCATGTCCAAGAGTGAATTATTTTATGAGTAAGACAGTACATTCATTTAAAAGCCCAGACTTAATACTCATAAAGTGCATGGAATACTTAATACACTGAAAAAAAGTAAATTTGCGGTACTTTACCGTCAATTATAGCGTAAATTTATGGAAACTGTCACTTTTTTGTACATAAATGGTGAACTTACATAATTTTTGTGTTTTACGAGTAAAACCTGTTAATGTAATGACAAAGTCCGCTGATATAGGAATAAAGTCTGTTTACAGGCATTGACTGAAATCGCTGTGGCAGTAAAATTACTGCAGCAATTTTTTACAGTATAGTACTTAGCAGTTTTATCATTTTGAGGGGTTTCGTGTTGTCGTCAATTTTACATCCAGTATATAGATGATTGAATTAATGAGCCATAGCAAGCTGGGTTAGTACTGGTGCCGTTATTTTTTAGGTGATATACCAGTATTTTTGACAGAAAAATAAATCGGTTTAAAACACGCATAATTTCACACACACACACACACATATATATATATATATATATATATATATATATATTCGTTACAAATTTTAGACAAGTAGAAATTCAGAAAAGTAAAACTCTCAGACATAGCTGGTAAGGGCAAATCGGTCAAGGAAGTGACAGATGTTATGTCACAGTTTATAAAAAAAGTTCATTTCAGACAGTTTTTTTTTGTTTTGTTTTTGTTAGAGAGTAACAGTTTAATTCTTAAATTGTTATAAATAACAGTACGTGTGATTTTTTTCATTTAATAAAAAGTAAAGAGAAGTAATAATAAGTTTAAAGTAAGTAATGAGAGACAAAAGAGAGGAAAATGATTGTACATTTTAAAATACGCTGTACGATTCAAAAATTCGGGTATTTTTTTTTTTTTATCTAAATGAACTTTATTCTACTTTAAGATTAAAAGAACGCTTTTGTTAATTTAAGGCCTTAATAACTATGGTAATATGTGTTAACATATCTGGATTGTTTTTTTATTTAGGTATCCCGAATTCTCATCAAAAACGTTCAATAATAATTTTTGTTATAAAAGATGACGGATATTGCATTAAAAAAACCATTTCTGGTGTAAATATAAAAATGTAAAAAAAAGTTTAAATACGCTAGAAAGACAAAAAATTGCAAAACAGTAGGCACAGACTTTCTGTTTTCAGCTGAATTTAGATTTCCAGATAATTTTTCTTTATCCATTTGAAAATGGAAAAACCAAAAAGATTATGTTTAATACATTTTTTTAAATGCCAAACTCTCCTACGAGAGAGAAATTTAACATTTTTTCCAGAGCACTAAGATAATAAAACTCTGGAGTAGAAATTTTAACAGGTTGTCATAAATTCCTAAAGGAAATAAGCGATGTTTAAATGTACAAATCTATAGAGCGCATACAAAAACATCTTGGGGTTGCTCTTTTTATTGTTTGCATGCAATGAACATTTTTGGGACATCTCGGAAAATTGCATGACAAGGTTCATAAAATTACATTGCCACTTGTTTAAAACATATTGAATTCTTAGTATTATATCGCTTGACAAGTTTAAGATTTGAATATATCTTTTCATGTAAAAGAATGACTGATTTTAACAGTCTGGTGTTTTGAGTGAAAAGAATGAATTCATTATAAAAAAAATCAGAGATTTTATGTCCAAACAGCATATAGAACAGCGGTTTTCAAACATTATTCGTGCGCGACCCATCTTTCAGTAAGATAAATTTTCGGGACCCACATAATATAAACATGTATGTTAGTATGGCAATCGCAGTATGATTTATCTATAAGCTACCCTGACCTCGAAAAAAAGGAATTTTTTCATACGAAGGAACTATCAACTAAACAAGAATTTGTAAGCGCAACTTATGTAAGTAGAAAAATAATGAAAACAGCCCACAAAGTGAAATATAATTTAAAAAAATAATTACTATCAAACATAACTTTATAATCAATGAGATTTATTGCACTGAAGTTTACCGACATCTATATAAGAGTTAAAACTGGTTAATTTTAACTTTGTATCACTTTCTCTAAGCCGTTTGCTTCTGTAATTGTATTTTAAAAACAGTAAGTAGAAAAAGAATGTTCACAGATGTATGTCGTGTTGAACTCAATCTAGAATGTCAAAGCTGATTTAGATAGTTTTGGATTTTCTGTTTGTATATTCATCCATAAGAGAATTAAAGAATTTTATCTAGAAATATTATTTGCTGTTAAAATTGTTATATTTTTTAAACAGATGAAATAAAAGATATTTTTTGTAATCAACCCGGTTGTTCGTTAGCCGACAAAACATCTGCTACAACCTACTAGTGGGCCGTGACCCATAGTTTGGGAATCGCTGATATAGGATAACGAATTGGTTAACAATGTTGTAGTTGAAGGGGTTTTCGAGTTGTCAACTTTTCTCTCAGTTTATTTATGGTTGTCTTAGGAATTGGGAGATAAATTATAACTGCAGTTTAAAAACCTGCGTAATACTATCTTATTGAAATAAAAGTTACATATTAAAAAATACATCGAGAAAAGTGTTGTACTAATTGAAAACAATTGTAAAAAATATTGCAAGTTTAATTTAATGAAAAAGTAAGTAAAAATTATTTAAACAGAAGTTTAAAAACTTCTTTAGTAAACATAGCTAAGAAAAATAAATCTGTCGGTCAAAGCTGCTAAGATGAGATAGATCAAAGGAGTGTCAGATGTTATTTCACGGTATTAAAAAAAACATTTTTTAGCTCTTTTTTACATACTAACATGTTAGTTCTTAAGTTATTATAAATAAGTATATGTGTCATTTTAATTTAATATAAAAAATAAAGTAATTATGAGTTTAAAGTATATAAAAATAGGCAAATGGGACGAAAATGATTGTAAATTTTAAAATAAATAAAGAACTTTTGAAAATAAAGATTGGGTGAAAAATGTTTAATTACTAAGAGTAAATATAGATTATATTACGGATTAATAAAGTTGTGTTAATAAAATAGCCTTATTCCCTAAGTTAAGAGTGAATAAACGTCTTTACTATCAATCAGAATTGCTATACCTATTTTTTTTTCCTTAAGACATTTTGAATTCTGATAAGAAATAGGTAATACTTATTTTAGCTTTTTAACGCGAATAATGTTGAACAGTTAAACAGTTCCTTAGCTGTGATCAGCTTAAAGCACAGACTATTGATTAAATGTCTTGTATAACTGGAAACCATTGGGAAAAGGTAAAAGTGTAGTTTTAAAGCTACTTTAGAAGTAAAATTAAAAACATTAAGAAAATTTTTAAAAAAAGTTTAAATTTACCAAAGATGTAAATCATTAAGAAATAAATGTTCAATCTTTAAACTTGAGTCATGGAAGTTAGCTTGGAGAATAACAAATTGATTACAAAACTATTAAAATTAATTGAAAAAAAATCCTGAATTTTCTCGTGTAAATTCAAAATTTCCAAAAAAAAGTCTAATGCAGGGACAAAGATGATAATAATAATTAAAAATAAATATTTTATTTTATCAAAAAGTTTGCACACAAAAACTTCGAGAACTTCAAAAAATCTTCATAATACGTATGTATGTTACAAGTACACATTTTTTTAAGGTTTTTTTTTTTTTTTTTTTTTTTTTTTTTTTTTTTTTTTTTTTTTTTTTTGGCTAATTCTGGAAAGGCCTTGCAAAATAATACGGAGAAAATTTCTGTTTTCACATAAATCTAGATTTTCATGCGATTTTTCATTTATGAATTTGAAAATAGAAATATTAAAGGGATATTTTTTATACTTTGGTTATAATGCCAAACTTCTCTGCAATAAACAGCATAAGATTAATTTCCATTGCTCTATGAAGATAAAAGTGTGAAGTATAAAATTTAAGCGACTGTCATAAATTTCTGCAGAAAATATGAGAAGAATTAATGCACAAATTTTCAGAATGAAATTCCGGAATCCGTTTTTTTATTGGTTGGGTGCAATAGTTATATAAAATCTCGAAACATGACAAAGAATTTACAAGTTCCATAAAATCGTATTCCACTTATCTAAAATAGAAGCTTTATAACTTGGTATTAGAATCTTAGTCATATATCTTTGGACAAATTTAATACTTGAATTCATCTAATGGTGTTTCTGAATTATTTATTTTATGAGTTTGATTTTACGAGTAAGAAGAGTGATTTTTTTACAAAAAGCAGAAGCACAATGCCCATAAATTGCATAGTGATTCAAAATTTGGAAAATAATAAAAATCTTTTGAAAGTAAAGGCTGAGGGTAAATAATTATACTATTATTATAAATAAACATTTGTATTTTCTTATTAATAATAAATTTTACTTGACTTAGCCTTATATTATAGGTTAAAATTGAACAAACGGTCTTATTCATTAAACGACGTAACTGTCACGATGATCAGTGATGACATTCTGAATTCTGGTCAGAAATTTACAACAGATAACTTTCCTTTTTAGCGTGAACAGTGCTGAACAGTTGGGCAGTTTTAAAGGGTTCCTTAACTGTGATCAGCTTAAAACAGAGGCTATTGTTTAAATGTGTTGTATAATTAAGAGTTATAGTGAATAGAAAAAAAAAGTGTTGTTGTAAAGAAACTAATGAAAAAAATTAAGACAAAATCAAAAATTTATAAATTTACCTAGGATGCAAAACATTAAGAATTAAATGTTCAATTTTTTCAAGGAAGTTAGTTTTTCAGAATAGCAAATGCATTACAAAACTATCAAAAGCAATAAAAAAAATATTTTCATTATTTCTCGTGCAGATTAAGAATTTCTAAATAATAATGTGCCAAATGTAGCAACAAAGAAGATAATAATAATTTAAAAAATAATGCTTATCTAAAACAATGACGCATGAAATATAACATAAATAATTTCATATCTAAAGCATTGTACCCCAATATTTATTTTATCACTATAATCCATCTTAAAAACAGGTATTTTCCTCGAACTTATTAATATTTTAAAATTTTGAATTAATATTTTAAGCCTCAAACCTTTTGATTATTACATCATTCCACACAAGAACTTCAGAGAAAAAAAATCATAATATAAGATACATACATAATTTTTTTCCACATTTCTTTTTTTTTCTTTCAAAGGCTGTAAAGATCTAAAATTACAAAATAATACGCGCAAATGTACTCTTTTCATATAAATTTATATTTCCAGATGATTTTTCTTTCTTCATTTAATAATGAAAAATGAGAAGTCTTTTTTAAATACTTTTTAGCTCACAGGCTATCATAGCCTGAGAGCTTATGTGCCCGTCCGTTCTGTATGTACGTTCGTACGTTCGTGCATAACGCGATAACTCATGATAAAAATGTCGGATCCACTTGAAATTTTGTATATAGGTATATCTTGATAAGACGCTTCCCTGATTAGTTTTTGGAGTTCATCCGATATGTATAAGGGGGGGAACGGGGGGCTCATGCCCCTCCCCTTGATTGATATAAACGGGATTTTCATGCAGAATTAACAGTTTTCGTTCAAAATTTAGATATAGGATCATTTTCATGAGGCGATGCCGTGGCTGTTATTAGGTGTTCATTGAATAAGTATAAACAGGCGGAACGGGGGCTCATGCCCCTCCCCTTAATTGATATAAACGGGATTTTCATGCAGAATTAACAGTTTTCGTTCAAAATTTAGATATAGGATCATTCTGATGAGGCGAGTCCGTGGCTGTTATTGGGTGTTCATTGAATAAGTATAAACAGGGGGAACGGGGTTCTAATGCCCCTCCCCTTAACTTGTATAAATGGATTTTTCAATCAGAATTGCCAGATTTCGTTCAAATCTCTGAATAGTTTTGGAAGTTTAATGGTTAAGTATAAAAGAGGGGAATAACTCCTCTTAAATTATATAAATGCTAAATGGGTTTTTATTAAGAATTATCCGATTTGCTCTGAATTTTGGATATAGATTTTTTAATATGATAAAACATGTACTTGATAGTTTAGGAGGTTCAATGATTAAGTATAAAAAATGAGAAAGGGGAGAGCTGTTTCCCCTTCTTAATTTTTTTTTCGAACGGAATTAACGAAAATGCAAGGCTGTAATGTACAATTAGTATGCGTAGCCTGTGAGCTCAATGCCATCAGTTTAACTGGGCAATATTCATTTTATTTTTGTTTTTATCAATGCAAAGGAAACCAAATTCGGTGCTTCACGCACCTATTATTGAAATCTGGTTCTTAACCAGATTACGTAGCAAAAGAATAAAACTGTAATGTTGTTTTCTGTAAAATATAATTAAGAATTTTTAAAAAGTCGCTTTTTTCAACCTGATACAAAATATTTTATTACGTATAGGTGTATAAACTTTGAGAATATGCATCATGACTTAAATTCTCAAAACTTGCTTTTGTTTGTAGAATTATATTAATGTCCCCTCACTGACAAGCCCGTGTTAATACGTTCCCAAAGCTCCAAGTTTCACTGAAATATGATCAATATTTAAAGTAATATATATCTCATGATTTAACGGATTCTGAATGTATTGTACAATGATTAATAGTCTCAAAGTTCACATCAACATTCTTAATCAAGTATTTTTCTATAATGTTAAAATTATAATGATATTTTAGCTTTTAACCCATTAATGCCAAAATCAGTTTATTCATAAACAATAAAATTTTGGGTTTCCCACCACTTTTAAAGAAGAATAACTTTTATCTCAATTTGGCGAGGAATTTGCCTCATGAAAAATATTGTTTATTTATCTATCTATTTATTGGTGTGAAAAGTGCTTTCTTGCTTTTTTTATAATCATTCCTAAGAAGGGATGCTAGGTACTTATGGGTTAAAACAAAATGCATCGAAAACAACGCTACAAATTTGCTCTTTTGGAAGATTGTCAGAGAGTTAAATATTGCTTATGTTGCAGTGGAACCTGCAGCTTACGAAAAGAATATATCAGTTCGCGGTAATCACAAAATAGTTTTTTTTTTTTTAGGAGGCCCTGTTTTCGGAAGTTTGAGGATTGATAAAATGTTTATGCTAAAATCATATTATTATTATTATTATTATTTTACAGCAGCAAAATTTTTTGGAATGCAATTTTGAAAACCACTTAACGGACTATTATTAAAGATTTGTTCAAAAATAAGAATTTGAAAATACAAATTAGTCAATAATATACATAAAACATGGAAAACAATCTAAAAATTTCTTAAGGAATCTACGAGTTTGATTTAGAAAAAATGCAGCATTATACGCACATTTTTCACAAGAATAAAGTGTTTTTTCTTTTTTTCCTTAAAAGTAAAAGTTTTTGACTACCCTAACCGAATGACATAGCTATTTGTCAAGTGTGAGAAATTGTTTGGACTTCACTATGAACTATAATGTTCAACCTAACTAGGCACAGTAAATTTTCCAAGTTGTATAAAAATATTAATATACTTTATAATTGTTTTTATTCAAAAACAAAATACTTAATTCAATGACATTTTATTTTATACATTTAAAACATTTATCGTCTCCATAGAAAATAAACTTAATTGTTTTTATTTATGCGCTCAATAACCAAACTGTAATCTTATTCCAGGGATAAAGCGGGCAAAAAATTTGCTGCGCATAAAATATGGTTTTAACACGCAAATTTTATCAGCACAAAATGATCAGGTTTCAAAACTAGATGCCAGCAGCATCCAAAAAAATTCCTTGTAGGTAATAAAACACTGTAACTGAAACTTTAAGAGTCTATCCCAAATTTCTGCAGAAAATATGAGAAGCATTGATGTACGAATTTCCAGACTGTACTCTAGGACTCCGCATTTTTATCTTTTGTTTGTAATAGATAAATTTCGAAAAGTCTCGAAAAGTGACCTAAAAATGACAAGCTCGATAAAATTTTATTTCACTTATATGAAACAGAAGCTTTATAACTTATCTGGTAAAGGTATCAAATTCTTGGTCACATATCTTTGGACAAGTTTAACCCTTTATGTGCTGCATTAGGAAATCATGAATATTTTACATTCTAAAGAATTTCACGCAAATTGTTTAAACTAAATCTAAAGACTTACGTAATCGTTTATTGAACTTTTGAAGGATTTTAGAAGGATTGAAGGATTTAGAGGGATTAATTAAATTTCAATTTACAGGGATTTGATGCATTATTTATGACCCCAATCAATTTTTTTATTGTTTTCTTAGTATTTTTTAGAGTTATAAAATGTACAAATATGATGTTCTTACAATATAAATCTAGAAAAATTTCTTAATTAAAAAATCCCCATCCTCCTCCCAACAAAGCTCAACAAATACAAAGTGAAAATATATCATCCTCTTAAAAATATTTTTGTTTTGTATAACCAATAGTGCTTTTGGAACAAAATAAAGCAATGTATCTTTAACTCATTCTAAACAGTATTGCAATTAATCGACATATTAAATGAAATTTGTAATAATTAATTTTTATGGTACTTATAAGTACCGTCGGTAGATAAAGAGTTAATACATGGATACATCTATTCATGTCTTTCAATGAATTATTTAAATTATTTGAAGAATCTGCTTTTGTGAATGAGAAGTGTGAACTTATTTTGAAAGACAGAGGCATGATGCCGATAAAGAGCATTTGAGAGTAAAAGGATTGTTAATTTTATAGGTCAAAATTATTGTAAATTTAAATTTAAAACGTCTTTTGAAATTAATGATAGTAGAAATTATCTTTGCAATTGTTCTATGTAAATGTTTTTTTTTTTTTAGTTTACTTTCGGAGTTTTATTACCTCAATACTGCCGGAGCAATATGAGCCGCATATTCTAATTTAATATTAAACTGACATTCTTTTCTGTTTATTTTAACGACTTAACAACCATGATAATCAAAGTTGTTTTTGCATGACTTTTTTTAAATTTTAAATTCTCACCGGAAATGTTTAATAATAATTTATTGATAAAAAACAGATGTTTCAAAAACTTTGTGCTTTCTGCTGTTAATTACTATTTATTAATAAAATCGGCAAATACGGAAACTTTAAAGCTAATAATAATTCTGAAAATCAATAGCTATCAAAAATGACAACGCATAGAAGTTTCTCAAATGCTTTTTTATGACACAGCCAGCAGTGAAATCTATTGGTCAGTAATAACTATAAAATCTTTATATTTGATCATAATATTACAAAATAAAAAACATGCTTTTTTATAAATTATTGAATATTTACAATCCATAAATCTATAAATTATTTATAAATCACATTCCACTGGAGAACATCAAAAACTATCCATAAGTTATATGTATAAATTTATGTATATATATATTTCAAATTTTGTTTTTAAAGTCTCAAATGGCATGAAATTGTAAATAATACGCCCAAACATTCTGTTTTAAGCTACGTTTGGATTTTCAGAGTTTTTCTTAACCCATTTGGAAATGGAAAAGTATAAGTGATTTTTTTTATTATTCATTGGTAATAATGCTAAACTCTTATTCCAGAGAGCAGGATAGATTTTTTACTATTGCACTAAGGTAATAAAACTCTGGAGAGGAAACTTTATGAGGCTGACATAAATTTCTGCAGGAAATAAGCAAAGCATGAATCTACAATATTTCAGGATGTATTCCAGGAAGTTTTCTTTGGTACACTCTTTTATTGTTTGTCCGCAATAGGTGTATTTTGGACATTTCAAAATATAACCAAAGAAAAACAATCTCCATACAATTTTATTCAGCTATATTAAACAGAAGATTTATCATTTCATACAGAATGCAATCTAAAAGAAATGTAATTTTATGATATTTTACCGTAAATTATACAGTAAATTTAATGAATATGTCAAATTTTTGAGGAAAAACGGTCTACTCCCGTATTTTTTATGTTTTACGGGAAGAAACCGTTAATATAATGACAAAGTTCGTTGATATAGGAGTCTGGATAGGTATATCTGGGTAGGTCTGATATAGGTGTCTAAAATCTTTGCTGCTGTTTTTTTTTTTTTTTTTTTTTTTTTTTTTTTTTTACATTGTTTACATTTCATTATCGTTTCTTTGTCATAAAATTTATGGCAAGCTTCACCCATTAACGTACAGTAATATATTTTTAGATCATTTTACATAGAGGGAAGAAGGTACTTTTTATATCAGTAAATATGAAGATAAATGTGTACTTAATGAGACACCTTACTTAATAAAATAAGATAAAATTACTCTTCTTTTAAAAGTGGTGGGAAATCAAAAATTTAAATTTGTTCAAACAAAACTGTTGGATCTGTTAATGGTTTAAGACGAAGTATAACCTCGAAAACCCTGCATCCTCGGGAGCGTAACTATGTCGGATTTTTGAAAAATCCGAATTTCTCTAAGAATAACAAAAATGCTACACGAATATATCTATTCATGTCGAAGAATGAATGAATTCACGAATCTGGTTCAGAGGCATAATATCGAAAAAGCAATTTAGAGGACAAATTGATTGTAATTATAAAAATATTTTTATGCAATTATTATATGTCCGTCTAGTGGTAAAAATGTTTATTATTACTATTATTATTTAAAACATAAGTTAAATATTTTTTATTCATTATATATGTTACACATATGTACTACATATATTCATATCCCTTTTTATTTTAAATCTCTAACAAAATAAATTGGCAAATTAATTGTCTCAAACATTCAGATTTGGGGTAAATTTTGTTTTCTAGACAAAATGCCTACACCCATTTTAAAATAAAAAGCATATATATATATATGTGTGTATACATTGGTTAAAATCCAAAACTCCCGATCAAGAGAACATCATAAAGTTTTTACAATATCACTGAAGTAATAAATTCCTCAAGTTGAAATTTTATGCTACTGTCATAACTTTTTTTCATGAAATAAGCGAATATACAAGTACATATTTCCGGAATGTATTCCAAAATAAAATTTTTATTGTTTCTGTGTAATAGCTACATTTGGTAAGCTCTAAATGTGATCAAGTAAAGACAATCTCCATAAAACTATAGTCCTCATATCTTAACACATTCGCTGCATATCACGCCCCAGAGCGTGATAGGGCACCAACGCTAAGAGGCCACTCACGCGCAACACATGATGTGGGGTGATGTCTCAATAGCCAGCCACGCGCTGGCGCGGAGAAACCCTTCAGTGATTTTTTGTTATAAAAAATAAATCGGCTTCTGGGAGAAACCCACTTCTACAATGCGGCATTAACTATCATCACATCTTCACGTAAGCGGCTGCGAACGTGTTTAGCAGAAACTTTATAACTTGATATTGAATTATTAGTTATATATCCGTAGACAAGTGTAAGACTTGAATATATCTATTCATGTAAAATAAAGAATGAGTTTGTGAATCTGGTTTTATGATTGACAACAGTGAATTCATTACAAAACACAATGACATAATTTCGATAAAACGCCAAGGCGAATAAATTCATTGTAATTTTTTTAATAGTTTTATACGATTGTAATATGCCTTTCTTGTAGTAAATTATTATTATTAATAATATATTTGAAACATACGGTTAAATGAAATTCTTTACTTATAAGCGTTCTAAAACTGATTTTTAGATTTAATTTTTTATGATTTAATTTTGATTTTTTGAGTAAAAAAATATTTTAAAAATAATAAGATGACACAAAACCAGGTATTTTGTTATCAAATAAATTAATGGTATTTAGTACTCACTCATACGTATTTAATTTCTAGACAACCTGATATCTCTCTCATAAAAAAGTGTTAAATAACTTTTTTTAATATGTAATAACATAAAATGGCAAAATAATCTACTCGATTTTTCAGATTTAAGCTAAATTTGGTTTTCCAGACAAATTGACTACATCCATTTTGAAATGGAGAAATATTTTATATAGATATTTTTTATGCGTTAGTTAAAATGGAAAACTTCCCTTCGAGAGAACAGCCTAAGGTTTTTACTATTGCACCAAGGCAGCAAAACCCTGATGTAGAAACTTTATGATACTGTCATAAATTTCTGCAAGAAATAAGCGAAGCATGAATGCAAATATTTCCGGAAATTATTCCCAAAAAATTGCTAGGACCCAATTTTTTTTATTGTTTCTGTACAATATATATATTTGTTGTAAATCTAAAAGTGATCAAGAAAAGACAAGCTTCATAAAACTTTATTCTTAATATCTTAAATAGAAACTTTATAACTTGATATTGAATTGCTATTTGTATATGTGTAGTTTAAGACTTGAATATATCTATTTATGTCTAAGAATGAATGGGTTTATAAATCTGGTTTTTATGATTGACAAGAGTGAATTCATTACAAAATGTAGATACATAATGTCGCCTAGAGAAATAAATCATTGTTATAAAAAACATATTTTATGCGATTATTATACATCATTTTTGTGGTAAAAAGTTTATTCTTATTATTATTGCTTGTATATAACCGCGGTGACTAGTATATAACCAAGCTAAGTTCGGTCAAAATTAACTTTGTGTTCTACTCGATATAGTATTTTCACTGTATCCGTTTCTCTGTATTATTACTACAAAACATCTTATTTATATATAATAGTACTATTATAAAAACAATCAATAAGAAAACTATGTATGTATGCACATGTTCATAAATTTTACATTATTTTAAAATTTACAACGAAAGAACATCGATTCAAATCACTTTTTCAGCTCAACTCTGATTCGTTCAACATTCTTCTCGAATATTATTAAGAATATATAAAAAAATTTCTTCATATTCAGAAAGATAATATTTTTTGCCAGATATAGCCAAATATGGCTAAATTCTTTCATTTGGCGCCAAATACGTGCTTTGTCTTTCGTAATTTTAACAGTCGATTTTTCGGCAAAATGTCACCAATACTTTGTCAAATATCGGCTACTTATTGTCTGTTGCCATATTTTCATGACCCTGACCGTATTACCCACAATGACCTACTAATCAAATTTGACCAAACATGTGACTTAGTTCAATTGTCTGCAGGTAATTAAAACAGTAGAATATAAAACTGAATCAAAATCGTTTAACACATTTCTTAGGTAAAATTAGCTATATAATACAAAATATAGTCAAAATGGTGCGATCCATTTTCCAGATAAAATTAGAATGACCCATGAATACCCACAAATAACCCTCATAATCGAAGTTTTTCGAACACGTGACCTAGCTCATTAGTTTTTGCGTACCGAAAAAAGTTTGGTTTCAAAATTTAGAAAAATCGATTGAGTCATTTTTTTAGATATAATTAGTTTGACCCTGATCCATTATTACTCAAAATGACCGATTAATCGAATTTTCTCGAACATAACACAATGAAATTCTCGTGTCCGAAAACGACAGAATACAAAATTTAGCCAAAATTGCGCGAGTCATTGTCCAAATTAAAGTAATATAACCCACAATGATCCAAAAATGATCCATTAATCGAGTTCTCGGTAACATGTGACTTAACCCAATAATCTTCTTGTAATGAAAAACGGTAGAATACGAAATTTGATCAAAGTCGTTAGAGAAATTTTTGATAAAATTGGTTTAATCTAAAAGACCCAAAAGTGATACACTTATCGAAATTTCTCGAACATGTGACCTTTCCCAATACTTTTCTCGTGCCAAAAAAATGTTGTATACAAAAATTTGTTAAAATTGATCCATCCATTCTTTAGATATAGCTATACCATGACCCATTATGACACATCATGACCCTTATAATCGAAATCTTTCGAACTCTATGTGATCTATGTGACTTAGCCCATTAGTATTCTCGTATCAAAAAACTGCTTCATGTATTTTTTTTAATCGATCCTCCCGTTCTTTAAACATATATAGGTTGACAGACCCTTCATGATCCTTTATGGCCCATTAATCAAAATTTCGCGAACTTGTGACCGAGTCCAATAGTTTTCTCCAGCGAAAATGTTATATACAAAATTTCATGTAAATCGATTCGCTCGTTCTTTAGGTATAGCTCAACTATGACCCATTATGACCCATCATGATTCACAAATGACTCTTATAATCGAAATCTCTCGATCGTTTGACTTAGCCCATTAGCTTTCTCTTGTCAAAAAACTGTTACAGGCAAAATTTTGATGTAATTGATTCAGCCGTTCTTTAAATATAAATAGCTTGACCCAGAACCTTAATGATCCAATATGATCCATTAAAATTTTTTCTCGAACATGTAACCTAGCCCAATGTTTTTCTCGTGCCCGAAAGCCATAGAATGCAATTTTTAGTCAAAATTGCGTTAGAAAATCTCTAGATAAAAATAGCATGACCCACAATGACCCCAAGAATGACCCACTAAACGAATTTTCTCGAACATGTTACCTAACCCAATGGTCTTCTTGTAATCCAAAACGATACAATATAAAATTTGGTCAAAATCGTTAGAGCCGTTTTTTAGATAAAAATGGATTGACCCATAATGACACCAAAATACCTACTAATCGAAGTTTTTCGAGCATGTGACCCAGCCCAATAGTTTTCTAGTGCCAAAAAACGATTTGATACAAACATTTCCTTAAAATTGATCCAGCCGCTCTCTAGATATAAATAGATCTCTAGATTCTGACCCATTGTGACCCAAAATGTCCCAATAATTTAATTTTCTCGAACATGTGACCTAGCCCAATGGTCTTCTCGTGCCCGAAAATGGTAAAATTCAAAATTTTCCGAAAATCGTTAGAGCCGTTTTTGAGATAAAATTTACACACACACACATAATTTTTGCTCGCTTTATAGTATAAGATAGTGCATTAGCGTATATTTTGGCATGTGGATACTATAACAGAAAAGTATCCGAACATCTGATGGAACAAAATGAACTATAGCTATAACAATAAATTCAAACAGATATATAGACATAATGTAACTGGTTTACACATAATTTAAATTCATTTATACAATGTATATTTAAGACCCCAAAGAAATGTACACACTAAAAATATTAGTAACAATAACTTTGATTTTACTGTATCACACTTTCCTCCAAAATGCCAGTGTTATACCGAAAAATTAATACCTTTAAGACTGTTAACATTAAGCAGTATTATACATATACTATTGCTTGTTTATTTATAGGACCACTGCTTAATTATCGAATTTTATTGTTAATTTTATTGTATATCACTGTTAATTGGGGTGTCATTATTGTACCATAAAATGAAGTTTTTTTTTTTCAGTGAAATAATATCATAAAACATAATAAAACATGACTTTTTTTAACACCAATATTTACATTGAATGATTTTGTAAAACGCAATGAAAGTACTCATAAAAATAAAGGATATTTTATTAACTAATTTTCATTTCTTTTAATCATACATAATCTGTTATTTGTCAGAACTGTGATCATTAACTCTGCATAGAGAAGACCGAAAAAGTTAATGAATTAAAATACAATATGAACACAAAAATATGATATTTTCAAAATTTTAGATTTAGATTTAATGTTGTAGGTTATATATAAATTTATTACATACATAAATTTTATTTTTTGCAACTATGTTGGTATTTATGTTTCATATAAATATTCATCAAAAGTTAAATTTGCAAAGTATTATTTTCAAACAATAAATAATATTAAAAACCTAAAAAAATATTTTTTAACATATAAACTTAATATCTTATATTCTCTTCCATTAACATTAAAAAAAATTTCTATGACACATTCTCTTCCGTTAATTTTAGTCTACATTTAAAAAGAAATATCGTCTTTTTAATAATATTATTATTTCAAATTAAAGATAGAGTGCAATTCCATATAATTGTCCTAACATATTACAATTCTAACTAATCTAAAGGTTTTAAACCTTTTTAGAAGATAAAAAATTATTTGTATTAAAGTCACGAAATTTTTCAAGGATAAACACTTTAAACAAAGGAAATACTGAGATCGGCAAAGAAAGTTAAAATTCCCAGCACATGCAACTTAGATCAATAAAGGCTGCAATAGTTGAACCAAGCAAACTAAAATTGAGAAAAATAAGAAATCGCCTTTAACGGAAATATCAAATATAATTAGGTTACAGTAAAAAATCACAAAAAATTGATTTATTTAGCACGCTTATTTATTTATTGATTCTTATAATATGATCGGTGAAAACTTAGAGAAAATTATAATAGCATTTTAGAACTTATACTATTTCCGAATTTTAAAGATTTAATTTTAAGATTTCTTGTTTCTTAAAATATTTCAAAACAGTGTGATTGCATATAATAAAACATTTTATTTTGTGAGTTTCATTTTATTCTATAAAATAACATAGATTTTTTTCCCTTATTAATATTCATATTAAAATTAATTTTGTATAAAAATTCCACAAATCTTAGCATTCAACGTGAAATGTAAATATTAAAAATATACATTTCTATAATTTAGGATAAAATTGTCTCAGATAAAGATAAAATCTTTTAGGCAGTTTTCATTACAAAAAGTAAAGAGCTACCTATTGCAGCCGTCCAGAGGAAACCACTTCCGGAAAATCTTGGTATGTTTTCACCGATCATGACCCCCAGACCCCAAAACCACCCTTCGTTCAAATGTTGATATATATATATATATGTATGTATGTATATTATTTTTGTCATGCTGTAACAATCGTATTTATGAAACGATTTGAATGAAACTTGGTATATACATAGTACATACAAGTGTCTCAACCGACCTCTGGTGCTGGTCGTTGACCAGCACCATCCGACCTCTTGTTTCAAAATGATGACAATTTATTTTTTTTTAATATTTAAAACTTAAAATTAAAAATTTAGTTCAGAAACATTTTTCTTTTGTGTGTTAGAACTTAAAACAACGATTCCAGAACACTTTTTATTTTGTTTATATCTTTAAAAAATGACAGAGTTATAGCACTTTGAATTTCTTGTATGAGTGACATTTTGAAACGATGTGATTTTTGTCACATGATAACACGCATATTTATGAATCGATTTCGATATAACATGGTGTGTACATAGTACGCACTAAAGCCTGGACCGAGTTCGTTAGCCAGTTCCATCCGCCATTATGTTTCAAAATCGCGGCCGTTTGAATTTTTTTCAATTTAAAATTTAAAATTAGGTACAAAAAAGTGAGAAATTGAAAAAGATTTTTCTTTTATGCATTTGACTATGATACACAGATTTCAGATTTTTTTTTTTTTTTTTTTTTTTTTTTTTTTTTTTTTTTCCGTCTGTATCTCGAAAAATGCTGAGTTATAGCACTATTAATGGCTAGTTTTGCTCACATTTTGAAATGATCTGATTTTCGTCATCTGATAACACAAGTATTTATAAACCGACTTGAATGCAACTTGGTGTGTACATGCTATTACATGCTGATGTCTGCACCGAGTTTGTTGGCCAGTTCCATGTGCCATTTCGTTTTAAAATTGCGGAATATTATTATTTTTTAAATAATTTTAAAATTAGGTGCAAAAAAGTAAGAAATTGAAAAATATTTTTCTTTTGTGTGTTTGACCTTGATGCAAAGATTCCAGAGCATTTTTTTTGGTTTTCCTCTATATCTTGAAAAATGGCTGGATTATATGACTTTCAATTTCTAGTGTGGTTGACATTTTGAAACGGTCTGAAATTTGTTACGTGATAATACGCATATTTATTCATTAATTTGTATATAACTCCGTGTATACATATTAAATACTAATGTCTTGAACGAGTTCACTGTCCAACTTCATCCGCCTTCTTGTTTCAAAATGGCAGCCATTTAAGTTTCTTAAGTTTCCAAAAATCTTTTAAATATATAACGATGTACAAACAAAAAATTAGAAATTGAAAAAAGATTCTTTCAAGAGTGTTTAATCTTACTAATGAATTCCGGAGTATTTTTTGCTTTGTCTTTATCTTAAAAAACGCCTGAGATCTAACAGTTTGAATTTATAATGTGGGTGACATTTAAAAAAAAAATCAATTTGTCCTCGACAGCACTCGTATATATTAATCGGTTTCGATGTGAGTATGCATGTACACATAAATTATGATGTCGATCAACCTCATTGGTTTGTTTTGTTCATCTCGTTGTTTTAAAATGGCATATACTTCATGATATCGTGCAATTTGGCGACCATATAAATCGCATAAAATAAAACTATCTTGAATAAAAGATGACTAATTTCTTAAAATTACCATTAATATTCAGTATTGACAAAAACTAGTATTTAATCTTATAAAATCGGATTCCACTAATTTGAGCTTCGTATGTTTCAATAAAATAGCTTAATTTAAAATAAATAAATAAATAAATTAGGTATATGATATTAGGTATAAAATATATAAATTAGGTATATATTAATATATTCCTCCCGGTATTGCCGGAAGGACTTTTTATTAAATTTGCTTTCACATTTATAATGCTCCAAAACTTTGACTTTTACATAAATATAAATTTAAATGCTTATCATGTAAAGAAAAGTTACAAAATTTTACTTCAGATTAAATATAATATTTAAAAACCTAAAACGTATTTTTATTTTTTGAGTGCTATGAAGGGTGAATAATAGATTAATTTTAATTTTTTTTAATTTTAAATTAATTTTTTTTTTATCAATGAACATCAAATTGAATTTTAAACTTGATTATATGAATTTATGTCTCGAAATACCTAAGAACATACACTTTTATTTTTTAGTATTGTTTAAAGAAGGTAATAGTTTAGTAATGTTATATAGAATATTTTTTCTTTATTTTAATGGAAACGTAGCATTAAAAATCTGAAACCTGAGCTATATACAAATTATAATGATATTTACATTCGTTTAACTGTAGTTTGCATACATGTTAATACTTTTTCCCCAAATTAATTGTTTTTTCAGATTTTTGTACAAACTACCATCAACTATATTTTATTTTATTTTTTTATTTATTTATTTTTGAGTAAATGACAAGAATATTTCAATTTAGGCCATGAAATATTTGTGTTAAGTACAATTTTTAAAGAAAATACTAAGATCGAGAATGACTGTTAAAACGTTCATTCGATAGAATTCAAATCAATAAAAGGTACTATGCTTAAAATAAACTAACTAAAATAAAGGAAAAATTTGAAATCGATTTTAAAGGAAAAGTCTAATAACTGTAATTATTTTACAGAGAAAAAGAAAAAATAAAGACACAAATCTCAATTATTAATTCATTTAACATACCTGTTTATTGATTCATGGATTTCTATAGTATGAACAACGCGTTGACAAACTGAAACGAAAGTTTAATAACGATTTTGAACGTACGAATACCTACCATTTTTAAAACTTTAACAGTAATTGTTTACTGTCAAAGTATTTTAAAAATACCATATGTTATTCCTGTAGTGATAAATTATTTTAGAATTTTAAATTAGTGTTTTTTATCAATTATGAAAAAACACATAATATTCACAAAATTTTATTTGTAAAATAATGTTACAAATTTAAGTCAATTCAGGTGCAATGCAAACACACTAAAACACAAAAATTGTAAAGATTAAGACAAAAAACTAAAAGATACAGATATAAATGATTCAGATTGTAGATAAATGTTATTTATCACTTCACTTAACTTTTTGTAACTGCGCGGAATTTTTTGTTTCACATAAATATACTTTAAAGGATTAATGTAAAATAAAAAATAAATAATGCGCTATATTCTGATAAAAATTGAATAGTATATTTTGTGAAAACTAACATTTTTAACACCAATAAACATATTTCTTTTCATCTTATTTAAAGCTGTATTCAAAATTAAACATTAGTTTTTTTAATTAAAGATGTAACGATTTTTTCCATGTTTTTAACAGTAAACGTCTTCTTAAACATTTTTTAGAAATCATTTTAGTAAACGGCAACATTTATATTTAAATCACGGAACAGTTGAGGTATGTACACTTTAACCCGACAGTAGTCGCGTGTCGGTCTTTTCGCCGCCCGTATAACTTATCCTCTCCTAACTTATATCACATTACAAATACAACGGAGATCTACCATGTAGCTGACTTTGAAGCTTTCTCGACCACCTTAGAGAAGTAACAGGATACCTCTGTTTTTCTTTCAGGTACATTTTTAAATACAAAGTTGAAATTGGCGAAAAAGTCTACCTAAAAGTCACTAATGTCAGTTCATTTTACTTTTTCCAATTACTCCAGATCTCATGAATAAAATGCATAATTTAAGAAAACTGAAAATTTATATCTTCGTTGTAGTGTTATTTTTGTATATTAGGTGAAAAATATTTCTTATTTTACATATTTAGTATGCGGGGGGCCAGCGGCGAAAAGACCGAGCGCGACTAATGGCGTTGTGAAAAAAGTCGCGACTACTCGCGGGTTAAACAAAGAAATAACGGAGATGAAATAATAATAGATAAAGAACGATGAAAGAACGTTAAAATTTCCATCACATACAACTCCGATCAATAAAAGGAACTGTGATTCAACCAGTCTAACTAAAATTGGTGAAAGAGATAGAATCGATTTTAAAGGGAATACCTAACGACTGTAATTAGGTTAGAGAAGAAACAAGAAAATTTCTACAAAATGTAAGGCAATTTTTAACACATTTCCTTATTTCTGTGCTGATTATAATAATATACCCGATGCAATGAAAGCCTCGTGAAAATTGAGATAATGTTTTTTTACATGATAATGTTTCACAATTTTAAAATATTTAAAAATAAATAAACATCTACTGTTTATAATAGCTTTGGCACATATATTTGTCTATTATAGATTCATCTTTTTATTTTATTGTATCTCCAGCAAAAAAAAATTACTTCAGTTAGATTCCTTTTAAAAAAATCAGCATTCTAGATTTGTTAGTTTTTGAAATATTTGCATGTATTCCTAGAACGGCGGACGGGGGTCATTTTGACCCCTTTGGTAAAATAGTCTTTGTACGCGAAGCATTGTGAAACCATGAAAAAAAATCAGTGATAAGCTTTTTTTCGGATGCATTTATACTGTCTCCCAGAGAAATACAAACCAGGGTGGTCACACTATATTGTTATTTCTAAGATAGTTGTTTTCCTTTGTTAGATTTTTTTCCATTATTTTGAAGAAAATATATAAAAAAAAAAAAGCAGGTGCCGGGTTTTTCATACTTACATTTCTTTTCACAAATAGACAAATGTATTTTCGCATTTGTTACTTTTGTTTGTTCAGATTACTCGCAGCAGGTGGTAACCGTAGGGGAGGGATTTTATGATTTGAATACGAATTCCATTGTTCCTAAGGCAGGCAGTTGAACGTATATCTTCCCGCTTTCATCGACAAAAGGATGTCAATTTTTTAGCCATAATCCCCTTCTTTGCACCTGTCTGTTTTCGTTCTCGCAATATAAGAAACACAGATGACGCCGGTGAAATGAATCCAGGTCCCTGTGTGGAACGCGCGAATACCAGTGATAGTTTGGCGGGAAAATTCTGCCGTCACATTCATTTTCGCCTTACCTTTATTCTGTGAATGATACGCTGAAAGATAAACTCTGTCGTTTGCTGATATTAAGACTTTTTTCCATCTTATTTTCAAATTTTACAAAATATGTCTTATAAACGAAAAAGAGGTCTTACTAATGAAGAAATTAAAAAAATGTTGCAAGAGCTCTCTGAAAATGAGTCTGACGGAGGTGAAAATGATAATTTTTCTGTAGAATCTGAAGATGAATTTCAGACACAAACTATTAGTGAATCCGAGGACAGTGATGTGAACGAAGAACAACTAAGCAGAAATAAACGAAAAAAAGCGGATCAGGGTATTATCAAAACTGTTTTCACTGCCCCTGATAACACAATCTGGAATGAAATAAATTCTAAAAATTCAGTTTGCGGCCGTGTTTCTGCTTATAATGTTCTAAAAGAAACGGCGGGACAACATCTTTTGCAAAGACTCGTGTTTTTGAGGGCAAAGTGTCTAGTGCTTTCAAGCTTTTCATTGACGATGATATCTTGTTGCATATAAGGAAATGTACAGAATCAGAAGCTCATCGACAACATGGAAATAACGACTGGAGTTAATCTCTAGCTGAGTTAGAGGCTTTTGTTGCTATATAATATATTCGTGGAGCAACAGGAGCAAAGGGTTTAGATTTATATTCATTGTGGTCTGAAGCATGGGGCATACCATTTTGCAAAGAAACTATCTCAAGAGATAGGTTCAAAGAAATAAAAAGATTTTTGAGGTTTGACAAAAAACAACAAGATCTAGTCGATTACAGACTGATAAATTTGCTCTTGCATCTGAAATGTGGAATAAATTTATTGAAAATTGCAAAACATGCTACCGACCAGGACAAAATATTACAGTTGATGAACAATTGTTCCCATCTAAAGCTAGATGTAAATTTACGCGATATATGCCAAATAAACCTGATAAATTTGGAATAAAATTTTGGTTATCTGTTGACGTTGATACTAAATACCTCTTGAATGGATTTCCTTATCTAGGAAAAGATGAAACAGCAAATCCTTAATTACGTTTATCTGAAAATGTTGTCATGAAATTAACAGATCCCCATCTAAACAAAGGGAGGAATATTACGACAGATAATTACTTTACTAGCATCAAATTAGCTGAAATGCTAAAATCGAAAAATACAACTTTGGTTGGCACAATGAAAAAGAACAGAAGAGAAATTCCTATAGCTTTGGAAAATATGCGCAGTACTCTTTATTCATCGAAGATAGTGGAACATGATAATATGACACTTACCATCTATCAAGCCAAACGAAACAAAAGTGTTTTTCTATTGAGCTCATTACATTCTACTGTAAAAACTGAGGACAGCCTGAAAAAGTTGCCAGATTCAATAGATTATTACAACGCAACAAAGTGTGGTGTGGATATTCGTGATCAGATGTGCCGAAAATACTCCGTTAAATCTGCTTCTAGACGATGGCCTGTACATATTTTTTTCAATATTTTGGATCATGCAGCTTTGAACGCCTTGATAATTTATAAAAGTGTAACAGGCAAGCCCATCAGTAGAAGAGATTTGCTATTGAAATTAGGAGAGGAATTAAGAATGGTTCTTATGGCTTCAAAACTCCCAAAGATCCTTCCTGAATCTTCAGAATAAACAAACGAAAATAAAGTGGATATAAAGAGAAAAAAGTGTCAAGTACAGAAATGCAATGGAAACAAATCTCAAGAATTTTGTGCATCGTGTTCCAAAGTTGTGTGCGGAAAATGCACTGGAAAAATTGTTAAAAATTATTTTTGTATCAATTGCATTAATGTCTAATACATGTACGGGACTATGTTAAGCATTAAAAAATTCAAACGAAATGCTTTAGATATAAACCATTCAGCTACATTTTTAATGAAATAAAGGAAACAACAGAATACGTTTCTCATTTATTGGATTCAGAGTGTGGTTCATTCGGCGAGTAAGTAGATTTAAAAAAAAAAATTATTATTTTATAAATTGTGTTTTATTTTAGTTAGCATTGGTTTTAATTTTTGAAAACATTTATTTTTAACCATTTTTTATGTCAAATTAATGAGTTTTTTGAGTAGTTTAGTATGTACCAAATTGATCGCCTTGCAGCCGTTACATACACAGTACTTCAAAAATTAAATAAAATATCGAGTAATATTAACTATAAATTATGAAATACAGGGAAATTACATATTTGTCACAATGTATGCCATTTAAAATTGTTTTAGCATTGTTATTTCAGTAGTTTCATCGAGGGGTCAAATTGACCCCTTCCGCCGTTCCAGTAGGTAAAATTTTGCCGCCGTTCTAGTGTTAAACAATTCAAGTTTGTATGAATATATCAGAAACATCACAATATAGAAACATAAAAATATACCTTTTAAATTCAGTACAAAACCAAAAAGTTTAGAAATATATTTTGTTTTTCGATGGCACTTTTTTATACGCTATGAAACTTAATTAAAAGCAATTACTTAAAAAAAAAATTATATAATCTTTTTTCTGTATTACTTATCTTCTATAACAATAAAACATGAGGAAACCTATTTATTAAAAAAAAATTAATTTTAATAATATCTCAATGAATTGAAGTATGCAGCAGAATAATAATTATGATAATAATAGCAATAATGCAAAAAGTATGTTTTAAAGTGCGTGCATAACAGATATTTCCTGAAATCGTTTTTATTTTTATACAAACTTATTTCATTCCTATTATTTTTTTACAGTAAAAAATTATCAAAGTATGGAACTTGGATAAAATTGATTATTTAAAAGAAAAAAAAAACTTCTGATAGCAATTTGTTTTATTGAAGATTTTTATTTTATTTTTATACCTTAATAGAAAAACTGGAAAATACCGTGTTTCAATAGATATTTTAAAAATAACCGAGTAACATTAAGTATGCAACTAAAGAAAAAATAGGTCAGATAACATAATCAAAAACAAATAATGTATGCACAAACAAAAGGAGATTTTTTTTCGTAGAAGGGAAAACTCTGTTCAATAAATAATAGATTGATACCGCAAAATGGGAAAAGCTCAAATATTGATTTTGGAGCTAAAAAATATAGCCTCCTTGAATAAGCAGAAGCAAAAATAGTTTTCTTCATAAATGTCTCTGATCTTATAATCTAGCTGAATGTTCACATAGCTGCTGCATAAATAATAAACCAATTTATCATGAAATAGTGTTTTATCGTATACAATATTTATGATTTGAATTCTTCAGATTATTACTCTTTATAAAAATTAATTTATAAGGGAGTTATTGTAAGAAATACGCATTCATTAATGTCTGAAAAGCCGTAATGCATTGGAGTAAAAATTAAATTCACAAGTTAATTTTTACTCCATCTACCTTTACCATATGCATCAAGTTTAAAAATCTACTTTTAGATTTTAAATATCATTTTTATTTCGTCCACTACTGCCATTTAGACAAATCATCTTAAAGCAATTAATATGAATTACAATTTTGTGTTTCAGATTATTTTTCTTTGAGAATTATACAGATTGCCTCTTAAAAAAACTATTTATCTGGAATTATCTGTATGAAATATACTTTGATTGATATGTGAAAAGCAGTATTGAAATCAAGTAAAAATTAAATTCATAAGTAAATGTATATCAAGATTAAAGTTGTTGTTTTAAAATTTAAACTTCACTCTCAATTTATTCATCTCTAATTATAATTAAATTCGTTATTACATAAAATATAATTACGATATATATAAGACATGTTGTTCTTTGAGAATAACTGTAATTTATGAAACTTGGTTTATGATTTATCAGACTGTGGAACTTATTTAAAATTGATTACTTGAAAGTAACAAACAAAAAAATACTTAAAAAAATGGAAAAACATCGTTCTGCAATAGAATTTTGTAATATAACTGAGTAACATTAAGTATGCAAGCAACAAAAAAAAAAAAAAATAAAATAAAATAAAATAGGTTAGAGAGCATAATTAAGGACAAACAATGTCTGCACAAACAAAAGGAGATTTTTTTCCGATAGGAGAAAAATTCGTTCGATAAATAATAGATTGATACTGCAAAATGGAAAAAAAGCTCAAATATTGATTTTGGGGTTAAAAAATATAGCCGCCTTGAATAAGCAGAAGCAAAAATAGTTTTCTTCATAAATGTTTCTCAACCTATAATCTAGCTAAAAACTCACATAGCTGCTGCATGAACCATAAAAGAATTTATCATGAATTACTGTTTTATCGTAGACAATATTTTTTGATTTAGAATTATTCAGATTACTCTTTATAAAAATAATTTCTAGGGAGTTATTGTAGGAAATATGTATTGATTAATGTCTGAAATGCAAAACTGATTTGGAGTAAAAATTAAATTCACAGGTTAATCTATACCATGATTGAAATTGTACTTTTAGATTTTAAACATCATTTTTAATTCTTCCACTTCTGCCATTTGGTTGAAAAATCTTAACGAAATTGACATGAATTACTGTTTTATGTTTCAAATTATTTTTCTTTTAGAATTATACGGATTACTTGAACCCTTTCGGGTCCATTTTTTTTCTTCAATTTTCAGAGAAAAATTACTTTTGCATTAATAATGTTAATACTAGTATTCAAATATACTAACTGAAGTTTAACAAATATGTCATTGTCTGAAATCTAACGAATGTAAATATTTTGCGTAATATCTAATTCATTTTCATATGAAAATAGATTAAGGAAGAGTTTTTGCAGACGTTTGGAAAACATCGAAATGCAACAAAATTTAACTGATATTATAAACTTCTAACACTTTTTGCGTTTTATCACTGGTTATTCTTTCTGAAAACAAACTTTTATTTTACATTTAAATAATGAAATATATGTTTAGAATAAAAAGAATCACAAACGGTTTCAAAGAGAATTAAGCAAATATTAATTATTATTATGATTACTAAATGTCTAAATGAATGAAGTCATATTGTAAATGCATAGACACATACTAACATTACTACTTATAAACAGTAACAAAAGTATTTGTTAAAACACAATAATGTTTCATTACAAGACATGTACTATTAATAGTACACAAGAACCGAAAGGGTTAAAAATATTTATCTGGAATTATCTGTATGAAACATACTTTGATTAATATCTAAAAAGCAGTACGAAAATCGAGTAAAAATTAAATTCATAAGTAAATGTATATCACGATTAAATTTGTCCTTTTAGAACTTAAACTTCATTCTTAATTCAATCATCTCTAATTTTACTTAAATTCGTTATTATTTGAAATATATTTCCGATATATTATAAGACATATTGATCTTCGAGATTAACTGTAATTCATGAAATTTGGTTTATAATTTATGAAAGTATGGAACTTATTTAAAATTGATTATTTGAAAGTAAATAATAATAATATTAATAATACGGAATAAAAATGTTTTGTTGGAAATTTTTATTTTATTTTGTCTTATGTACCTGAATAAAAAAAGAAAAATATTGTTTTGCAATAATTTTTTTTAAATAACTGTATAACATTAAGTAGCAACTAAACATAATAATAATACGGAAATAGGTCAGAGAGCATAATCGAGAACAAATAATGTCTGCACAAACAAAAGGAGATTTTTTTTTCGTAGAAGGAAAACTTTGTTCGATAAATAATAGATTGATACCGCAAAATGAGAAAAGCTCAAATATTGATTTGGAGGTTAAAAAATATAGCCTCCTTGAATAAGCAGAAGCAAAAATAGTTTTATTTATAAATGTTTCTCATCGTATAATCTAGCTGAAAGTTCACATAGCTGCTGCATAAATAATAAACACATTTATCATCAATTACTGTTTTATCGTAGACAATATTTTTGATTTAAAATTCTTCAGATTATTCTTTTATAAGTATATTTTATATGAAATCATGTGCAGGAAATATATGTTGATTCATGTGTGAAAAGCAGTAATGAATTATAATAAAAATTAGACTCATAAGTTAATATATATCTCGATTAAAATTGTATTTTTAAAATTCACATACCTGCTGCATAAATAAAAAATGCATTAATCATAAATTGCTTTTTTACTGTGTAGAATATTTTTCATTTATAGTTGTTCAGATTACTTCATTATAAAAATATTCTATATGGAATTATTTGCAGAAAATATGCATTGAATAATGTCTCTAAAGCAGCACTGAATTAAAGTAAAAATTAAACTCATAATTTAATATGTATCTCGATTAAAATTGTGCTTTAAAAATTCACATAGCTGGTGCATAAATAATAAATGCATTTATCATGAATTATTGTTTTATTGTGTACAATGTTTTTGATCTAGAATTGTTGAGATTATTCCTTTATAAAAATATTTTAAATGGATTTATCTGCAGGAAATATACATTGATTATTGATTGAAAAGCAGTACTGGATTGGTGTAAAAATAAAATCCATAGGTTAATATTTATCTCAATTAAAATTTTGCTTTTAAAATTCGCATATCGCGGACATAAATACTAAATGCATTTACCATGAATTTGCTGTTTTATTGTCTACAATTTTTTTTTTTTTTTCGAACTGTTCAGATACTTCTTTATAAAAATGTTTTATATTTAATTGTTTGTAGAAAATATGCAATGATTAATGTCTGAAAAACAGTACTGAATTGGAGTAAATATTAAATCCATAGGTAATTATATATCGCAATTAAAATTGCACTTTTAGAATTTAAATTTAAATTTCTGGTTCTTTCACTGCCATTTGCACATAAATAACAAAAGCATGTATCATGAATACTGTTTAATGTTACAAAATAATTTCGATTTGGGATTATACAGATTATTCTTTTTAAAAAGATTTATATCGAATTATTTGTATGAAATATACTTTGATTTATATCTGAAAAGCAGTACTGAATTTGAGTAAAAATTAAATTCATAGACAAATATATATTTCGATTAAAATTGCTCTTTTAGAACTTAAATTCATTTTTAATTCTTTCATTGCAATATGATTCGTTATTACTTTAAATAGTCTTCCGATATATTATAAGATATTCTATTTTGAGATTAAGTATAAATCATGGAATTTGGTTTAATGTATTAACTTAAAAAAACTGCTGAAAAATGTTTTATTGGAGTTAAGTACTATTATTTGGCTATTACAAATAAGAATTTTTTTCTATCTATGCAAATATGTAAAAAATATCAAAGATATATTTAATATGCGATTAAAAAAAAAAAACAATGATTCAAAAACATAATAAAAAACATAAAAAATATGAATTGAATTATTTGCATGAAATATACTTTGATTAATATCTGTAAAGCAGTACTGAATTTGATTAAAAGTTAAATTCATAGATAAATACACATCTCGATTAAAATTGCTCTTTAGGCGTAAACAACCTTTTTAATTCATGCATTGCTAGATACAATATGATTAGTCGTTACTTTAAGTATGTTTCCGATGCATTATAACATATATTCTATTTTGAGATTGATTGTATGTGTAATTCAGGGAATTTGGTTGAATTTTAGTTACTTAAAATTAAAAAAAAAAAAAAAATGTTGAAAGATATTTTAATGGAATTTACTTTTTTTTTTCGGCTGTAAGAAATAGGATTATTGTTTTTTGCATGCACGTTTACAAAAATATCAAAGCAACATTATATATGCGACTAAAAAAGACAAAAATGGATCAAAAGACTTAATAAAGAACATAAAAAGCCTGCAAAAATAAAGATGGAAATTATATCGATGTGGATAAACTTCGATCAATAAATAATAGAATGATACCTCAAAATGGAAAGAGCTCAAATATTGATTTAGAGGTTAAAGAATGTAACCTCATTGAACAAGTAAAATCCAAATGGTTCTTCATATAAATATTTTTGCTCTTTTAATGAAGTTGAATGTTCATAGGGGAGAGTAGCTGATTTTGAAAGGCTTCACTTGTTTTCAAGTGTAAGTCACATCATTTTTAGAATATCCATAAAATGTCACTACATGCAATCAAACTATTCATCTACTAACTAAAGAAATTTTTAGAAAAAATTACTTTTGGGGATCTTTATTTTTATTTTATATTAAATATATACATATATATATATATACATATATATCTACAATGATTCAAATTCAGCGACTGGTTCAATAAATTAGACTCCGAATCTCTTGAATTGAATTAAAATGTATAAGGCTGGTTTAAGAGTAGGTATTATATATCTAATTTTAACAATGTTTACAATAAAAAACAATAAATTTAAAACAATAAGAAAGAAATATAATGAAATTAAATGTGTCATTTAAGAGTAATTGTTTCAAATAAAAATATTCGTATATTAAATATATAAATCAAAGTTATAGATGATTAAGTATCTGAAATGTGTAATTAACTGTAGGTTACTTGAATATCATATTAAAATGGATGGAACATACAAAACTACACATGGACGTCTTTTGATTATTTTCCATTCCAGCGCACACAACATTGGACCACATTTGAGCACTGAATATAAATATAAATGCAATATGAATACTGAATTGTTTATATAATTTTATTTTTTTACAAACTAAATAAAAGCAATGATCGCGATCTTAAGTTTTCATTTTGGGTTATGAATCTGTAGGTATTTATTTTGTAAGAAAAATATCCGTTACTTTTTATCTGTAGTTCTTTCCTTTCAACCTTTCTTTTTAATTGAATTAAGCCTATATTTAATACTTAATGCTGCAATTGCTCTTGTGGTTTGGCAGCCTTTTTTTTTTTTGTCGTTTTTTTCCAGGGCTCGAAATGGTATATTCACGAATCGTAACACTATTTCAAAATTATTGTTTACTAGAATTTATGTAGATTTCATAAGAAATGTTACTCATTTTACCCTAGGTCGGAATTGCTGAAAAACTATTACCGATTTACGATGATCAAAATTCCTACAACACAAAACTACAGCTAATTCTAAACTTTATATCACTTTTTTATGGGCACAATAACTTCCATAATTTTGCACAAATCTCTTCCAAAACGGCGCATAAAATCAAGAGGCAGAAAGTCACGGTCATGTTTAATAATGCGCAAAATCGGACCGCAATAGCTGAAAACCGATAAAACCCCATTTAACTTTTTACTTGTAATGCATATCAAATCAGTTTAAATTTATAATTTCTGAGAAAATGGCCAAAGAAATATGTATCACTGAATTTAATAAAATTTAAATTGTGTTCAAAGGTCGAATATAATAATATTTAGGGTATCAAAACTTAGTCAATTTTCAAAGTATAAAATCACATTTTTTATATAAATCTTCTTAATAGATGCTATACACACTAAATTTATTATATATATTAAAATATGACACTGTTCCACTGTTTTTTTCAGAAGTTTTTTTTTTCTAAATAAAAGTAACATAATTAACATAACAGGAAACAATTTAGCAGCATATATTACAAATTTAATGATACGACAAATGAAACAGAATAACTGCATTGTGCTAATATACATTGCGATACATAAATTGTCGGATATCTTGAAAACAGTTGATTTAAGATGAGTAGTTCCATATAATTTTTTAATTCCTAAGATCCTTACAGTGGATCGGATTCCAATCCCCCTCGAATACTACTCTCATCAAAATTAGAGAGTAACACTCTTTCCACTTCTGTATCTCTTTAGTTAGAATAGAGACTATTGCAATTACTTTGCTGATGCGGATGTGGCACTGAGTATGTTCACTGAAGTGTGAAATAGGGTTGCTTACCACAGTGATGATATGTGCATCGCCACAAGTTTTAACTATATCAATTTTATCGGATGAAGCTGAGTCGGGAGGGAATTTTTAAGATAATTACTTGCAAAAAAAAAAAAATGTCCAGGGATCGTATTTGAAACAAATTTTCGATAATTCGATTTTTGTCGTCATCAATGCGCAGATTCTTGATATATGCTTAATTTAACGTTAAAATTAGAAATAGAACTTGTTTTTTTTAAACAAAATTATGAAAAGCTTGTTATAAAACTTTTATCACTTTACCTATTCATTGATTTTTTTCATTTAAAAATGTTCAGTCGTAGCCTTTGTGATGTGCCCTACTTAATTATTTAGTGATACCAAAAGATTCAGCCGGGATTTCTTTTTTTCGATTGAAAACTGCAATATATTTTTTGCAGTTAATATCAATTTTTGATTGTGCGCCAAGTACACAAAATTAAAATTTTAAATGAAAAAAAAAATATTTACATTAAAGAGGTCGTTGCCAATGCTCGATACTAAATAAACAATTATTTTTTTTTAAATGGAATCATATTTCAATTATATTTCCCAAAAATGGGCTATAAGGAAATGTTTACCTTCATTTTAAAGTCAAAATACGAGTACGCGGATAATAGTTCTTGCTGAAGTATGTTTATGTCCTCAAGTATATGCATAGTGCATACACATGCATTTAAGATCGCAAATAATTATCCGAACATAGGTTAAACGAACATAGACGAACAACAATTAACGAACATAGGTTAGCACATAAATAATTCATTTTTTATACTTTTCCTATAGTGTAAAGCACATTGTTACCACATTGTAAAAGATATAATTGTTAATATCGTTATGACGCCAGGTTACTGATGCACAAGTTTCTAATTTATAATATAAGTAGTATACAATTTTTTATAAGAATAAATATAGGTCATTTCCTAATCCGTATATATATTTAGTGACATATTTCAGCACTAACTTAAAAAAATATTTTTTTAAGCAAGTGATTTTCTAAATGCTACATATAAAAATAAACGATTTAGATAGCGAGGCGCCCGCACAGACAATCACCTCAACGAGTTCATGGCCGAAAATTTAGGATTAGTTAATTCTCGATTAGTATATTAAAATTCAATCAATCTGTTAAGTCATATCTTGGTGGAAAACACATCAAAAGCCGATTTTAACGGTTAATACATATATTTACCATTATGTATTCCAGCTCCGAATCATCCATGTTATCATATTTTTCCTCCGTGCTTTCATAGTTTTCTTTTTCATTCCTAAATATTCTTTGTTTTCTTCTTCCTTTTATCTTATACCTAATATTTCTGTAATATCATACGTTATACAGATTTTGTGATGTTGTGAAATGTTACATATCTGAAATCATTTTTGGTGGTTCAAAGTTGTCTTTACTAAAATGATTTTATTTTTTTATAATGAATTATTTTAGATGATAATTATTGTACGAAGGTGTACTAAATTAAAAAGAAATAACAAGTAGACTGTAAATTTAATGGAATGTTTATTTTTGTTAGAAAACGCAGCTAGTTGCTGCACTCAGAGCTTGTTGCTAAGAGACCGTTTCTCTAAACCAACTGCGTCACACAACACGTGAGCAGGGTTACACTAAATTGCCGATTGACCTATAATTGGCGTGGGCTGTGTTTGTCGCCAACGCGATGTTACAAAGTTACAATACAGGAGCGGAACATCCCACCGGCGTTGAAATATTTTTATATTTCAAGATACAAATGCAATACAAATAATAACACAACATGTTACAAATTATAAAAAAATAAAATAAAATAAAATAAACACAATTAATACATGAAAAATTAATACATAATAAAGCACATTTAAGGTTTAGGATCTATGATGTTGTCCTCAATGGGTAATATACTTATTTTTGAAATAGGTCGTTTAAAATTACCCTTAGCGGTACGAACTTCAACTACCCTGACTATCCCGTCAGCGCCCGGGAAAACCTTATTCATGCGGCCTAGTGCCCACGTGCAAGTGGGCAGTTGTGAGTCCTTAAGCAAAACTAGCATTCCTGGCAGAATATTAGGACTTTTAATTAGCCATTTATTCCTTTCTTATAACTGGCTCAGATAATTATTCTGCCAACGTTTCCATATTAACTGCGTTAATTTTTGAGTCCTTTGCCACTTATTTAGCACATTATCTTTGACCTCACTTAAATTGGGTTCTGGAATTAAATTAAGAGGCTTTCCTATGAGGAAGTGACCAGCAGTCAACACCTGAAGATCGTCAGGATCTGTTGACAAAGGACAAAGTGGTCGCGAATTTAAAATAGCCTCTATCTGTGTGATAACTGTCAGGAATTCCCAGATCGTGAGATGAGCTGAGCCCACAGCTTTTTTTAAGTGGTATTTGAAAGATTTACCTCTTGCCTCCGAAAGGCCACCAAAATTTGGCGCCCTAGGAGGGGAGAACTTCCAGTTAATACCTTCAGAAGCTAAAAAATTCGAAACTTCATCACTCCTAACAAGTCTGCGTAAACGTTTTAGTTCTGCTGAAGCCCCAACGAAATTTGTAGCATTGTCGCTAAAGATTACAGAGCTTTTCCCACGACGAGCGAAGAATATTTTTAGAGTTGCTATTATGGCCTCGGATGTCAAATCTGAGACAAAATCCAAGAGCACAGATTTAGCGACGATATACAAATATGGCAACATAGATTTTCTGAAAAGTACCCTTTCTTTGACCTTTATATTTTATTTCAAAAGGTCCACTTAAATCTAAACACACATTTGAAAATGGGTAACTGGGTACTATTCGTTCAGGAGGGAGATACCCCCATCATTTGATTAGCCGTTATAGGTTTAATTTTAAGCATTGTACACACTCATGTACAATTTTACGCGCAATATTTCTGCCACCAAGCGGCCAATATTTTTGACGCACAAAGAGCTGTGTTCAAAAGAGCTTGGGGTCCTACATGAAAATCTCGTTTATGATAATATTGAAAAATTAATTTCGTCAAGCGACAGCTCGCCGGAAGTATAATGGGGTGTTTATGGTCAAAATTCAAATTTGATTTTGCTAGTCTTCCTCCCACCTTTAGATGGAGTAGCATATGCTATCTCGATCTAAAAAGGGATTTAAAAATTTTAACTTACTTGCGCGATGAACCGAAAATACCGCTTGGAGAGCCGAAATTTCATTTTTGAAAAACTTTACCTGTTCATTTTTTATTAAATAAACCTCGGCTCTTTTTAATTCCTCCAGCAACAGAGGGCCTGTATCAGATGTTATTTTTTAACATTTCTGAATGAATCTGAAAATATAACCTAGAATTCTAATTAATTTTTGAAAATTATTGCTAAGATTAATTAAATTATCATACAAATTAGAGTCAGTATGAATAGCGAATGTCAAGTTGCTGGAAACTTTTAGCTCACTAGAATAATGTTCATCTTTAATGTCACTTATATTAGAGTCAGTTTTTGTTATTGTTTCTTCAAGAATTGAAAGAGGCGGGCCATGCCATCACAACTGGTTAGAAGACAGGTTTTCCACACTTGCACCTCTTGATATCAAATCAGCTGGATTGTGTTCTGACGGAATATGAAACCACGGAAAGTTCTTAGGTTGTTCCTTAATTTGCACAACGCGGTTTCCCACAAACGTTTTCAGGAGATGAGGAGCAGTGTCTATCCAAGCAAAAGCAATGGTTGAATTAGAAAACAAATTTACTGAAGCTACCTGTTGTCTACTGAATTTAAGACCTTGTTAGTGAGTTTAGCCAGAAGAAGACATGCTGACAGTTCGGGACGTGGTACCGTTATTACTTTGGTTGGATACACGCGGGATTTACTACATAATAAATGACTGATGGTTTCACTAGAATTAGATGTTTGCATGTATATCACTGCGCCATAAGCCTTGGAATACGCATCTGCAAAACCATTTAGGACCACTGATTGGTTCACAGCTAGGAAGCATCTTCGTACTTCAATGGATTCCAGTTCTTTAAGACTTTCGAGGAAGGTTTCCCATTGTTTGGAAATATGAGAGGGTAGCTTCTCATTCCACTCTATTTTAAGAAGCCACAGCTCCTGCTTGAATATTTTTGCTTTAGAATCACTGGCCCTAAGAGACCGAGAGGATCATAAATGCGGTCAATTTGCGAAAGTACATCTCTTTTTGTGAAATCACTTTTTCTGTTAGTATTAACTTTATACCTAAAGGTATCATTGAAACTGTTCCACAACATCCCTAATGCTTTAACAGTTATTTCTTCAGAATTTCTGTCCAGGGGAAACATGTGATTATCAGTAGATTGAACCTCATTGCTACACCATTTGTGTAAAACCATCCCTCCCTTTAGGAGGAGTTCTTTTAAATTGTGATTTCATTAGTCTGAATTCTTTTAATTCGATGAGCCCGATGGGCAATCATCCATATAAAAGTCTTTCAAAACAATTTTCGATGCTAACGGGAATTAATTTTTCTCATCTAGAGCTAATTGCTGTAATGCTTTGGTGGCTAAGTAGGGAGCACAAGATGTTCCACACGAAACTGTTGTTAGCTGAAATACCTTAACCGGGGACGACATACTGTCTTTCCACAAAATTTTTAAATATTTGTACTGGGATGGATTTATTTCTATCATCCTAAACATTTGTTTAATATTCGCAGCAAAAGCATAAATATGCTTTCTAAATCTAATTAATATCGAAAAAAGATCATCTTGCAGAGCTCCACCCTTACATTATAAATCGTTTAAAGATTGTCCGTTCGTTGACTTGGCACTAGCGTCAAAAACGACGGGTAGTTTTGTGGTTTTACTAGAGGGTCGTAAAACGCCGTGATGTGGTAAGTAATAACCATAATTAAAGTTCGTGTTTTCGTTTATTTCGTGCATGTGATTTAAATATCTATATTCTTTAATAAATTCTGTGTATAAGTTTTTCATAACAGGATCTCGATCTAAACGTTGCCACAGAAAGTTTAATCTTTTCAAAGCAAGATTTTTGAAATTTCCCAAATCGGGTTCTAAAACCTGTGGTTTAAACGGCATCGTGACCACAAACTTACCATCCGGTTTTCTGAAGTGCGTTTTATCGAAGTGATCATTACAATATTCTAATTCTTCACTGTTACAGGGATTTTAAATTTTCTACTTCTTCAATTTCCCAGAAAGACTTCAAAGTGTCATTAAGTATTTCAAGATATTTTGTTAAGAAACAATAATTAGTATTATTATTATTTACTGTTTTGTCATACATACACACAGATGCTAAGTATCCAAAAATACTTGATTGCAAATATAAATTATTGCCTAACTTTATTTTTTCTTTATTTAAAAGAGAAAAATACAGTTCAGCACTGATAATTATCTCCACACTGCTTGGAATGTTAAATTGTTTATCCGCTACACAAATATTTGCTGGAATTTTTAAATCTGATATGTTTATCTTTTTCGAGGGCGTCAAGTCACAGATGTTTGGTACGATTAATAGCTCAATATCATAACTGGTACTGTTCATTTCATTTGACAACTTTGATTTAATTCTAGATTTAATGTAAATAGGCAATTTATTTATTCCACTTACAGGAATATTTATTTTCTCCTTTTTCAAGCCTAGTATTTGTGCTGCTTTAAATGTACAAAAACAATTCTGCGAAGCGGAATCCAATATAGCTCTGAAAGGAATTTTGATGTCATTTACATCTGTCAAATAAATTATTGCAGTGCTAATTAAGACAGATTTATTATTATCATTTTCATTCGAAAAAAATGAATGAGCAGTAGTTTCGTTTCGTGATAAATCTTCAGAAACAAAATTGTTATTTATTGTTTCATGTATTGGGAGATTGTTTAAAGGATTGTTCACTGGTGTTGTATAATTATGCAATTATGAATGATGGCTTGCGCTCTTGGAAACATGACAAGTGCTTTTTGAATTACAATAATTAATGAGGTGGGCTGAACTTAAACAATTGAAGCAAAGTTTATTTTTCTTAACAAGGTTAATTCGATCACTTAACTTCATGTTTTTATATTTAAAACAATGGTATAAATGGTGGTTTTCGGTTTTACATATTACGCAACATTTACTTTGAGGTTTGTTTGCTTTTATGAATAAAGATTTTGCAGTATATTTAGAGGATACGTTAGAACTGATACTATTTAAGATTTGACATCTTCGCTCAAGAAATTCTAAAAATTCATTAAAATTAGGCACTTCATTATCCTTTGATGTTAGTTCGTATTGTTTACGAGTTTCATTATCTAGTTTATTTAGAATAATATTAAGAAAAATTGCATTCGAGAAATTATCTCTATCATATTTTAAGATCTTTAGAGCCCTTAAATTTTTCTTAACATTATCTAACAAAATGCGGAGATCTTTAGCGAATTCCTGTTTAATTACATAAAGATTAAAAATATTCCTTATATGACAATCTACCATAACTCTTTTATTCTCGTATCTTTGTTCTAACGCATTGAAAAGTGAAACATAGTTTTCATCTGGTGTAAGCAAACTCCTCGTATCACCAGTCAAAGCAGAACGCAAATAAAATAACTTTTCATTACCCTTTAAATTTGAATTATCATCAATTATTTCATTAAAGGTAGTTTTAAATACGGACCATTCTTCTATTTTGCCACTAAAAACCGGCAATATGAACCTAGAGAGCTTAACGCTAGACGTTTTTGTTTGGTCCTGTTAAATGGATTTCTTATTTGAATCAGTATTTTCATAATAAGCATTAATAGAGGATTTTAAGCTTACCTCTAGTTTAAGAATATCTTCGTCCAGTTGCGAGAGTATTCTTTCAGTTTCTTCCAAATTTTCTTCCTCTATTATTCTGTAATATTCCAGCTTAAAAGCTTCAAACTTTTCTTCTGTTTTCGACAGAGTCCAGATGGGCTTTCCATTCAGATAAATTGAAGATTTTTCCATGCGTTGCATTAAATATTCTACTGACTTGGACCTTGATATTCCGTCGCCTTCTGTTCAACTCTTTTATTTCAGTTTCCGACATTATTCATCTTGTTGACGAAATTCGATAAATTCAAGTATTTAAATCAAAGAAAAGATGCTGGCTCGGTCATACCTCCGGGTCGCTAAGACCAAAATGTACGGAAGTGTACTAAATTAAAAAGAAAAACTAAATGAAATAGAAATAGCAAGTAGACTGTAAATTTAATGGAATGTTTATTTTTGTTAGAAAACGCAGCTAGTTGCTGCATTCAGAGCTTGTTGCTAAGAGACTGTTTCTCTAAACCAACTACGTCACACAACATGTGAGCAGGGTTACACTAAATTGGCGATTGGCGTATAATTGGCGTGGGCTGTGTTTGTCGCCAAGGCGATGTTACAAAGTTCCAATACAGGAGCGGAACATTTATCATATGGTGCAAAGTTACCATACACGGCTGGGTAGTTTTGAACCACGTTAAGAATTCAGTTTTTTTTCTTTTCTCATTATCATTTCTTAAATTTTTTTAGTAATACAATAATTTAGGTTAATTTCTTCTTTTTTATACCCTTAGTTTCCACAACATTCTTGCAATAAGTGTGTGGCATCTGGAAATATGTATCAAAATTACAATGAATGACTGTAATGTTAAGAACTTAATAAAACTGGTGATAGAAAAGAATATGTTTTCTTAGGTCATTTCCACGTCAATTTAATTTCAATTTTACAGATGCACATGCATTTGCATTGTAATATAGATAACTAAATCCGTGAAACTTACTTAAATTCAGATTCTGGAAAAAATACTTCTTAAGAATTTCTATTGGATTTTTATTATTAATTCTTTTTACTACTTGGATAAGGAATAAGAACATATTTTTCTTCAATTGATACGTCTGTAACGATATTCGTCTAACATTACATATGCAAGTAAAAAAAAAAAAAAAGACGAAAATAGGTCAAAGAACAATGAACAAAAAAGGTCTGCACAAATAAAAGGAAAAATTATCTGGATGTGGATAAACTTCGTTCAATAAATAATAGAACGACACAGGAAAATAAAAAGAGCTGAAATATCGATTTTGGGGTTAAAGAATGTAACCTTATTGAATGAGTAATAGCAAAAATAGGTTTTTATATAACTATTCCTAGTCTAGTTATCAAGTTAAAAGTTCTTGTAACTGCGACGTAAAAGTTTTTGTTAAGAATTTCATTTTCTATCCTGCCATATGTTGAATTTGAAATTGTACACATGCTCCTTTAAAATACTTTAAATATTTCATTTTTTGATACTATGCCTGGGACCATCGATCCACACGTCTTTAAAAATAACTATTTATGCATAAAACCGTTAATTCTAAAACAGTATATATTAATAAAAAATGAAAAATGAATTAGAAGAAATATTTGGAATTTGGTATATATTTTTATCCCAAATAGTGAAAAAGCATTTTAAAACTGCGAAAAATATGAAAACGTCTTCCAAAAAATACGTATTCTTCTAATTTTTAAATAGCTTTTTAAATCAAAATATATCTCCAGAACCGTGGAGGTATCTTGAATAGGTAGATATTTCATTTTTTAATAATAGCATTATGTACCTATTATTGCATATTTAAATGGCAAAATAACAGAAATTATAAAAAAAAAAACCTCCTAGAATAATTATGAAAAAGACAAAACTTGGAAAAGAATCAGAATTTTTCATGAAATATACCATTAGAAATATAATACAATAAGTTTTACTTGGTAGTTAATTTTTATAACTCAATCCTAGCACCGTGCATTGTTACATAAAAATTAGGAAATAACGGAAAATATGAATATGCTTAAATTTACTTAAAAATATATATATTCATTTTATTTTTCATTCCTCAGTGCTACAAACGTATTGTCTAAACTTAAGTAATTTACTTTAGTTTTTTTTTTAATATTTTGATTTGGGTGAGGCAGATTGTGAGTTTACAAGTCATAAATAGAGTATAATTTTCTTCACCTGTGAACTATGAGGTTTTTTTTTCTTTTTTTTCCGACATGCATAAGAGTGATCACAATGCCAATAAACTCAAGAAAATATAAGCTTATTCACTGAAGTTTTGAATTTTCTTTATTAGTATGATTTTGTATAATTATCAGAAAATCCAAATTTATAGACATTGTGTTCATTTGGACCTGATCCAGATTTGTTGTCTTTCACTCCAATAAACTGCCACAGTAATTGACAACAGATATTCAAACAAAAAGTTTTATTTCACCAATAGACACAAAAATACATTTATTTAAAAATAAAATAAATCTGAATCGAAGCAAATTTAAAATAAATTAAAGGTTAATCCATATTTTCATTAAAAATAGTACATAATTTAAATTAAAATTGAGGTTTTAATTCAATGAGCGTCATTCAGATTCATTAAGCAATCTGATTCCAGAGTCCACACATTGTCACAAGAATCAAAATCATCAAAATTATCTAAAAGTAAAATATGCTGCTCGACACATTATGACTCTCTGATCACTGTCACTTCGTAATTTCACTGTGAAATCATGGCAACGGTTTTTAAAATCAGCATTATAAAACTACAATAAGAAGGATTTCGCTTCACAAAAAACAATACATTAACGACACACAATGATGTCATAATAACACAATTTCTAAGTCACTTGAAGGTAATGGAGACAATAAGAATTATATCTCACGATACCTGGTTTTAAATATTTCAGTCACATTTGCATGCCTTATTAATTATTACGGGAGAAATTTTGTATTCACATAAAATCTTTTGAAATACAAAAAAGGACATTTCGACTTGGAATATTTGGGATAACTGTAATCAAGTATAATGCATTTTATTCGTTAAGTAATGTTAATGAAATGTATGAAAAAAGTTTCAATTAAAATATAAACGCTCGTAAATTTTACAGAAATAAGCATATTCCATGAATTGCCGCATGCTTTTTCCATGAGAGCATTAGAACATGCAGCTTTTTCCATGAAAGCAATTACAGTATGCTTTTACTTTTGAGTCAAAATGTTCTGGGCATCGTCATGCTATTATTATTTTCAAAACTGATAAATATAAATTTTCCTCCCAAATAACATATTAACATTTTTGTCGAAATATTTTTTAAAAGGAAATCTGAAAAAGTATAACTCAATATACGATTTTAAAAGTGAAGAAATAACATTTTACAACATTGAAAATCATTTACATTCACATTCATATTTATTTATTTTGAAAAACGTGAAAAAAAGTAAAGCATGGAAATACTGTGCGCACACACACACACGCACATATATATATATATATATATAAAGAATCCCCAAGGGAACTAAAGGTTACTACGATCAACTTTTTGTCCCTTAAGGAGACAAGGGACCTTTAAAATAATTTTTTTATATTTTTGAAATTGCGCTTTAAATATTATTCAAGGGTACATTATATGCATTATAACATATATTTATCACAAAAAATGTAAAAAAAAAATTCTTTTGAAAAGAATAGGGAAATTTGTGTAATATTTTAGATTTAACGAGAACTTTTCAAAATGTCCCATACGCATTCCATATCAATGAAAATCTCCAATATTATTTATACAAGTTTGATTTACAAATATAAATAAAACTGTGCATAGAATTACATTTATTTGAATATAAAGCTAAGAAAAAAAATTATTTCTAACTTTTTCGGAAATTTTGAGAATTTTTTAACTTATTTTTACAATAAACTACCTATAACTTTTACAATTATTTTTACTTTCAAAAAACCATGCACAGTTTTATGACATATATTGAGATGAATAACTATAAAAAATTTCAAAGCATTCAGAGAAAAAATAAGGCGCATGGAGCATTTTGAAAAGTTTTCGTTAAATTTAAATTATTACAAAATTTTAATTTTTTTTTTTTTTTTTTTTTTTTTTTTTTTTTTTTTTTTTACATTTTTGTGATAAATATGTGCTATAATGCGTACAATGTACCCTTCAATAATATTCAAAGTACAATTTTAAAAATATAAAAAAACATGATTTTGAAGCTCCCTTGTCCCCTTAAAGTACAGCATTCATTCAGAATTTAAGCTTTAGAGTCCTTCCTGCACACTATGAAAGGAGATAGAAAGATTTTTAATGTTTATTTTTTATTTTTTTTAATTTGGATATTAGAGTTTCAGTGGAAAATATGATTTCTGCTATAGCAAACGATTGTGACCGCATTTCACGCGATCAATCGCCATCTACGATGATTCGAACATTGATACGATGATTGAACATTAATGCAGCTTTAAGTGATTTCAGATGTGCCATTAATTAACACTCAAACTTGTAAATGAGATATTTTGTGTTATTATTTATCAAAATATGTACATATACACACACACTTACACACACACACACACACATATATATATATATATATATATATAAAATTTGCAATGAAATAGAAGGGTTCTCTTTCAAAATTTCAAACCTCAACTCTCTCTGATCCCGAAGTTATCAGGATGACGGGAAGTGTTAAACACATTTTAAAAACTCCATAAAACATACTAAAATGTGCTAGGCTTTTCGAAAGTTTATTTCTGTATGTTTTATGGTGTTTATGAGAATTTTTTTAAACAAATCCATTCATTAACATCAGTTTTCAACTTACTTTCTTGTATCGGAATGATTAGTCAGATTTCATTTTACTGAATAGTTTTCCGAAAAAATATTTAACATGTATGCCCTATATGCATTTTTTAAGTTTTTTGACCATTGCAATTTTTTTGGTTATTCTGTTTATATCAGTGCTAATGAATAATGCATGCAATCAACGAGCAATAAAAACAACACTCATTTTTTTTTTTTGTTGTTGTTCTTTCGATTTCAATACATTTTCATATTTTATTTATTTATTTATTTTTAACACCATGGGATTTCAATTTTTATTATGTATATATGTATATATAAATATATATAAATTTGTGTGTGTGTGTGTTATGGTCAATATGATTAAATAGTTATTATTAATAGTAAATGGTTATTATTAATAACTACCAATCAAGGTTGGTAAATAAAGTAAATTGCAACATGAGATTTTTATTTTGTATATTTTTTATATTTATTGCTAAAATTACGCATTTCAAATTTGTATAATTTATTCATTGATTATTTTAGTGTTTAAAATTTCTGTCCAGTTAATTCAGTAATTATAAAAATCAGTATTTGAAAGTGTTTCGTCTTTTTCGTCTTATTAAAAAAGCATTCCTTTTGATTGAGTATTAACTCTTAACAATTAATTCTGTTATTAGATTAAAACACTTATAATATTATATATTTTTGTAAAGTATATATTCCTTAGTAAGCTTAATTAATCATATTGACCGAACTTCATCGGAATAATTAATAATAACCTGTAAATTTGCTTAAGATTCAACATTTATCAAACTTACTAAAACATTTAGTTATTATTAATAATAACCGGTTATAAATAATAATTACCGGATTTATAAAATTAACTATAAAATATATATAATAGAAAATCAACAGATATTCTAAATACACTTATTTAGAACAGGAATTGGGATTTTTTTTCCGAAACCCAATGGATTTTTACTTTATCAAAGAGCTTCCAGAACATCACTCTAAACTGAAACTAGACCAAAAAATAAATTTCAAAAGTTCAATAAAATAAAGCTACATTTTCAATATGGTCCTGAAACATTCTGTATTACTGATATCTCTCCCATATATACGGCTGTAAATCAACGGAAATAAGTTCTGTTCTGAAAGATTTGTCACCAAGTCAAGCTTATCAGGAGACTACGTTTTCTAAAAGTAAATAATCGATTTTCTTTGATGTTTGAAATCGATAAGTGAAATCCAATTTACTTTCTGTATCCCCGCATCTTTCAGAAGTAAATAAGAGATACTGGGAAAGAGTATGCTGAAAAAAGGCGGCTTAGACCAAAGTGAAAAAAAAAATTCTTAACTAAAGCCGTAGACAGAAAAATTCAGTCACTGAATCTTTCTTTAAACAGGGTGATATTAGATTTTTTAGAGGTTGGATGAGATAATATTTTAGTGCAGTGTGTGATTTCATTGTAAACGTTATAGTCTTAATATTTATGTAATATGAACGTAGACATGTATATAATACATAAAATATTTAGCAGTATTCAAGGAGTTTTTTTTAATTTGCATTTCATGTATTACAGTAAAAGAAATTGTCTTTTATATAGTAGTTTTCTGCTTAATTCCTTATAAAAAAAGAGTAAAGCTTCTGTGCTTTGCTTTATACATATTCTTTGCATTTCATTCAATTACTATAATATGAATATTCTACTTCTTTACAACTGTTGAGGTTAAATGATTATACATAAGCTTGACTGAAAATATTTTAGTGTAGTGTGTAATATCATTATAATTGCTATATTTAAATATAAATGCTATATGCACGTAGGCATTTATATAATACATAAAATATGTACAATTAATCTAGGAGTTTTCAAATTCCGCATTTCATGTATTAGAGTAAAAGAAAGTATCTCTTATATATAGCAGTTTTCTGTTTAATTCTTTATAGAAAAAAAGAGTAATTTTTTGTGATTTGTTTTTTATTTCATTTAAATACTATAATATGATTATTCTTTTTCTTTATAACTGTTGAGTTTACATAATTCTATATAAGTTTGTCTGAAAATATTTTAGAGTAGTGTATAATATTATTATAATTGCTATATTTTTAATATTCATGTTTATGTTTCATTCATTATAAAAAGAGTAATCTTTTTTGCACTTTGATTTATACAAATTATGTTCATTCCATTCAAATACTACAATATGATTATTCAACTTCTTTAAAGCTTTTGAAATAATATAATTATATATTAGCTTGTCAAAAATATTTTAGTGTAGTGTGTAATATCATAATAATTGTTATATTTTTCATATTCATGTTATATGCACGTAGGCATGTATATAATACATAAAATATGAACTATTAATCTAGGAATTTTCAAATTCCGCATTTCCTGTATTACTTCAAAAGAAAATGTCTTTCATATAGCAGTTTTCTATTTAATGCTTTATAAAAAGAGTATTTTTTGTGTTTTACTTTATATAGATTCTTTTCATTTCATTTAAGTAGTATAACATAATTATTCTGCTTCTTTATAACTGATGAGATTAGATATTTATACATAAGCTTGTCAGAAAGTATTTTGGTGGAATACTTTGATTTAGTATTTCTTGATATACAATTACATTATAGCTTGTCTAATAATTATTTCGAGCACATTATGAGAAATTATAACTTGAAAAAAGAAATCGCAAAATAGGCGATACCTTAATTTGATAATATTTTAAATAACAAAATACGGAACTATGAAAACTCTCTGTTTTATTTAAATGCGATTAAAAATATAAAGTATATGTTACAATTTATAAAATATACAATTTTTTTAAAATTTCTTAGCAAACTTCTTGGTTATGCAGGCCGAATGGACCCCCCCAAAAAAATAATATTTTAAACATTTTTATTACTTTAATCGCATTATATGTGAAACAGTTCTAAAGTTCATGTGCAATGTGTTTTATATTTTCCAGTTTTATACAGCAAATTTTATAACATTATTATCTATTATTACTTTGAGTATAACATAAACTTTCGTTTAAATCAGTCTCCAACAGATTTTGTATGTTGCATTTGCGTGATTAATAATAATAAAAACATAACACACGAATCAATAAAGTAGATTTATTTCTTTATTTTATTTTAAAATTTTGAATAATTTTGACGGCAAAGTTAGTATAAAATTCATAAACAATAAATTAAATTTTGATAAGAATTTCTCGTTTTCGAAAAAGTTGTTGGAGGCTAATGTTATTACAAATAAAAAAGGCTGATTTAATATCGCAAGTCTCTAAATCAAAGCTTAAAAATCTTATTACACTTCGACAGATTGTTTTGTTGAAATAAATATATAAGATAATACCGTTATAAAATACAAAACTTCTATTTAAAATTCAAAGCCCACACAATAATCGTAATAAATTCACGTTAATTTGCTTCGCCCTACGCATTCTATCCATGTAGTATTACAGGAAAATCTAAATAAAAGTATTTCGTAGTTCCAAGACCAACCTGACTTAAACAGATTTAAATGCTTACTATAATGCCGGGTAATCTTATAATTTTGCTAAAAAATCTTCAAAATTCCAAAAAGCTTGTATTTATGCAGAAGATTGCATTATACAATTACTATATCTATGCTTAATTTATACAAAAATCTGAAAAACATAAGGTTCTTTTCAAACCTATAAAATCTCTAATGAATGTTTCATGATGTGAAAACATCAATATACATAAATAAACATGAACAGAAACCATTAAATTCAAACTATACAACGATTACATTATTTGAAAAAAAAAAAAAACATGTAAAAAAATCTGAATATATATCAAAGAAAATTTAAAGTGGTTTGCATAATGCATTAGACTTTTTATATACATCTATAATAATAAATAAAAAAGATGATTTACGTAAAATGAATTTAAAAAAGCCTTTATTTTTTTATAACAAATATATATATATATATAAGCAAATACATATACATATGTGTATGTTATAAAAAAATAAAGGCTTTTGCTTATTCATTTTACGTAAATCATCATTTTTATTTTTCATGAAAGAAAAAGGTCGAATAAAGAATTCATACAGAATATACTCTTATTTAATATTTTGTATAAACTTCAATTTGCTTATTTTCTCACCTAGACAAAATACTTATTTATTCATTTTTATTACTTAAAAATATCTTTCCACTTTTCAAAATGAATATCAAATCTCAAGTAAATAAGGAATTTTCTATGACTGTAAAGATTTGTTTCATTCTTTTTCGATTTCATTTGAGATTTTGATGTGGTTTTTATTTAATTTGAAGAAAAAAATATTTATACTTTAAAAATACTCAATTTTCATTTCCGTTGTGAAAATGTTTTTTGGTAGTGAAAAAATTTAAACATCTTATATTCAAATGTATCTTTAGTGAATTATAATTGCAACAATTTTTATAATTCTTACATTTCTTCTTAAATTAAAAAAAAAAAAAAAAAAAACTTGAATAACTCAAAAGAAATGTTCAACTGTACAAAAAATTCTTGACAAATGTAGCTAGGCTTTTATAAAATACGAAAACCCTTGAAATACATAATGTAAGCAGAAATACCTTTCACATTCTTTGTCTTAAAACAATGGTATATTTTACTACATACACGAAGCAAAAATGAGTGGCATTCGATTATAGAAGATTCAGTATCAGCCTCCATGATTTCTTAGTTTTTTCTTTTTGTTAATCTAACTTTATTACTCAGCTATATTAAAAACTGCCTTCATTTTAAGCAATTTATGTTTGATTTACAAATTTAGCGATAAGGAGAACCGCTCTTTTAAAATAATATGGCCGATGAAATTAAACAACGAGCCTAATCATGAGTTTGGTAATTCATGTTCCTACAGCCACGCAGTAATTATTAATAAAATTCATGTAACATAATTAACAAAACTAAACTTTAAAAACAAGTTCTCCTTTCCCAGAAAATACTCGGAAGCTCATGTACTTTTGTGAAATGCGAATAGGCTCCTTCAAATTATGCAATTTCTAAAACAAAGCTTTAAAACTTTGTACTTCTGAATTTTGTTTTTCCTAAGTAAATACATAAGATAATATTTAAATTAAAAAAAATTATATTTAAAATGCGAAACACATATAGATTGATTGTGACAGAATGCGCACACATTCATTTGTTTTATTCTACCCAATGTAATCATTCAACATTAGAATAAAAATCCAAATGGAAATATTTAATATTTCTAATATCCCTGTGTCTTAAACATTTTAAAATGTCTTATTATAATATCGAATGAATTTTCCCAAAGATTCCTCAAAATTGTAAGCTCCTATATATCCAGAAGATTGTATTATAAACTACTATATCTATGCTTAATTAATACAACAAATCGAAAATCGATTTATAAAAATCTCTAGTGAATGTTTCATGAAGTGAAAACATCAATACGAAAAAATCAAAAAGCATTAAATTTAAACTATACAACGATTATGCTTTAAAAATAAGAAGACAAAAAAAATGGTGAAATAAAACTTTATGTAAATAAAGAAAATTTAAAGTAGTTTGCATAATACATTAAATATTCTATCTTTATATATATATATATATATATAGATAGATAGATAGATAGATAGATAGATATAGATATAGATTTATAGATAGATAGATAGATATTTGTTATAATAATCTAGCTTTTTTATTTCTCATGAAATAACAAAGCCGAATAAAGAACTGTTACAGAATATACTCCTATTTAATATTTTGTATAAACCTCAATTTGCTTTTTTTCTGATCATAGGAATTCTCTCCAAGACAAAATTTTCATTTATTCATTTTTATTACTTAAACTATCTTTCCACTTTTTAAAATGAGCAGAAAATCTTGAGTAAAGAAGCAATTTTCTATATCTATAAAGGTTTGTTCCGTTCTTTTACGATTACATTTGAGTTTTTTATATGATTTTTAATTAACAGGAAAGAAAACCAATTTATACTTAAAATACACTTAATTTTAACTGTCATTGTAAAAATATCTTTTGATAATGAAGTGAATGAAAAGTACTGTTACACTTTCAAACTGGTTCTTTTGCTGAAATAAATATATAAGAATATAATTTATAGAGAATATTTAATAAAGAATATATATAAAGAATATATATATAAAGAATATATAAGAATATTTTCATAGTATATAAAAATTCTATTTGGAATTCACAATTCGTACATTGATTACAATACAATACGTACAGATAAATTTCTTTAATCCTAGACATTCAAACCATTTAGCATCACAGAAGAATCTAAATGGAAATATTTAGTTGTTCTAAGATTAATGTATCTTAATCATTCATAAATGTTTAGTACAATGGTGAATGATCTTATAATTTTTTCAAAGATTCCCCAATTTGCAAGAAACGCCTAATTATGCGGGATATTGTATTATAAAGTATTACATTTATATCTAATTTATGCAACAAATCTGAAATAAAATGATTTTTTAAAATTTATAAAAATCTGCACTAAATTCTTTGTGATGTGAAAACATCAATACATATAAATAAACAGAAACAAAAAACATTAAATTCAAATTATACAATGATTGCGCTTTGTACGTAAAAATAAAAATAATACTTAATGTATGTCAAAGATAAATTAAAATGTTTTGCATAATGCATTAGACTTTCTATCTTCATTTATATAGCTATTTTTTATATGAGAATCTAGCTCTTCTGAATAAAAATAAAGCCTTTTGCTTTTTCACTTTACGTTCATCATCATTTTTATTTCACTTGAGAGAACAAAGCCGAATAAAGAATTCTTATAGAATGTACTCTAATTTAATATTTTGTATAAACTTTAATTTGCTTACATTTTTAGCACTGGGAATTCATTCAAGAATTGATTCCTAAACAAAATACTTATTTATTCATATCTATCAAAAATATCTTCCCACTTTTTGAAATAAATAGAAAATCTCGAGTAAAAAAGCAATTTCCTATAACTATACAGTTCTGTTTCTTTCTTTTTCGATTACATTTGATATTTTGAAATGATTTTTATTTAACAGGAAGGAAAACATACTTATACCTTAAAATACTTAATTTTTACTTTCATTGTAAAAATATTTTTTGATAATGAAGTGGATGAAAAATTTTGTTACACTTTTAAACTCATTCTTTTTTTAAATAAATATATAAGAAATAAATATATCTTCATAGTATACGAAAATTCTATTTAAAATTCAATATTCGTATGTTAATTGTAATACAATACGTACACATTATTTGTTTAATCCTAGGCATTCAAACCATTTAGCATCACAGAAGAATCTAAACGGAAATATTCAGTTATTCTAAGATTAACGCACCTTAATTATTCATAAATGCTTAGCATAATACCGAATGATCTTATAATTTTTCCAAAGATTCCAGAAATTGCAAAAAGCTCATATTTATGCAGAAGATTGTATTATAAAATATTACTTCTATGCTTAATTTATATAGCAAACCTGAAAAAATGTCCCTTTCAAAATTTTAAAAGTGTCCACCGAATGTTTCATGGTGTGAAAACATCAATACATATAAATAAACATGAACAAAAAAACAATAAATTCAAACTATGTAACGATTGTGCTTTGAAATTAAAAATAAAAAAAAAATGGCAAAATAATGCATATCAAATAAAATTTAAATTGGTTTACACAATGCAATAGAATTTCTATCTTTATATATATATATATGTTACAGGCCAAACCCGATTTTAGGCCAAACTAGATTGGCCTAGGCCAGACTAGTTTATCCTATCGGCCATCGGATAGACTAGTTTTTCGTAGGCCAAACCGGTCTATCCTAACGCCCATCGGATGAACTGGTTTTTCCTAGGCCAAACCGGTCTATCCTAACGCCCATCGGATGAACTAGTTTTTCCTAGGCCAAACTAGTCTATCCTAAGGCCCGTAGGACAATCTAGTTTTTCCTAGGCCAAACTAGTATGGCCTAACTCTTATAGGATAAACTAGTTTAGCCTGCTGTTTATTGGTCTGAACTAGTTTCTCCTAGGCCGATCTAGTTTAACCTAGGCCAATTCAATTTGGCGTGATTTTATTGAATTCAATGACCGCCACTGCGCCAACATTCTAGTTTGTCCTAGGTTGATCTAGTTCATCCTTTGCCAATTTAATTTTACGTGTTTTTAGCTCGCAGGCGTCAAAGCCTGAGAAATAATGGGCTCGCAGGTTCTATATGTATGAATGTACGTATGTATGTACGAATGTACGTACGTATGTACGTGCGTATATACGTAAAGCGATAACTCGCGATAGAAATATCCGATTTGCTTCAAATTTTGGGTGTAGATTCATTCCGATAAGGTACTTTTCTGATTAGTTTTGAGAATAAGTTTGATAAGAATAAAGGGGGGCGAACGGGAGGCTAATCCCCCACCGATAATTTAGAAAAATGGATTTTTCATGCAGAATTATCAGTTTTCATTTAAAATTTTTCATATAGGATCATTTTGACAAGGCGCCTCCGTGATTAGTTGTGGATGTTTATTGTTTAAGTGTAAAGGATAGGGCAATGTAGGTAACCCCCCATAAATTAGATGAATGGTTTTTGACCAAGAATTTACGGATTTGCTTCAAATTTTGTATTAAGTTCCTTCTGATAAGGCGATTCCTTGAATAGTTTTAGGGTTTTAATGGTTAAGTATGAAGGGAAAAATGAACGATTACCTTCTAACCTAGAAAAAACTAGTTTATCGTATGGACATTTAGATAAACAAGTTTGGTGTAAAAAAAAAACTAGTTTATCCAATTGGCATTAGGATAAAATAGTTTGGCCGAGACTAATCTAATTTGGCTCGAAAACGGGTTTGGCCGGTAGAAAACATATCTTTCTTGTGATAGATATGTTTTTGACCGGCCAAACCCAATTTCAAGCCAAATTAGATTAGCCTATGCCAAACTATTTTATCCTAACGCCAATTGGATAAACTAGTGTTTCCTATGCCAAACTGGTTTATCTAAATGCCCATAGGATAAACTAGTTTTTTCTAGCTAAGAGGGCAATCCTTCATTTTTCCTTTCATACTCAACCATTAAACCCCCAAAACTATTTAGGGAATCCCCTTATCAAAACGAATCTATATAGAAATTTGAAGAAAATCCGTAAATTCTGCGTCAAAAATCATTTATCTAAATTATGGGGGGGGGGGTAACTTTCATTGCCCTTTTTTTACACTTAAAAATAAACATTCACAACTAATCATGGAGGCGCCTTGACAGAATGATCCTATATCTAAAATTTTAAATGAAAACTGATAATTCTGCATGAAAAATCCCTTTCTCTAAATAAACGGTGGGGGATTAGCCTCCCGTTTGCTCCTCTTTATTCTTATCCAATGAATTCCCAAAATTAATCAGAAAAGTACCTTATATCAATGAACGTACATCCAAAATTTAAAGCAAATCGGATATTTCTATCACGAGTTATCGCGTTAGGTACGTATGCACGTACATACGTACATACATGCGTACATACATACATACAGAACTTGCGAGTTCCATTATTTCTCAGGCTTTGACTCCTGTGAGCTAAAAACACGTGAAACTACATTGGCCTAGGATGAACTAGATCAGCCTAGGACAAACTAGAATGTTGGCGCTGTGGCGGTCATTGAATTCAATAAAATCACGCCAAATTGAATTGGCCTAGGATAAAGTAGATCGGCCTAGGAGAAACTAGTTCAGACCAATAAACAGCAGGCTAAACTAGTTTATCCTATAAGAGTTAGGCCAAACTAGTTTGGCCTAGGAAAAACTAGATTGTCCTACGGGCCTTAGGATAGACTAGTTTGGCCTAGGAAAAACTAGTTTATCCGATAGGCGATAGGATAGACCGGTTCGGCCTAGGAAAAACTAGTTTATCCGATGGGCGTTAGGATAGACCGGTTTGGCCTAGGAAAAACTAGTCTATCCGATGGGCGATCGGATAAACTAGTCTGGCCTAGGCCAATCTAGTTTGGCCTAAAATCGGGTTTGGCCTGTAACATATATATATATATTTACTACACTATATATATTTGTTATTATAATCTAGCTCTTCTGTATAAAAATAAAGACTTTTGTTTATTCATTTTACGTTCATCGTCATTTTTATATCCTCTGAAAGAACAAAGCTGAATAAAGAATTCTTATAGAATATACTCTAATTTAATAAATTGTACATACTTAAATTTGCTTATTTACTCACCACTGGGAATTCATTCCGAGACAAAATACTTATTTATTCATTTTTATTACTTAAAAATATCTTCTCCATTTTTTAAAGTGAATAGGAAATTACGAGTAAGGAAAAAAAATTCTATAACTCTAAAGATTTGTTTCTTTTATTTTCGATTACATTCTAGTTTTGATATGGATTTTATGTAATAAGATAGAAAAAATATTCATACCTTAAAAATATTTAATTTTCACTTTATTTTCAAAACCCATACATTGAATGCAATAGAATACGTGTACATTAATTTGTTTAATCCTACGCATGCTACCCATTTATCATAACAGGAGACTCTAAATGGAAATATTTCTAATCTAAGATCCCTGCGTCTTAAACATTGTAAATTTCTTATTATAATACCGAATGACCTTATAATTTTGCCAAATAATCTTATAAGTTGGAAAAAGCTTTTATTTATGCAGACGATTTCAATATAAAACATAAAATTTATGCTTAATTTATACAACAAATCTGAAAAAAAAAATGTTTCTTTCAAATTAAAAAAATTCCTGCTGATTATTCCATGATGGGAAAACATCAATAAATATAAATGAACGCAAAACATTATACTTCAACCATACAAAGATTGCATTTAAAAAAAAAAAAAAAAAAAAAATGGTAAAATAAAACGTAATGTACATCAAAGAAAATTTAAAGTGGCATGATAATTTGTATCTTTATATATATATATAATTTTTTCTTCAATCAGTCTAGTTCTTCTGTACAAAAATAAAGCCTTTTGTTTATTCATTTTATGTCCATTACCATTTCAATTTCTAATGAAAGATCAAAGTTGAATAACGTATTCTTACAGAATATGCTCAAATTTAATGTTTTGTATGAACTTCAATTTTTATTATTTTCTCACCATTGAGGATTCATTCCTAGACAAAATACTTATTTATTCATTTTATTACTTAAAAATTTGTTCCCACTTTTAAAAATGAATAGCAAATCTCGAGTAAAGATGCAATTTTGTATAACTGTAAAGTCTTGTTTCATTATTACATTAGAGATTACATTAGAGATTTTGATAAGGTTTTTATTTAATAAGAATGAAAAAATATGTGTAGCTTTAAAGTGCTTAATTTTCACTTTCGTTATGAAAATATTTTTTTATAATGAAAAATTTAAATATTTTATTTTCAAATGTATTTTTAGTGAAATTATACTTGCAACAGTTGTTATATAGGAATTTGCGTGCTAAATAATAATGATAATAATAAACAATTATTAATAAAGTAAATTTATTATTTTATTTTATTTTACACTCTTGAATAATTTTAAAGATAGAAACGGGAAAATTTGTTAAAATCTCATGCAACATAAACCACAAAATTAAATTTTGAAAACTATTTTTCGTTTTTGAGAACGTTGTTCTAAGCTAATGTGAGTCTACAAATAAAATAAGCTGATTTAAATTAAGGAATTTATAAACTAAAGATTCAAAATTGCGTTACACTTCAAAAGTGATTGTTTAATTGAAATAAATGTATAAGAAAATTAATTTATAAAATACAAAAATTTTATTTGAAATGCAAAACCCACACATAGATTGTAATATATTACGTACAAATTAATCTGTTTGATCCTGCGCATCCTATCCTTTTAGTATTACAGGAAAAACATAAATAGAAATATATAGCACACTGGTGTCCAAAAGTTAAGTATAATTGGTAATTAAGTAATTATTTTTAAGTAATGAAAGAAACATGAATCGGAATGTTCTGAAACTCCAGGTGTGTAAACAAAATAGTACGCGTCACATATTTTCGAGAAGAGTTTTCCCCGAAATCGAACAGGGGACCGTCAACAAATTGAAAAAGAACGAAGATCTTTTGGATAACCCTGCCAAAACTAATGTAACAAAAGCGTTCAAACTGCACATTATGATTAATTGGCTTATTGTAATGTACTGTGTTAATTTTTACAAGGATAGCATGTATACTCGTAGAGAAATTAAGGTTTTTATAGAAACAGTCCTAAATTTTTCCAAGTTTTTTGCTTATAATTTGCAGAGTTCTTAATATAAAATAATGTACTTTTTTGAAAAAATGGCAAACATCATTGTACACAATAACCTGTCATCAGAATTAAAAAATAATAAAAATTGTATGACAAATGAGCAGGTTTACTAAATAATTTTTTACTGCGCATGCGTGAACGCTATTAAAATTTCATTTGCATATTATGTTAGTTAAATGTATAGAGCAACTTTTGTGAAAGTCTCAAAAACATAGCTTAAAAATTCTGAAAATTATCGTTGATAGAATGAGATCAAAATCCTTTATTCCCTAAATGAAGCAAAAAGATAAGGGGCTGTATCCATATTCCATTGTTTAGTGCCTACACAATATTGCACGTAAAATCCCTGATTTTTTTGCTTCCTTTAGGAATAACGGATTTTGAGTTGATTCTATAGGCGACCATTTTCAGAATTTTCAAGCTATGTTTTTGAAACTTTTACAGAAGTTATTCTATACATGTAGCTAACACAATATGCAAATGACATTTTGATACCGTTGATGCATGCGCAATGAAAAATTATTTACTAAACATACTCATTTTTCATACAATTTTTATTATTTTTAAATTCTGATGACACTGTATTGTGTACAATGATGTTTGTCATATGTTCAGAAAAGAACATTATTTTATAATAAGAACTCTGCAAATTATAAGCAAAAAACTTGGAAAAATTTAGGACTGTTTTTATAAAAACCTTAATTTCTCTACGAGTATACATGCTATCCTTATAAAAATAAACACAGTACATTACAATAAGCCAATTAATCATAATGTGCAGTTTGAACACTTTTGCTATATTAGTTTTGACAGGGTTATCCAAAAGATCTTCGTTCTTTTTCAATTTGTTGACGGTCCCCTGTTTGATTTCGGGGAAAACTCTTCGTGAAAATATATGACGCGTACTATTTTGTTTACACACCTGGAGTTTCACCACATTTCAATTTATATTTCTTTCATTACCTAAAAATAATTACTTAATTACCAATTATGCTTATCTTTTGGACACCAGTATAGATCTAAGATAAACATATCTTGAACATTTTTAAATGCTGAATAATTTTATAATTTTGAAAAGTTTCTTCAAAATTCTAAAAACGCGTATTTATGCAGAAGACTGCATTATAAAGTATTATATTTATGTCTAATTTTTACAACAAATCTGAAAAAAATGTTCTTTTCGAAATTATAAAAATGTAAGCTGAATGATTCATGATGTGAAAACTTCAATACATATAAATAAACATGAACAAAAAACATTAAATTCAAACTATACAAATATTTCTTTCAAAAATGAAAAAAAAAAACTTATTATATGTCAAAGAACATTTAAGCTGGTTTGCCTAATGCATTAGGTTTCCTACTTTTATACATATATCCATACATATTTGTAATAAGAATCTAGCTCTTCTGTACAAAAATGAACGATTTTGTTTATTCATTTTACGTTTATCGTCATTTTTATTTCTCATGAAAGAACAAATCCAAATAGAGAATTGTTACAGAATACCCTCTTATTTAATATTTTGTATAAACTTCAATTTGATTATTTTCTCGCCATTGGAAATTCATTTCTAGACAGAATACTTATTTATTCATCTGTATTACTCAAAAATATTTTCCCACTTTTGAAAATGAACACCAAATCTTGAGTAAAGTAGCAATTTTCTATAACTATAATGATTTGTTTCTTTCTTTTTCGATTACATTTGAGTTCTTGAGATGGTTTTTATTTAAAAGGAAAGAAAACATATTTATACCTTAAATTTCATTTTCATTGTAAAAATATTTTTGATAATGAAAAATTGAATCAAATATACTTTTCGTAAAATTATATTTGTAACAGTTTTTATAATTGTATATAATATATTAATATAGTAATAATAATATAAAAAAAAACTTGCATCAATAAAGTAATTATTATTATTTTTTTTTATACTTTTGAATAATTTAAAGAGTATAAACGGCATTTTTTTTAATTCACCCAATAAAAGCAACAAAATCAAATTTTGAAAACAATTTCTTGTCTTTAAGAAAGTAGTTGGAAGCCAATCTCTTTAAATATAGAATAGTCTGATATAAGTTGTGCAATATTTAAATAAAACTTAAGAATATTGTTACACATCTAAACTGATTATTTTTTTAATATATATATACTAGGTGGTACCCGTCAAGATTTGTCGATAAACATGTTAAAAGATCAATTAGAATAATGTCAGATTTTCTTAATTAGTTACCTTTAAATAAAATTTTGAAAACTTGATTTATTTCAATGTTATCTATGTGATTCCAACAGATTCAAAGCGATTCATGGTTCTGCCAGTCTAAGTTACTCAAGTAATCAACTGAAAGAATTATAAGCAGAATTTTAACAGCGCTTACATTTTAGCAGAAGGATAACTAAAATTAATTCAATGGATACCATTTTTATTTGTGAGTGTTGTATTTGTTGTTGGTTATTTATTTAAGAATGTCATTTATAAGGATTTTCATTTTTTTTTTTTTTTTTTTTTTTTTTTTTTTCATACAAATATATTTCTAAAGCCCCGAACAGGAAATTGGCTGTTTATATCTAATAATTACTATGTTTTAATTACTTGAAATATTTTTAAAATAAAGTTCTTATTTAAAAAAAACCGAGTCCTCTACCTGTACAAAAGCTCAGAGCTTTAAATTCGTGCCTTAAACCACTGAGCTAATCAGACTTGCTTCGATTTTCTTCTAATTGGAAGAACAAATAAATTCAACTTCACGAAAGCGCAAATGCCTGAATGTTTGAGTTGATCTTAAAGAATCGGCCTACTATTTTAATATATATGATAATATCTTTACAGAATACAAAGATTCTATTTAAAATTAAAAACCCACACATTGATCATAATAGAATACTTACACATTAATTTGTTTGATCCTACGCATTCTATCCATTTAGAATTTCAGGAAAATCTAAAAAGAAATATTTAGTAGTTCTAAGATCTGTGTCTTAAACATTTCAAAATGCTTCTATAATGCTGAATGATCTTATAATTTTGCCAAAGGTACTTCCCAATTCCAAGAAGCTTTTATTTATGCAGAATAATGCACTATAAAGCATTGTGTTTATTCTTAAATTATACATTAAATCTGAGAAAAATTCTTTCAAATTTATATAAATATTCGCTGAATGTTTCATGATGCGAAAAAATGAATACATACAAAAAAACATGAACAAAAAACATTAAATTCAAACTACACAACGATTGCAATTTAAAAATAGAAAGAAAAAAAATGCTAAAATAAAACTTAATGTATATCATGGAAAAATTAAAGTGGCTTGCATAATGCATTAGACTTTCTATTTTTATATATGTGAATTTTTTTTTTATTAGAATCTATCTCTACTGAATTATAATAAAGGCTTTTGTTTATTTATTTTATGTTCAGCATCATTTATATTTCTCATAAAAGAACAAAGCCGAATAAAGAATCCTTACAGAATATACTCTTATTTAATATTTTGTATATACTTCAATTTGATTATTTTCTTGCCAATGGGAATTCATTCAGAGACAAAATACTTTTTTAGTCATTTGTATTACTTAAAAATATCTTCCCACTTTTTAAAATGAACAGCAAATCTCGAGTAAGGAGGCAATTTTCTATAACTATAAAAGTTTCTTTTTTTCTTTTTCGAATACATTTGAATTTTGGATATGGTTTTTATTTAATTTAAAAGAAAAAATATTTGTACCTTAAAAATACTTTATTTTCTCTTTCGTTATAAAATTGTTCTCTAATAATAAAAAATTGAAAGTTTTTTTTTTACATGTACTTTTGGCAAAATTACATTTACAACAGTTGTTACAATAGCTACAATTCCTTTATATTAATAAGAATAAATAAAAATCTTGAATAACTGGAAGAGAAATGTTTTACTTTAAAAAAGATCTTGACAAATTTAGTTAGACTTTTAGAAAACACGAAAGCCCTCGCAACTTTTGATGTTGAGTAGAAGTAGATTTCACATTATTTCCTTTCAAAAAAACAATTTTTTTTCTCCTAAAAACACAAAGTTTACATAAGTGCGACCCGAATACAGAAGATTCATTCACAGATTTAGTGAATATTGAATTTCTATGAGAATCTAACTACATTAGTTAGCTAACGACCTTCATTTAAAGCAATTTATGTTTGAGTTACAAATTTAACAATGTCTTGTAATGACCGTTATTTCAAATGAAAATGGCGGATAAAATTAAAAAATGAACCTAATCCAAAAGTTGGAAATTTATGTACACCCATTACATAGTAATTGGTCAATATTTACGAGATCTGATGCTTTACGCAAATTTGTATTTTTCAAAATGGTAGGCACCCTAAAATTTCAAACTTCAATAACTCAGCCATTTTTTTAAAGAAAAATCTAAAAGAAAGGTGCTCCGGAATTCCCGTATTAATATAAAACCTTTAAGAATAAAATCCTTTTTGATTTCTAATTTCATTTTATCTCTTTTTGAAATTTAAAAACAAAAACAAAATAAGTAAATAGGCGACATTTTGAAACAAGATGGCGGATGATGATTTTTAACATATTCAGTTTTCCATATGTCCGTTACAGTTGCTTAGTCACATTCCAATAGGTTTATAAATATGCATAGAATTGTATAATAAAAATGTGATTGTTTTAAAATGTCAACCAACCAAGCAATACAAATTGCTAATTTCTCAGTCATTTTTTAAGGTAAGGAGAAAACGAGGAATGTTCCGGAATTCTTCAAGCACGGCCAAACATATAAAAAACCTTTTATCAATTTATGTGTGTTTTGTTACATATTTTCCAATTTTAATATTTTATATTATCTTTAAATCATTGCGTTTTTAAGAAAAGACGGTGTATGTAGATGGCTAACGAGTTTGGCTGAGACTTTAGTGCTTTCTGTAAACATGATCAATCATATTTTAACCGGTTTATAACAAGAGAGATATCCAACATGACATATGTGAGGCACACGCGCACATATATATACATATATCAATAAAAAAAGAAAAAGTCTATTAAAAAGAAAATATTTGAAATCTATACAACCCTGGTACATTCGTCAGACCGTATATTCCAAGGAACTGCAAATAAAGGCATCATGTTCGTATCACCCATGAAAAAGCAAAATAATCTAAATATGGAGTTAACAACACACATAAAACCAAAATAAAATGGATCAAAACATTAAACATTAATCATAATAGGATCATTAAAATGGGTAGAACATGGGAAAAAACATACCGACACTATATGTATCCATAAAATGATGTAGCAGAAAATAGACTACAGCTACATGCAATTTTGCGCAAAAGAGGCGATATTGCACAAAATTTGGACCTAGAAGTATATCACATTAAACTTCTATATATTGAACCAGCGCCCTCCATAGTACATTGAAACTAACTTACTCTCTTTTGATAAGCATTAGTGCTGCCATCTCTTGATATATTAATAAAATATAATGTAATATTACATAATATATATATTTTATGTATGTGTACACACACACACACACACACATATATATATGTAACGACTTCGGGGTGTTGTGTAGTCGTGTCGTAAGAAGTAGGACTCGGGAGTCTCTTGTGGGATCGAACTCTTTTATTTGGCCGCTCTTCGTACAGAGGGATCCGCGAGTCCGGTCGGAGGTCGCCCCGAGCCGTTTACGGTGATTACGAAAGTTTACATGGCCGGAGGTTAGGCAGGCTCCTCAAAACTGCAAAGTCTCTCGTTTTTCGCGCGTGTTCTTGCTAATATGTTGGGGATTGTCATATTTTCCAGCAGAGGGCATAGTTGTAAATTTGGGAGGAACATTTAATTTAATTGGTTCTTTAGCTTTTGATTGATATGTGGTCAAGGCCCGCACAATTCCCGGGTACATGACGTATGAGGCCCTAACCACAAATGGCTGCAAAAAGCACTTAGATCATCAATTTTAATCTTAAGGAACGTCCAAAATTGATCTCTGAAAGTAATAAATGTTAGGCTGGGGAAGAAAGTTAACAGGGGCAAAATAGCTTTAAGCTTCAGAATTAAAGTTAAAAATATTAATTGGAACTTTAAACTTTTGAATTTTAAGTTTAAATTAAAGTTTTAAAAAGGGGTTAGTTTTCATCCTTTCATATATATATATATATATATATCAATATTTGACCGAAGGGACGTAACGGTGTCTGAGAAGTCATGAAAATTTTAAAATATATTAAAAATTTTTCAAGTTCGCTTTCCTGAAAATTATCTTATTAGTTTACTTCTACTTTTTTTAAAAATGAAAGCTGTCTAAAATATTAAACTGCCTGATATTTCTTATATTTCGCACTGTGACAATGGATGAAGCATTTAAAGATGCGCAGATATTTATGTGTGTTTAAAGTACTGCAATTTTACAAGTATTTTTTATTATTTTATTTGTAAATCTACAGAAATATTCAATTAAAGCAAATAATATAAAATAACTAACAGATATAATTTTACTTATTGGAAAAAAATATTTCGGCTAAAATTGAAATATCTAAGGATCAAAATTTCCTTTTTTCTCTCTATGAGCGGTAGAGAACATAACTATGGTTTCTTGAAAAATTATTTAATAGCTAAACTGTTTATCAGTTAATTTGAACGGGAGAGTAATTAATGTAATAATTAGAAATACTTCTTTTGGTTTAATTTGTTTTCTCTTTCTCGGGTGAATTGTTTGCAATTTCTTTATCTCGAAAAAGAGAGCCGACAACAATTAATTGCTCTCCAATCTAGTTGTATTTTCTATACGGTGTACAGATTTAAGATTACTTTTGCTTACATAAAATATTACATAATCATTATAGAGAACGCCTTAGAGTAGTAGTTTAACATTCAAATTTAACGAAACATTAGTTACTATATATAACAATCTCAAATATTCGCAATCTTCGAAATAAGGGAATTCAAAAAAGAGGTTGAATAGAACATTACATTTAATTTTTGCTTTAAATATACATTTGTTGTAATTTGTTTTCCAATAATGAAAAAATAAATTTAAACGCTGTTGACTTTTAACTTATTCACGTAATTCAGTCATGTTTGGTATAAAAAGATAAAATAGAACGGAAACACTACAAAATTTTTACCAAATTTATAATTTGGTAATTAAGGAATTCAGAGGGATCTCTAGAGAAAATTTCAAAATAATTAAAAACAACAACAACAACAACAAAAATAATTCCTATAGATTAAAAGATGAAATAATGACCATTGTTTAAATATGCAAAGCGAAAATCGTAAATGATTCCGTCAAAGTAATATTCGAATTCTGTTATAAAAAATACTTTTAGTGCAATTTATTTTGTAATGATTAAAAAAGATATCTTCATTTTGAGTTTCAAAATTTTAACATTCACAACATCAAACTTGTAATCTGCTTAACCAATAATTGTTACAGACTGCATGTTGACATTTTTGCCATATTTCTTACATGTGATTTTAAAATTTCAGCTGCTTCCAACAAGTAGCATTCAAGTTCAGCTTTTAAAAATATCTCCATTGCGATCTGTTTTGCAATGATTTAAAAAGAATTTCAGTATTTTGATTTCCAACTTGTAAAACTTCATCATAAATGTAATTATCTATTGTTATAGACATCGATATTCATGCTTCAAAAGAATTTCTCAGACTGCAACTTATTTTACGGTAATTTATAAAGAAAATTAACCTGTGAGAAATCGCACCAAGCGTTTTAGACTCAGGAGCTTACTGTTTTTTAAATTATCACCACTATTTTTATAAAATAATTTTTAACTTACATTTCACAGAATTTTAATAACTGCCTCGTACTGAATAGAATGTCCATTGTTATTTGTACTTACTGGAGGGGGGGGGGGGAGAAATGTCAAACCTTTAAAACCCAATGACTGAGCGATTTCTCCCGTGTTAATATTTAAAACTTCGAAACTTAAAAATTCGTAATTCAGAAGCTAATTGAGTTAATCGGATCTTGTTTGCTTTTTAAAAGTAAAATGCTACTAAAAATTAGCATATTTTGTGAAAGTCGGAAATTTGAAAATTGAACTTTAAATTTTGATACAATTTTCGTATAAACAAGATATTATAAGAGTATATACTTTAACTTAAAATGAAAAAAAAAGTTTTCTAATCGAATATGTTTGTTTATTATGTTTGAAAGAAGTTGGCGATTACTTTTTAAAGCGCATGTTTTATTTTTACGACTAAATTTTTAAAAAAATGAAGGCGTATTTTAATATATGAATGCTCCTTTTAATGAAACTTTCTGTATATGCCCTTATAAAAATATTGCTATATTTCCAAATGTGTTCAGAATCATTTATTATCTAGTTATAAATTACTAAATTTTCAATTCTCCTTAAATCTTATTGTGAATTACTCACCAGTAATCTTCATTCCGTTATTTTATTATTTGTAAAAGAAACTAATTAAATAAAGCAATCTTTAATTTGTGTGATATTAATTAACTACAATTAACTAAAGCTTATTACTTTTAATATTTGTTTCATCATGATAAATTTACAAATGTCATATTTCTCAGTAATTTCATAAACTTCCGAATTTAGAAACTAATCCATTTACCCCAGAAACAACTGACAAAAATACTTATTTCAAGACGAGACATTCACTATGTAAACATACATTTATAGATAAAATCTCTTATATTAATAGCTAATTATTTTTCGAAATATCATGCGTTAAGTCAATTAGAATATGAATAAAATGAAACGAAATCATCGTCATTTAATAATAGATTGATTTTGTGTGATTTATGCTGAAAACTTTAATACGCATATTTCCCTGAATAATCATAAAGTTATGTCTCATCATTTACTATTTCAGCTCGACATTACGCTTAATACATTATTTAAAGCATATTATACGGCACATCAGACTGAATGAATATCATTATCTTCACATTTACTTTAAAAGTATTATTTATCTTCTGAGGTCCCATTTCGCAGCAGTTACGGAGAAAAGGGGCTGTGCATCAAACCAAAGGTCATTAGGAAAACTTTGAAAGAAGCGCTAATGCATTAACTCTCTGAAGCTATAATGTGACAGATTGTTTAGAATTTATCTGCGAAAATGCATAAAGATTTACAGATATAAATGCCTAAAGATTTAAGTGATTCAAATGGAGTTTTGGATTAATGAGATAAATATAACTTTCAAATGAATGAGAACATCGTAGGAGAAAGAAAAGTATACCATGAGGGACATTCAGTGTAAATAACTATAGGAATTTCAATTCTTATTCCTTTGTTATTAGATTTTAAATATATTTTTTAGACATTTTGTTTTTGGAAATATACGAATGCATTTTGTAAACTTACATTATGTTGTTATTAAAGATTTATAGATGTAAATGCCTAAGGTTTTAATTGATTCAAATAGAGTTTTTGATTAATGAGTTAAATGTTACTAAAAATCACAGCATTGTGCCAAAATCGGGTATTTGCACTTTAAACTTTAAAAATTGGCGCAATTCATGTATAACCAGTATAATTCATGTAGACGATAATCTAAGATTATTTCCTTTAACACAAAGTAAAAGAAAAAGAAATTATTATACGAATATACACGTTTATTATCGCCGAAAGATGTTTAGTACTAAATTTTAAAGCCCATGTACAATTAAATAAAAAGATCTTTTAAAAGCCATATTTTAACACATAAATGCTCGCTTTAAAGAAACATTCTGAAAGTGTCTTTGTAAGCACGTTTCTATATTTTCAAATGCGTTCAGAATCATATATTACCTAGTTACAAATTACTATATAGTCAATTCAGCTAAATTGTCTTGGCGCAGCATGTCCCTCAAGGTATTTTGTGCCACTAAACCCTACACAACCAACCAACCAATTCAGCTAAAATCATACTCTAAATTTATCATCAGTATTCTTATTTCCTTTATTTTATTATTTACAACGATAATTAGTTAAATAAAGCAATCTATAATTTGCGCGACATTAATTAACTACAATTAACTACTGTTTTTATTTTCCATATTTGTTTGATTAGGATAAATTTACAAATGTCAAATATCTTAGTAATTCCATAAACTTACAAATTTAGAAACTAATCCAATTATCCCGGAAACAACTGATACAAATAATTCTTTCGAAATGACATATTCACTGTGTAAGTATATGTATTCATAGGAAACATCTCTTATATTATATGCTGATTATTTTTTGAAATATTATGCGTTAAGTCAATTATACTTTGAATAAAACGAAACGAAATTATCGTCGTTTGATAATAGATTGATTATGTGTAATTTATGCTGCAAGCTTTAACACGCACATTTCCCTGAATAATCATAAAGTTATGTCTCATCAATTAATATTTCAGCTAAACATTACTCTTGCTGCGTTATTTAAAGCATATTGTACGGCACATCGGACTGATAAAATATCATTATCTTCAAATTTACTTTAAAAGTGTTATTTATCTTCTGATGTCCTATTTTGCAGCTGTTACTGGGAAAAGGCTGTACATCAAACCAAAGGTCATTAGGAAAACTTTGAATGAAGCGCTAATGCATTAACTCGCCGAAGCTATAATGTGACAGATTGTTTAGAATTTATCTGCGAAAATACATAAAGATTTACAGATATAAATGCCTAAAGATTTAAGTGATTCAAATGGAGTTTTGGATTAATGAGATAAATATAACTTTCAAATGAATGAGAACATCGTAGGAGAGGGGAAAGTATACCATGAAGGACATTCAGTGTAAATAACTATAGGAATTTCGATTCTTATTCCTTTGTTATTTGATTCTAAATATATTTTTTAGACATTTTGTTTTTGGAAATGTATGAATGTATTTTGTAAAGTTACATTATGTTGTTATTGTTCATTATAGCTGAATTTTTCTCATATAACTTTGAAATCACTAAATTATCCTGATGGTGTTTTAAAGAAAATTTCTGGAGCATTAATTTGGCGTTATAAAAATGTTACTATATTTTCAAATACATTCAGAATCTTCTATTATCTATTTTACATATTACTAATAGTCGATTCTCCTAAAATCTTTCTGTAAATAAATCATCCATATTTTTATTTCCGCTACTTTATTATTTATAATGAAAACTAATTAAATAAAGTAATCTCTAATTTACGTGACCATTATTAACAACGATTAACTACAGTTTAATACTTTGAATATTTGCTTGATTATGCTAAATTTACAAACTTCATTTATCTCGGTAATTTCATAAACTTCCGAATTTAGAAACTAATCCAATTACCCCAGAAACAACTAACAAAAATACTTCTTTGGAAACGAGACATTCACTATGTAAATATGCATTTATAGGTAACATCTCTTATATTACATGCTAAATATTCTTTCAAACACTATGCGTTAAGTCAATTATACTTTGAATAAAACGAAACGGAATTATCGTCATTTGATAATAAATTGATTATATGTAATTTATGCTGCAAACTTTAATACGCTTATTTCCCTGAATAATCATAAAGTTATGTATCATCTGTTATTATTTCAGCTAGAAATTACGCTTAATACATTATTTAAAGCATATTATACGACACATCAGACTGAATGAATATCATTATCTTCACATTTACTTTAAAAGTATTATTTATCTTCTGAGGTCCCATTTTACAGCGGTTATGGAGAAAAGGGAATGTACATCAAATCAAAGGTCATTAGGGAAACTTTGAAAGAAGCGCTAATGCATTAACTGTCTGAAGCTATAATGCGACAGATTGTTTATAATTTATGTACGAAAATATATAAAGATTTGTAAATATAAATGCCTTAATATTTAAGTGATGGAGTTTTTGATTAATGAGATAAATTTTTAGATTTCTAAAGAATGTAAACATTGTAGGAAAGAGAAAAATAAACCAGGAGCGACATTTGACTGTAAATCAATATAGAAAAATCAATTTTAATGTTTTCTTATGTCACCATGAATATATTTTTAGAAATTTTGGCTCCTGAAGTATTTCTATATGAATACAAAAAATGTATCTTGTAAACTTACATTACACTAATATTGTTCATTTTGGTTGCATGTTTTACATACATCACTTAAATCGCTGAACTATCTTGATGACATTTTAAAGAAGTTGTCATAGAAATTGCCTGGATTAATAATTAAAATATTCGACTTATTTAATTTTTCTATCTTATTCTTCTTTATTCTTTATTCTTACTTACCCATTATATATTGTTGAACTTATAATAAGTTGTCTCAGAATTCTTAAAGTATTCATCTTTCAGAGACAAGAAAACTTTTAAAAGAATTTCATTGTCTTTAAATGTGAAATTTTCTATTTAAAGATTTGTTGAATTTCAGATTTTTCATTGTATGTGAAACCATTGAAGACTTATCCAAAGAAATCCATGTCATAGATTTCAAAGAAAAGTTTTGATTTTACTTTTCAACAAACTTGTTTGCATTAAAGAGCAATTATAGTAATACTGCTCCGATAAATGAGCCCCTAACTATAAACCGTTAAGAGGAACAAAAGAAAATTTTCGCTTAAGCTTTACACGGTGGCTTGGAAAGCATGTGTGTCACGCTACGTATTTTTTCGGGCACATGCTGTTCGAGCTCCCGTACAAATGTGTGATATAATGATACGAAAAGTGAGAGTTAAACTATAACACTAAACATTACAGTGATAAAATGGCAAAAATAGTTTGTTGATCAATTTAATTTTAAAATTGGATTATGATTTTCAAATAAAAAATCATAAAAAGCGTTAGGACGGAAATATGGCACAAAAATTGGCATATTAAAAAAATAACAATAAAAGAAGAAACAACCGTCTCTTTCACCAAAGCACGATTTAATCACATTTCACACTTTGTCTTTGGATCTGATACCAGGCTACCAAATCTCCATCCGAACGAGAAGAATCCAACGAACGCAGATTTCAAGTTATCACCACCGCAGATTTCAAGTTTCACCATCACGAATGACGTCATCGCACGAAGTAAATGTAAGGATACTCTGAAATGCATACCATTTTCTTGTTTTCTGGAACGTTGATCATCACGCACCATAGGATAAAAACGTTTTTAATTTGAAAAGAATTTTTGTCAGAACTGAGAAAATGCAGCAGAGCCATTGCATTTATGAATTCTTATATCAGAAACCATGCTATAAGCAGAGAGCCGTGCACTGTAGAATTTGTAAGGGAATTGATACGGAAGTTGAAGAAACGTTACGACTGACCGCCTGGACAACCTGCCGTTTCTTCAAATTTCGTGTTAACATGATTTTTAAATGATGAAATTAAAATATAATTTTTTCTATCGTGAATACGGATATGGGAGATGCGTGCGTAAATTTTGAGAAAATGAAAATGATGAGGGGTTTACATTTCACGCGAAATTAAATGATTATGTCAATTTGAAATAAATTTCATTTTTTTATCATTCTCATTTAATAAAGCATAAGAGCCTCAATTGATAACTTTATTACAATAATTGACTGTTATGTATATTTTACTGATCACCGAACAAATATTTCCTGCCACATTAACCCCTCCCTGTTCAAACAATTCAAGTGAACTTCATTTGAAGTACAAAAGATATTGTTTAAAGTATTCCATCTGAAACATACAAAAGACGTTATAAAATTTAGATATTTGACACGTTCAGAGATAATAAGCAAGGATATAGACGATAAAGCAAGCGAATAATAGTCGAGACGGAGGTGTTTGTACAAGTGCGATTCACAGGGTAATGGCTATTACGCTATACATATTTAAAAAACAAACATTTCTTGAAAAAATATTCCTACATAAGTGTAAATGACCTTTTTTCTCCACGTTATAGCCCCTTAAATTTTTGCATTTATATAACTGTTTAGGAGTTTTAATGTTTTCATGTTGTGCTTGGCTGCCACCAATCTCATATTAAGACAGTTTTTCACGGCAATCTTCAACTCATCTACACATTGCATCATGCTATGTGACTGTAGAACTGCCAATTGCACGACGTCAATACCAATCACATCAATATTCAACACCAATCTCATATTAAGACAATTTTTTATGGCAGTCTTCAACTGATCTTCGCACTGCATCAAGCAATGTGAGTGTATAACTGTTTATGTGTTTTAGAGTTACCATGTTATACTCGGCTGCCACAAACTCATATTAAGATAGTTTTCACGGAAGTCTTCAACTCATCTTCACATTGTATCATGCATGAATCATGTACGATGTTATGAACTATTTCACCAATGAAATATCGTCAAGTATGTAGGACTCATCAAAGGTCATAAGTTTTAGCCGATGCCATTACCTATGTCACTATCCGTCAAGGATTATGAAGAGTTGCACACCACTTTCCAAAGCATTTCGTGTTACTTGTTGATATTGTGTCAGAATATAGTGGCTAGTATAATTATGTTCACGATGGAAAGCGATGGTGTGTTAAAGACTGCAGCGTTTAACTGGAGTGGTTTAGTCTGGAAATTAGGGCAGTCCATTACAACATGGAGATTGTAAAGTTCCTGAACAAATAGACAAATGCTCAAATTTAGGGGGTGATTTTAAAGAGATGTAAAGTTAGATTAAAGTAAATAGAAAAAAATATTTTGTTTAATAAACGTTCATTTTAAAAGTTATTAAAGCAAACGGTTGTTTATTTGATTATAATCCTCGTATATTCTTCGCTTTATAATGTTGACCTGATATTATTTTTGCAACGTCTATTAATTTGACAAACATGTTCGTGTGATTTATTGCTATAGTATCAGTATTTCAAAAAGTATTTCAAAAGATGTGGCTAAAGTGATATCCTAATAAAGAAAATATGTGACCATAATATCGAAGGGAGATTATTAACATCCTTTCGATGTATCAAGTGTTTACTGATGTAGTAATGATACCTTATTTGCTGCCTACGTAAGGGTAATTAGTAAGTAAATCTTTTTAGAAATTGCACTTATGTGCAACAGCTTACTAAAACGGCATTGATATACGTTAAACCATAGAATCATTTATTAATAAAACGTCATAAAATTTAAAAAGAAGAACTTTGTATATGTCAAATAAACAAATAAAAAAATTAATATAATTTAGAATTTTTAAATTAATCTGTAAAATGAAAACTGCTGTACAATTTTAATTCACTGAGTGAAACGTTCTACAATATTTGACGTTCTTTGTCCGTTTATGTTACACAAAAAGGGCGATAAAAAATAAATTTAGAAACATTTCTGAAATTTAATATAAAAATGTAATTTTCTTTATAAGAAATGTATCTAATAAGAACTTCAAAAAGAGAATTATAACATTTAATCGCCAAGTAAATGTTTTTTTTTATATATTTTCAAAGGAAGAAGAGCAATTCTGTACTGATTTATTGTAATTTTATATTCTTTACCTTCAAAAGGAAAAAAAAGAAACTCAAAATGATAAAACATTAGGTTGAAAGTAAGTTTGATTAAAGTTTCATCAATTGTAAAAGAATAAGAAATACAATTTCTTATTCTTTATTTTTTACGTAAAGTCTTCGGCTTTTTATTAAAACGTTTTGATTTTTGAAATAAAAATAACATTTTATGAGTATCATTTTCATTATATTTCATTCATTATTTGCATTATATTACCTATTTAAAAAGCTTGCCAAAAAGAATATCTTCTCTTTATCTAATTTTAAAAAAGTTTCTAAAACTATTAAATAAATTTTTAAGACAAGTAATTGGAACAAATAACTTTCAAAATTAAATTAAAGAATTTTGTCATTCAATATAATGGGATTTATTTAAAGTATAAAATTATTAATGACAGAAGTAATTTCGTGTGTTCAGTTCGGGTTTACCTGATACTTGAACATTTATTTCATACTCTTGATAAAATAGATTTTATTGGAATATAATTACAAATATTAAAGCGCAAGATATTCTTGAGTAAAATTCTAATGAAATGAGTATTTCAGAAACAGAATACAAGCAAAATTTGTGAGATAATTACTGAAGAATTTAAAAGGCTAATATAGGTTTACACTAGGCAAATGTTCAGTATGATGAATTATGTAAATAACATAATAAATCTGTGAAGAATGGTATGCAAAGCATTTACAGATAGGTCTCTAACTACGATTCATTAAGTGTGCTCAGATTCGTAGAAAACATAACAATTATAGTTGTCGTACTTCAGTCAGTATATAACAGAGCAAAAACTACCCAACTGAATGATATGTAATTTAATATGCATATGCATCTATATATATATATATATATGAAATAAAACTAAGATGTAAGAAACTAAATTATTAGATTAATTGGATAATAAAACTTTGAAAAGACTTTACACTATGTTTTAATACGACTTCTTACAGATAACTCAAGCCCTTAGCTTTTTTTTAATACGTTGAATTTGACATTTAAAAACTATAATACACTTTTTTTTTAAATAATAAAATTATACTTCTTTTAAAACAACATTTTTATAAAGCACCTTTTCCAATTTTTAACCTCAGTTCCGGCCTCCTGCTCATGAATTTTCATAATGCGTGCTTTCAAAACATGGATAACAAAAATGTACTTGAGAGTCAGTTAATTTAATGATCACGCTCGTCTGAAAGAAAAATAAATGAAGTTTAAATTCAAATCGTACAAATCAGTCATCCTGATATAATTACGTAACAGATAAAATGCTTAAGTCTCGCGATTTAGAAAGCTTTTCGCTCATTTTTTACCCTTCTAAATTTCGATTTTTTAAAAGAAATGTTTTTGCAGATCATTAATATCTTATTAGTACTTAACATGCGAAAATCAATGTATCATGGCCTTTTAGTAACACGAAAATCGCAATTTTTGATTTTTTTTTACCCTTTCCCAACGTTGGGGTAGTGACATTGACATAAGATACAGCCTATGTATGAACATGAAGTAATACAATCATTTTGGTACCATTACTTTAGAAATCGATTCGGTAGTTCCAGAGATTAACTCCTACAAACAAACAAGATTTATCTTTTTATAATATAATTATATATAAGTTAGGTTATTGTTTATTTTTTTAACTATTATAATAACATATGCAATTAAATAAGAAACTGGTATTCTATATAATTGAAGCTTAACAATAGTAGTATGAGATTTATACTAATAGGATGTGTCGGACGCTCTTCTCAGTCCACAAAACTTTGAAGAATGTCCTAGGTAGTTTTAGCTGCCATCACCGATATTAATGGGTGATATCGGTCACCTGCTGTGAGGATTGTGTAAAATAACACTGACGCTGTTAATGAACTGAACTAACAGTTTATTTAAGATATAGATATGTACACAAGAAACAATATTTACAACTATTTACAATTACAACTCGGATATAGATGATCCGGTTCAACATTAAATTAACTACAATAAACGTTGGTTGTGTACCGTTCAACTTACACTTTCTTCCTCACACTCAACGCACGTTAGATACGCTTTATCAGAGATTACTGCAGAATCTCAATACACAAGGGTACTAGGCCTCACTTCTCGGCCTATAACACTATCCACCGGGACGCCTTGTCCCACGCTCAAAATATACACTATCCAACAGGACCACAAATCCTGAGCGACCTATCGGTCTCAACGCCAAGCGAGAACTGTCTAACCTCTCAGTCCAGAGTTGACCTTGTCAGAGATCTTCCTTCCCCCAGCAGGGCCTCTTAGAGTTCCTCCATTGATTCAATTCCGCATACCAACCTTGAGTCATGACATCTACTGTTTACACATCACTTAAATACTAAATGACAGCTGAGCCATGCCCCGTGGTCATCACTTTCATTCAGCAACGAGTGCGTCATCCGCACACCTGCGCCTGGATAACCACCTGTCATTTGTCATTATAAGAAAAGAAAGAAAGGTATTTCGAAAGCTTCACGGATACACAACTAACAATACATAAAAATATTCAGATAAGGAAATGTTATTCCTTTCTAATTCAGGGCAGATGTCTTCTAGGAACCTGACACCCCCCACCTTAGCGGAAAATATGCCTCTTAGGGGCTAATTTTCCCCAAACATATAATAATATTACGGAAGAGTTCAATAGTCTCTTTGCAGATTTCTTCATTCTAAATATTACATAGGCATTTTCAGGTGTCTGAACATTCTCTACTGACATCTCTACTGAACCTTATACTAATACTACTATTGCATAAACAATACACATGCTAATTTACTATTATAAACACAAAACTTAAAAAAAAATATTTACACACACACAAAAAAAAATTAGACATGTGATGACATCCTTTAAGGTTGTCTACTATTTTGACATTAATACTGATGGGCTAGTAACTGGTTGTTCTTCCCAGCTCTTTCTCTGTAGCCTCGAAATTGCATCAGCATTCAAATGTTGAACTCCGGGACGATGAGAAATGCTCAGGTTCCAGCGTTGTAAGGCTAGAGCCCACCTAGTGAGTTTGGGCGACCTTGGGGTTGTTTCCGTGAGAAATTTTAATGGATTATGATCGGTAATGACCTCAATTTGAGATCCATAAGTCCACTTTTCAAACTTCCGCAACCCGAAGAGAACACTCCAAGCCTCTTTCTCTATACTCGGCCAAGCACGCTGAGCCCCTGACAATTTCTGACTGGCAAAAGCTATAGGTTTAAACTGACCTTTTTCATCTTTTTGAGTAAGACAACATCCTACTGCAAGGTCGGAAGCATCGGCGTGAAGCTGATATTCCCGGCCTACGATAGGTGTAGCCAAACTCGTCACTTTACACAACTCATCTTTAAGAGTATTAAATGCTTTTTCTGCCCTTTCATCCCATGGTACAGTATTTTTGACATTTCCTTTGGTTAATTCGGTTAAAGGTCTAGCTATCTCAGCATAATTTGGAATATAAGATCGGTAGAATCCCATTAATCCCAAAACTGATCTAACTTCCTTTTTAGTCTTTGGTCTCTTTAAGTCCCTTATTGCTCCGATTTTCTCCTCATCAGGTGCATGAGTTCCACCCCCAATAACATGACCTAAAAACTTAGTCAATTTCTCTCCAAATTTACATTTGTCTAGTCTAATCGTAAAATTTCTATTTATCAACTCTTCAATGCCCTGACATGCTCACAATGCTCTTCCCAGTTATCGGAGAAAATGATGACATCATCAATATATGCTTCTGCATACCTCCGATGACCTTGGAGAACCTCATTCATGTCTTTTTGAAACGTAGCAGCAGCCCCTGGTAATCCAAAAGGCATTGTACGCCACTGATAAGTTCCGTTATGCGTCGTACAAGCTGTCAGAGGTTTACAATCCTCAGCCATTTTAATTTGCCAATAACCCCTCAATAAATCTATTGAAGATAAATATTTAGCCGCCCCTGCGGTATACATAATTTCTTGGGAATCTTTCTTCGGGAAGGTGGGAACCTGCGTTACAGAATTTAAAGCTCTGTAATCAATACACATTCTGACAGTTGCATCTTTTTTCGCAACGCAAACAATTGGATGACTAATTTCAGCATTCGACGGTTCGATTAGATTTAATTCTAATAACTCCTGAATCTGCCTATCCACTTCCTCTTTATAAGCTACCGGCACGCTATATAACTTTGGTTTTTTCCTTTCTACACCCGGTTTCAGATCAATACGATGTTCCCCTACTTCCGCTGGTCGTACAAGACCCATAAACACTTCTTTATTTTCCCTCAAAATGGACTTTAAATCTTTGACTTGACTATTAGATAGCCCTTTTATTTCAAACCTCTCAATATCCCGTTCTATCTCTTGATCCCGGTTCAAAATAGGAATTTCCCCAACTTCTCCAAATTCCTCATCACCTTCGAAAATAATATTAACTATATTACATTTAGCGATAAATTCTCTTATCTTATTTTGGTGCACATGCTTCCTACTCCCGTCGGCTAACTCAACAATAAACGAATGCTGGTTTCGTTTTTCTACAATAGTTGCCGGCCCTTGCCACCTAGAATATAACTTATTAGTCGAATCGGGGATTAACAGTATAACTTTATCGCCTACCTCAAACGTTTTTTCTTTTGACCTTAAATTATAATGATACGCCATTCTATTTTGTTGAGCCTCAGACGACAATTTTGCCTCATTTGCGGCTCTTTCTAAGCGGTTCTTAAGTTTATCCAAGTACTCATGAATCGGCGTAGTATCTAACTGCGCTCCCTTATTTTCTCCTGCCCATGACGACTTAAGAATCCATAACGGACCCTCCGGCGCTCTACCATATAATAACTGGAAAGGTGCGATTCCCGTCGTAGAATTTGGGACTTCCCTATACGCCCATAATATAAATGGTATTTGTTCATGCCATTTTTTTCCTTCTTCCCTAATCGTATGATGTAGCATACGTTTAAGAGTCTGATTAAATCGTTCCACAAGTCCGTTGGACTGTGGATACTGTGGAGTCGAAAATCTTGGACTAGCACCTAACCTTTTCTCAAATTCTTTCGTTAAGTCGGCAGTAAAATTGGTTCCATTGTCGCAGGCAATTACATTAGGAATTCCTGTTCTCATAAATATTTGAAGTAACGCCTCACACGCGGTTTTAGCAGTTAAACTTTTTAGAGGGATCGCATCAACCCATCTGGTATGCTGATCAATTAAAGTCAGTATATACCGATGCCCTTGTGAACTTTTAGGATCAATAGGCCCAATTAAATCAACATTAACAACCTGAAATGGAAGTTCCGGCCGCGACACTGGGGAAATAGGAGCTCTATCATTTACTTTAACCCCTCTAGTCAATTGGCACTCTAAACATGATTCACAAAACTGTTTAGCTTCTTTTGCCATTCCCTCCCAATAAAAAGAATACCTTATTCTCTGCAACGTTTTCTTGGCTGCATGATGCCCTCCAAATACCGATGAATGCGCTAATTTTAAGATTTCTTCCCTTCTTACCTTGGGTACTACTAATTGCGCTATAGTTTCGCCTAACAATTTCTCTTTATGATACAATAATCCGTTTACAATATAATAATTCCCTTTTTCCTTTTTAGCTAATTCCCAAGCTTTCTGTAATTCTTTACATTCCAACTGGGATTTCTTAAACATATCTGAGTTACTAACAATAGATTCATTATTTTCCTCCGTTTCAGTTTTTTCTGGATCCTGACTTTGTACATTTTGCGATCTCGCGTCTATTATGTAAACATTACAGCTATCGTTACTTACATCTTCCTTTTCATTCGAGTTATCCATAATAATTTCGGAACTTTTTAATTCTTCGGACTCTATCAATGGCTCCTCAAGATTGACACCTGACAACTCATTAATCACCTCGGGATGTAAAATTACTTGCTCATTAATATTATCAGTTACTGCGCAAAGTACTTCCTGATGAATAATATTAGTTTGCCCGAATTGCGGAATAGCTAGCGGTAGTTTAACTAACGGTGATTTAACAGCTTCACCAAATAACCCTTGTAAATAAATACTACCCGCTCCCTTTAATTTCTCTTCCGGTACTAAATCTTTATGAACAACACTAATCTCACATCCAGAATCAACCAATCCCTTTGCTTTTTGCCCATTAACACTAACTTCAATTTTCTCAAGTTTATTTAATTTCTCACCAATAACATTAGTTTTCTGCTCGGCCTTTGCCGATATTCTAGCCACAATAGCCCCATTAGGTAACTCTTGATTTTCTTTCACCATAATCTTATGAACACCTGCTTTCTGGTCTCGCCCTTTATTGCCATTATTAGTTCCCTCATTACCCACTTTATTACAAAAACGTTGGTAATGACCTTTCAAACCACACTTAAAACATTTAGGCCCTGAAGCATCATTCGTCTTCTTAAACTCTGTTTTCCTATCCGGAAAAGAATTACACTCATTACTACCATTTTGCTTCCAACTACCCCTAAATTTATTATCCTCCCTCGGTCTCATTTTTTCATTGTTTACGTACTTATCTTTACCTTTAAAGCTTTTATGCGTAACCGCATAAGACTTATGTTTAGCATCAAAATAATTATCACACTTTTTAGCAATTTTAGGAGCTTCTAACCATTTACCCTGGTGAGTTAAACTAATATATGCTGCAGTATCCTCATCTAGCGTACTCATTAGCTTATCAGTAACTATTAACTGGTTGACCTTTTCATAAGTGTCCGCACCTCTAATTTTACAATAATTTTCCCACGTAGCTATTAAACGCGATACAAATAATACATGGGTTTCGTTCGGATTTCTCGTAGCTTTCCGGAAATTTTCTAAACATGCCCTCGGGGTTGGCTCATGTTCCCTTAGGACTAACTCCTTTAATTCCTCATAATTCTCCATTTGTTCCTTAGTGGTATAAATTAACAAATTATCCGCCTTATCTCCTAACATATTTAGTAGAATTTCGGCCTGCTGGTTTTCCGGTACATCTTTAGTTTGGAATGCCCTTTCTAAACTGTTGAAAAATAAATTCCATCCCTCAGTCCCTTCTGGTACTTTGATAGATAGAGTTTTAACACTTTTGATCAATTTTTCGATATTACTTTCATTATTAGATTCCCTATCATTAGAACTATTTGCCGAACCTTGAACCCTTAGTCTCTCCATTTCTAATTCATGTTCCATTCTTAATTTTTCCATTTCTAACTTTTCCTGCTCCAATTTTTCCTGTTTTTCTTCACGCTCTAACCTTTCCTGTTTTTCTAACTTTTCGCGTTCTAACTTTTCCTGTTTTTCTAACCTTTCGCGCTCTAATTTTTCTTGTTCTAATCGTTCTGCAACAATAGAGTCAGATAATTCCTTAATAACCCCCTCGTCATACTCATCACTGTCCATTATCTTTTTCTTAAGCTGAATTCTGGTATCATCTTCCGCGAATTCAACACCCAATTCTTCAGCTATCGCCTGAAGATCAACCTTTTTTAGTTTCAATAAGAAAGCCATACCTTCACCGATTGTTATAACCACCCCACAAGAATAGTTAAACCTACCAAATTAATATTTCCGAAATTTCTAACTTAGTACAGATATTTCTCCACTTATTAAACTAATTAATACCCTTCAGATAATCAATACACTGAATACTCTAATTTTCCTCAACCATTGATATCACACAATACACTTCCAATAAAACAAAAAAGTAAAACAATAATTCGATTTGACTGCTATGCAATATAGATTCCAATATATACACTTAGATAACAACATACAATTTATATAATAACACTGATACGTTGAAATTGAATAGAAGTATTGATGTCAATCAAAAAATCCACATAAAGAAAAATTGAAACACATGCATACATAAATTTCTACAATTATCCTCACTAAAATATTTCCGAACTCAATACTGGTTCCTACACTTAAAACAAATATACTGAAAATCTTTACTTTTATTTTTACTCACTATGGCTCTCTTTTGAGCCTTTTTTTTTCCACTATGGCTCTCTTTTGGGCCTTTTTTTTTCACTATGGCTCTCTTTTGAGCCTTTTTTTTTTCTTCCTCGCTAGTATTGGCCAATTAAAATTTTCATTTGCTTAGAATTTTGATAATGCAACTCTTAAAATTTAAACAGTATTGCTTCATTTAACAATTACTTTAACAATAATTTAGATTTAATGCATTAATTTAGTTCACTAATATCATTATAAATAGCATATCATTATCATCTCAAATTATTATGACCTTTTTTTAAAACAATAGCAATATGGTTACTAATTCTTTACACCTATCTGAACACAATTATTTCATTGCACATAAATTACGTAGACAATTTACTTAAATTACTATTAATTATACAACAGTACAATTTGGTTCGAGATGTCAGAAGAAATGAATGATCAAAACACCTTACCTTATACTTTCTTTGCTGGATTACTTTTCTAATCACAGGTAGCTCCACGATGTAGCGGTAATATGGCACAACAGTTCAGTTTAGTTCTTTCTAATAAAGATACGCACAACACTTTAGTCCACACTAGACGATATGGCACGATACTTTATCACACACTCGACGATCCGGCACGATACTTTAGCACATACTCGACGATACGGCACAACACTTTACACACATTCGACGCTACGGCACGACACTTTACACACATTCGACGATACGGCACGACACTTTAGCATACAATCGACGATCCGGCACGATGCTTTAGCACATACTCGACGATATGGCACGACCACACAAGAATTCCACTGGATACTCTGGCATTAACAGACTGCAACACGGCTCGCTGGTCACTGGTTTCAGGCGATTCTATCCCACCGCTGCCACCAATTTGTCAGACGCTCTTCTCAGTCCACAAAACTTTGAAGAATGTCCTAGGTAGTTTTAGCTGCCACCACCGATATTAATGGGTGATATCGGTCACCTTCTGTGAGGATTGTGTAAAATAACACTGACGCTGTTAATGAACTGAACTAACAGTTTATTTAAGATATAGATATGTACACAAGAAACAATATTTACAACTATTTACAATTACAACTCGGATATAGATGATCCGGTTCAACATTAAATTAACTACAATAAACGTTGGTTGTGTACCGTTCAACTTACACTTTCTTCCTCACACTCAACGCACGTTAGATACGCTTTATCAGAGATTACTGCAGAATCTCAATACACAAGGGTACTAGGCCTCACTTCTCGGCCTATAACACTATCCACCGGGACGCCTTGTCCCACGCTCAAAATATACACTATCCAACAGGACCACAAATCCTGAGCGACCTATCGGTCTCAACGCCAAGCGAGAACTGTCTAACCTCTCAGTCTAGAGTTGACCTTGTCAGCGATCTTCCTTCCCCCAGCAGGGCCTCTTAGAGTTCCTCCATTGGTTCAATTCCGCATACCAACCTTGAGTCATGACATCTACTGTTTACACATCACTTAAATACTAAATGACAGCTGAGCCATGCCCCGTGGTCATCACTTTCATTCAGCAACGAGTGCGTCATCCGCACACCTGCGCCTGGATAACCACCTGTCATTTGTCATTATAAGAAAAGAAAGAAAGGTATTTCGAAAGCTTCACGGATACACAACTAACAATACATAAAAATATTCAGATAAGGAAATGTTATTCCTTTCTAATTCAGGGCAGATGTCTTCTAGGAACCTGACAGGATGTAACACACTATAATAATTGTTTACATGTAATTCGTGCTGAATTTACCAAATTTATATAATACCCTGATCCTGAGATAACATTCTAATTGCAATTAATGCCGACAGATCTATGAATTGAAATGGGATAGGTATATAATGCATGAGTATTTAATATGACGAGTGTATCTGTCGCAAATGCAGTATTAATACTATCAACTCGTATTAATTAGCTCAATTATTTACTGTTTCTTCGGATAAAGATGTGAAACAATATTATATAAACAATATAATCAGACTACGCATAATTCAAATTAATGTTGAATAAATATTCATCTGTTAGCTTGAATTAATAATAAAATCAATCATAATATGAAAAAGATTCTAATCTGCATCTAAAAACCAAATTTTTATACTGAAAAATTTTATACTGAAAAATGACGGATGTTCCTCAATTGACATAAACTATAATTATTAATAAATATGTACCCTAATTTTCTTTAAGTCACCCAAAATTCTGAAAAGTGTTCCCTTGTCGTTAAAAATCTCACAATATAGTTTATCATTTAAATTTAAAAAAATTAATCTTATTAGCTGCCCTTAATCTTCGAAAACGTTTCCGAGTAGTTATTACAGTGTATTAATTAGTGACACCGACATACAATATAATCTATGTTTGAATAGGAACGTCATCATCGTCTTGGCATAATTATTTTTCAAATTGGTTCGTTATTTTCCGAGATTGCTTAAAAATCGCAATTTCAAGCCTTTTTTACCCATCTTAATTTCGACGTTTTTACGAAATGTTTTTAGAGATCATTTATATGTTATTAGTAATTAACATGCCAAAATTAATGTATCTTGGCCTTTTAGTAACACGAAAATCGCATTTTTAGGAAGTTTTTTGATCCTGCACCACTTTTGGGTTAGTGACATCGACATCGACATAAGATATATCCTATGTATGCACATGAAGAAAAACAATCATTTTGGTACCATTACTTATGAAATCGGTTAAGCAGCTCCAGATATTAACCTCTATAAACAAACAAGATATTCCTCTATATAATATAGTTATAGATAAGTTATTCTTTATTTTTTAGCTATTATAATAACATATGTAATTTAGTAAGAAACTAGTATTCTACATAATTTAAGCTTAACAATAGTAGTATGAGATTTAATTTAATATGATGTAACACACTATAATAACTGTTTACACGCAATTCATGCAGAATTTACCAAATTTATATAATACCCTGATCATCAGATAGCATTCCAATTGCAATTAATGCTCACTGATTTAAGAATTGAAACGAATAGGTATATAATACGTAAGTATATCAGATGACGAGTATATCGTTCATAAATGCAGTATTAATCCTATCAAATCATATTAATTAGTTCAATTATTTACTGTTTCTTCAAATAAAGAAATAAAATAATGCTACATTAACAGCATAATCAGACGATGCATAATTCAAATTAATGTCGAATAAATATTTATCTATCAGCTTGAGAGTCATTCGACGGTAACTTACGTTACATTTAGAACAATTCACTGCAGTAATTTTAGTAATATAACACAAAAAATTATTCATATGTAAAATTAACATGATTTGTCAATAAACCCTATCTAAAGGTCAATTTGAATGCAAATAACCTAAAAAATGAATATGAAAAATACATTTCATATGAAACTTACATTCCTTTTTCATTTTTCATTAATGCCAGTTTCTACAATAAATATGACTAAGAAAATGTAAAAAAATAACATTAAATTTTGGTAATTCATGTCAAATTTAGATTGTGAATATTTTTTTGTGTACGTCATATTATTAATATTGCTAAAAATAGTTCTAAATGTAGCGTAAGTTATCATGAAATGACCCTTGAAATAATAAAAATTTTATATATATTGTATCATTTTATAAAAAATAATCAACTGCGCATCTAAGAAATATTTTTTTTATACTGAAAAAAAAAAAAAAAAAAAAACACTACAAGTTGAATGTAGATACTGCCATTGCAGAATTCAGTTTCGCCTCCGATTAGGGGGGAAAAATCGATAGAGGTTTTTTAGAAGGGCAATCCCGTTTAGAATGCAATGAACTAACTTCATTTTTTTGTGTTTATCAATATAATAGCAAACAGAACTGCGTGAAATACCCAGTTTATTAGCAATTTCTCTCTGAGACTTTGGAATTGCGGAATAATAAAGAGATACAATTTGACGTGCTACTTCTTCATTGACTAGATTCATCAAAAACGGATTTTTTCTTTATTTTAAATGCTTTTTTATAAACTCTGGGGACAAGGAAATGCATTTTAACAATAAAACGAGTGGAATCCCTTCGAATTCGACGAGTGAAATGTTTAAAAGATCCGATCGATTTGTCTTTAAAAAAAGCAAAAGTAATTACATTATTGAATCAATATATAATAAATATATTTCCAAACTTAATGTCAAGTTTTCCAGTTACAATTTTGTATGCAAATATTTGCACATCTTCAGTTAAATTGTAATCTGAGTGCCGGTGAAATCCAGAAATTTTATTTTATATGCACTACAGAAAAATAGATTTATAAAAAAAAAAGAAAAAAAAAAGAAAAAAACTAATTTTATTTTTACTATGACATTACTTTCACTAACTGAAGTCATCTGAAATTAAATCTCAATTTCGGTGTCCATAATAAAAAGAAATATTGAAATGTAATATCGTTATGAGTAAAAATGCGATGTTTTAAAAAGTGACGTCATTTTCTCTTCAAATGTTACTGAAATGTCTTTAAAAGTTACTGTTATTAATAATATGAAAAAGGCGTCCTTCATAATATTGTAAATTCATTTTATCTGGTTGCTGAATGCCATCATTTTCCTCATTTGAAATATTTCTTACTATGCTTTAGACATTAATTTTTATCATAAATTATTTTCTGTTATTTTATTTACATTATTAATATTATTTCTCAGTAAATATATTTTTTACCTCAATTAGTGCATAATTATATGCAATCATTTTATTGTGGTTAAATTTTACGAAAAAAATTAACTTTTTTCTTTTAAATGCGAGGACATGTTCACTGATGAAATAAAGTTTCTGACTTGTGGAAAGTAATAATGGAAAATAAATTTTTATTATCGAGAGAAAAGCTAAACTATGTTGCCACCATTTTGAAGAAATATCGTAAAAAAGCATTTAAAATTAAAAATAAAATATAAAAATGGAAATAAATTAAAAAAGAGCTGAAATGGGCACAACTACAAATAAATAGCTTTTATTCAAAAAAATAATTATCAAAATCGGCTCAGTAGATAATTCAGGGCTGATGACACGACATTTTTAGCTTGTCTGAAAGAAATAGCATCGGAGGCTAATAATTACTGATGAAAATATACCATAATTTCTTTTGAGTTACCCAAAATTCCGAAGAGTGTTCCTTTGTCATTAAAATCCTTACAATATGGTTTTTCTCTTAAATTAATAAAATGATTTTTTATCAAAGCCCATAGTCTTCGAAAACGTTTCCCAACAGTTATTACAATACATTAATAAGTGGCACCCACATACGATGTAACCTATGTTTGGGCAGGGATATAACCATCATTTTTACATTATTTTTTTTCTAATTGGTTCGTTACTTTCCGAGATTGCTGAAAAGTCTTAATTTAGAACGTTTTTCGCAATTATTTTACCCATCTAAATCTCTTTTTCTTTAAAGAAATATTTTTAGTGGTCATCTATATCTTTTTAGTAATTAACTAGGCAAAATAAATATATCTAGGCCTTTTAGTAACAAGAAAATCGCATTTTTAGAACGGTTTTTGATCTTGCACCACTTTTGGAGTAATGGTAACGAAATAAGATACCTTATGAAGGAATATGAAGTAACACAATCATTTTGACACCATTACTTTAGAGGTCCATAGTTCCAAAGATTAACCCCTACAAACGAACAAGATTTACTTTTATATAACATAATTATGTATATGTTATTGTTTTTTTTGTGGTTATCATAATAACATATGTAATTTAATAAGAAACTTGGTATTCTACATAAATGAAGCTTAACAGTAGTAATATGAGAGTACTACTATAAGTTACTAGTACGATGTAACACACTATAATAACTGTTTGCATGTAATTCATGCTGAATTTACCAAATTGATATGATACCTCGATCCTCAGATATCATTCCAATTGCAATTAATGCTGACTGATCAAAGAATTGAAACGGGATAGGTATATAACACGTAAGTATATCTAATGACAATTGCATCTTTCACAAATGCAGTACTAATCCTATCAACTCGCATTAATTAGATAAATTATTTACTGTTTCTTCCGATAAAGAAGTGAAACAATGTTACATCAATAATATTATGAAACTATATTCAATTCAAATAAATTTCGAATAAATATTTATCTAATAATTTGAATCGATAAAAGTTAAAAATATATTGTGTGATAATATGTTTAAAAAACTACTCCTTATTTGGTAAATACTTTTTCATACACAGATTCTTCTTAATTTATGAAAATTTTCTTTAATTACGAATAAAAATATCCACAATTTCTTCCGAGTAACCCAAAATTCCAATAGCCACACCATTATTTTTAAAAGCCTTACAAATAATTTATCTTTTAAATTAAGGAAGAATTTATAAATGTAATTTTTTTTTGCTGGTCATAGTTTTCGAAAACATTACGGAGTAGATTTTACAGAGCGGACGGATTTTACAGAGAGATTTCATATCAGTACTCTCTACACAGAAAATTAATTTTTTATGCTATCATGTCTCAAGTTAACATTTGCAATTAGGAAAATATACTTAACCGAAAAACTTATAGAATTAACATCATCAAAATTAACATATTTCTGTTACCAAGCGGCTGAAAATGTTTAGCTCAAGTGTGAAAGTATCCGATTTTACAATTAATGGTATTATATGCACACACATACATACACACACACACATATATATATATAGATATATATATATAGATAGATGATATGTTCTGCTCTACAACAATTAATACTGATATTGCCAGTGTATAACGTACTATTTTTTTCAATTACAAAATTGGAGAATGTTTAATATGCATTCATGCATAGCACACGGCGCTAGGATATTTAAGAATTTTCCATGAAAATCACTTAGACGACGTCAAATTATCTAAATGCAGTAATGAGACAATTCCACCAGACTATGGTTTGATCTCATTATAAATTTAATATGACGCCACAGAAAAAAAGAAAAGATGATCTTAAAAAATAAAGCCTCATCATATTAAAGACTTTAAATATGCCACTTGGAATTTTTGAAAAAGTACTGAAAAGACTTGCTAGATGCTACCTGGTATACATCTAAGTTGTTTTGACACAGTTAGCATTTAGTGTAATTGTTATGTGAATAAAACTCTCCATTTCCTCTTATTTTCACCCCAACAACGGCTGTGAGGTTTTGCTCACGAATATGATAGACGGGAGTTGCTATGCTCGAATCCATTCGCGCCTGTTGGCCTAATCATTCGGAATTTTCCTTGGTTTTCTTCAAACATTGGATTTCCTTGCGTAAATACGAGTTAAAGACCCCCATGAAGAGCATCTCCCACTTTGGGCCTATATCCCTCGTGTTAATAATCGGTGGTCATAAGAAAAAACAAAATTAAATCTCTTTTTTTTTTTCTTGTTTTTCGCCAAAATTTTTTCATTTCCGATCCCACGTTGATGTTTCATAATTGTATCTTTGTGTGTACCTTACCTTTCTTCAGCGTTCGGCCAATGATAATGGAACACCTGTATTTTTATAAACATACTTGTAGAGCTTGCGAAAATTCAAAGTAGTTTATCCAAAACAGGTTAAGCTATTCTCACGTTATACTATTATTTTTAACACAATCAAACTGATTGGTAAAGTTATCATACGAATTGTTATCTGAGCGAAAAATCCCAGCCGGCTATCGCCCAGATAGCTTAACAGGTAAAGCATTGGCCTTGTAAGCCAAGTATCCGGGTTCGATTACCGGCCTGGGCAATTTTTCGCTCAGCTGGAAATCAATTCGTATTCTCACGTTGCATAGAGTTTAAAGGGCGAGATTGTTGGTTTACATTTTTTGGATCTGCTTTTGATGAGGATAATTTTACTTTCAGTTTTTTTTTTTTTTTCTTTCGTTCTTACTTTTAAATGATGATTTTATAACTCTATTTTATCGTGAAAATTGCATTTTATTAATTTCTGTTTTAAACTGCAAAAGTTTGTTAAGTGATTATGTCGAGATAACTTGTTACATTGCTTGCTATTTCAAACTATTTCTTTTACAAAGCAATTTTTGATTTCTTTTGTGATATTTATTTGGCGTAATAGTTTTTTACATTAAATAATCATCCTAAGAGAATGTTTTATATCCAAAAAGGACTTCAGGAAAAAGAAGATGAAAATGTAAATTTACAGAAAGCTGATTTACCCGAGTTGAGAAGATTCAGTTGCAGAATCAGATCTCAATCAGAATGCTTCCCGAAAGAAAACTTGCTGCATTTTGTCATGAAAGATATAGTGATCGACAGTATTTTAAAAGAATGTCACTACTGTCGCAATAACAATGTAACAATGTTCGTAATTACATTGTTGATTTGAAATGACTGCTTTATTTTATGGAAAACTTTTTAAACTGCAAATGTCTGGAGATGAAGTGCTGTTTAGAAAAACATTTGCGCATAGACTTTCTTCAAAAATTTCATTAACTTGTAAAACATGTATTTAATTGTGCATATTTAGAAATTTTTCAATGACTAAATAGAAGAATGATGCAGAAAAAATCAATCACCGGTGCAATCACATTGTGCTATGAGAAAGAGCATTCGAGAAGGTTATGCAGACATGCTGCGGTGCTACGGATCCTCCAACACCTATTTCCACAATCGTACAATTCAGAAATTAAAAAAAAAATGTCAACATCTAAAAAAGCAATTTTTCAAAATACTATGAAATGTGTAGCAAAGAAATAAATTGAACTGATCAATTCTAAGATTTTCATTATTGAGCACCCAGGTCGAAATTCATGCTGGTATTTGTTTGCTAGACAAGCATTACTTGCTATATCCCAGCAAATAAAATAGCACAAACTACCATTACATATTTGCTGGTTCTAGCAGTATTACCAGCATGTCATGGTGTGTTTTGGCCCACTTTGCTGCTTGGCCAGCATACATAATCCAGCATGTGTTGCTTGAATATGAGCTGGCCTAGCAGCAATAAAGACCATCACTTGCTAGTATTTACTGCTAGTCTAGCACTATTTTTCTACCATCATTTGCTTTAAATTTTTACTTTTCTAGCATCAGTTGCTAGTTAAAAAAATGCAGGTGCTGCCATCTATTGACAACACTGGAAGCATCTACGGATATTGGTGGAAGAAACTGCATCGGACTTTTTCACCCCTGAGGGTTGAACTGACTACCTGTGGCTTAAGAGACGCGCTCGCTACTTACCTCGCCAGCGGGGACCTGTCAATAGACGCCTGTAACTGCTAGTGATTGTTGAAGAAGCTAATTCTACTATGCGCTATTATTTTTACAAGGTTAAGAGTGAATTTATCGATGCAACTATTTCCCCAATTTTTCAATGAATAAAATTAATTTATTTCTAGTTTTTTTTTAATAATTAATGGGTAATTAGAATATTATTACATTAATATAAATAAAGAAGTAAATACTTATGAAATGTATTTTTGATAGAATAAATTTCAGGTAAATACTGTTTAATATGGGGGATTTAAAAAATATAATGCATATTGGAAAGAGAGGAGGAATCAATTATACATATTTTTAAATCGATTGTTATAAACATAATTCTTAAATGAAAAATTTTCTCCTTGAATATTGAATTTTAAATGACTAAATTTTGTTTTTTACCGATTTTGAAAAACATATTTATTATTTTTTAATAACTTAATTAACACTAGCAAAATTGAAAGCTAATAATTTTCGGGTGAACGAAGGATGTTTTGAATTTAAGGTGTATTAGCCCGAGGAGAAGATCTAAAGCCTTTTGATTTTGAAATTTTAAAAACATATTTTTCCCCTTATTTTAATAAACACATAAAATTTTACTTTTGAAGTAACTTAAAAAAACTAAATACTATGAGAAAGTGACGGTGATTTTCTTCCATTTCATGAAGGGGGAGGGGGGGGGCTATAAAAATCAATTGTTATTATTTTTTGTTAAGTTTGTGTGTTAAAGCATTATCTCAACGAGTTCAAAAGGCAGTGTTTTATTCACATGGTGGTGCATAGCTATTCTTCTCCTTACCCAGTTTTTTAATTTAGTAAAAAAAAAAAATTATTTTCATCCTATTCATAAAGAAATAATAAATTTATAATTTTCCTGTAAGTTAAAATAATTCAACACTAAGAAAAATATGAGTTAAAAGAGCAGTTAAAATGTCAGTTAATTTTCCGTTAGGAGAGGAGAAGACTTACTATTATAAATCCGCTATGAAAATAAATTCTTTGTTCTGTTTTTTCTTCTTCTTTTTTTTTTTTTTTTTTTTTTTTTTTTTTTTTTTTGTTTGTTTTTAAGTTAAAAATTAATCTCAAATCGGTGGTTAAAAGTAATCATGAATTTAAGTGGTGATAACAATCCTTCTCCAGTATTTTTAATTTTGATAAACGAATATGCACTTATATTATGCAAACAACGTGACCAGTTTCTGAAACATAAAATATGCTTTGATATGAAAGCTTAAAAAATTCAGATAGTTTTCAGAAAAAAAATATGCTTTTGAAAAATTAAAAAATATTTACTCTTTATGAATTTATTGTATACAATCTCCGATTTTTGCAAAATTGTGCAGAATATTGCTTATAAAGTTAGATTCTGTTATTCTAGCAGAAATTCATAACCAACAAATAATTTTTTGCTGCTATTCTTGTTTATGAATTAGAATATTTTATTGGCACATGGTGCGTCATGCTGTTTTCCTAGCATGTCAATTTAGCAAGCATCAAAAAGCATGTAATGCTAAAGCATATAATATTCCTACCTCTCCATGCTTTGGAAGAAGGTTAAAAAGAAAACAAGCATAAAACGCTTATACATAGCGTGTCATGCTATTTCTCCCTAAATTGGCTGCATAGCATATTATACTGGCAAGATAAAAATCATATTATAGCATTGTAAAGTACCTAACTGTGCATGCTTGAAAATAGCTTAAATAACAAATAAGCAAAAGATACTTGTACATAGCTTGTCATGCTATTTCTCCCAAAACTTGCTGCATAGCATATTATGCTGGAAAGCATAAAATAGTATATTATAGCATATTAAGGTACCTAACTCTGCTTGCTTTGGAAATAGCTTAAATAGCACATAAGTAAGAGATGCTTGTACATAGCTTGTCATGCTATTTCTCCCTAAACTTGCTGCATAGCATATTATGCTGGAAAGCATAAAATAGCATATTATAGCATGTTAAGGTACCTACCTCTGCATGCTTTGGAAAAAGCTTAATCAGCAAATAAGCATAAGATGCTTTTACATAGCTTGCCATGCTATTGCTGTGTAATCTAGCCATATAGCATGTGATGCTGGCTAGCAATTTAAAGCAAATAATAGCAGGGATATCTAGCAGACAAAGCAAAAAATAGCAATAACTAGTATATTTTTGTTGCTGGTACTAGCATGAATTTTGACCTGGGCACGGTACTTGGAAATCAAAATGACATACTTTAAGAATAGGGGTGTGCAATGTTATTTATTACAAGACGAAAAATGTTATGAATGCAGAAGTTTTATCTAAATATTGAAAATCGTGTGAATTTTGGAAGTCACAAAAAGAACTGCAAAATATTCCGAATGGAAAAAATATCATGAAAAAGAATCTTCGAATAATCATTCTGGCTCAGCTGAGAACATGAAAAGCAGTAGAATGACTGAGATTATTCAAAACTCGGAAACACAAAACAATGCTAAGTATATAGGAAGCATAGGTGGAGGTGATTCCAAAACTTTTCAAACAATATTCATATCAACCCAATATGGATCAAATATCCCAATAATTAAAATTGAATGTGTTGGTCATATTCAAAAATGAATGCGCGCTCCTGTCAGAAAGTTGAACCAAATTGGGGAGAAATGCAATGACAAAAATGTTTTGCGAGGAAAGGTCGTCGGATAGATAATTTTATTTAAAAAAATTAACTATTTTCTATGAAAATGTCATTAGAGAAAGCAACAATAATTTGATATGCGGAAGTCTGTATGGACAATTTGTTTTCACACACTATGAACTGATTCCGAAGCGCTTCATACTTTTTGTCAGTCTGGTAACGAGTCATCTTGATGCTAAGAGGAAGCTGTTGGTACTAAAAGTATACATAATTTTAAACATAAATAACAGTTCCAACATGCGTGGCGGATGTTGTGAAACACATTTTCAAGGATTTTACCTAACCAAAATAGCCACAAACACGGCTTGGAGGTAGGAAGCAAAACATTAATAAATTTTGGAATTTATTAATTTGGAAACTGTATCCCAAAATTTTAGTTACAGGAAAATAATCACTGAAACAGTTACTAACGCAGCTATTGTAATGTTCATTATTTCAATTTAGACTCGCTGACAGGGTACATCTCTCCTTAAGCTCCTACAGCTAGAAAGTTTGAAACGAAAATTTTATAATAAAATTTAATGTGTCTTGCCTGTTTATAAAACATACTTAATAACGAAAATTCGAATACTGTGGCAGGAATATAAACGCGTCTCGACATTCTGTTATCTATGATTCAAGTTCAGCATAAAATAAACAAAGGGAAAGAGAAAGAAATTTAAGAAGACACTCAAATTCAGGATAAGTCAATATCGTTCATAAAAAGATTGATTTTCTGTCCACTATTGTGTCAGTTATGAAAAGAATGATGAGCTTATATATTTCATATAGATAAATTGAATGATCGAAAAACAATTTATGGTAGTGAGATGAATGGGAGGGGGTACTACTAATAATGGATTATACAGATAATTTTCAAAATATTTAAAATCTGTAATTATCTTAACCTGTGAGTAGTCGCGACATTTTTTACAACGTCATTAGTCGCGCTCGGTCTTTTCGCCGCTGGTTCCCCGCATACCAAATATGTAAAATAAGAAATATTTTTCACCTAATATACGAAAATAATATTTCAATGAAGATATAAATTTGCAGTTTTCTTAAATTATGCATTTTATTCATGAGATCTAGAGTAAATGGAAAAAGCAAAAATGAACTGACATTAATGATTGTCACGAAGACTTTTTCGCCAATTTCAACTTTGTTTCTAAAAATGTACCTGAAAGAAAAACAAAGGTATCCTGTCACTTCACTAAGGTGATCAAGAAACTTTCAAAGTCAGCTACATGGTAGATCTACTTTGTATTTTTAATGTGATGCAAGTTAGGACAGTTTAAGTTATACGGGCGGCGAAAAGACCGACGCGCGACTACTGACGGGTTAAAAGAGCGATTTAAATAGAAACTTATGTTTCATTTTACAATAAAAAACTTAATAATGGGTAAAATAATTTGAAATTTATAAGAGAAAAATTACTTTTAAAATTTATATTTCGAACTCAATTAAATATGAAGTTACAACTATTCTTAAGAATGCGCTCAAAGACTACCTGATTAATGTAGCTAAAAGTAAGAAACGAAAACTCTATAATAAAATATCACATGTCTTGCCAGTCTATAAAACACACTTCATGACAAAAATTGAAATACTGTGACAAGAATCTAAACACGTCCCGTCATTTTGTCTTATATGAGTCACGTTCAGCATAAAATAGACAAAGAAAAAGACCATTAAGAAGATACCCAAGTTCAGGATAAGTCAATATCCTTGATAAAAAAATAAATTTTATTCCCACTGTTATATGAGATATGAAAACATAAATAATATATATATATTTCATGCAGATAAAATTAATGATAGTAACACAATTTATGGTAGAGTGATGAATAATAGGAGGTACTAATTACGAAGAAAATAGATGTTATTTCTTTTCAAATTATATCAAATGTATAATTCTTTTAACCCTCCAAGCGTCTTCCAAATGGGTAAAATTGTAATGTTGTTTTCTCTGCATTTTGTTTTAAATGCTAATAAAATATGATTCTTTCAATATTACATAAAAAAATCTTATTTAGGAATATAAATGTAATCCTTGAGAGTCTTAATCATTCTTCAATGCTTTGAAAAATCATTAAACTTATAGAATTATAATATCTTAAATATTGCTTATATTGCAGTGAAACCTGGAGCTTAGTGTACGGAATATTACGGGACAAACGCTTAGAGGGTTAAAAGTGCGTTTTAAATGAAAAAAACTGTTATCATTTTACTACTAAAAACGCAGGTTAACTACTTTAAAATTTTACAATGTTAAATAACTTTGAAACTTTTAATTAAAAGTCAATTATTTACGAAAGGAGGTAGGTTAATAAGGGCTATTTTCGCCCATCAGCACCTAGACGTGACATACATTTTTTTTTTCATTAGTATACCTCATAACAAGTAAGAAAATAATAATATCTTGAATGAAAGATTAATAATTGATGAAAAAATAAAATATAGATTTAAGTAAATATTATGTGTATTAATGGACATAAACACTATTGTCATTAGTTTTAATCCATATAATCAATAGTAAATACAACAATAAGTGTAAATTTAAGATGAATGGAGCTTACTAAGATTATTATTTCAATGTATGAAATATCGGAAATAATAAATAATAATAATCATAATCATAATCATATAGTTTAAGACCTTTTGGACAATGTGTTTTAGATTATTTTCCTTATTGATTGCTTAACCAAAATCCCTAATAGACCATCCAGTGTCCGCGTCTTCTACAGTATATGGACATATTCAATATTTGTTTTTTAATTTTGATTGAGCTATGGCACATTACAGTAATATTGTAAGCCAGAATCCATAATACGAAAACAATAAGCACCCAGATCTACAACACTTTCGCGTATTTTACACTGACAGTACCATTATGTTCTAATGTTTCGCTGTATTTTTATCCAAATGTTATAGGTTTTCGAAATTGTGCGCCGAAAAATCAAATTTTGGATACGAGTGGTATCTCATAGCATCCTCTCTTGAAAATTGTTGCTTATTAAAGAATCTTGATATTTCATGTTCAATATTCATTTCGTATTAAACAATCCCGGTAAGATCTGTCAATACTCCCAACATAATTTGGCTTCAGCCACTCTCTGATATTATGTGAACATTTTTTAATGTGTTTGTAAGTATGTTAACGTAATTGTTCTTTGTTTCCGCGATGTAAGGAACGAAGACATCCAAAATGTAATTTGAAGTAGTGACAAATACCATATGCTTAATGAAAGGTCTTTCTTTGTATAGACAGAAGGAATGTCTCTGAAAGGAATAGTTCACACTCTTTTGGATATAAATGTATGTGCTATCGAAAGCAATAATCACAGTATCATTGTCATCATCCGGAGTAAACAATTTTCCTACTGAAGGCCTCATATATTTTTGAGTGCTGGTGATGTGTTCCATTCTACGGTGGTTTTGAACAACGTTCTCAATCAAAGCCTGTTTTTCATATTTTACAGAAGATTTATTTTTCTTATATTGAATAACGCAGACAGAACACCATGATAGAGACCAGTTCTTTGTTTTATAAATAACACTGCAAAGCAAGTACGAGATGACCGCTTTTTTGAGGAACGTATTTTGGACTTTACATGTTTAAAGATATAGTTAAAATCAGACATAAATATACCCATGATAATATAATGATAGATTTCGGAAAACTGTCCCGGTTTATAAAAATCGAGCCCTTCTTTGCTACATTTCTGATATTGTTTTAAATATTTGCATGCATCGTATTTCATACATCGACGTATTCTCACTTACAGGACTTAAATCTTGCAGAGTCAATTTACCGATCATGTAATATGAGTTTTACAGCATCGTTTTCGCGACCAAATACAGATTCTAGTTTCTATAAAGGCTTGAGTTTCAATAGCTTTTGCTACAATAACGAGGCAGTTCTTACCTTTACATATTACACAACAAGTGTTAGAGTTGTGAAAATGAGATATTGATTAAATGTATATTAGGTTTTTTATTTATGATCTCATTAACATTAATCGTTGGCGCATGATCTCTTATTGTTATATCAGAAGAAGAAATAGAAGTATTTAGAGCCTGGCACGAGATACATCCCCTGTAGCCAAACAATATTGGACCAATATTGGCTACATCTTGGAGCAATATTGGCACATAAGCACAATATTGACATGAAATATTGCTATATTATTGGGATGTTTACATTTTGCCTTTATTTAGCCAATATTTACAGTCAATATTATGTCAATATTGCTGTTTCATTGGAAATATTGCCAATAAAACGCTAATATTGGTTAAATATTGGAATTTCGTTGGAAATATTTCCAATGAAGCGACAACTTGTACAATATTTGCGTTTTACTGGCAATATTTCCAATGAAACCCCAATATTGGCATAATATTGGCTGCAAATATTGGCTAAATAAGGGCAAAATGTAAACATCTCAATATTGGAGATATATTGATGTTTTATGGGCAATATTTCCAATAGATGGAATATTGGCGCAACGTTGGACCAATATTAGTTTGCTGTTAGGGCCATTATTTGCATTTAAAGCACTATTTAGAACCACTCTGTAAATCTTAGTTTTTCGAACATCTAAGTATCTATATAACTTTTTTGTTAAAGCAGATACGAAAAGTTTTCTGCGAGACTTTACAACAATAACATTGGTACCCAAGCATTATTTATTAGTAATTTCTTTAATAAATATTTACGAAAACAATTTTAGAAATTAACATTGACGTCTGAACAACGTTAATACTTTTTAAGTACGGCAAAAGAAGTCTGAACGCGCTGCGATAGTAGTGCATTTGATATTCTCACATGATAACTTTTTTTTCTTTTACAGGTAGAAGCGCACACTGAACCGAAATAAAATAATGCTCATATAAAAGCTTATAAAAAGTATAATCATTGTATGTCAAAATTGATTTGGTTCATCGAGCGCTTCTTAAAAAATATTAATTCAAAGACACAAAAAACGTCAAAAATGCAGAAAAAATCCAAAACATCCTACTTTCGGGCTATAATTTCCATGTCTTACTATTTTACTTATCCCGTAAAACTTATATTAAACAAAATACATATCTTTAACTGTACAAAGCCACTGAACAATCATCTGAATTCGAAACTTTTTTTCCCGGGTGTATGATGAGCGATAAATAGCCCTTATTGACCCACCTCCTTATAGTTATTCTTTAAGAAGATACTTTTTTATGTTCTTTATCAGGTTAAATGGTACATGACCCTTTAAAAATCCTGCATCTAGAAAATAAGAAACGAAAATCTTATAATGAAATATAACATAACTTACCCATCTATAAAACACACTCTATGACAAAAATCGGAATACTATGACAAGAATATAAACACATCTAGTCATTCCCGTAAGACATGGTGACGTCACTGTGACGTCACTGTGACGTCGTTGTGAAGCCACAGTGACAAAAATGTGAAGTCGTTATGGCCGTTTTAGAGCTCGTTTGTGACGTCTCATTGTAGCCCCTTTGTAAAGTCACGGTATGACAAATTTGTGAAAAATGTTTTATTTGAGACTATTTTCACATTAACATTGTGACGAAATTGTGACAAAAGCGACGATATTTAAATTGCCAGAAACATGTTTTTTAAAGAAAATATTATGTTTTGAAGAATATTTGTGATTTTCTAAGCATTTTTAAGAAAGTCGCATCTCAGTCACAATGTGACTTCACTGAGTGGTGGGATTTTGATCACAGACATGATGTGACCAAAGTGACTCACCGTGACGTCATTGTGAGGTCACTGTGACCATGCATGCTATGAGGGTTTTGTCTTTTCTGAGTCATGTTTGGCATAAAATAAGCAAAGGAAAAGAGCAGAAAATTATGAAGATACCCATGTTTAGGTTAAGCCTACATAATTCACAAAAATATACGTTTAATTTCTATCGTTATCTTACAATCAACAATTATGAACAAATTATTAATTTTATACAGATAAAATTAATAATAGAAAAATAATTTCTAATACTGTGATAAATAAAAGGTACTAATAACTAGTATTAACTAGTACTAATAACTAAAATAGATTTTTTTAAAATGTGTAAAAATAGATTATTTAAAATGTGTAATTCTCTTAAAAGTCCGTTTTAAATGGGAATTTTTATTAGAATTTTACTGTTAAAAATCCCAAATCATGTAACTTAACTTTAAATCAAGTTATTCTTAAAATTGTATCTTTATAATCGTCTAAAATAATGATAGAAATAAAATTTATCATTTCATAAAAGATATTGACTTATCATGAACTTGACATATTCTTCATGTTTCGTCCTTTTACGTTTTATTTATTTCATTCTGTACGTGACTAGAATGTCGGGATTTGTTTAGATTCTTGTCAGAGTACTACAATTTTAGTCATAGAGTAACAGGATATGGACAGTAAGTGTTGCATTATATTCTGAAATATTTTTTGCTTGTTGTTCAGAAGTAGAAAACTGAAATAAGTAGTAAAACGTAGCATCTTTTCTGAAACTATAATTCGGTCTTTTAACATAAAAATAAATAGAATACGGACCGAAATGTATCATTCACAGATTATGAAACACTTTCAAACACTAACAAAGTATCATTAAGGAGTTTGTCTTTTCATATAATTTTCAATGAATGCTGCAACGAAGGTTTTTTTTTACATCAGTCGAAACCAACAATAGCTAGTTGGATGTATCAATCCCAAAACTTTCTTCTATCTCATAAGTACATTTTAATATTTTTAAAAAAATGTGGTGACCCCAAAGTTACCCACTATCGAATTTCCTCGAACATTTGACCTACCCTAATGATATTATGGTATCCGAAAAGCCTAAAACGCAGAATTTAATTAATATTCTGAGAAAATGAGCTTAGTAGTGCCTCATGTTGGGTAATTTATACTAAAACCTAATAAGCATCTATTAATGTCAGGACCTAACAGAATCTGAAATTTGATGGAATTTCGTCCATTAGTTCTTGAGATATAGTTATAACAAAAAAGTTGCAAAACGTAGCACAGCAACACCATATCTTGGAAAATTTATGCCAAAACGTAAAAAAGCGTCTAATTATGTTATGGTGTAAAATAATCTGAAGTTTGATGAAATTCTGTGCATTAGTTCTTGAGATATAGCTAGTTTTTAAAAAAACGTGTAAAATATAGCACAGCAGCACCATCAGTTGAACGATTTATAACAAAACGTAATCATCGTGTAATTATGTTATATGTCATTTTGTAACGAAATCTGAAGTTTGATGAAATTCTGTGCGTTGGTTGTTGAGATATAGCTATCGGAAAAATCGTGCCAAATGCTGCATAGCTGCACCACCTGTTGCAAGGTTAATACCAAAATGTAATCAGCGTCTAATTATGTTATATATTCTAGTGTAACAGAATCTAAAATTTGATAATGTTCTCTGCATCAGTTCTTGAGATATAGCTATCGCAAAAATCGTGCAAAATGTAGCATAGCAGCGCCACCTATAGGGAAGTTCATACCAAAACCTTATCAGCGGCTATGTATCTCAAGGTATCGTAGAATCTGAAGTTTGGTGAAATTCTGTGCATTAATTCTTGAGATATAGCAATCTTGAAAATCATGAAAAACGTAGTATAGCAGCGCCACCTGCAGGTCAATTTACACCAAAACTTAATCAGCGTCTATGTATATCAAGGGATCACAGAATCTGAAGTTTGGTGAAATTCTGTGCATTAGTTATTGAGATATAGCAATCTTGAAAATCATGAAAAACGTAGTATAGCAGCGCCACCTGCAGGCCAATTTTCACCAAAAACCAATAGGCACTAATTCATATCAAGGTCTAACTGAATATAAAATTTTTTTAAATTTCGAGCATTAGTTCTTGAGATAGAGCGCCCACAATTTTTTTGTCACATACAGACAGACAGACACACAGACAGACAGACAGACGGACAGACAGACAGACAGACAGACGGACAGACTCACAGACAGACATTTTCTAAAAATAGTCAAAACGTGTTCAGGACCTTCTAAAACATATAAATCCGTCGAAAACCGGAAGTCGAAAATTTTCATGAATCCAATACTTTCTTCTTGTAAAGATAGAAGAAAGTAAAAATGTACTCCATAACCTATAGGAAACATATTGTAATGATTGTTTATAATTTCATAATGATTCAAATAGCATGAAATAATTAAAATACTTTTTTGCGTATCATAATATAATGAAATTATTTTTTATATCTCGATCAACAAACAATAAGTGCTCCACACTGCATTTTAATACAAGACATTCTATAGTAAGGATTAGAAATATTTAAAAATTTGATGACACTTTGATAGTAGAATTATTGAGAATAGGAGAACAGATAGAAAAACAAACACATTAAAAAATCTGTATAGTTACTAAACTTTTTCTAGAAAACGTCGATACATTTTAAGTAAAAATTCACTTTCGGTAACTTTACAACTCTAAAATTAGAGTTTTTTTCAGTATATGTTAGAAAATGGTTTAAATTAATAAAAAAAATCATCACATAATAATGTGAAACTAGTAACATGCATCCTATTTTATAAACAATAGATTTAACATGCATTGCACTTATGAAAAAGTATTTAAATTTGAGAAGACGAAGACATCGTAGTAAATTGTTAGCCTCTTTTAGCAGTGTTACTACCGTACAATTTCCCCCGCTCTACTGACTAAAATTAAAAATAATACTTTGCATTATTTTTCTAAAATGTTTGTAAAAAACCGAATCAGAGAAAATAACATGGCCAAAAAAACCTGCCTAAAAAAAGAAAAAAAAACTGGTGAATGCGATGACTTTAAAAATGCTCACTTTCGTGATCCGAGTTACAAAGATGCGTTTTAATTTAAAGTAATCGTTTTAAAGAGATTTTTCTCTCAGTATTACAGAGAGTATTTACAGATGCAGAATGAAGTCTAAATTGGAATTGGAAATGCAAAAGAACTTTCACCTCATTTTTATGATTTTATATTACGCATAAACGTTTTCTTTAAACATGACGTCATTTTCTTGGGTTGGAACATTTTACGTATTTGATTTGTAGGCTGAATCTTATTATAATTAATACTTAATGTTATTTAAAAAATAGTGTAAATTACACCATTTAATATTTATTATCGTTTGATCATTTAGACTTTAAATTTTTGCATAGTAGAACTCTTCTGCCACCTATAATCGATATAATAAAGATTTATCTTAATTTATAAGTAAACAAATCTATAATTTGAAATTAAAAATAGAGTAATTTGTTGATAAAAATTAGGCAACAAGAACTAAAAATTATGAAATTTGGCTTATAATTTTGCGAGATTTACAATTCATAGTTCATCCGTAGAATGTTATGATAAAGCAATTAATATCAAATTTCTTCATGAAATGCACATTTAAGTATTATTTATCAATGCGTAAATGAATAGTTATGACATTTTTTTAGAATAAAAATATGAAATCTTCTACTGCGAAAATAATACGTCATAACAAAATAAATAATATATATATATGACGTTTTGAAGTTAGGGGGGGGGGGCAGAAACATCATCGACAGGTTTCCCTTGCTCCGCACAGAAATCATGGCCAGCGAGAAAAAAAACAAAAACAAAATAAATAAATGTAGAAGGTCAAAATAATCACTCCTTGGCTGCTCAAGTTCATTTCATTAAACTGTAGCTATAATATAGAGAAAAGCTCCTGTTGCAGACGATATTTTACTGAAATATCCAAAAAATATTTCATCAAGCCGTACTCATGCAGGAGCGCACCCAAGAATCCTTCTTCTCCTCCCATCATATCTTACCACCTCTCGAGCTTCCTCTTTTAAATATAAAAAGAAAATTCTAGAACATTCTCTAACCTCAAACCATCATTCTTTTATGTAAACAGAATTCTTGTCCAGCTAAGAGACTATTTTCCACAGACGATAAATTTATTTAAAAAAAAATATATTACTTAACTAATTTATAATCGACTCAGAATTTCTTAGTCAGACGATTTTTATAGATGATTAATTTTAAGAGAAAAAGAAAAGAAATGAATTTATTGATATGCACTCTATCAAAGGTTGACGGAGGTAAAATAAATAGATAAAATAAAATAATGATATTTTTTGAAAGGTATGGTTTTGGAATAAATTTGATAAGACTTTCTTAAAAAGGGTTGATAAAAACATAGAAGAAATGAGTTTTATTTGGAATATTAAGAAATAAAAATTTAATTAAGAATATTTTTAATTTAGAGCCATCTTTTTAAATTTACGCATACTGGAATAATGTTTTTAAGGCGAATTAAAAATTTATATCATCTGTATAAAGATTAACAGATTAGATCTAGAAACAAGATTTTAATTTAATAATTTGAAGTAAGTACGGAATATTATTATAAGAAAATTAAGATAGTATAAAGGTTAGTTTTGTCGAAAAAAAATTTACATTTGTAATATTATTCCCCCTCCCCACAATTTTGTATGAAATTGATAGTTAAATAAAACTACAAGTTCAGACACTAGAAATATAATAATTTAGAAAAGTTAAATTTTGGAATAAAACTGTCAATCTCAGGAAGCCAAGAGATGGAAGAAAAGAAAATTAACGCAATATAAAAAATAGTAGCGATTAAAAAAAATAGTTAAGAGAAAATTAAATTGAATTAAATTTAGGTAGGAGCATTTCCCTGAAAAAAATACAATAATGTTACAATATCACTTACTATAGGTAAGTCCATAGGAGATAATACATACAATAAAAGTAGATAAGTTATAAATATTGATAAGCAAGAAATATTAAAAATACAATAAAAACAATAAGAAATTTCCTTCATGGGAGTTTATAGAATTTCAATAACTTAATCAATAGTCCACTAAAGAAAGTTCTCTAAATAAAAGTCCTCCGGATCCAGGCTATTAAACAGTATCTCTTCAATAGTCAACTAAATTTTTTCAGTGATATAGTTCATTAAATAAGTCTTTTGTTGGATTCCAACATCTTTTCATAATATATCAAATTTTCAATAATAAGTAGTATCACTTCAAAACATTAATAATAAATAATATAGAAAAATTTAAATAATAATAATAACAATAATATTAAGTAGCATAATAAGACATCCATATCCTAATATTTCTCAATAAGAGTATAATTAATACTAAACTTCATTAAAGAACTAATAATAATAATAATAACAGTAAAACAAGAGTATAATCAACAGAAAATATCACAATTTCTTTATTATTGATAGGAAAAATATTGGTTGGGGATAAAAATAATTACATAGCAACTAAATAATTTTCTTATCTTCTAATAGCATAAGAAAGTATTTTTTGCTAGCCGAAAGTATACATAAAAATTAATAATAATTCCAAAATCCAAATAAAATTAAATCTAACTATTTAGAAAATGGACTCTCAACCAGTATTTCCTTACAATAATTCCTCTTTGATACACTTATACAAAATTGTCAAATTTGGTTATAAGATTTCAAATGCCAAATGTAGAGTAATATTTTATCTACACATGGTTTATAAACTTTAACAATAAAAAACAAACAGGAATAAAAGGTGTCATTCTTAATTGAGAAATGGAAATAAAATTAGTTTGTTTTTTTGAAAAACTTTTAATGTCTGTAGTTTTCTCAATCACTGAAAATCACATATTATGTTATAGGTTTGAGTAGAATCATCAGATTTTATAACTGTTATCACATAAATATCTGCTGACTAAATAGAATTACACTAATGTCAAATTAATGAGTAAATATAGTTAGACTTAAATATACTTAAAATTAATTTATCAACATCAATTGTAAGCTTTTACAATCAAAGTGTACACCTTATGCCTGCATAAGGAGCCCAATTTAACCACAAAAACTCCCCAAAACAAGTAATATTCTTGTAGCGCTCCAAGAGCATACCTGCTAATGTTGAAAATTATGGTGATAACATTTTTAAAGAATAAGAATTAAAATTTAATCTACTGTCTTGACTTTAGTTTGATCTAGTGATTGTGATTGTATCTGAGGTTTTGTTTGTTTTTGGGGTTGGTTTTGAACAGTTTAAAATCTTCGGGTGAAAAATAGGGTCTTAATTTAGAAACATGCACAATAACGGAATTCTGTCCTGTCTCATAATTAAATTTATCTATTTCATAAGTTACATCAGAAAGTTTATTTATAATTTTATATGGTCCAGAGAAAGTAGGTTCTAATTTTCGAGTGTTAGGGTATTTAAATTCTTCATAAATTACAGAGTCTTGTATTTTTAATGGGCATTCGACAAAATTTCGATCATAGAGTCTTTTACTTTTAAGGTGAAATTCACGAGTTCGCGCTTTCGCAATCTTCAGAGCTTTGTCTACTGGAGTTGTATACATTTTAACTGACTCTCACAGAACCATTATCCTTCCTTTTAAAAATCTAAATCAAAATTATCGTGGAAATTATAACTATATTTAGCTGCTAACTTTAACCAGAAATTTTATCTAATAAAAATAAAAATTGTAAATATCATAGTTATACTTTAAATTGGGATCAACTTATTAATTCTATTTTTTTATAAATCATAAACAGATACAAAAATTTTAATGATAGGTAATTTCTTACTTAAAATCACAAAATTTACTGAAAAAATTTATTATAATTATCAGTCAAAACTCTAGCAAAAATTTTGTACAGTTCCATCTTTCTTACTGAATTTAAATAAATTATAAGAATCCCAGGGTGCGTAGTCATGAAGAAACTCAGAGGATTTTAATTCTTTTAGTATCATAAATTCTTTAAAGTACTGGTTGTTACATCTGAAAAAGGATTTCTTTTTCGTTAAATAAAACAAATATTACATTATAAAAATTCTGGTAAAAGGTCCTTACAAGGTGCTTCCAGACTACGCACCCTGGAATCCGGAAACCAAAGCTCACTATTACCAGAAAAAAACATAAATGTTAATTTAGTTTTCTAGCTCAAGTGTCTAGTTCAATGAATCTGTCTATCAAAATTTTCTTAATTTGTTCATAATCCGTACAATTTAAACAGTCATTGATATAAATTGTTTGCGCTTAGCCTTTCAAATATTGCGCATTAAAATTAAATTTCCATTCTACATTTTCTTCTCCTTTTCACATATTGTATCAAAATAAGTTAACCACGACAAAACGTTCATTCCAGAACTCGGATCAAACGGTATGAATTTAGGATCTTCCATATTTTTTTTTTTTTTTTTTATTCTTACTCATTAGAATAAATGAAGCACTTCTATTTTCTTTATTAAATCCTGATCGTAAAATCATTCGCAATAAATTTTAAAGTTAATAATTTCTATCAATTACATATTTTTTCAAAATTACTATATCAGATCCATAACATATAATAAATAATAAATAAATAAATTAATTAGTAAATTAATAAATTAACTTCAAATTACTCTCATCAATAAAATAATAAACAAATAAATAAATACATAATAAATATTTTTCCTCAATCATAAAAAGAATAAAAATAATAATCAAAACATTTAATAAAATAACTTACAGTTTCTCGAAAAATCTTCAATAAAATTCAATCGTCTTTAAATTCCTCATGAAATACTTCTCGCATACACTTTGAAGTCATTAATTTTCAAAAATTTGTCACTATGACCATGAATACTGAATCACAAATAATGCATCGACGGCGACAGATCGACATCAAGGGTCAGGAAATCCACAATCAGACTCGACGCAAGTACTAATTGATTCAGATTAGCATATTTCCAAGCATAGTTGTGAAGTTCTTTAAAAACAGAATTCTTTTCCTTTAATTAATTAAGAAATTACGACGATTTTGGCACAAGAACATTCACGAGAAGTCAATTTTTGGCGATTCGCAAATCTATCATCGTTTCTTTCCACAGCAGACTCCATTAGTAAGCTAAAACTACTATATAGAATGCCCTTCAGAACATAGAATTCAATCGAACTTCGGCGATAGCATGCTCTTCTTCGTTCCATAGAAAATTTCTTTAAAATCCGAAAATGGCAGCACAGGCATAAGCTATCCTGTCGGACTTTATATATATATACAGGGTATTACAATAATGACCGGTATATTTGAAAAATCAATAAAAACTAAAGGACAGCGATAGAAATACACCGTTTGTTGCAATATGCTTGGGATAACAATACATTTTCAGACAGACAAGCTATTGAAATTAGTTACAATTTTGAACAACAGATGGCGCTGCGGTATGAAAAAAAACTAGAGTACGATATTTTCCTTTTATCCACCATGCGCATTAATAATATAGCGTAGTCTCTGAACTAAATAACAAGGAAATCGCCTGCAGCGCCATCTGTTGTAAAAATTGTAACTAATTTCAAAAGTTTGTCTGCCTGACAATTTAATGTTGTCCCAAGCATGGTGCAACAAACGCTTTATTTCTATCACTGCCCGTTTAATTGTTATTGATTTTTCAAATATACCGGTCATTATTAAAACATCCTATATATATATATGCATGTATATATGTATGTATGTATGTATATATGTATGTAAATATTGTGCATCTTAAAAAAAGAAAAAGAGAGAGATGTGTTTTTATTATTTTTATTCATATTATTATTATTTAAAAAATACTATAACATAATTAAAAATTTGGTTAAATTATAAATACTAAAACTTTTTCAATATTTGTTTCTTTGTTTAATCAATTTAAAATATTAAATCATGATTTTATTTTGTATAATAACAATAAAAATATTCATATACGTTATATTTATAAACATTAAAAATTATGTTATTTATACAATATTTATTTCGTAGTACTTTTACTAAATGCATTCGTATTATAAATCATATCTACAGTAGATGATAAATCATATCTATAAGTACATACAATTGATGATCAAGGGCAGTTAGATTTATTAATTGTACCGGATATTCATACCTAAAAAAAATTGTAGGAATAAATTTTATCATTTGATAAGGGATATTGACTCATCATAAACTTGACTATCTTCTTAATGTTTTCCTCTTTCTTTTGTTTACTTTATTCTGTACGTGACCCGCAGCAGACACAATGTCGGAATAAGTTAAGATTCTTGTCACAATTTCCTTGTTTTAGCGAGGAAGTGTATTTTACTTATGGACACGACATGCTACATTTTCGTTTCTTGGTGGCTAGAAGCAAAATTTTGAAATCGAATAGTCTGATGATAGGTTGTTTTTATAAAACATACATACGCTTCTCTTGCATATCATAAAATCTGAGTGAAAAATTATAAAATGCAAGAAAATATAAACATTATTTAAAAAAGCAGATATAAAACTGAATTTTTACTATAAACGTAAAGTAAAATACTGTTTTTAAACAAATTTCCAAATGTTACATCCCGGGTGTTTCAAAAGTGCGATCCTAAAATAAAACAAGATAAAGAAGAACTATTGGTCGGAAAGGCATGAGATTTGTATAAAAACAACAAAACTCGTACCACTGCAAAAAACTCCATGCAATAATTCACTATCACTCACATGACACAAAGTTTGAATACAAAAAATTCAGACATATTGCATGTACATTTATTTGTACCCAAATCTTGCGCTATATGAGTGATATGGAACAATTCGATGAAATTATCTGGTACGGCTTCCTGTGTTATTAAAGATAAGATATTAAATTAATCTTGCTGCTGATGTCATAGAAAATGCTCTACCAAATACCGTCGAATATTTCGTTTCAAACCGGGTGTCTCTCCAGCTCATCTAAGAAAAATCGATCGCCTCCGTGTACAAACTCTCCAATAGCGAGTTAGTTGATCTTTTGGCCTTTCATTAGTTTTAAAATATTACTTAAAACTCTATAAACGTTTTCAATCTCGGTTTAAACAAATTTATGTTTATTTATTTACACTATTCATGTTTTTCCGTATAAAGATAAGTAACAAAACATAACTTATTGAGAAGCCTATTCTCGTAAAACAATTTGAACCAAAATACAAAACGAAGATAATGCCGTCTTTTCACAGATTAATAACTAAAGAAGTAAAGAGTAGGGCTTTAACTCACATCTTAAAGTTTCTTGTTTTCTTTTTTATGCCTAGAATGTGACGACATCGGCCAGTGTAAATTAAAATATATACTTCATAATGCATATGTAACACCAAATGTGACCTCTATTCAGGGCTTAAAAATTAATGAACCGGAACTCTTTTCCAGAATTACCATTCAAGGTTTTAAGTAATGTGAAGAACAAATTCAGGGAGCACAATAAGCCATATGTAATAAAGTGCAATAATATTTTTTTATAAATCCACGAAACGGAACAATGTTTACCATGATTTCACGAACAAGAAAATCATTCCGGTTTGCTCCAGTATTTTTTGAGCCCTGCCTCAATAGCTAATTCGTTTCAGTATAAAAGTATTCTAGAGAATTATGCAAAAATTATACATCAAGTTGATATGATTCTCACAATATATCCCTTGGAAATCCCCAAAGTTGTTGAGTGTTTGTAGAATGGATTAGAATGATTGATGTCGTTATGCTTGTTACTCCATTTTTTAAATCATCCGAAAATTTTTTTAGAATGATCATTACGGAATTTAGTGGATATACAAGATACAATCGAGCGTCTATGTATATTTTATCCGACCAGGTACTAGTGTAAGCGTACGGACATGGCTATTGTCAGCATGGAATATTTGGATAATCCTAAAACACTCATCCTGAAAATAATGAAACAAGTATAACACCTCCAACCTCCACAGGTTCATTCTTTTAATGAACTCAATCAGTGAGACAAAACATTTTACGAAAATCACCACAAAAGCATTATAGAACTTTCTCATTTTCCAACGTTACCCTCCATCGACCACTATTTCAAAATATCATTTGACAATTACTACAATGCACAATTTGGGTTGTTTAAAAAAGATACATATATAAATATATTAGGTATGCATACATGCTATACACATACCCGCTAGCTTTCATTTTAAGTGTTTATAAGCGATTTAAAACATGTCGTTTAATATGCGGATGTGAATATAGCTTATGGAAAGTACCTGACCCAAAACTTTGAAAGCATAATATTTGATTTGCGATGATTGTTCCGAAACCAGTTGGGATGGACATTGATTTAATGACTCCTATTGTGTCAGGCAATTTTCAAGATTTTTATTGACGAATTATGATTTCGTTTCCTACTTCTCTTTGCGAGGATATTTCAGTAACAATAGAATTTTCTCTGTTTCATGGCATTAAAAATACAGTCATTGTAAATATGTTAGACAGACCTCTTGGATACAGACAGAAATATGCAATTTCATGCAATGTAAATAGTTTTTGCGCCAAAAAACAAAAGCGGTTTTATACAACTATGCCACATCCATCAATTTACTAAACACAAAATGCTCTAAATTAACCTTCCTTTTTTCGTAATTGCTATTATCGTAGCGAATCAACCGTCATTGAAATCATCATATTATCCCTTAAAAAAGCAAATACCTGCATAGTTAAACTATAGCCATTCCGTCCATTAATTTAAAGAGTGAGCTTAGTTCAGCTTTGCGAAGCAAAATAAATAAATAAATAAATAAAAGAAAAAGAAAATGTTCGAGCAGCTATAATCCATTTACCATGTTTTTTTTTTTTTTTTTCCCACGATTTACCGAATGTTTTAAAAGTTCGTTAAGAGACAGAAATGCGAAAAAAAATTATGTATCGGGGAGACAAAATTGATTAAGCAAAGAAGCAAATATTGAAAAAGTTTAAGTATTTATAATTTAACCAAATTTTTAATTATATATATAGTATTTTTCAAATAATAATAATATGAATAAAAATAATAAAAACACATCTCTCTCTTTTTCTTTTTTTTAAGATGCACAATATATACATACGATAGAAATAAGGCGTTTGTTGCAACATGCTTTGGACAACATTAAATTTTTAGGCAGACGAACTTTTGAAATTAGTTACAATTTTCAACAACAGATGGCGCTGCAGGCGACTTCCTTGTTATTTAGTTCAGAGACTACGCTATATTATTGATACGCATGGTGGATAAGTGGAAAATATCTTACTTTAGATTTTTTCCAGACCGCAGGCCCATCTGTTGTTCAAAATTGTAGCTAATTTCGAAAGCATGTTTGTCTGAATATTTATTATTATCCCAAGCATATTGCAGAAACGATGTATTTCTATCGCTGTCCGTTTAGTTTTTATTGATTTTTCAAACATACCGATTATTTTTTAAATACCCTGTATGTATATATACAGGGTATTTAAAAAATAACCGATATTAATAAAATAATAATAAATATTAAAAATTTTATTATTTATTTTTGTATGACGTCTTATTTTCGCTGTAGAAGTTTTAATATTTTTTTTTCTAAAAAATGTCATAACTATTCATTTACGCATTGATAAATAATATTTAAATGCGCATTTCATGAAGAAATTTAATATTAATTGCTTTATTATGACGTTCTACGAATGAACTATTAACTGTAAATCTTGCAAAATTATAAGCCAAATTTCATAATTTTTAGTTCTGGTGGCCAAATATTTATCAACAATTTACTCTATTTTCAAAATTATACATTTGTTTACTTATAGATAAAGATAAATCTTTATTATATAGATTATAAGTGGCAGAAGAGTTCTGCTATGCAAAAAAGTAAAGTACTAAATCTTCAAACTATAATAAATTTTAAATGATGTAATTTTCACTATTTTTTCAATAACATTATTAATTATAGTAATATTCAGCCTACAAATCAAATACGTAAAATGTTCCAACCCAAGGAAATGATGTCATGTTTAAAGAAAACGTTTATGCGAAATATAAAATCATAAAGATATGGTGTAAGGTCTTTTGCATTTCCAATTCAATTTGAATTTCATTCTGATGCAACTGTAAATACTCTCTGTAAAGATGCTTATTAAGACTATAATCTCAACACAAAAAAATGTTTTGTATATGAAGCTTTCCAATTCACAATACATTGTTATGTTCTAAATTTGGGGACAAAAAGTGTTCTAAAAAGTGTTTATTTCTGTGTTTCACGAATCTGCTTAGCAATAGTTCCGTCTATGTTTACTCCGATCAAACCTTGCTTTTACCATGTATTTAGTGATAAACTAAAAAAAAGGAATAACGATAAAAATGCATAAATATATTAATAATTGAGTTTAACTTATGAGAAAACAGTTCGTCATACATTTTCTGATTATATAACACTTAAGCGTCGTTTACACGGAGCGAGTTTACTAGCTACAAGCCGGCGAATTCGCTAGCTGCTAGTGGACTCGCCCCGTGTAAACAGGTTCACTAGCTAACTATCTGGCGGCTTAGCGAGTGCGAAAAAAGTTGAAAGCTCGGCTACTTTTCTCGCTACTCGCTGGCATGTAAGCTATCTGGCTAGCAAACTATCAGTGTGTAAACGTTGCTGCTAGTGAAATTGCTGCGAGTATTCGCTAGTTCTAGTGACACAAAATGAAAACACAAAATCACAAAATGAATATTTTGATTACTTTAGATAATTTAAAATACTAAATGTCAGGGAATAGCAAAAAGCACGTGATGTATTTAATTTAATCACAATAATTATTTATTAAAAAGCGAGTGATATATTTAATTTAATTTCAATAATTATTTATTAAAAAGCACGTGATATATTTAATTTAATTTCAATAATTATTTATTTAAAAGCACGTGATATATTTAATTTAATTTCAATAATTATTTATTGAAAAGCGCGTGATGAATTTAATTTAATTCAATAATCTATATATTTAAAACACCTGGCTGTTGTTTTGGTCATCAGCCCTGAGCTTTCTACTGGCCCGATTTTGAAAATTATTTTTTTAAATGAAAGCTGTTTATGTGTAGATGGGCCCATTCTGGCTAATTTTTAATTTATTTCAATTTTTATATTTTATTTTTAATTTTAAAAGCTTTTTCGTGAGATTTCTTCAAAACAGTGGCAACAGGTTAAGCTTTTCTCAAAATTTATTTTATTTCATTATTTTCCACCAATCAGGAGCTTGATCTCATCGGTGAATGTATAATCGCATTTCAAACAAAAAATAAATAAATAAAAATAAATAAAATAAAGGTTTTCGTAAAAATTAATCACAATAAAATGATTGCATTTAGTTATTCCCTGCAATACCTAGATTATTTACTGAGTAATATTATTAAGTATTATGTAAGTAAAATAACAGAAGATAAACTTTAATAAAATATAATATCTAAAGTGAAATTTTGTCGATGGAGAAAATATCGTCATACAGAAACCAGATAAATTTATTCCATGAATATAATATACATTGTTATAGCAGCTGTGTCAGTGATGATGTCATATTCATTGTCTTTAATTCCTGCATCTAAATAAAGTGAACTTCTATTAATTTAAAGGTCCGTGTTGAGCACAATTGAAAATATTTCTATAAACTGCGCCATTTCTATTTAATTATAATGAATATTTTATGAAACTGAAGAATTCGTAAATAACTGCATAAATCACGCTTTTTATTTAAGAAAAGAAGAGTATTTCTGAAGGTGTAAATGATGTCATATTAGAAAAAAAAAAGAATAAAACCTGTGATATGCAGGTATTACTATATTTTTATCGTACATAATATCAAAAAATAATTAAAATCATTTCATTGTATTAAGTTATTGTTAAAAAAAATCCGCATTTCAGCAACAAATACCACAATTTTATTCTTTTTAATAACAGAGATATCGGTTTTTTTTCGTTGCCATAACAATAAAATTAACTTTTACAAGTTCTTGGAGGATACAAACCAATAAATAAATTAAATTTATTGGAAGTGCTGTAAATGTGTAGTGGGTTGGTTACGCAGTTTATATGTCCCTGTTTCTTTTATAATTAAAATGTTTCATTGATATTATAATTATTGTGCAGTTATCAAGCGATATTTAAACAGAGAAAAAATAAACTATGCAGATATTCGTCTTTCGGGATATAATATTAACTTCCTAAATAATTTGGCATTTAAATAATATTTAAGGTTTAGAAACCGCATTAAAAAAGATTTGTAGCTGAAGTTAAGGCCAACATAATAATTTGTGAGTTGTTTTCCTTATTTTTTGTTATTTTCTGAAGTTTGTGTATCTTAATCATGAAAAGCTATGTTATCCCTATTTTAAGAGGTGGCAATTGTTTATTTCGCTCAGTATTTTACTGTCTATATAAGATTGATATGTATCATACCTAATATATATTCTTTTACGTCGAGTTTCGACGGGTGCAGCTAGTTATTTATTAAAAAGCGCTAGATATACTTAATTCAGTTTCAATAATTATTTATTAAAAAGCGCGTGATATATGTAATTTAATTTTAAAAAATATTTATTCCAGTCACGGACAATATCCAAATTAAAAAGCGCGTGATACATTTAATTTAATTTCAATAATTATTTATTAAAAAGCGCATGATAAATTTAATTTAATTCAATAATTGTTTATCAAAAAGCGCATGATATACTTAATTTAGTTTCAATAATTATTTATTAAAAAGCGCGTTATATACTTAATTTAATTTCAATAATTATTTATTAAAAAGCGCCTGATATATTTAATTTAATATCAATAATTATTTATTAGAAAGCGCGTGATATATTTAATTTAATTTCAATAATTATTTATTAAAAAGCGCGTGATATATTTAACTTAATTTCAATAATTGCTTATTAAAAAGCGCGTGATATATTTAATTTAATTCAAAAATTGTTTATCAAAAAGCGCGTGATATACTTAATTTAGTTTCAATAATTATTTATTAAAAAGCGCGTGATATACTTAATTTAATTTCAATAATTATTTACTAAAAAGCGCGTGATATATTTAATTTAATTTCAATAATTATTTATTAAAAAGCGCGTGATATATTTAATTTAATTTCAATAATTATTTAATAAAAAGCACGTGATATATTTAATTTAATTTCAATAATTATTTATTGAAAAGCGCGTGATGAATTTAATTTAATTCAATAATTATTTATTAAAAAGCGCTAGATATACTTAATTCAGTTTCAATAATTATTTATTAAAAAGCTCGTGATATATGTAATTTAATTTCAAAAAATATTTATTCCAGTCACGGACAATATCCAAATTAAAAAGCGCGTGATACATTTAATTTAATTTCAATAATTATTTATTAAAAAGCGCGCGATAAATTTAATTTAATTCAATAATTATTTGTTAAAAAAGCGCGTGATATATTTAATTTAATTTCAATAATTATTTATAAAAAGCGCATGATAAATTTAATTTAATTCAATAATTGTTTATCAAAAAGCGCATGATATAGGGGGAACTGGGGTACATTGATACATGGGGCACATTGATACACCCCCTCTACCACTCACAGGGTCATTACAGGAAGTTTCACAACAGCTCCAAAAGATGATGCTAGTGTATTCAACTACATATAGAAAATCTTGGAATGATTCAGTAGTTTGATGAAATGGGACGGGTGAATTATTGTTTTTGTTGTTCAAAAGTAAATATGAGTTGTACAATTGAAATGCTATTATACAACTGTTCCAGTATTTCCAACCAAAATGAATACTCTCCCTGGTAAGTACAGGTACTCTTTATCAGTTCTTCATTATTTATTGTTAGATATATTGTGAAGTGTTGGATTTGAGACTCATTTTATTCAAAATCGCTGTATGGGGCACATTGATACAGTCTATGACGGGGCACATTGATACAGCCTAAATCCTTTAATAGTTCATATTTTCATTATCTTTTATTATTTTTTTTTACCATACACTCCTTAATCCAACCTTTTTTTTTCACGAAAAATTTCTAATATTAGTTTTTATTGAAGTGAAATAGCTCTAATTTCTTTATATTAGAACATTTTATAGTATTTTTGAAAACAGAAGATGTAGGAACTTATCCAGCATCTAGTGCTAGTAGAACTAATAAAAGAAAAGGACGCCATTCTGGCAAATCTCGGATTTATATCGATTCTCCAGAGAAAAAAGTATTTTCGACATGCGAAATGTTAAGTAAGAGAAACAAACTGCAGAACAGAAAATGATACTTATATTATAAACAGAATTTTTAATATAATTATCCTTTTTTTCTGTTTATGAACCTATTTATAAACAGAAAAACTGGTAATTTTTTCATCTTTCATAAGAAAGAAGATAATGCTGGGGTTGAAGTGCTAGATATGACAAAGTTACCACAGCCAACAATCAGACAAGAAACAGCCAGAACATCAGGTCATAATATATTTAATTTTGATTGCTTTAATATTGCTTAAAAATAAATTGTGGGTGATTTGAATTTTTATAAATAAATATAAAATGGTTTTCTAATTCATTTTCTATGAAAAATATGCATTGGTATTATTTTGTCGTCATTTTTCTCAAACGTATCAATCTGCCCCGGGGATGGGGCACATTGATACAAATGACTTTTTTTGATTTTTTTAAAATTACATGCAAAAATACTATATAAAACAATGATTGTACATTTTTATAACATACTAAACAAGTTTTGCTGTCACCTCATGGAAAAAAAACTTGAATTTTCTACTTTCTTGACACCAAAAAAAATCTTAGAAAAAAACTGTATCAATGTACCCCAGTTCCCCCTACTTAATTTAGTTTCAATAATTATTTATTAAAAAGCGCGTGATATACTTAATTTAATTTCAATAATTATTTATTAAAAAGCGCCTGATATATTTAATTTAATTTCAATAATTATTTATTGAAAAGCGCGTGATATATTTAATTTAATTTCAATAATTATTTATTAAAAAGCGCGTGATATATTTAACTTAATTTCAATAATTGTTTATTAAAAAGCGCGTGATATATTTAATTTAATTCAAAAATTGTTTATCAAAAAGCGCGTGATATACTTAATTTAGTTTCAATAATTAATTATTAAAAAGCGCGTGATATACTTGATTTAATTTCAATAATTATTTACTAAAAAGCGCGTGATATATTTAATTTAATTTCAATAATTATTTATTAAAAAGCGCGTGATATATTTAATTTAATTTTAATAATTATTTATTAAAAAGCGCGTGATTTATTTAATTTAATTTCAATAATTATTTATTCCAATACCACGGATAATATCCAAATTAAAAAGCGCGTGATATATTTAATTTCAATAATTATTTATTCCAGTTTTACACGTTCATTATGTTTGTAATTTTATTTTATATTTATTAGTTTCTGAAGATGAGCCGATTAAAAAAAGTTGAAGCATGTAAATAAAAATTTTGAATGTATTTTAAATATTTTTATTAATACAACAACTTCTTATAAGCAAAATATTTATTTGTAATATAAATTCTTACTTTTTTGTGGAATATGTATTATTAATATTACGATATAGTTATTAATGGACGTAATCAAGACTTATTACTGTTAGTTTTAACGTAAAATTAAGTTTTAGAACGCAACTAGTGATGTAATAGCGAGTTGGCTACTGAGCGAATAAACAAGTTCGTGTGTAAACGACCACTATCTGTCTAGCTAACTCGCTCGCTACTTTTCTCGCCGGCTTGTAGCTAGTAAACTCGCTCCGTGTAAACGACGCTTTACATATATAAGGATATATGGAAGTTGAAATATTAAAATCTTTTTTAATTTAAACGTAATTTTTTTTATTCTTAGCTAATGTTTCTTAATATAAATTGCAAAATTTAGAGATGTTTCGTCCATATAAGTTTTTTTTTCATGTATAAATTCGTTACTTTATCACATGGTTCAATATTTTTCTATTTAAAGCCCTGTACAGAGGTCATATTGGTGTTACATATGCATGATGGAGTGTATATTTTAATTTATACTAGCAGATGTCACATTCCAGGCATTATAAAATACAAAAATAAAAATTGAAACTTAAAGGTGTCAGTTAAAGACCCTACCCTTTACTACTTTAGTTATTAATCTGTGAAAAGATGGCATTATCTTCGTTTTTAATTTTGTTTCAAACTTTTTTTTTATAAGAATAGGCTTCTTAATAAGTTATGTTTTGTTACTTATCTTTATACGGAAAAACGTGAATTGTGTAAATAAATAAACATAAATTGGTTTAAACCGAGATTGGAAACGTTTATAGAGTTTTGAGTAATATTTTAAAACTAATCAAAGGCCAAAAAATCAACTAACTCGCTATAGGAGAGTTTGTAGACGGAGGCGACCAATTTTTCTTAGATGAGCTAATATATAATTAATAATTTACTTAGTTTATAAAATTTTAAATATTAGTCATATTTAAAAGCTAATTTAAAGCTAAATAATCCTTAAACCAGTTTTTTTCCAGCAAATATTCACAATTAATATATATCTGTCGAACATTCTACTCTTTATATTTTATTTGCATACATTATGGGATTCATTTTATTTGTATTTCTCTTTATAAGGATTTGTACATTGGTTTTATTATAATAAAGTTCAATTTTTTCATTCATGTGTGTACGTAAAACTTGATTTTTCTTTGTATTAATACCTAAAATAAGAACAGAAAAAGAAATTACATTTTTACAAAACATATTGATTTATCCTGAACATGATATTTTTTAATGTATAGTCGTGTTTCTTTTTCTCATTTAATACAATACGTGACCCGCAGAAGACAAAATGTCGAAACGTGTTTTGATTCCTACCACATTATTCCCATTTCAGTCTGAAATGTACTTTAATTAAGGACAAGGAATGTTACATTTTATTCTGAAAACTTGATTTCTTGCTGTTTAAAAGGAACAATTGGCTAGCAATCTAAGTTGTGATATGTAATTATATTTTTGAAATTTATGTACTATCAACTGTTGTATTAGAAAAGTGTATAAAACACAATAAATCGGCAAAACAGGAGAGATAATTTATCTAAGAAATGCAGATGAAGAATTGTGTTTGAGTTAAAATCTTAACACAAGGGCTCGGGCAGCTTCTGTTCGCATAGCATGTATTATCGTACAGTCCAGTGTCACAGATTCCATTAAAGGCTTAGTAACTGAACTCAAATGTAATGTTACTAATTACATACGAGGGTGCTTCGGTAATTTTTCCCCTAGTGTACATAAAATATTTGTACTGCGATTGGTGGAACATTAAAGTCTAATATATGTTGATGTGGAGTATTAAAGTCTAATATTGCAGATGCTAATATGCTCGATTTCAGAACCATAGCTACCATGATATTTTTTGTGGGAAGGGGTGAAGTTTCAAAGACTTAGTTTTAAAATGTTTCTAAAAGAGGGTGAAGATGAAAGACTGGTTTTGAATATATGGGGTTAAATGTGCTACAATAAATAAGATGTGGCTACATCATTATTATCTCGAGCCCCAACGACATAAGTCACGTTTCATCCACTGTCATAAATCTAACCTCACTAGCACCAAAACAGTATTTTACCCCAGTGTCCCACTCCTCCCTCCAAAAATGTATAATTTTATCAGCTGAGGTTCTGATTTTGTGCTTATAGGCATCTATAGTCACCTACCGTCATTGAATGGTAATCTGTGCTCAACATGGAAACTCTAATGATATGAAATTCCATGCATTAGTTCTTGAGACATGAACAATTCTATAATCATAAAAATCATACAAAATGCAGCATAACAGCGATACTTGTTGGATGATTTACGGCAAAACGTAATCTGCAGCAACTTATGTTAAGATCTATCTGAAGTATGACAAAAATCCTTGCATTAGTTCTAGACATAAAACTATACCGGTAATCGTGAATTAATATAGCAGTGTCAGCTTTTGACTATTTACAACAAAATGTAGTACAATGTCAATCCATGTCATGGAACAACTGAATCTGAAATTTGATGAAAATTCGTTCATCAATTGTTGTGATTGATCTATTGCGGAAATCTTAAAAAATGCAGAAATGCAGCGTGATCTGTTGAATGATTTATACTAAAATGTGAAAAACCTTAATTCATGTCAAGTATCAACATAATCCGAGCTTGCACCTCATGTCTGACTGAGTTATTGTTGAAATCGAGAAAAATGCTGCATGGCAGCATCACCTGATGAGCGTTTTACTGATCAGCATTAATGTTTATAATGGACTAACTGAATATATTTCTTTAAAAACATTTGAACAGACATTTTGTAAAAAAAAACACATTTTTAAGATTCTCTGATCCCGAAAACTAGCGAAGTCATCGAAAACCGAGAATTCGAAAATTGTTACGAATCCAATACTTTCTTCTTGTAATAATACGAGACATACATAATAATACAAGATAATACAAGAGAAGATAATAATACAAGACAAAAAAAATGTTTTTATTAATTTTACAGAATTATATATATATCTTTATTTCGAATCGTTCATTTTTCATAATTTGAATATAAGACTATTTTATTGCATTTATTATAACCTTAGACTCATAAGAGCAAAACAAATTATTTTTTATCATGAGTTCTATTCATATGAAAGCAAAAATTGATTATTCTTTGTATTTATATGTAAGATAACTATAGAAAAACAATTTATCATTTCTTGAAGGATATTGACTGATCATAAAATTTAGAATCTTCTTTAATGTTCACACATTTTTCTTTTTCTTATTTTATTCTGTACGTGACTAGGAAGGAACAAAATGTCAAGTCGTGTTTAATTTTTTTTCTTTACCACAGTATTCCAATCACAATCATAAAGAGTAAGTTACATAATGAAAGGACATTTTAAACACTTTATATTGAAAATTTCGTTTCTTGCTGTCTGGAAGCAAGAATATGAAATCGAATTCTTAATTTTATTTTTTAAACATTGTATGCTACAGCCTTACGATAAAAGTGAATAGAATAAGATAATGTAATAGAAGAGAACAAACCTTGTATATATAAACAGATTTCTACTTAATTATAAGTGCGAAATCAAAGTTTCAGTTTCAAGTTTTTTTTTTAGAACACTATATGACATAAGATAAAAATAAATTCAGTATGATAAATTAAAAATAAAGGAATAACGATAAAAATGTACAAAGATATTAAAAAGTGAGTTTAACTTTCAATCAATGATTGCCATAGTGGAAGAAACATTTAACCCTTTCCGGCACTGGCGAATTTTGTAGTAAAATGAGTAATTATCGCTTGCCACCGGAATTTTCAAACAACGTTTTTAGATATTTTAAATTCCTTACTGTAAACATTTATGGTAAAAGCAAAGTTTTACTAAAATATTATTGGTGCCGTTTTCAAGTTTGGAATTAAAATTAGGTATCCCGGACCGGGCACAGTGTGCCTGAAAGGGTTAAAGCTATAGCTCATTTGAAGACTGTAAGTAAACTAAGGTAAAATTATCAAATTATGCAGAAATACAAGTAATTTATTTTCTGCAATAAAAATAGATGTCGTCACAATCAATAAAGGAATCTTATTTATCTTTTAATTTATAACACAGATAACATGCTACATAAATTGTCCAAAAAATGCACTGCGCCAGAATTTTTTTATATATATATCGAATTGATTTGTATGTCCATTCGAGTTCTAGGTATTGATATTCAACCGTATTATAGAAAAAAATGTATTTGAAAATGATGTTGAAAATTGTAAATACAAGGAGTCCTAAAATGTACTTACTTTATATAACTTGCAAATTTAACAAATCCCTGTGATACTAGGTGTTCGTTCTAAATAGCAGCGTTAGATGATGCTGTAAACAAAATGTGCTCATCGAAAACAACAAGCATTAATGCTAAATGGATATTAAATATACGAAATGGGGGTCATATATTTTACCTCCTACATATGCATCAATGCTGGATGATATTGGTTTTGTTCTAAAGCTTGCACTTAAAGCTTGCACCGATATCTATCACTGCTGTTTGGAGCTAAAATCTGAAATCTCAGTAAAGAAATCCAGACATCTTACTGAAATTAGTCTCACTCAAGTCTTACTCAATTTACTGAATATTAAAAATTATCAGTTCATTTTAGTACTTTGGCATACGTTACGAGAAGAAAATTTAAATTACAGTGATTTCAACAATATAAAACTGATTACACGAGCTCTATTTTTAAAAATATTATTTGTATAACATTGGGAATTGTTTTACAAAAAAACATTTTTTTTTTTTTTTTTTTTTTTTTTTTTTTTTTTTTATATATATAATTAAAATATTGATTTACTACCCATGTATTATTGTTCCTCAAATATGAATACCGTTTCTTATTTTTTATTATTTCCTTCCGAATGATGAAATAAAAACTTATTTTACTTTCAATTTCAAACATGATTTTACTTATAGAAGACTTTACTTATGGAAGAAGACTGCTTTACTTATAGAAGATATATCGTACATTCTATTCTGAATGTTTTGCCTTTGGCCATCTAAGATAGATTTTTAGGATTGAATATGAACATTTATTCCGTTTAAAAATATAGTAAGCTATTATTTACAAAATGAGAGAAATAAAACACATATGGTAAATGAAAAGCAAGGTTTGATCGCAGTAAACATACATGGAACAATTACTAAGCAGATTTGTGAAACAGCGAAATATACACTTTTTGAACACTTTTTGTCCCAAAATTTAGAACAAAACAATGTATTGTGAATTGCAAAACTTCATATGCAAAACTTTTTTGTGTTGCTATTGTATTCTTAGTATGCAGAAACACTTAAAAATCGTCGTAATGCAATCGGAGAAGTATATAGATTATTCTTCATCCTTCGTAATGAAGAATGGACATGATTTTACTGATGAAATATGACAGAAATCAATAATATATAACAGAAAACATCATGTATAATGATAAACTTTATGAATAAACAGCATGTTCTATATATTGAATATGCCCATGTTTTTAAAAATTAATACATAAAATATTGAATACGTAAAAAATCACAGCATAATATTGGCAGCTAGAATGTCACTTTTTACAAAAAAAAAAAAAAAAAAAAAAAAAAAAAAAAAAAAAAAAAAACACTAATATACCTTGTATAAATCAATGTAACCGTATATTGTTGGTTAAAAATATATATTAATACTTTATTTTACGATTAATTATTGTTTATTGTGTAGTTATAAGATGACATCCCAGGTGCCAATATTATCCTATAAAAGAAAGAAAAAATGCACAAAGATATCTTTACTTTGTACAAAACTTATACTTACTTTTCTTTCGTTTAAAGACTACAATAATATGATTTTATAAGAATTGCGCTGAAATAAATATACCATATTGAAAATCATGCAAAAGTATTTAACTTACATTTATATTTCATTTAGTGCATACGTACCTGTAAAAGAAAAAATATATTATAATACATAAATGATAAAATATAATAAATTATAAAGATTTAAAAGTAATTTTAGTATGAAAAATTTAATCCTTATTTGTTTAACTCAAAATTTTATCAAGTTTAAATTATTTTTGAGATAACTGAAATATAATATTTACTGTCCATTTAATTCATTTTTTACATATATATACATACATATATATATATATATATATATATATCACAAGAGTTCTCATTCCAAAAATTTTGGAACATGTTTATACTGTTGTAAATTAAGAAATCAAATATCATTTGCAAAAGAAATCGTTATTTAAAAAAATTTAAAAAAAGAACATTTGGTGAGGCAGCAAATAGTAAACTTTCACAATATAGTCGCTCTTTGAAGATAAAATTTTTGAAATTAGTACCAAAAAAGCAAAAAATATGATTTTCACTGCTTGAAATATTACGATATTATAAATATTTAATCTACTTTCGTTAAATAGATTAAATGCTTTTAAAAAAACTCAATTTGTCATATTCAATAAAAACACCCAGTCTACATCCCAACTTATATTTGCAGAATAAAACAAACTAAAACAAAAATTAATTCAAAAATAGTAAATTTAAAAGATATATACTCTTTTGTCAGATGTAAATTAAATGTTTGAATATTATTGTAACTTTCTCTAAAATAAAAACAGAAATACAGTGAAAAGAATTTATGAAAAGATAATAAAAGTGATTGTCAATATGCATATAAAAAATATAAAAGCAATATGTTAAGTAATCAGATAAAATAAAATACAGTTTAGGGAAGAATATTTGTTAAAAAAAGAAATAAAGAAATGCTATTTTGAATAATAACCAGTCAAAACATTTTATATTTTCTTAACTCATTCAACTTGTTTCTTCTTTTTTTTTTTAAATTTCTATTTTGACGTTTGGAAAAGAAATAAAGAATGTGGACATGAATTTCATCTTTGCTCTTAAAAATAAAATAATAGTTAATAATAATTGTAAAGTTGTTGTTAAAAATATCATTTAACATATATTTTTTATGTGAATAACAGAATACATCAGAATCTCGATTTTACGTTTTTTTCAGAAGATAGAAGGAAAGGCGTATATTGCTTATTATAAAATACGGTATCCCTTCACATCTATCTCTGCTCTTATACCCAGATATAAAATTTCCCCAGTAGATTAAATATTATTTTCTTTGCTATATTAAATCTTTGTGTCACCCTCTTCCACATGTGCAACACACAAAAAACTCAATTGTACTTACACGCTGTAAAAAAAATCCGTACTCGTTAAATTTGTGACAATACATGCTGGTAGCAATGTTGCCAGCAGTTTTTGCTGTGAAAATTGCAGTAATGTTAGATGTAATAAAAAAATTACATCTAATTTTACAGTAAGTTTTACGGCAAAAACTGCTGGCAACATTGCTACCAGCAATTTTCGCCGTAAATTTAACGGATTATTTTTACAGTGCACAGTAAGTTTGAAAACTTGATTTTATTTGTTGTTCCCATTTCCCAACTTACAAGTTAATACAAAATGATCAGTTGAATTGTCAACAGAAGATGTTATGGAGTTAGTTTCTCATACCAAAGTCTTGTCTATTATTTGAGAAGGTTCAGGTCGATATTGCAAAAATTATCTTAGTAAATTTTGTGAAACCGATGGAAAAAAACTGAAGGAATTCCGAAAGAAGATTATTTTTCAAAAAATTTTGCATATTTTAAAATTCTTTATCAAAAAATAAATCATATTTATGAGAAGTGTATCAATTTATGTTTACTGTAAATGGAAATAAAGTAGCTTTTAGTCTATAATTATTTTAGTTCGATAATACAAATTTTTAATTATTCTTTACTTGCTTAAAATGATGTATTCTAACACCAGAGTTAATATTTAAAAATGAGAGATATTAAGCAGCAAAGGGTTACGAAATTATAATAATATTAATTAAAATCTATATTTCATTTAGTCAAAATTGTCTACACTAAAATACCAGAGAAAACGTGTCCAGCAGTTATCTGGATCTTTTATTTCAAGAAAGTTAAAAAACAAAATGTAAAAGGTAAATTCTAGGAAAGTAAACAAGGGATTAGACGAGGGATCCTCATAAAGATGTATTTTTATATACAGAAACGTGTCAATATTTTCTACTGTTTTAGATAATTTGAACTATAATAAATGAAAAATTATGACCAACAAATATTTTAGCCAATATTTTAAATGAAGTCACTGCAATAGCCAGGTTAGGGTGCAAATGCTTTGGATACCACTAATATTATAAAGATTTCTCCCTCATGATTATTAGCGGAAAAATTTACAATGGGATAAAGCAAAGAAAACTTTATAAAAATAATGGTATACAGAGAAATTGGACCCACCCCCCCAACCTGTGTACGCCCCTGAATATAGAAAAGTTGGCATTGACAAGATATAGAAATTAACAAGATATAGAAACACTAACACAAAAACTTTGGTTCAGTTCTAACATAAATTCATATACTTTTAGAAAGTATAATATTGAAAGTGGCACAAAAATTGCTAATACAGCGCCCCTTGCTGTGGATTTATCTGAAATTCAGGGAGGATCATCTGTCTATAGCCAAACACTTGCACAAAAAATTTATTCAATACAGTGCATGACTTCATACACTTTTATGTGGTACAATATTGAAAATGACACAAAAATCGCTATTCTAAGGCAGCGATATCGCTATTTATTACATCTGCGATATGTTTAGTCTTGATCCTGTTTATCGGAACCATTTAACAGCCTGTAGATAAAATAATTTACGATAACTTCTTGAGAAGATATTTTTTTTCTTTTTTATGGTGAAAAAATATTCTGTATCAGTTTTTTTTTTTTTTTTTTTTTTTTTTTTTTTTTTAATAAAAGGAAAAATTGATACGTGAAGTAGTTTTGTAATTTTGTAAGATATTGTAAAATAGTTTCTAAAAATCTGTAAAGTTAAAAATTGAAACATCAAAACACTGTTATAGTACAATATCTTTGATTTTGTAAAGTAAAGTAAGGCTTTTTAAAATTTTCAAGTTATAAATTTAAACTTAAAGAATCGACAGTATGCTAGTATATTAAATTATAAATGCTATTTATTATATGTCTGCTATTTTAAAAATCAATATGCTGTTGTCAAAGCTGTTCGGCATTCTTACAGCTTTATTTTGATTTCTTTCAACATTGCTTGCTTTCTATGTTATCTTTATGTCCTGGTGTCTCAGGATTTTTCATAAGTATCTTGTCTCAAGGTTATAACTCATTTTTAAAAATGAGTTATAACTGAATATAGTTAAAATTTTTACAGATAGTGGAAAATAATCCTAAAGCATCTATATGGTAATTTAATAATCTGCGATATGTTTATTCTTTCTTATGTTTCGCAGAACAATGTAACAACCTATAGTTAAAATAACTTTCAATAACTTTGTGAAAAGTGTTTTTATTTATTTATATATCTATTTTTATTTTTATTTTGTTTATAGGATAAATGTAAATTTCATTGCTATCATTAAATGATACATCAACTTTGGGAAGAAAGAAGCGCGTAATTTTGTAAGATATAGTAAAAATTTACAAGTTATAAATTTAAACATAAATGCAACATTTTAGTATACTTAAGTAAAAAATTTATTGGCTTTTTATAAAATCTATTATGTTATCATCAATGTATATTCACATCAAATTTACTGTTTCTTTTTATATTTTTTCAACATCGCTTGCTTTCCATTTTTAAATGTTTTCTTTATACCTGATGTGTTAGGACTTTGAAAGAGTGAAACGCCTCTAGGCTATAACCCATTTTTAAAAAGGTGGATTTTAAGGAAGGTAGAAAATAAGGGTAGAAAATAATTTTAAAGGATAGATATCATTATTAATATTACCTGTTATATGTTTATTCTTCATACTGTTTAGGGAAACCGTTCAGCAGCCTATAGGTAAAAGAATTTAAGATAATATGTGGGAGTTTTTTTTATATGGAATAAAGAAAAATCCAAATTTCATATTTAGTACGAAAAGAAAGAAGCGTGTGATTTTTAAAGATATTTGAAAGTTGTTTCGAAAAAAATCTGTAAATTATACAATAAAAAAATCGAAGAACTGATATAGTATATGTAAGAGGAAAAGTCTATAATCCATGTGGTGTCAATAAAATTGTAAGATATTCTGTACTATTTCGTTTTAATTATTTTCAATATAGCTGATTTTGTAGGATCTCGTAAAGTTCTTAAAAATTGCAAGTTATAAATTTAAACTTAAATAAATAACAGTATTCTAGTACATTCAAGCATTTAAGTAAAAATGTTACTGATTGCATAAATATATATAAATATATAATACTAATGATAGTTATATATATATATATATATATATACATACATACATATAATATCTATCATTTTTAAAACAATCTGCAGTTAGTAAAGCTCTGTACAGTTACATTCTGATTTCTTTCAACATGGCTTCTTCAATATTTTTACATATTTTCTTTATATTCTTACGTCATATGAGTTTTCAAGAATAGAATTTCTCAAGGTTATAACCCTTTTTAGAAAAATGATTTTTACTGATAGTAGAAAATAATTCTAAGACTTCGATATCGTTATTTATTATACATCAGATATGTTTATTCATTTTACTTATTAGCGAACCATTTTAATAGCCTGCAGGTAACATTTTTTTAATAGAAAAATTGTAAATTTGATTTTTGTACTAAGCGTTATAGCGGAGGCAAGAAGCCGGTAATTTTGTAAGGTATGGAAAAATTGTTAGAAGAATTTGAAATTTAAAAATTTAAATTAAAATGAAGAATTTGAGTACATTTAAATGCAAAATTTATTGATTACATATATAATCCATCATATTATAAACAATGTGTTTTCAACAAAGTTACTATTCCATCTTAACCCGTAAGCACACGCACCGGGTATTTTTGACCCGACTCTCCCTATAATGATCAGGATTTTCAGGTATGTCTCAAGACTTACACCAGCCACTTCCGGAACCTTACTGTGTGGTCTAGCAAAAGGGGATCCTGGGAACAGAAACTTGAAACACAAGATTTTTCTATAGTGGCTTGTGTGAATGGGTCAGTTTTACCCAAAATACAAAATTTATAAAATCCCAAAATATACAATTTTTTTATAAAAAATATTGCTTGTTATGCTATTTAAACATACTTTTTCAAGAAAAAAATATTAATATTATGTACTAAATGTGTAAGCGTTTCAAAACGATAAAAAACGAATGAATGCCGAAAAAAGGTACAAAATTAAAGGTAAGTTTTTTTTTTTTTGGGGTGTTTTTCCTTTGAAATTTGATTTTTAAAACAAATAATATATCTTGTTACTTAAAAAACGATTTAAGTAATACTTTTGACTTTATTTATTTTATTTATAATGTCCATATTTTATCGAGAAGTTCACGATAAAGTTAGGGTCATATTGATACAGTGCGTGTGGTTAAGTCCTAGAAATGGGTGCGTGTGCTGAAGGATTAATTATTTTTGCTTCGTTTTCGTTCCACTTTTATGTTTTTCTTTATGTCGAATCTTTGCAGGACTTTTTAAACGTAGAATGACTCAAGGTTTTACCAAGAAAGTTAGTTTTTGCATTTGCATTAAAAATAGTTCAATGTCATCCATATCATAATTTGTTATAGTTGCGATATGTTTATTTTGAATTATGTTCTACGGGACAACTTAATAGCGTACACGTAAGGTAATATTTTTAGGTGTCAAAGGTTTTTTTTTTTTTTTTTTTTTTTCGGAAGAAAGAAAAAGTACAAATTTCATGTTTAATACTGAGCGAGACAACAGAAGTCTGATGAAAGAGATTGTGATTTCGTAATAAATTATAAACTTGTTTCAAATATATGCAAGATCGTACCTTAAATATCAATGCACTGTTGTAATATATTCAAATCCAAATTTATTGATTATGTCCCCTTATTTCATAATCAATGTATTTTCTGTTCTCACTGTACTGATTCATTTCGATTTTTCTCAATATAAAATTATTCTCAATATAAATTTTTCTGAATTGCTTTCATTATTTGCATGTTTTTTTTTAATGTTCTGACGTAATAAGACTTTTTGTAAAAAAAAATATGTCATTATTTTATTCCATTTTTTGAAAGGTGATTTTTAAAAATCAGTCATCTGTATCGTAATTTATTACATCTGCGACATGTTTATTTTTTCTTCTATTTGACGAAGCAATTTAACAATCTGAGGGGAGAACTATAACATATGTAAAAGTTTTTTATTTCAAAATCACGGGCAGAAAATTTGCTAAATTTATTTTTAAAATTAAACTACACAGGAGTATCGGACAAGTGAAGTACAATGCTTGTATACGAGTTGTAACACTGTTTCATAAATTTAAACTGAAATGCATTCTTATGGGCTATTATACACTTTATGTATTTTTAATGTATCAATAAGCTGTCATTTTTAATCAATGTACTATTAGCAAAGCTGTGATGTTCTGAATTACTTCATTGTGATTTCGCAACATCGTTTGCATGCCATTTTAGCGTATTTTCTTTACATCCTCACATCAAATGCATTTTCAAAAGATCACTGTCTGTACCTAATAATCCGTTTTTTTTCTTTTTTTTAAAGCTGGATTTTACAGATAAACTTAAACAACTAGGAGGCGCATATATAGCAATTTATAGTAATTTATATCTGCGTTATGTATACTATATGGGCAAACGTGACCGGTCACATGAGATTTTAGACATTTTGTTAAATATCTAGAAAAAACGCGAAGAGTTGCCCTAATACTCTAATTGTGAAAATAGAATAGTGCAGGAAATGCATTTCCGTGAAGAATTTTTCCGGAAACTCCTTAGGTGACCGTCAACAAATTGAAAAAGAACGACTACATTTTGGATAATCCTGTCAAAACTAGTGCAGCAAAAGCGTTCAAACTGTACATTACGATTTAATGACATATTGTAATAATCTGTCTTCATTTTCATGCGAATAGCATGCATACCCGTAGAAAAATTAATGTTTTTATTTTAAAAAATCACAAATATTTCCACGTTTTCTTCTTATAATTTGAAGATATCTTAATATAAAATAATGGTATTTTCCAAAAATAATACAAATAATGTTATACATAATACACTATGTTCAGAATTAAAAAATACTAAAAATAGTATGAAAAATGTACTGATTTACTAAATAATTTTTATTGCGCATGCGTCAACGCTATCAAAATTTCATTTACATGCTGTGTTAGCTAAATCTACTGAGCAAACTTTTATGAAAGTTTCAATAGATTGAAAATTCTCAAAGTGATCATCTATAGAATGTGCTCCAAATACGTTATTCACAAAATGAAGTAAAAAGATGATGGGTTGTATCCATATATCCATTGATTAGTGTCAATATACAATACACACTATGGCACGTTTGGATACAACCCCTCATTTATTTATTTCCTTTTGGGGACAACAGATTTGGATCTTATTCGATTGACGATTACTTTCAGAATTTTCAAGCTATGTTTTTTGAGATTTTCATGAAAGTTGCTTTATATATTTAGCTAACACAATTTGCTAATTAAATTTTGGTAACCATTATGCATGAGCAGTGAAAAACTAATTAGTAAACCTGCTCGTTTTATATGCAATTTTATTATTTTTTTATTTTGATTACAGGGTTTTATGTACAATATTATTTGTTATATTATCTGGAAAGAACTTTTTTTACATTAAGAACTAAGCAATTTATAAACAAAAAAACTTTTTTTTTTTTAAATACTGATTTCTCAAAGAGTATATATACTACCCACGCAAATATGAATACAGTTTATTAAACTAAGCTATTTAATCATAATCTAGAGTTTGAATAGTTTTGACAGGGTTACCTAAAAGATATTGGTTCTTTTTCAATTTGTTGATGATCTCCTATAAAGATTCGGGAAAAATTTTTCAAGGTAATATATGACCTGTACTATTATTCTTACAGACCTGGATTTTCTGGATAATCCCGCATGTATTTTTCTAGTTATTTAACAAAATGTCTAAAATCGAAGAGGTCGGTCAATTTTCGCCATATAGTGTATATTGTCGATTTCATTAGAGTAAAACTTTAATACCCTAAACGTAAAAAAAAAAAAATAAATAAAAATACGATGATCTCTGACAGCAGTTTTTTATTTATCTAATTATTGGAAGAAAAAAACTTGAAATGTTGATTTTTAGAACAATGAAAAACGGATGTAGTCTTAACTTTTTATTATTATAAAGTTTTAAGATTTTACTTGATTTTCAATTGTATGGGTTTCTTTTATGGCCAGGAATTATCAGGCTTTACAGCAGATTATGATCTCAAAGTTAAATGCCAATTTTAAAAACGTAATTTTTCTTCTATTAGAAAATACTTCTAAAGCTTTGATATCATACTTTATTATATCTGTTTATTGTTTATTCTTATTATTTTCGTAAATTATTATCGTACAGTTAACATAACTTGAGATAAACTCAGAGATATTTTTAAGAAATAGAACTGTTAATTTCTTTTGTAACTCTAATATATAAAAAGATATGTTTAATTCATATGCATGATTATCTTTAATATAAAAAGTTAAATTTAATTCTAAATTCATAAATTAAAATTCAAAAGATTTAATATAAATTTGCAGTTTTATGAACATTGATTACTTATAAAAGTAAATTAAATATCGTATTTGTTATTAAGTAATATATAAGTTATTTTGTAGTACTTGTCTATTTCTTTTCCATTTTTATAAAACTTTACTTAAGGTTAGACGTTAAAGAAATTTCAAAGGAATATATATATTTTTTTATAAATAAAAATCTATTTCTAAAAAAAAAAAGAATTTCACTGAGAGTAAACAATAGTTTACTATCAGTAATTCAAAAATCGATACCATAATTTATTACAGTACTTGCAACATGTTTATTCCTAGCTTTTTTTGGCAGAAATGTTTAACATATTAAAGTTATTTATAGATCAGGATAATCTTTTGACAAAGATATAATATATGTTTAAAAAAAAAACAGAAAAATGCAGCTACAATATATATTACTGAAATATAAAAAATTTGTAACTTCCAGACTTTTAGAGACAATATTACAATATCTCACAAAATTACAAATTTTATTCTTTATGCAGCCGTTTATCGCTTTAATATAAAAAATGAAATGTAGAACTTTTTTCCTCATAAAAAAAATCTTCTAAGATGTTATCGTAAATTATTTTACCTACAGGCTGTTAAACGGTTCCGACAATAGAATCAAGAATAAATATATCGCAGCTATAATAAATGACGATATCGATGATTTAGAATTATATTCTACTGTAAATAAAATCCACCTTTCTAAAAATGGGTTATAACCTTGAAACATTCTGCTCTTGAAAAGTCCTATGACGTCAGGGCATAAAGAAAACATGTAAAAATGGAAATCAAGCAATGTTGAAAGCTATCAAAATGGAGATGTACGGAGAGCCTTACAGCGCTGCTAACAACACTCATATTTTAAAATGACAGATATATATTTAATCAATAAGACATGTACTTTAATATACTAGAATATTGTCAATTATTTAAGTTTGAACTTATAACTAGCAAATTTCTTAAACAACTTTACCATCCTCACAAAATCAGCTGTTGATAAAGTTATCAAAATGAAACAGCATAGAATACCTTACAACTTTGTTGACTGTACAAATTCTATAAAATAAGAGTTTATATCTATAATCAACAATGTTTGCCCTTAAATATATTATTACAGTGCTTTGAAGTTTAAATTTATAATATTGAGATTTTAAAACAATTTTACAAGAAGTTACAAAATCACAAACTTTTTTCTTCACGCGTACGATTATCTCTTTAATACTAAATATTAAATTTGTTTTTTTCCCTGTGAGGGAGTGACCTTTGCATAAAGGCACTCTAGTATTTCTGAGATCGTGACGTCAATAATTTAACATGTGTAAGCGTAAAAGCGACATCTATCCTCTCTTTTACTTTAACTTTCTAGAGTGTGTGTGCTCTTTCGGATTCTGCAGTTAGCTCGCGGTTATTAGTAATATGTTAATGTGAAGTATATCAGTTTTCAGCATATAAAAGCTTGGGTGTGAGTGTGTGGTGAGTGTCTCTGGCATTAGCCAGCGAGAGAGCATCTGTGGCGTTAGCCAGTGTGTGAGTATCTGTGGCGTTAGATAGCGAAGTGAGATATTGTTCAGCGAAGTGCTAGCCGATTGAAAGTAGCAGCGGGCCTCCAGTGAAGTGTAAAGGAGTTTCGATAGTTGACTTGAGAGTTGGCCGGGGTAAGAAACTTCATAGTAGTTTCATTTTGATTATTTGTGAATAAAGAATTACACACAGCCACGGGCTGTCTAATTAAGCTTTATCTAGTAGCTCAGCCAAGAGATAGTGAGAAGTGTTAGAAGGTGCCACGATTGAGCTAGGCCGGAGCCTGTGAGTATGCATTTAGCTTTTTCATAGCATTCTCAGTTGTGTAAAATTAAGACTTGCTCCACTTCCCTTCAGCCCTCATCATTTTAATAAACTTTGTTGTTTTAACTTAATTACTGAGTATGTCTGCGTTTAACCTCCACCACGACCAACCAATCGTTACAAATGACACTCAGCATGCATGTAACGTTACATACCTTCATTAAAAAAATTCTTCTCAAGAGATTATCCTAATTTTTTTAACCTATAAGCTGTTAACTTGTTCCGACAAATAGAATCAAGAATGCACGCATTGTAGGCATAAAAAATCAATATATCGTTGTCTTATTAATGTTGACTTATTGATAATATGTATATCGATGTGATTATTCCGTATAATCAGTAAAATCATCTTCCTAAACATGGGTCATTACCTTTAGACATTCTACTTACGAAAAGTCCTATGAAAACATAAAGGAAACATGTAAAAATCAAAAGCAAGCGATGTTAAATATATCAATATATATTTTAAAAAGCTTTACCACACCTTACAATATCAGCGATGTTGAAAGTAACCAAAATTTAGCAGTGTAGAATGCATAACAACTTTGTTGATATATTAAGCATTTTAAAGTAATAGGCTATAAACATAATCAATATGTTTTGCATTTAAAATATTATAACAACGCTGTGAAGTTTAAATTTGTAAGTTGCAGATTTTTAGAAACCATTTTACAATTTCTTATAAAATTAAAAATTTCTTTCTTCATGCATTTATTTTTTGTTTTAAAAAAATCAAATTGGCTTGTTTTTCTCAAAAAAAAAAAAAAAAAAAAAAACTTTTAAAGAGGTTATCATAAATTATTTTACCTATAATCCGTTAAACGATTCCGACACACAGAATCAAGAATAAACCTATCGCAGTTATCATAAATTACGATGTCGATGACTTAGAAATATTTTCTGCTATCAATAAAATCCACATTTCTAAAAATGGGTTATAACTTTGAGACATTCTAGTGTTGAAAAATCCTATGATGCCTGGACATAAAGAAAACATACAAAAATAGAATTAAGACGATGTTGAAAGTAATCAAAATGAAGTTGTACAGAAAGCCTTAAATCTTTGTTCACAGCTTATTGGTTTTGAAATGGAAGATATATATAATTAATATCATTTTTATTTTTATATACTAGAATATTTTTGATTATTTAAGTTCAAATTTATATCTTGCAAATTTCTTATACAATTTTACCATAACTTTCAAAATCAGCAATTTTGAAAGTAATCAAAATGAAACAGTATATGAAAGTCCAAGCATATTAAAGTAATAGGCTATATACATAAACAATAAAATTTGCACTTAAATATACTATAAAAGTGCTTTGAAGTTTAAATTTGTCACTCTCAGATTTTTAGAAACAATACTACAATATCTTACAAAATTACAAATTTCTTTCTTTTTCATTCATTTTTTCTTTTAATACAAAAGAACAAGTATAGATTTTTTTTCCTCACAAAAAATATCTTCTTAAAGGGTTATCATAAATTGTTTTACCTACAGGCAGTTAAGCAGTTCCGACAAACAGAATGAAGAATAAACATATCGCAGGTATAATACATTTCATAATCGGTAAATTACAATTTATTTTGTACTATCAGTTAAATCCACCTTTCTAAAAATGGGGTATAACCTTGAGACATTCTACACTTGAAAAGTCCTATGACGTCAGGATATAAAGAAAACATTTAAAAAAGGGGAAGGAAGCGATGTTGAAAGAAATTAATATATATTTCTGTAAAGCTTTACCACACCTTACAAAATCAGAAATGCTGAAAGTAATCAAAATGAAATATTACAGAATACACTAGAGCTTTGTTGACACTCGAAGCATATGAATGTAATAAGCTATAAACATAATTAATAATTTTTGCACTTAAATATACTATTACAGTGCTTTGAACTTAAAAATTGTAACATCTAGATTTTTAGAAACAATTTTAAAATATATTAGAAATTTCCAATTTTTTTCTTCACGCATCCGTTTATCCTTTTAATACTAAAATTAAAATGTGAATTTTTTTTCACAATTTTTTTTTCTCAAGTAGTTAACGTAAATTATTCTACTTACAGGCTGTTAAAAATTTCCGAAAAGTAATCAAGAATAAACATGCCGCAGGTATAATAAATTTTATTATTGGTAACTTACAATTTATTTTCTACTATCAGTACAATCTACCTTTCTGAAAACGGGTTAAAACCATGAGACATTCTACTCATGAAAAATCCTATGACGTCAGGATATAAAGAAAACATGTAAAAATGGAAAGCAAGCGATGTTGAAAAAAAATAAAAATGAAGCACTACAGATATCACATCTCTTTCATCGAGGCAACCGTGAAAGAGTTTTCTTATTCAATAGCGGAATTCTTTAAATTTCCTCTGAATATCCCTCGGTCAAGTTCAATGGAAAAAAAATGTCAGTAAAGCAAATTTCAGAAAAGGATTTCTTTTGAGAGAAGGGAGAAAATCATGCTTTAATGAATGCATATTTCCGATTAAGGAAATATACGCGATTTTAAAGTATGATGATCATCTTTAAAGCTGAATAGGATGCCATTTCTTTAGACATAATAACTTCATCCGGCGGCTTTGGTTGGATCATGATTTACTTTTCGAACATAGAAAGCATAAAGATTTGGGGTATATTCCAGGAGGAAAATGTTATTCATGAAACGAAAAAAATGTGAAAGATTTGTAATATCATACTAAATCAGATGTAATTGTAACGTATAAATATATACCGGCCAAAAATGACTAATGGATTTTAAAATTTAATAACTTGCAAACGGTGGCAGCTATTTAAAACATTTTTGCAGGAGTGTTATGTATAATGTCAGGAGTTTTTTTTTTACCGTAATTTTTTTATTTTAGTTCGCATCTCAAACAATAGGTGGCGCTGACGGCAATTGAAGGCCAGATCGACGCTTCACTCAGCACTGATCACCTGGCCTTCAATCGCCGTACGCGCCACCTATTGTTTGAGATGCGAACTAAAATAAAAAATCTCGGTAAAAAACTCCTTACATTATACATAAACCTCCTGCAAAAATTTTTCAAATAGCTGTCACCGTTTGCAAATTATTGAATTTTAGAATCCATCAGTCATTTTTGAGACACCCGGTATGTGTGTGTGTGTGTAGCAAATGTGTTTATTAACATATGTATTGAAAAGACAGAAATATCACTTCTGCTATTGATTATATACATAATCAATAAATTTTATACTTAAATATACTAACATATTGCTTCTAGGTTTAAATTATTTTTTTAATTAAGTTTTATTATTATTTTTAAATGGCAGTTTAATTTAAGTTTAAATTTTAAATTTAATGATGACATTTTTTATTAAAAAAACAAATATGGTATTTTCCCCCCTCTATTAAAAATCTTCTAAAGAGTTTATTTATTTATTTATTTATTTTACCTGTAATTGTTAAACGGTCCCGATAAACAAAATCAAGAAGAAACATATTGCAGGTATAATAAATTACGATATCAATACCTTAGAATTTATTTTCTACTATCAGTAAAAACTATCGTTCTAAAAATGAATTATAACTTCGAGACATTCTACTCTTGAAAGTCCTATGACGTCAAGATATAAAGAAAACATGTAAAAGTGGAAAGCAAGCAAAGTTGAAATAAATCAAAATGTAGCACTACATATATCACATCCCTTTCATCGAGGAAACTGAGAAAGAGTTTTCTTATTCAAATTCAATAGCGGAATACTTGAAATTTACTCTGAAAGTTCATAATTCTCGGTCATGTTCAATAGGAAAAAGTGTCAGTAAAGCAAATTTCAGAAAAAGTATCTCTTTTGAGAGCGAGGAAAAAAACCATGCATTTAATGTAAGCATATTTCCGATTAAGGAAATATAAGCGATTTTAAAGTATAATGATCATCTTTAAAGCTGAATGCGATGTCATTTCTTTAGACATAATATCTTCATACGGTGACTCATATTTCAGATTGAGAATACAGAAATCATAAAGATCTGTAGTATATTCCGAGAGTAAAATTTTATTCATGAGCCAAAAAAAAGAAAAAATTCTTATAACATACTACATCAAATATGTTTCTACGTATTAATTTTTCTAATAAAACTAAGCAATTAAATATATAAAGAAAGAAAAACAAATTATTCAGTTATATGTGTTTATCTCTATTTTTTGTCTAGCAAATGTATTTATTAATATATCTACTCAAAAGACGGAGATATCACTTCTGCTATTGATTATATACATATTCCGTAAATTTTGTAATTAAATATACCATAAAAATACACTAAAGTATTGTTTTTCAGTTTAAATTATTTTTATAGATTCAATTTTATTATTACATTTAAATTATAGTTACAATGAAGTTTAATTTTTAAGTTTAATAATGAAATTTATCATAAAAAAAAAACAAATATGGTATTTTCCCCCTCTATTAAAAAACTTCTCCAGAGTTTATGAAAAATTATTTTACCTACAGTTGTTAAACGGTTTTGACAAACAGAATCAAGAATAAAAATATCGCAGGTATAATAAATTATGATATTGATGACTCAAAATTGTTTTCTACTAGCAGTAAAATCCACCTTTTTTAAAAATGGGTTATAACCTTGAGATATTCTACATTTAAAAAGTCCTATGACGTCAGAATATAAAGAAAACATGTAAAAATGGAAAGCAAGCGATGTCGAAAGAAATCGAAATGAAGCTGAACTGTACGCCTTACAGCGTAACTAACAGTGTATTGATTTTAAAATGACAGATAGGGTAACATCCCCAGTAATTGGCACATTAAGAATTTGTCTTTAAACTTATTTCAATTTTCATTATAAAGAAATAAGATATTTACTTGGAAATATTTTTAAATCAAAGAATGCATATCTGTGCATCTATTTTGCCCACTAAAAGCAAAAAATTTTGAAAAAGTATTTTTATAAAAATATATTTATAAAAAGTTGCTGAAATCACCAGTAATTGACATCTAGAGCACAATGTATGACACCTTGTGATCCAGTAATTGGCACAAGTTTATATTTTAAAAAAAACGTTACATTTTGCATTGAGTTAAATCGCTATAAATGAATTTACTGTAGATAAAGATTCCAAATTTCAGGTTTTTGAGAGTAAAAAATCGGCATATTAGTCTGAAATGTGAACACTTTAAAACAATGCAATACACTTATATTAATACCCAGTAATTGTCATGCTGTCCCCAGTAGTTGTCATATGAAGCTTTAATCGATTCCAATTATGGATAATATTTCATATTTTCAAATAAAAAGAAATGATAAACAAAATCAGTCTATAACTTTAAAAGTACTTCAAAAATAAGTAGTTTAATCTCAAATTCCTTGAGCCTTGTAATTGGAATAGGTGCCAATTACGTGGAACTAGCAAATTTGATGCACCATTAGTTGGCAACTATCATTAATTCAGAAATCCAAATATTTTTGTAGAAAATACTTTTGTTCAATTAAAGTAACTCTTTTTAACTAAACAAAACTGTTGTCAATTAAAATTTAAAATATATTATAAATCAGATAATAATGAATTGAAAAGCATGCCTTCCTTAAGCCAAAGAAGAAGCATTTGCAACAAAAATGGCTAATTTCATACAAGCCATAATTGTTTCTCTTTCCTAGGCACTATTGTCATCTAGTTGCATAAATCAAAGTTATAACCTTTAAAGTATATAAGTATATAACTGGTATATGGTCTTGTATTTTTAAAAGAATGGATATAAATCTTATTTTAGGACATGTTTGTAGGATGTGCTAATCATTGGTGCATACCAATTACTGGGGATGTTACCCTATATATATATATATATATATATAATCAATAACATTGAACTTTAATATACTAGAATATTGTTGTTGATTATTATTTATTGTTGTATAAGTTTAAACTCATAACTTGCAATTTTATTAAACAACATTACCACACTTTACAAACCCAGTGATGTTGAAAATAATTAAAATGAAACAATATATGGGCAGCCCAGGCATATTAAAGTAATAGGTTTTATACATAATCAATAACTTTTGCACTTAAATATGCTATAACAGTGCTTTGAATTTTAAATTCATAACTTTTAGATCTTACAAAATCTCAAATTTCCTACTTTATGCTTCCGCTTATTTATTTAATACTAAAAACGAATAGTGGTATTTTTTCCTCCATAAAGTTATTTTTTTCATGAGGTTATCGTACATTATTTTATCTATAGGCTATTAAACAGTTCAGACAAACAGAATCAAGAATATACATATCACAGGTATTATAAATTTTTATTATCGGTACCTTACAATTTATTTTCTACTATCAGTAAAATCCACCATTAAAAAATTGGGTTATAACCTTGAGACATTCTACTCTTGAAAAGTCCTATGACGTCTGGACATAAAAAAACGGAAAGCAAGCGATGTTAAAAGAAATCAAAATGAAGCACTACAGATATCACATCCCTTTCATAGAGGAAACCGAGAAAAAGTTTTCTTATTCAAAGTCAATTACGGAATACTTGAAAAATTTCTCTGAATGTTCATATCCCTCGGTCATGTTCAATGGAAAAAAGTGTCAGTAAAGCAAATTTCAGAAAAGGATTTCTTTTGAGAGAAGGGGAAATATCAAGCATTTAATGAATGCATATTTCGATTAAGGAAATATAGTCGGTTTTAAAGTATAATGACCATCTTCAAAGCTGAACGCGATGCCATTTCTTTAGACATAATATCTTCATCCGGTGACTTTGGTTGGCTCATATTTCACATTGAGAAGATAGAGAAGATGAAGATTTGGGGTATATTCCGAGAACAACATTTTTAAAATATTTGTAATAGCATACTAAATGAAATACTTTTCTAACGTATTAATTTTGTAAGAAAAAAATATGTTTTATTTAGTTATGTGTAAGTTATTTTTTTTTAAGTAAGTTTGTTAAGTATTTTTTTGTAAGTTATTTATTAGTATATTTTTTAAAGTACGTAAATATAACTAAAATTGTTTACAAAAAGAAATCTGTAAAGCTACTAAGCTTTTTATAAAAAACTAAGATTTTTAATTTTTTGTGTGTAACGGTTACAGAAAAAAATTAATGTGAATGATCGTGTTGCATGAATTTTTGCTGTTACTATTTCATAAAAGTTCCAGGAATACCAGATTCTTAGAAACAAATGTTATAACTTTACAGATTTTTTTCACAGTGTACTACTACGCCGTTCTGTTAGAAGTTACATTGTTGATAACATTTAAAAATATATAAATAATGCATAAAATGATATCAAAAAACTATACAATATTTAAAATTTTCGCTAATTGTTCTTGACATTTAATCATAGTTATTGAAATATAATATCAGAAAGTAAATTCAAGAAAAGGCTCACATCTTAAAAGGAGCAAACTTATGAATTTAATTAACTTAAATTTTCTATTAAGGGCATGTAGGCGAATTTAAAGCATTGTTTTCTCTTTAAATTATGGATGCATCTTCCAATTTGTTTGCTGTTGGATTTTAATTATATTTGGGATCTTATCGTATACTTGTGACCAAATAATCTATAGTAGTTAACCAGTACTCAGGACTGATATTTGTAGCCGACTAAACTTAAATATGGAGCCGAATATAATCAGATTTTTTGAATGCTGTTTTTAAATTCAAACTTCCTATTTTCTGATACATGTATGTAGACATTGAAACTCTTAAATAAACTTAAGTTGAAATTATTCTTACTCGTGTACCTAGAATTTGAAGAGCACTTCTCTCTTGTAATAGGAGTATCTGAATTAATCAGTAAATACAAATGTTGTTGATTTAAGCTGTTTTAAAAACATATATATATGCATAGAAAGTTCATTACGGGAGCAATACATTTGTAGAAAAATTAAGAAAAGTTGTTCAATTCTAAAGTATTTGCAGATTACAAGTAAACTTTAATGTATCAATGTTTTAATTAGATTCCTATTATTTTAATAAAACTGTCTTTTATAAGAATGAAATCAATTCTATATGTATTTCATTCGGCAATTATACAGAAAAGGTTCGTTTTGTCAACATAAATGAGAATTTTAAATTTCAAAAATCAAATTTTCAATTTTGTAATTTTTTTAATTAATTCACAGAATTCCTTAGTATTTTGTTCACAGGAAGTTTTTCGATGAACTCATACCTAATATAAAGCATACTAATAAAATTGTCATGTTTATTACAATTTCTGTTCTGCTCTCTGTGCAGATTTTATAAGATAAACTGCAGAAGACATTGTTCTGAAATAAATTTATGTTGCATTTCTACGTTATATAACTTGGTAATTAAACTGTGTTGGATGTTATTTTAAGGTTTAACCGACGGTACATTATTTGTAACATTCTAGTATATACATTTTCATGAATTCACATAAAAAATAATAAGCAAATGAAATTACTTTATATATCTTTGAAAGATCTGAAGCTAAAATATGTTTACATTGTTCGCACTATGTAATGTATTTAAATTTCAACTTTATTTTTTTATGAATAAGAAACTTTTATATAAATATATCAGATAATGAAACAAAGAGAGCAACAGCATAAAGTAAAATTAATAAGAAAAATGTATGTTTTATATCAGGACTGTCCAACGCGGCCCTCACGGGCCATGGCGCCCTTTGGAGGTTTCTAAGGCGCTCTTTTCAACGTTTCTGTTACTAGCTTTTAAAAATACTTTTAAAATGTTGTTTTATTTAAGATTTACTTTATTTGCTTTATTCCTCGTCTTTTACTTCAGATATATTTTTCAAATCTCAGTAAGTGTACTTCACCCATTAAAAATGTGACTGTACTTTAAAAATTTAATCATGTGTTACTGTCTTTCTTCACTGATTTATAGCTAATGTTTATTCGTATCTGTAAAGATTGAAGTTAGTAAAAGAAAATAATAACATTTTTTAATTGGTGAAATGTAACGAATAAAAGCGCATCTTCACTCCTTATTGCATAAAAGCTCAATATTTTTGTTGTTTCCCTGACCCATAACTGTCTTATAATACTGGTAAATGGGTGTCATTAGTTTTTATCACATCTTTAAAATGTTATGTTTTCTTTCTTTCTTCTCACTTTAATAAAAAAAATCTATAAGATCATACGATGTGATTTCCGTAATCAGATCTTTTTCGTAAATCATCCATAGATTAGTCCCTAATATTGCCATCTTTTTCTTTGAACTTTTTATTACGGTATGTATGCGCCTTTAAAATGAACCAAGAAGTATTTTTACATCTTGGAAAAAAAAGAACTAACAATATCTTTTATTATCATTTTATTTTAATTATAAACAATATTAATGTTTCTTGTTCCTTTTTTGTTTTGTGAGAGCAATCTCCTCACAAAAAAATGTTTAATTCGAACAATTCTTTCTACAATTTACAGTTATTTTTACTTATTTTTTTTACACGGAGTTCCAGATCCATGGGAGCTTAATACCTTCTTCAGCAACATACACCTAAATGTGTGTATCGCTGTTAATATTGTGAGATAATATTGTTGCATCTTTTGATACCTTTAATAATGGCGCTTTTAATTGTTTCACAAGAGGTTGGATAGACATGTATTACATAATAGTTATAGGTACAAAGCGAAATTAATTTAGAGATAAGAATATATATATATATACTGTGTAATATACTGTAAAAATCAGTACCAGTTGCTGCATAGTCACTCTATTACTTTCATAGAATACATTTACTCTGACCAATGAGAATGCTCTAAAATGCAGTGAAGTAACAATTTTCTATAAAAGCGGTGTGTGACGATGAAGCAACTGTGCTTTTTAACAGATCTTATATAAATTTAGCAAATGGCGGTGCATTATAGACTTTGCTTTGAAATTTTAAATGCTTGGAAATATTTAAAACTTCTGTCAAAATACACTGAAATTACTCTAGCAAATAATTTTATGAATGCTTTGTCTGCCTATTCTTTCAATACTCATCAAATCTAAGACAGAATAGAATGTAAATGCAATAATCTTCAGAAGCTGCCTGTGTTATTTTTTAATTTTTTAATACTGGTTATTTCAATATGTGGTTCATATTTTACTAAAGTATATATACCTTATATGGACAGGTATCTCAATATGGACACCCCTAATATTTTTAAAGGTGACAATTTTAATCGAAAGATGGCTCAACATTTTCGCAAAGAAAAGCAGTTGAAAAGATAATTAGGGCGCGAAAGTGAAAATAAGCGCGCTGTTCGCCATTTAGGAGGAAACTTGTTGTTTCGAGATGTGCTGATCTTAATTTCTTGTAAGATTAAATTCTTATTAGATATGGTAAAATTATATTAAATGTTGAAATGTGGAGTATTTTAGAAAGCCAATAAAACATAGTTGCGATTGCTATTGCATATTTTGCTCAAAAATATTTTCCTTATTCATTTGTTACAAGATTTAGTAAAACCACGCCCGGTTTCCAATATGGACAGCTTATGGCCCCATCGACTACAACTGTAAGAAAGAAGAAAATTCTACGTCGCCAAGCAATAAATTGAAAAGGCTTCAACGTGGTAAAATCTTTGTTCAACAAGATGCCATTTGAACAATCCCCCCAAAGCTTCCTCCAAAAAACCCTTGCAGAAAAATAAAAAGCAGTCCGCCCCCCCCCCGCCAGTAGGATATCTGTTGGCGAAATCATAGGTACCAATGGTATGACTTCCTCAACAAAGGAGAGCTGGTACTACTTCTTTTGCAATATTGATGCTTTTTCAAACAAGCGGCCATGCATCACATGTGGCAGAGATGTTCATGAGGATTATGTGGGACTTACTGCCCATGGTGAAAAAGTTTCTATTTGTCCCTGTGAGGACTGAGTAATAACAGATGTAAATTCGCAGACAGATACTATAAAGCTAAGCAAAACCAACAATATTATTTCATAATATTTACTAGTAACTAAGGGGCTTTGTATGAGTCTCCGAAGGGTAAAAACCAAGAATGACCCCCCCCTTTTCTAAAATGTATGTTCTGAAGATATTTACTTTCCCCCCTCCTCCTCCGAATACTTTAAGATAACTTTTTTTTTATTTCCTCTCCTCTAAAATCCTTTGGAAAAGTGGCTCTTCCATACACACTGTGTAGAAAGTCAATAAGGAAACACCTGTCCATAATAGGGAGAGGTAGTTCCTTATATGAACATTGTAAACATTTTCTTTTGTTTTTATCATTTAAATTAAACCAGAGTAATTACAAGGCCGCTAATTTTAATAATGATAGTCAATAGTCCAAGGATTGGACACATATTTTTTGAGACCTATTGTAACGTTACATGCATGCTGAGCGTCATTTGTAACGTTTGGTTGGTCGTGGTGGAGGTTAAATGTAGACATACTCAGTAATTTAGGATAAAATAACAAAGTTTATTAAAGTGATAATGGCTGAAGGGAAGTGGAGCAAGTCTTAAATTTACACATCTGAAAACACTATGAACAGCTAAATCATACCCACAGGCTTCGGCCTAGCTCAGTCGGGGCACCTTCTAATACTTTCCGCTACCTCTTGGCTGATCTGCTAGATAAAGCTTAATTAAACAGCCCGTGGCTGTGGGTAATCCTTTATTCACAAACAATCCAAATGAAACTAAGAGGTTTCTTACCCCGGCCAACTCTCAAGTCAACTGTCGGAACTCCCTTCCGCTCACTGAAGGCTTCGTTGCTACTTTTCAATCGGCTAGCACTTCGCTGAACACTAATTCACTTCGCTTGTCTAATACTAGAGATCCTCACTCGGTGGCTAATGCCAGAGACGCTCGCTGGCCAATGCCAGAGACACTCACTGGCTAATGCCAGAGACACACCTCATTCACTGAAACCCAAGCTTTTATATGCTGCAAACTGAGATACTTCACATTAACATATTACTAATAACCGCAAGCTAACTGTAAAATCCGAAAGAGCACACACACTCTAGAAAGTTAAAGTAAAAGAGAGGATAGATGTCGCTTTTACGCTTACACACTTGTTAACTTATTGACGTCACGATCTCAGAAACACTAGAGTGCCTTTATGGAAATGTCACTCCCTCACAACCCCCCCTCGGATTCTACAGAGAAAAAGGACTGGGCCAAATGCATGCCCAGAACTTTTCTTGTTATAAATTTCGAGCCGTAATAAACACAGTGATGGGTGAAATTTAGCGCCGAAACATAACTTTTAAAATATTAACTTTAACCCATCACAACCAAAAAAAACTCAGTTTGCCTCAAATATTCACATATTCAATCCAATCATTCTTCTATCTTACAAATAGCCTCCGTAAAACTTCCAAAAACTCGTAAAACTCTCAAAACTAATTACTTCTACTTTCAAAACAGCCCACTCCACTGGGAGTGCTAAAATTTCTCAAAACACTAAACTTCCGAAATTGTCCTCAATATTGCAATACAACTATAACATTACCAAAAATGATCTCTCCATAACTTTCCTAATACTAAAATTCGCACCAAGTCCAAAAAACCCAATGCGCAAAAATTTTTCTCATCCAAATACCGAACTCATCTAAAATTAAATTTTACTTCATACTCAAAATAACTCTGCTATTACGTAATACCTACATACCCATTAGCCAATGAACTAACTCCCAAAATTCTTCAGAAATTAACTCCACTTGAACAATAATTGGGGAACATACGTACAGCGTCATATCGCTGTGCTTATGCAACAATCAAAAAAAAAATTATCAAAAATTTACAAAATGGCGTCATCATGCTCTTCATCTGTATTAACTAAAAGAAAAATAGCAGAATCAATACATAACACAGGTATACTTCCCTGCAAGAAAATCACATTAACATTCAATTTTAATACAATACGATTTCAAATTCAAACGCAGCTTAAAAATTCGCAACTTGCGGAAACCATTCCCAACTAAAGTACAAACGCAACACATAAAACACGAACGATAAGGAGAAAGTTAATTCATTAAATGTTAGTATAAGAGATAGAAACGCGTGTCAAGGACTTCTTGACCGCAAAACACGTGCGCGCCTGAACCGCGGCGCGTGTACAAAATAACCCAAATTACTATCTGTACTTTCTGAAAATTTAAACATACATTAACATACATTTTATAACACATGAACAATATAACAATATAGTAACATTTTTAACAAATAACACAACAATTTAACAATAGATCCAGAATTTTTAAAAGCAGTTAAGACCAAAATCTCAAACATACATAAAACTAACAATTTTGCAAACAAATTTTGAACACAATTAAGCACTAATCGTGAGTCCGTCAAAAAATCCAAAAATGGCCAAAAGTACAAAACAGTCTTTCTGCTTTCTATTCCTTCATATTGCTACCACATATATGCACTCTAATAGAAATTTAATAAAGAACATTATCACCCAATCATAGAGATGATTCGCTGCTGGCTGGCTTCATACTACAGGATGGTTTTCTCCTCTTGTCCCAGAAACCTTGTACGAAGGATCTTTCGTCATCGGAACTGTACGGTGACGCCACAGTTGACTGTCGTGCCTGCAGCCTGGTTCTGAATGGATGCCGTGGGATACTTGTAGGTTCCGCTCGACGACTCTGCTCTGGCCGGTTCGCTGGGGTCACTCCATGGCGAGATTCACACTGTTGATGCCGGTAATCTGAGAGTTGTCTCCTCTTTCTAGACGCACCCGAAGTTACTGAAGATCCTAGGCCACGTTTCTTTCCGGATCTATGTTGTTTCTTATTAGGCAAAAATTCGGAATTTAAAGTTCGTTTAACAGTTTGCCGAGTGTCCATCTGAAATCTTTTCCGGGGATTAAGTACCGAAGATGGTGAACTATTAGATAATGTATGTTTGTGAGGTTGCTGTCTCATAAGTGGAGGAACGGGACAGTTTATAATCTTTTTCCTTTTATGGCACACAGAATCTGAAGTATTTGACACTGCTCTCTTATTTTTGTTATCATACTTTGCTCTCGGATTGCTAGGCTTTCGACTCTCAATAACAGTTTTTGGAGCTGTTTGACCAACTTTTCTTCTTGAATATTGATGAAAAGAATTAGATGAAGAAGTGCTGGACTCGGGACACTCATTGGATCGGGAATTTCGCGAAACACCACTCGACACATGAGAACCTTCACTACCATTTTCTCTAAACTTATAAACTCTAACGTGATCCAAATTAACCGTCATTCTTTCACCATTCACATCAACAACCAAATTATTATTTCGAACTTCTAAAACCTTGAACGGACCTACAAACTTCGGACCAAACTTAGCTACTCTCTTTTGACGACTTGAACTTAACCAATGCTTTTCTACTAACACAAAATATCCAACTTTCACTTCTAACTCCCTTCTACGCATATTATAATACTGAGCTTGCTTTTCTTGCGCTTTTCCCATCTGAACTTGAGCTTCCTTAACCAACCTCTCAATAACCTGGCACATGTACTGACTTTCCGCATCTGACACCATAACTAGCCTTTGGAATGGAGTAATGACTTTTCTACCCAAAAACAATTCAGCTGGCGTTTTCCCCGTCGACTCATGAACTGCTGTACGAAGTGCGTACGCAAAATGCTGAAGAAACTGGTCCCAATTTGCATGATGAGAACCAACATATGAAGAAATCATTTGAATTAATGTACGATTTACACGTTTAGCCATATTAGACTGAGGAAGTTCCTTACCGTCCCCAGTCTCCAACTTTTCACACAAAGACTTAAAAATATTAGATATAAAATCATAACGAAATGGTTTACTAGCAACTAGTGCGTCAAAACCAATATGAATTTCATTCCTTAAACTCGGTTTATCTGAAAAAACCTCTCCAAATTCATTCAAAAACTTATTAAATTCCTCCTTCTCAATTTCACTTAACCCCGACTCCTCCAAATTAACTGACACTGAAACATGCTCTTTCTTACTCACATTCTCATCATTATTCGCGATTAACGACTTTTTAAAGAAATCCAAACTAATTCCTCTATCCTTCATATAATCCACACCAACTATACAATGCACTGTTAATCCATCTAACACACAAAACTCCCAACATGTCTTAACCGAACGAATTTCCACTTCCAATTCTACTGAACCTTTATTATCGCAAGCTACTCCCGGTGCCGACTGAACCACCAGACTTGACCTCTTCAACTTCTTATACGAAAAATATTTCCGATAACAATCAAAAGAAATGAACGACTTATCTGCCCCTGTATCGAAGACACTTTTAACGACAATACCATCTAACACAATTAACACTTCAGGTAACTCAACCGGATTAATAGTAATTTTATTCAAACTCACCGAAGACATTTCCGACCTCTGAACACATTTGTTTTGCATTGACCTATTTTCAACATTCTCATCCGAAGTTAATCTCCTTACTTGCGAAGAAACATTCCTGTCCCGTACTCCCCCTCTCCGATCATAACCACTATTCTGTCTATTTCCATCCATATTTCTCTCACCACTTCTAAAATTATTAGCACCATCACAATTCCTATTACCATTACTCGTATTCGACATATTACGACCAAATCCATCATTTCTATTACGCAAATTACTATCCGGAAATCGCTGCCCCCCTCTCACAAAATTACGTTCCCCCTCATTTCTCAAATTACTATCCGTGACCGGTCTCTGACGAGGGTTACGCAAATCCCGTTGATCCGAGCTATGCCGAGTCTCATACTTCGATAGTAACTGGTGCATTTCTGCAAAATTCTTCAGTGCTCTAACTTCAATAAAGTCCTGTATACTTGGATTAAAAAGAGGAAAAACAATGTCCAACAATTCCTCAAATGTGATATCTAAATCTAATTTATTTTTTAGTTCAAGCTTACGTAGATAGAATTTTGACGCCGACTCATAAATATTCTGCCTGTTGCAATAGAACTTTTTTCTCAAACTACTCTTATCTTTAACGGGAGGAAATGCCTTCTTTAACTCAATCACAGTTTGTTCAAATCTTTTCGCTTCATCAGTAATCAAAAACTTTCCTATATTTTCCAACCACAAAAGTGCTTCGCCCTTCAACGAGCATTTAAGCACTACGTATCTACTTTTCTCAGGTATATTATTGAACAAAATATAATCATCTAATTGAACTAAAAATTCACTAATATCACCCTCACCGGTGAAATACACACGTGGCACAATCTCACAGTGTCCGATGTTTCGTTGGGCGCCATTTGTAACGGTAAACCCACGGTGGGCGCCATTTGTAACGTTACATGCATGCTGAGCGTCATTTGTAACGTTTGGTTGGTCGTGGTGGAGGTTAAATGTAGACATACTCAGTAATTTAGGATAAAATAACAAAGTTTATTAAAGTGATAATGGCTGAAGGGAAGTGGAGCAAGACTTAAATTTACACAACTGAAAACACTATGAACAGCTAAATCATACTCACAGGCTTCGGCCTAGCTCAGTCGGGGCACCTTCTAATACTTTCCGCTACCTCTTGGCTGATCTGCTAGATAAAGCTTAATTAAACAGCCCGTGGCTGTGGGTAATCCTTTATTCACAAACAATCCAAATGAAACTAAGAGGTTTCTTACCCCGGCCAACTCTCAAGTCAACTGTCGGAACTCCCTTCCGCTCACTGGAGGCTTCGTTGCTACTTTTCAATCGGCTAGCACTTCGCTGAACACTAATTCACTTCGCTTGTCTAATACTAGAGATCCTCACTCGGTGGCTAATGCCAGAGACGCTCGCTGGCCAATGCCAGAGACACTCACTGGCTAATGCCAGAGACACTCACTGGCTAATGCCAGAGACACACCTCATTCACTCAAACCCAAGCTTTTATATGCTGCAAACTGAGATACTTCACATTAACATATTACTAATAACCGCAAGCTAACTGTAAAATCCGAAAGAGCACACACACTCTAGAAAGTTAAAGTAAAAGAGAGGATAGATGTCGCTTTTACGCTTACACATGTTAACTTATTGACGTCACGATCTCAGAAACACTAGAGTGCCTTTATGGAAAGGTCACTCCCTCACACTATGACTTGTACATGGGGGTGAAAAAATACATTTTCCTTAGGGTGTCCATATTGGGTACAGGTACCTTACATAAACTTTTATCTTGTTCTCCAAATGCTATGGTGAAAAGCTTCCTACATGCTCCTTATGTCCTTCATAGTTATATATATATATATATATATATATATATACAGAGATAACCGATCATCTATACATATAATAAAACAGTAGGACCCGGTGTGTCTGTACATTGAAGATAATTGACAAAAATGGAGTCAGGGCGATAAAAGAAAACCAATGAAACACAAAAAAATTTTTTTTGAATTTTTTGTCTGTCTGTCTGTCTGTCTGTCTGTCTGTCTGTTTGTTCGAGGTTATCTTCGTAACTACTGAATGGATTTTTATGCGGTTTTCACTAATGAAGAATGCACACTCCCGGGCAGTGTATAGGCTTTGATTCATCAAAATCGGACAACAGACAAAAAAGTAACAAAAAGAAACAAAAGAAACTATTAGGTGCGCTGCTCACGTTTTTTAGTACATAACTTTTTTAGTACATATAAAATCCAATAGATGTCACTGTGCGATTTTAAAACGCGCTATCGTTATGTTTTCGCCAGTCTACTTAAGTATGAGAAAGTTTCAAGCTGGCTGTCGTTCCATGTGGTTTAGTCGGTAGAACGTCAGTGCGCCATACTGATGGCCCGGGTTCGATTCCCAGCATGGAATTTTTTTTCACTATGTTGGCATTAACGCCTATAAGCAATTAAAAGAATTTGAAATATTGTATTCAAGGCGAATTTTCTCTCTGGGAAAATTTCCTTGCATTAATATGTCAGTGTAATTTTTTTTTCGATTTAATTTTTTTTTCGAAACTTTGTTTTTCTTAAAAAATTACAGTAAATATTTGATATTTCCCAACGTTTTTTGAATGATCGACTTGCTTTTTTTTTTTAATGTATGTCTGAACCTTATCTAACTACTTCTTCAAGATTTCTTTAGATAAACCGACCAGCGTAGCGGGCGAAGGCCGCTAGTATTTAACTAAGACATAGTAACCATTTCATACCACATTCACGAGAACTTCATGTTATTTTTAACGTTTTCCTTTTGGTATGTTCACAAATGATCGTTTTTCTATGTAACTGCTGTCATGTTCGGTGAATGAATCTCTAATAAACTTCTTACACGATACCTGTGTCAGTCGCCCTTCATCGTTACATTTTGCTACGCAACTCCTATATATTTTTTTTTTAAGGTCACATATGTAATATAACATCTGCATATTGGCATGTAAATATTTAGAGTTAGAAAAACACGTTCTGAGATTTTAAAAACTTATGTACTTTTTTTTATTTTGTAAGAGAATTATAGCATATAATACTAAACAATATTATTTTAAAGATGTTATGCGTTACAAATTTTTTATTTGGTATAGACTATTTTAATTCCACTAGAGCATTGAATCTTGGAAGTAAATATAAATATCAAAGACATCTATAATTGAGGTTTAAATTTCTGTATTTATTAGATGTTAAATTTGCTTTCACAACTTTTCTAGTTTTAACAGATTATTAAATGATAAATTGTCAAAATGAAACTAAAAAATGTAAAATCAAATCCAATATAGAATTTAATATTGCATGGAACTTATTATTTATACAATGTTGCAGAAAATGTTACAGGAAAAATTTTTTTAAATATACAAACGCTAAAGTGAAACATATTTGAATTCCCTGTAGTAGTAGTATCATTTGTAAAGGTATTGAGTATGATACTACTGTAACTAGAATTCTACATTGTGAAATATAAACAGATTGGTACAAAAACAAACACCAGTTTATTAGTCGATTTTTAAAAGTTTTTTTCAGTGTGGGAAATTTCTCTCTAAGCTGGTTATTATAATATCTCTTCAAAATCATCATTGGTTTCATTTAAATAAAAATATATTTAAAATCATATGTTGCATAAAAGAATACATAAACCTCAAGAAAAAAAAAAGTATCTCTAATGTCAAAAGTAAAATATTTTAATAAGAAAAGAGTACTTCATTAATTTCAAAAGTTAACTGGAATGTATTTCAGTTACATTCTAAAAACTGTCATTTTATCAAAGTATTAACATTATTATTATTATTATTATATTCATTTTTAATACTATTACATTTAGAAGATTTTAATTTCGTAAAGATTTTGATCGCATTAACAGAATTAAAACTAAACAAATTTCACTAATTGTATCGTTCTAATTATCAACTTAGTTTTTGTTGTAGATACAGTGGTAAATGTAAAATATTTTACTTAAAAATATAGAACTATTTTCTGATTAAAAAAAATAACTAAAATGTATTTCAGTTACATTCTCAAAATCAGTCTTCTTATGAAAACATTTGTATTATTATTATAATTATCATTATATTAATTCAATACTGTTATTTTTAAGGAAATTTAATTTTGTAACAAATTTGAGAAAATTTACTACAAAAGTAACTCTAAAAGTTTTTTTTTTTTTTTTTTTTTTTTTTTTTTTTTTTTTTTTTTTTTTTTTTTTAAGTAACAGGTTTTAGTATATGTTTCTCATTGTATCAACTTAGTTTTTGTTATAGATACAGAGGTAAATGTAAAATATTTTACTTAAAATTATAGAACTATTTTCTGATTAAAAAAATTAACTAAAATGTATTTAAGTTACATTCTCAAAATTACTCTTCTTATGAAAACATTTGTATTATTATTATAATTATTATTGTATTATTTCAATACTATTATTTTTAAGGGAAAATAATTTCGTAACAAATTTGAGAAAATTTACTATAGAAGTAACTCTGGAAGTTTTTTTTTTTTTTTTTTTTTTTTTTTTTTTTTTTTTTTTTTTTTTTTAAGTAGCCGGTTTTTGTATATGTTTCTCATTGTATACTTTGCTTTTCTGTTCATATAATGAACAGAATGAAAAAAAAAATGACAAATATTTTAGCACTGTTGAATGTAAAACATTTTATTGAAAAACAATAGAGTCGTTTATTATTTTTTTAAAGTAAAAAAAAATGGACAGACTCATTGAATAAAGATCTCAGACTTTTAATGAAATTGTTAATGTTATTATTATATTTATTTATTTATACTATATATTTTAGAAGATATTTTTTAGCATATGGTTATTATTATAATCTTAGTTTTTACCGTTGATACATTTTTTTGCAGTTAAAATATTTTATTTCCCTTCAAAAGTAAGTCTTTGAGGTAAACAAACCAAAGTAACAGCCAAGATTCCATTTGTATGGTTCAGTCTATTTCAATATTTAAATGCCGCAATTTATTTAAATATCTAGAGCCGCACGATGCTCACGAACTGTCATTCTTTATTATTATTTCCATTTCTTATTTTACGTTTTTTATTTTTTACTGTAATGAGCGTATGAAATATTTACATAACATTACTAAATGTTTTTAAAATTATCAGATATTTAAAAGAGGGTTTGAATTATATTGTTAGTACAGGAAACATAGTAAGCAGATACAAAATGGATACATTTTGACGCCGCGTGTCATATATATATATATATATATATATTTAGTTGTTCACCTGTAGGAACGAATGCTCTTACACAGTCTAGTAATACAAGCATTAACTTTTTCCCTACTTGCGCTCCATTAAAAGAAAAAATGTTGACAAAATAATGCTATTGGCACAAATGGTATCAGATAGTATATTTATTTGAATAAATTCTATACTCCATCTAATGGATGCATTGTATAATTGATTCCTTACGAACTAAATGCGATTCCTTTTAAAAGTAATAAATATAAAAATTAAAAACTTATGTAATATAAATAGTTCTAACTTAAATAAGCAGAAGAAACGGAATATATTAAACTATTTTAATGGAAAACAAAACTGCATTTTTAAAAATTTCGAAAATTTCAAAGAAAAAAAAACGAAATTTTTCTATAAATTTACACAAATTTTTAGTTAAATGCATTCAATTAAGTTTCTTGTCCTCATTTTATACTCATTTCCTTTTCCTATAGCTGATTCCCTATAGAGATTTTTATGTCTTTATTTTTATATGTTTTTATCTTTGTCAAATGTTGCAGTTAAAAACACTTATAAATTTTTTGCAATGTTAGAAGAAATATTAAAAAAAGAAAAGTTAGTTTTCCTTATTTTTTTTTTAACTTAGAAAATTTTTGAGAGAAAAATATCCCATAATTTAGCGGGGATTTTTCCCGGCTGAATCATAAAACCTATACACTGTACAATATAGCAAGATCTCTCTTTAACTCAATAAGTAAGTGGTACATCCATTCTCATACATTCTCCTGCTCAAACTCCAGGGCGGCGAGAAACGGATTATGCACAGTGTTGAGCAACAGAACCTTGTGTATTTTTAACGATGTTAATTTACGGCGTCTATTCAAAATTTAACGAATAAATTCTTTGTCATTTAAAAGAATCTTGTTTTTTCTAATCTCTGTAATTTTACATATGACTTATTTTGATAATGAATTCTCAGTAATTTTCTCAAAAGTTTTTTAATCGTGTGGGTGCAATGCTATGAAAAATACGCGAGCTTTAAATCCTGTTTCCTCGAAAATTTCCTGACCAATTTTGATGAAAAGAAATTTTCCATTTCTCATTTTTTTTTAACCTTGTTAAATTATTTTAAAACTGTCTGCCACATATAATCCCATACTTATTCTCGTACATGAAAGAACTTTTTATTAAAAGCGCTCAAGTACTTTGATAGTTAATAGGTATTTCAGCTGAAGTTTTCGGAGAGCTAAAAATCTTAGTAAATTCTTACCTGTGGGAAGTTCTTGCGCAGTTTTCTGGAAAACATGAATTGAAGTATATCTGTATTGAATAAAATGTACTTATTTGTAATAAATTAGTATAAAATGCTAGAATAAAATTAATATGAGTGGATGTGGCGTCTCAGTCATGTCTCCTATTAGTCCTTTTGATCCCATTTTTAAAAATAATATATATTATGAATGATGCGGCATTTCTAAAGGTAATTTTTTTGAAACTGGTTTTAGAGATGGAAAGAGAAGAGTCCATACATGGCTTGAAATTGTATGTATATATTCTTAGTTTATAATGGACTATTTGAAATGTATACAGGTAAAAATGCTATTCTAGTAGTTTCCTTCCCAGTTTATGCATTTATTAATATCAAAAGAGGAATAGTTATATACATAAATATATAACTATTCCGTTTATATATATATATATATATATTATAAAGTATAACAATAATAATAATAATAATAATATCAACAATAATAACGATAATAATAAATTCCTTTAAGCTATGAATCGCATAGTGCTAGTGCAAGTAGAATGATTTAAATATCCTCACAGTAAAATACTCCTTAAACTGTGCAAATTTTAAACAATATAGCGCTGTGTGTCTAATTTTAAAATCATTACGTGCAGTCTAAGACAGCATCTGTTCAAGAATAGATGCTAATCCAGATTGATATAATCCAAGAACCTGTATAAATCTTAAATATTTGTTAAAATAATTTACTCCAATATATTTGTGTTATTTATTGTAGCACATTTGTAAATAATCAACTAATTGTACTCAATGTACTGTAATTGACGCTATTTCTTTTTATTAGCATTTTCCAACAATTTTGAAAAGTGCTGATGCATTCGGTTTGTCTGGCCGTCTGTCCGTCTGAGCGGATGGCCGTCTGGCCGTCTGTCCGCGTTCTAACTCTCGTAAATATACTCGGGTTGAAATGAAATTTTTGACTTTATTTAGGTTTCCCCTAGAACGAAACCTATTGAAAATGAAGTTTCTACCATGATTAATTTATTTACAGTGACAGGCAAAAGTTTCCCATTACATTACGGCCTATCGGGAAAAATCGTTTCAAATGAATTTTAACGTTTATAACACTTTCCAAAAGTTTGAAAAGTGCTTATGCATTCAGTTTGTCTGTCCGCGCTCTAACACCTGTAAATATACTCGAATTGCCCAGAAATGTTTGTATGTTATTGGCGATTACCCTAGCACGAACCCTATTGAAAATGAAGTGTCTACCATGAATAGTTTATTTACTGAGGGAGTCAAAATTTTTCCATTTTATCATGGCCTATGAAGAAAAATCGTTTCAAAAGCATTTTAAAGATGCTAGACTCCGTCAAACATACTGAAATGTACATGCATTTAAGAGGTGCACTAAAATATGAATTCTATAAAATATGCGGTGAAAATATGACTATTATTCCTTTACAGGGCCACACAAAAGGATTCCATTGGATAATGGTAAAGAGGGGAGGGGAATAGTGTGCGACATTTATAAAATATATTAAACTGTTTCACGTATATCAAAACTGATGTATATCGCTGAGGCTTAATATAAATTATACTTTGTATAATATGAAGTACATTTCATTTAGAGGGACACACAAAGGATTTTAAATAGTATATTCCTTCCGACGGACTGTATATGTTTCTAATGATGGCTGATAGGTGGATGTAATACATTTTAATTATGATAAACGCATTTAAGTTTCACTAAATCTTCGTACATTATAATGGTGTGTATAAATGTTATAGTTGATATACAGGACTATCCAAAAGAGCTCACCAACGTTACTGAGTATGAGCGTAAATTACTTAAAGGTGGTTCTTAAATAAGGTATACATTTTTATGCTGAACTGCATTCAATTTACAAAGAAATGTTAGCAGAATATAGATGAAATGATATACAGGGCCACGCAAAGAATTGTGCACATGGACACTTATGAATGATAATTTATAACAATGTAATTTCAGTTGTTTTAAGAGTGTTTTAGTTTAAAATGAATTTAAATCTTGCTGACCTGTAATAAAGATACAAGGTACACTTCAGGGCTGAACAAATGTTTTCAATTATGTTTCCCATTTATTAGTACAAATTGCTCAAAAAGAAATTTTAAGCTTTTTTCTTGCTATACTAAATTTTTCTATTTTAAATTATGTATATCAACTAACAAATCAAATACAGGGCTGAGCAAAAGTATTGGCTATATACCCTTATTTCCCTAATAAACGAAGTTTTGTTAAAGATTTCATGAAGTGTTGGAAAGTGCTTCAGAATCTATGCTTAACGCATGATTTTTCTCACTTGTTAAATATAAGAATTGGACGAAATATAACGGGACTTAATAACAAAAGGAACATTACTTGATATAAATATAACATATCACTTCATAGTTTACACATGTAACCTCTTCACTACACTGTAAAACTTTTGTGGAAACATTACTCCATACAATTGTTGTAAAAATAGTGGCAAATGCTGCCTCCAATTTCATGGCGTAATTGTTTTCACATATGCAATGGTGTAATTTAAACGTATATTACTGGTGCAACATGACAATGTTACACCAGTTTTAACGGTTAAAATAATCCATAAAATTGGTGGCAGCAATGCTGCCACCAATTTTACGGAGTGACGTTTCCCCAAGTGTTTCTCACTGTACAGTATATTAACTCAATATTATCAATTATTACAGAGTTGTTTCTAAAATTGGACAAAACGGAACAACAAGTCCATATATATGGATCTATTGAGCGAAAGAATATACATTAACTTGAAATATTTTTTATACAAAGCACTTATTAAGCTGTATAATTAATGGTTCTACAGTATATACATTGGAATATTGCAATGTAAAATGTCATTTCTTTTCTATATGCTTTTTTTTATTTTAAGAAGTTATCGTAAAAAATACATGCTTTATTTATCACTTGATCATCTAAAATATTAGTAACGGAACCGACAAACATTGCTTACGTAACACGTTCCAATCTAGTGCATGTAAATTATTATTGAATTTTTATGCACTAGTGTGTGATCTCCGTTACACAAAAATATCTAGATGCGTAAGAATATCACGTAAAAAATGAATACCGTATTTACTCGAGTATAACGAGCACTTTTTTTGTCAGAAAAATAGGGCAAAGCTTCTAGATGCGCGTTATACACGAAATAATTTTTCACTGCTCGATGCAATCACACCATATACATATGAGTCATGAGATGTATTCAAAGAAGAGATAATCACTCGGAAAATCTTACTTAATTGAAGTAATAATGAATCTCTTTTTCACTCCTTGCACTTTATTATAGAACAGAGGTAGTATTATTATTTAAACGCTAATTTGCAATTCTTACTGAAGTCGTTCAGTCCCTACTCGAGGTCTAAAAATGTATTTTCGCCTTGTTTTCTGCCTGATTTAATGTTTGTTTTGACTTTCTCTAAAAAATTCATTTAGTTATTTATTCATTTGCGTATAAAATTTGTGGGTCACGTTATATACGAGATTTTAATAAATTCGCCATTCTTTCTCCTGAAGTATGGGGTGCGGGTGTAAATACGGTATTTAAAAGTTAAAAAAAAATGTTTACTTTTTTTTACAAAAATGAATCAGCAGTATATACTTCGATGTTTTATAAAGTTCTAAAAAACTTTTTCCTTTAAACTGGTTTTACAGAGATAAAAGGAAGAAAATGACAACTTCAAATGGCGTGCCCATGATCCAAAGGGCAGAATGTACTATAGATTTGAAATATATCCAACTAAAATACTATTCAGGTAGTGTGCTTTAAAAATTTATACAGATTTTTATTTCAAATCAGGGATTCTAAGAATTTTCTAAAATAGTTTAATCTTGATTTTCATGATTTTATTTTCACAGTTTCGTAACAAAATGGTTGTTTTCAGAGACCGAAAATACAGAATCTGCTATCTTAAAATAGCATGTTCTTACTTTTATTGGTATAATGCATCATAGATTTTGAAAGTATTTGGATAAAAAAAGATTTATGTAATGTTCTTTGAAATTTTACATAGTTTTGGATTTCAAAAGGCACTTCCTGAGGGATTCTTTTAATAATAATTTCATCTTCATTTTCATAATTTAATTTTCGTAGCAACGTAACCAAATAATTGTTTTCAGAGAGCAAGTATCTATACATGAAATGAAATTTCCATGATCCTGGTGGTAGAAAAGACTGTATACTAGAAAATATTTAGATAGAAAGGTTTTTTTGATAGTGTTCTTTAAAATTTTATATCGTTCTGAATGTCAAAAAAATGTATTCTAAGAGATTTCTACAAAAGTTTCATCTTCATTTCAATAATTTTATTTTCTCAATATCGTGACAAAATAACTGATTTCAGAGAGCGAAAGGGAAGAATAAAAGATCATCAAATGGCGAGCCCATTAGGGTGGTTCGAAAAAACAAAAGTTTTTATTTCCAAATCGCTATAGTGCGGAAAAGTTGTGATTGGTAAATACAAAAAAAAAATAATAATAATTTTTCAAAGCGGACAATACCTTCCGATCGCGCAAACCACCTAAAAATAAAAAAAAAAATGAAAATTTCCGATTTTTTCCGATTTTTTCCGATTTTTTTTTTTTAAATATTACATATACATATATTTTATCACTATAGAGAAATGTATTTGAATATGGTACTGTTTAATAACAATAAAAAAATAAATTGCGTTTAGAGAATATCTTCCGATCGCGTAAGCTCATTAAAAAGCGGGGTGAAACTCAATTATCCGTGATTTTGATGTATTAAGAAAATAATTAAATAAGTTCAGTTTGCGGTCTCATGTTAAAATTCAAATGTAAATTAATACTATTGAGCACATTATGCTATTTTTGAACAACCGAGATCTTACCACGACGAGATCGCTGCAGGGCGAAAAGGTTTAGTAGTTTGCGCAACTCCTGTTAGCCACGTTGCGAAACATCGCTGAAGTCGCCCTACGTGTACATACTCATCGCTCCTCAATCTCGTCCACTTGCAGAGTACGCCATTTCGTATCAGTAAGCCCGTAAACGAATTTCGTTTTTTAATTGGGTGTATTATGTTATTTTAAATACATTAACAAGTGACTTAGATACGGATATGCATATGCCGTTGACCAAGAAAATTGCTAGACAATCTTTTCATTGTTCTACATTCGGCCATCCAAGAGATTTTGTACCAGATATTCTACCAAAAAACGAAAATAGCGCCTGTATACCTAAGAACTGTATACCTAATTCTGTATACCTAAAAGACACTAAAGAACACATTTTAAATAATTTTAAATACTTGTAGAATTGATATAAAAACACTTCTGAACTTTTTCAATAAATGCGTCCATATAATACGCATTGATATGTAGAATGATACATGTTTGAAGATGTTTTATAGTAATCCTAAACAGGTATGTGTTGTCCCTCGTGATATTTGTCTCAGAACTGAGGAGGATAAATAAAGTATCGTCCTTTCTTCCATCAAAATATATGTCATGTGGTTCTTCTGAATCCATTTGAATTTGACGTAATTTTTTTCTAGTGCGGCTCATTTCCATTCTAATTTTGTATCAATCAATAACTTGAAAAGCATCTGTTTTGGTTATTACAGCAATATTTTTTAGCACACTCAACGCTATAACAGCACCTGCAGGATCAAATTCACCATTGCTATCGCAATCTAACGATTAAAATTGTAACTCCACATTCATTTGCCATGGTAATTTATTCTACTTAAATCTGATAGGCTGTATCGGTCATGGTAATGAGATTTTACATATATCTACATTAGCATTAAAACTCTCCTGTATTTCATCTAAATGCTCAAGATCCGCTTCAACAGATTTGAAAGGTTACCTTTTCAATATATAGTTTCGTCGTGAAAATCTTGTATTCAGTGTTTTTCCTCCTTTACCAATTTTCCCCGTTCCATACTTTCTCTGGAGGTAGATAAATCTATGCTCAATGACTAGAATTTTATTGTGTTTTTCAGACAGATTTTATTGTGTTTTTCAGACGTACAATTAGTCTCAACCGGACTCTCCCTCAGATCTGGAGGCACTTTACAGGCGCAATTTTAATACATTACGTATTTCCAGGCAGTAATATCACAGAGTTAAGCTCCTTGTTTTTTAAATTCATCAACCTTTTACATAAAATCTGGCTTTTCCTTGTTTAGAATATAAGATTTAGTTAGTTTATAATACTTATCGTAGTAGGATTATGTAAATGATTCTATACTCAGAAACTTTTGGGATTGACGCCTTCTAATAGATATATTTTATTTTTTGTGCCACTGTATTGCTCACAGATAGAAATTCACTTTAATGTTATTGAGTTTACTTGCTAATAGAAACTTCTCCTCAAAGCAGCATCGAAGAACATCTTCATGTGTTGGAAAAATATTTGGCAGTAAATCTCTTGGATGGCTAAATATAGGACAATGAAAAGATTCTCTAGTAATTTTCTTGGTCAACGACATATGCATATCCGTATCTAAGTCACTTGTTAATGCATTTAAAATAACATAATACACCCAATTAACAAACGAAACTCGTTCACGGGCTCAATGATACGAAATGGCACACTGTGCAAGTGGATGCGGTTGGGGAGAGATGGGTATGTTCTATGTACACGTATGGCGACTTCAGCGCTGTTTCGCAACGTGGCTAACAGGAGTTGCGCAAACTAATAAACCTTTCCGTCCTGCAGCGATCTCGTCGTGGTAAGATCTCTGTTGTTAAAAGATGGCCTAAAGAGCTCAATAGTATTAATTTACATTTAAATTTTAACATGAGACCGCAATCTGAATTTACTTAAATATTATAGTAATAAATAGTATATTTCTTAATACATGAAAATCACAGAAAATTTAATTTTCCCCCGATTTTTAATGAGCTTGCGCGACCAGAAGATATTCTCTAGACTCAATTTATTTATTTATTATTATTAAACAGTACAATATGAAAATATTTTTCACTATAGGGATAAAACATATGTATACGTAATATTTTTTAAAAAATTCTGAAAAAATCGGAAATTTTCATTTTTTTTAATTTTTAGGAGGTTTGCGCGATCGGAAGATATAGTCCAATTTGAAAAATTCTTTTTTTGTTTTTCTTCTATTTACCAATCGCAACTTTTCCGCACTATAGCGATTCGGAAATAAAAACTTTTGTTTTTTTCGCACCACCCTAGTGCCCATGATCCCAAGGATAGAATGGACTACAGATTTAAAATATATCCAACAAAAATACTAATCAGACAGTGTGCTTTAAAAATTTATGCAGATTTAAATTCCAAAAGAAGGATTGTACAGAATTTTTTGATAGTTTCGTTTTCATTTCCATAATTTAACATTCGTAGCATCGCAAAAAAATAATTGTTTTCAGAGAACGAACATGAAGTATCTACACATGAAATGACATTTCCATGATCCTGGTGATAAAATAAACTGATAAATATTTAGATAAATTTTTTTTTATAATGTTTTTTAAAATTTCATTTAGTTTTGAACATCAAAAAATATATTCTAAGAGATTTTCTACAATAGTCTCATCTTTATTTAAATAATTTTATTTTCGCAGTATCGTGACAAAATATCTGATTTCAGTGAGCGAAAAGTGAGAGTATGAAATCATCAAATGGCATGTTCATGATCCTAAGGGTAGAATGGACTTTAGATTTGGAGTATATCCAACTAACAACAAGTACTATTCAAGTAGTGTGCTTTAAAAATTTATATATAGATTTGAATTTCAAAAGAGGTATTATAAGAAATTTCTATAATAGTTTCGTCTTCACTTCCATAACTTTATATTCGCAGCGTTGTAACAAAACAACCGTTCTCTGGGAGAGAAAATACAGAACCAGCAATCGTGAAATGGCATGTTCTTACTCTTATGGGGGAATGTACCATAGATTTTGAAAATATTTGGATAAAAGAAACTATTTAAGTAATGTTCTTTGAAATTTTATATAGTTTTGAATTTCAAAAGACGCATTCTAAGAGTTTTTTTTTATAATAATTTTATTTTCATTTCCATAATTTAATATTCGTAGCATCGTAACAAAATAATTGTTTTCAGAGAGCGAAAATGAAATATCTACACATGAAATGAAATTTCCATGATCCTGGTGGTAGAAAAGACTGTATATTTGAAAATATTTAAATAAAAAGGTTTTTTGAAAGTTTTCTTTAAAAAGTTTTATAGCTTTGAATATCAAAAAATGTATTCTAAGGGATTTTCTACAATAGTTTCATCTTCATTTCAATAATTTTATTTTCGCAGTATCGTTATATAATATCAGAGAGCGAAAGGGGAGAATGTGAAATCATCAAATGACATGTCCATGATCCTAAGTTTAGAATGGACTATAGATTTATAATATATCCAACAAAAATACAATTTTTGCAGTGTTGTTAATAAAATTTATACAGATTTAAATTTGAAAAGAAGGACTGTACAGATTTTTTTATAGTTTCGTATTAATTTCCATAATTATATATTCGCAGGCTCGGAAACAAAATAACTGTATAATGCAAACTTGAAATGACATGTCTATGCACCTAAGGACAGACTGTTAAAACTACAGGGTACTATATTGCATCTTTTAGGGGTGAAAGGATTGTCTTACTGGTGACACCCCTACGGGAGTCAGAATGACACGATTAATTAGGGTGAAAAGATGGCACCCATAATCCAGAGTGTCACATAATAAAAAGAAATTATAAAACGACATTTGTTTCGCGAAGGATTCGAATCCAAAACGCCTGGTTACAAGCTCAACGCTCTAACCGTTCGGCCATCGAGATCACCTTCAAAGTCTCCCTGAAATGCTCAAATGGCCTGAAATTCAAAGATTGCTTAATATAAAAAGCTCGCGAAAATTTAGCCATCTGAAGGTCTAAATGAAATTGAGATAGCTTATGCGCCGTCTTCGTAGGTCGGAATTGCTGTTTTGATGCATCAGAGACGGCGAGATGAAGAGGAAGGACACATATCACAGAGCATGCACAGGTGACTAAGGCGTGAAAATCTTCCAACGGTGTGCATTGCGCGGTCCCCTAATTAGCATGAATCATCCATCGAAGGATTAACCCCTTAACGCGCAGTGTTGCCGGGTCGGCAACACCTAAAGTTCCCCCTGTTTAGAGACACAAAAACTCCGTGAATATTTTAAAAACTACTCTAGTGGCTGCTTTAAATCTTTCTTATGAGTTCTAGATGGTAGCATCACAGAGATCAAACTCTACTGTTTTTAAATAATACGTAAAATGTTTTACTTTAATACGCGCTTCACAGCAATGCTCTTCTCACTGCGCTTATCAATGCTTTACATATGAGAGGTTACCACTTCGGCAACAGCTGTATAATTAAAATGGTTAGTGCAATTTTTACAAAATAATACATGTGCACTCCTCTAGGCCTAAATAGATTGCCTATTTTTTTCTTTAAATTCCAACATTAAAGAGCAGTGAGCCGGAAAGGGTCAACGGCACCCCAAACACATTTTCAAGCCCGCGGGTTTCCAATGGTTTTACCTTTTCACACAAAAGCGCCAAATGCAACTGGTTTGTCATCTTTAATTTTAATTGTGCAAAATGGACTATAGATTTGGAAACAATTCAAATAAAAATTCTATTCTGCTGAAGTTCACTAAAATTTTAAATAGGCTTGAATTTAATAAGAGTGCTTCTAACAGATTTTTTATAATAGTTTTGTCTTCATTCTCATAATTTTATATTCTCAATATCGTAAAGAAAAAAAACTGTTTTCAGACAGCGAAAATGAAGGATTTGGAAACTTGAAGTGAAATGTCCAGACTACTAAGGACAGAATAGATTATAGATTTGGCTTGTTATGTAGATGTAAATACTATTCCGGAAATGTGCTTTAAAATCATTTGGCGATTTAGATTTTAAAAAAGGGAGAATTTCTGTAATAGTTTAATTTTCGTTTGCAAAATTTTATAACTATAGCGTAGTAACAAACTTATTTGTCTCTTAATAATCCGGAATATAACTGTAAAAATTTCGTCAAGCGTTGCAGACGGCTCTGTTATATCCAGTGAATGTATATTATTATTTATTCCTTTGTATTGTGTGTAATTCTTTCTTAGAATAATAAATTGAAATAAAAATCTTGCTTAGATTAAGTATCACTATTTTACATAAATGTCACGTTAAAAAAATATTTAAATATTTTCAAGAAATTTTAGTTCTTTTACAAAAGAATGAACAATATATACTTTGAAAATTTGACAAAATTCTAAAATACGTTTTACTCTAAACGGGAATCAGAAAGTTAAAAAGGAGAAGATGAAAACTTCGAATAGTACGTCCAAGATCCTAAGGATAGAATAGAGTATAGATTTGGAATATATCCAAATAAAAATGTTATACAGATAGATTCAAAATTTTATGTAGATTACGATTTCAAACGAGGGATAGAAAAAGAATTTTCTATAATATTCTCATTTTTATTTCGATAAATTTTTATTCCTCGCACCGTAAAAAAATTTTTTTAACTTATTCAAAATATAAAAACTAAAAAAAAATATTTAAAATTATTTTTTATTATTTAGGATGTGAACTGCGGTTGTCTTTGTGTAAAGGCATTTTTGGAAAATAGAAAGACTAATTGGTTTAAAATTCCTAAAGTAAAGCACTCTCTCAATGGTACACTAAAATAAATAAATAAATAAATAAATTACCATCACAAACATATGTTACACTTCTAAAAAAACTGATTTTGTAAGTTAAAATGAAATTTCAAAATAGTTTATATTCAAAACCCAATTATGATAGGCATGTAAACTAGTGTGATTTGGCAATCCCAAATCTTATTTTCTATCCTATATAAGTTAATACTTCTTGAAAACTGCAGCATAGCAACGTCACTGATCGGGTGCTTTAAATCAAAATCTTGTCAGCAATAACTTATGTCAACTTATAACAGAATCCGAAATTTGATGAAAATTCGTGAATTAGTTCTTGAGATAGAAATATTGCAAAATCTTAAAAAAAAAAAAAATCTGCATAACAGCGCCAAAAGTTAGGTGATGTACATTAAAAACTAAAGGATCAATTTTTTATCAGAAACTAACTGAATCTTAAGTTTAAGTGAAATCCCGAAATCGCAAAAATGCAGCATATCGAAGCCATCTGTTGAACAATATACACTAAAAACTGAACAACAATAATCTATATCAGTGACTAAAAGAATCTGAAGTAATTGAAAATTTTGTATGCTAATTAAATGTAATGTTTTATGAAAATTGAAACACTTGTTCTTGATATATGGCTATTGTAGAAAATTTAAGTAATGCAGCATAACAGCGCACCTGATGAGTGATATAGAGCAAAAAATAATCTGATATAGTTTATATCAAAGTTTCGCAGAATCGAAAGTTTATTAAAATTCCGTGCATGAGTACTTGAGTTGGTGCTATTGTAATAATTGAAATTAACGCACCATGGCAGTGCCACCTGTTGAGCGATTTGCACCAAAACATAATCTAAATCGTGCTATATCATGTACGAGCTAAATCTAAAGTTTAATGAAAATGCAAGTACTAGTTCTTGAGATATGGCTATTGGTGAAAATGCGAATAATGCACCATAGAAACAGCAATTGTAGAGCGATATACGCCTAAACCAAATCAAATCTATTTTATATCAATGTCTAACAGAATCTTAGTTTTGTGAAATTCCGTGCATTAGTTCTTGAAACAGAGTGCCCACAAAATTTTTTTCAATACTCTGGTTGTCGGAAACAACCATAGTAACAGACTGACAGACAGACTAACAGACAGATTTTTTGCAAAAGCATGCTTTTCGAAATCTCTGACCCTTAAAGAGTGTAAATCCGTCGAAAAGTGGATTTCGAAAATTTTTAGGAATGCAATACTTTATTCCTTTAAAGATAGAAGAAAATAAAATTACGTTCACAGATATGTTTATGTTATATGGCTGAAATCTCGATAAATGAACATTTCGCTACACCGACATATTACATGTTGAAGCATATATACATAATTAATACGTACATACGTACTATATGAATTGATTTTTATAAATACAATTAATGCATGAAAATTTGTGGATACTGGGCGCCGACATGTTGTTTATATGTAAGTAACAATAAAACATGTCATATTCAAATTTATTCCTCACACAAATCTTACTTTTAAAATGATTAGAATTTAATTTTCTTTTTTCCTTTAAACGAATAAAAAGGTAAGCGATTTTATTTTCATTTCCTTTTGAAGTCAAAAAAAGGTACATCTTTTAAAGAGATTTACCAGTTATGAACAGGATTTAGAATGTGGAAAAAGAAGGAACGGTACATAGCTTGAAGTCGAAAATCCATATACCTAGGGGTGGAATTGTCTATTGATTTTAGATACCACCAGAATAAAACGTTATTCCCTTTACAGCTTTCAAAATTTTTGATATATGCATATTTGGATATCAAAGCAAGTTAATAAAAGTGATTTCCTGAAGAATATTTTATGAAATTACGTTGCTTTGCATTTAAAAAAATCATGAAAAAATACACGTTAAAGTACTTTTAAAATAATGAATCATCTATTTGAATAAAAAGATTATCGATATGAATTTAATTTAAAATCAATTTATCATGAAATAGTAAATTATATCTTATATATCTCGTTGCTTGATAATAATTAACAATCTCAATTTGCAATAGAAAAGTAAATTGTATACTCTTTAACCATTATTTCTAAAAAACAAATTTAGAAGTCCTCACGTTGTTGGTAAAATAAAATTATTTCTAGAGGACAAAGTAAAACAATTAAATATATAACAACTTAATATAAATCATATTCATACAATGAAGATTAAATTATTTAAAACCAATTTGGTTTTCTTTTTGAAAAGAAAAAGGGAATAACTTCTTTTTTAAAGGGAAGAAATCGACATGTTCGCAAGAATGTCATCTTTTATAAATTCGATCTATATAAAAGAATAGCATGAAATCTAAATAACCTGAATTAGAAAATTCCACATGCATAAGGGCAGTATAAGGTATCAATTTCGTCTAGCTTTTGAATGATGTGTTACATAATCTATAGCATTCATAATTATACTTTATATTCATTTTTAAAACATTTAGCGATACATTTACACAAAATGTATTTAGCGATACAACATACATTTGGTGACAGAACGCTCACATGCGGTTTATATGTAATTACCAACAAAACATGATATTCAAATTTATTCATCAAATGTAAATATTAACTTTATAAGTGATAAATCAGAATTTAATTTTCTCTCTGCTCTTCAAAGGAATAAAAAAAGTAAGCATTTTTATTTTCTTTTTCTTTTGAAGTAAAAAAAGGCACATCTTTCAAAGAGTTTTACCTGTTATAAACTGGATTTAGAAGGATAAAAAAGAAGGAACGGCGCATAGATTGAATTGGAAAATCCATATACCTAGGGGTGAAACGGTGCATTGATTTTAGATACCACCACAGTAAAACGTTATTTTATTTACAGCCTTCAAAATTTTTGCTTCATGCATATTTGAATATCAAAGCAGATTGATGATAAGTGATTTCCTCTAAAACATTTTACGAAATTACATTGCTTAGCATAAAAAATTGCAATTTAAAGTACGTTTTAAATAATGAATCATTTATTGCATAAAAACATTCCCGATATGAATTTAATTAAAAAAATCAATCATTGAATAATAAATTAAATCTAATCTACCTCGTTGCCTTGTTAATAATTAGGAATCTTATGTGATATTGGTAATTTGTATCCTCTTTAACTTTTATTTCAAAATACCGAATTTTCAGTCTGCACCCTGTCGGTATAATAACATTATTTTTAAAGGGTAATGTTAAATAATGAATTATACAACTTCTGAATATAAATCATAATCAAACATTGACTGATTGAATTGTTTAAAACAAAATTAATTTTCGTTCTGGGGAAAAAAGAAATAAGAATTTTTTAATGGCATATACAGACATCTTTGCAAGAATTTTATCTTTATCTTAGATTGGGTCTAGATAAAAGAATAACATGAAATCCAGATAACCTGAATTCGAAAATTTAGATGCATAACAACAAAAAAAATTACTATTTCAGTCTACATTTAGAATAATGCTTTATATATATATGATCTATATCATTCAAAATTATTAATATAAATCATTCAAAATCATTCAAATTCTTAATATAAATTTGAAAAAATTTAGCCACGCATTTCCAAAAACTACATTTAGCAACACAAAATATATTTCACGATTGGACGCTGACATTTATATAGTTACCAATGGTTTAAATGTAATTACCAATAACACATATAATATTCAAATTCGTTTATCAAATGTAAATTTTACTATCAAAACGATAGATAAGAATTTAATTTTCTCTCTCCCTTTAAACGAATAAAAATGTAAGCATTTCTATTTTCTTTTTCTCTTGAAGTAAAAAAATATACGTCTTTCAAAGAGTTTTACCTGTTATGAACTGGATTTAGAAAGAAAAAATGAAGGAACGGCACATAGCTTAAATTGGAAAATCCATATACCTAGGGGTAGAATGGCCTATTGATTTTCGATACTACCAAAGTAAAATGTTATTCAATTTACAGCCTTCAAAAATTTTGCTGTCTGCATATTTGAATATCAAAGCAGATAGATGATAAGTGATATCCCCAAAAACATTTTACAAAATTACGTTGCTTAGCATAAAAAATCATGACTAAAATACACTTTAAAGTACTTTTTAAGTAATGAATCATCTGTTTGAATAAATGTATTAGCGATATGCATTTAATTTTAAGTCAATTAATCATGAAATAATAAATAATATCTTATCTATCTCGTTGCTTGATAATAATTAACAATCTCATTTTCCAGCAGAAAAATAACTTGTATCCTTGCTAAACTTTAATAAAAACAAGTTGTAAATTGCACGTGAAGCGTAGCAAATGAGGTGCGTTCGTACGATAACGAAATTTTAAAAATATTACTCTCATATATTAATCTCATAAAATTTTAAATAGTGAATTACAATTAAAACGCTCATCAAACAATGTTCTCCCTATACCATTATGTAATGGAATACTTTTGTGTGGCCTTGTAAATAAATAAAAAAAAATTTTGCACCACAAATTATGTAAAATGTATATTATCATATCTTATTTATTGTTGCATATAAATTTTATTAAGTTCGATTGAGTGTAACACCATTAAATGCATTTGAAACATTTTTCCCTATTGACCGTAATGTAACGAAGTAGTTTTGATTGTCCCTGTAATTGATCTATGCATCCGATTTCCATAAAATTTGAAATAACTCGACAAAATTATGTAAGAATGATGTATTTTAAATTTCAAACGTCTAAAATACATTTGAAACTTTTCCCCCATTGACCGTAATGTAACGGAATACTTTTGATTGTCCCTGTAATTGATCTATACATCCGATTTTCATAAAAGTTGAAATAACTCGACAAAATTATATAATAATTATGTATTTTAAATTTCAAACGTATAAAATACATTTGAAACTTTTTCCCCATTGACCATAATGTAATTGAATACTTTTGATTGCCCCTGTAATTGATCTATGCACCCGATTATCAAAAAATTTGAAATAGCTTGACAAAATTATGTAATAATTATGTTGCATTTGAAACATTTTTCCCCATTGAACGTAATGTAATGGAATACTTTTGATTGCCCCTGTAATTGATCTATGCATCCGATTTTCATAAAATTTTAAATGACTCGACAAAATTATGTAATAATTATGTATTTCAAAATTCAACCGATTCGGTTGGGTAGTTTTTGCGTTGTTATATGCGGACAGATGGACGGACAGACAGACGGACAGACGGACGGACTGAACGACCACTATAGGTGCTACGTATTTACATAATTACGAACGCACCTAAAAACGAATTTACAGTCCCTAATTTATCATCTAAACGAATTTATCCCTATTGATAAAGTAAGATCATTTATACAGGATAACGTACAATAATTAAATGTATAACTTCTGAATATAAATTACACTCATACAATGAAGATTAAATTGTTTAAAAAAATTTTGATTTCATTTTTGAAAAGAAAAAGAGAATATTTTTTTTTAAAGGGAAGAAATAGACATATTCGCCAGAATGTCATCTTTTATAAATTTGATTTATATAAAAGAAAAGCATAAAATCTAGATTCATAAGGGCAGTTCAACGTATCAATTTAGAATAGCTTTTGAATGGTGTGTTATATAATCTATAACATTAATAATTATACTTTATATACATTTGTAAAACATTTAGAGACACATTTGTACAAAATACATTTGGCGACTGGACGATCACATGCGGTGATTATGTAATTACTGATAAAACATATGATATTCAAATTTATTCATCAAACATGTTTACAAACTTAATTTTACAAATGATAGATCAGAATTTAATTTTATTTTTCCCCTTCAAAAAAAATAAAACGGTAAGAATTTTTAATTTATTTTTATTTAAAAAAAGATATATTTTTCAAAGAGTTTTACCTGTTAGAAACGGGATCTAGAAAGAGATAAAAGAAGGAACGGCACATAGCTTGAATTGGAAAATCCATATACCTAGGGGTGGAATGGTCTACTGATTTTAGATACCACCAGAGTAAAACGTTATTCCATTTACAGCCTTCAAAATTTCTGCTGTGTGCATACTTGAATATCAAAAAAGATTGATGATAAGTGATTTCCCCCAGAATCATTTTACGAAATTACATTGCTTAGCATAAAAAAATGCAATTTACAGGGCGTTTTAAATAATGAATCATCTATTGCATATACACATTAACGATATGAATTTAATTAAAAAATCAATCTTGGAATAATAAATTAAATCCAATCTACCTCATTGCTTGGTAATAATTAACAATCTTAATTGGCATTAGACAATTTACTTGTATCCTCTTTAACCTTTATTAAAAAACTAATTTAAAATTCAGCATCCTGTAGGTCAAACAACATTATTTCTAAAGGGTAATAAAAAATAAGGAAATATATAACTTCTGAATATAAATCTTACTCAAAAATTGACAGATAAAATTGTTTAAAACAAACTTAATTTTTTTTCTGGGGAAAAAGGAAATAAGAATTTTTTTAATTGAATACACAGACATTTTTGTAAGAATGTTATCTTTTTGTTAGATTAGATCTAGATAAAAGAATAGCATGAAAACCAGATAATCTGAATTCGAAAATTTAGATGCATAAGGACGAAAAAATGTAATAATTTAGTCTACATTTAGAATAATGCTTTATATAATTTATAGTATTAAAAAATTACTATCAATATACATTTGAAAAATATTTAGTGATATATTTAGTTGATATATTTGCAAAAAATACATTTAGCAACACAAAGTACATTTGACGATTGGACGCTGATACTTCTATAATTACCAATGGTTTATATGTATTGCAAATAAAACATATAATATTCAAATTTGTTGATAAAACATAAAATTTACATTCAAAATGACATATCAGAATTTAATTTTCTTCCTCCCTTTTAACGAATAATAATATAAGCATTTTTATTTTCTTTTTCTTTTGAAGTAAAAAAAGGCACATCTTTCAAAGAGTTTTAACTGTTATAAACTGGATTTAGAAAGATAAAAAAGAAGGAACGGCGCATAGATTGAATTGGAAAATCCATATACCTAGGGGTGAAATGGTGTATTGATTTTAGATACCACCACAGTAAAATGTTATTTTATTTACAGCCTTCAAAATTTTTGCTTCATACATATTTGAATATCAAAGCAGATTGATGATAAGTGATTTCCTCAAAAACATTTTACGATATTACATTGTTTAGGATTTAAATAAATCATAACGAAAATACACTTTAAAGTACTTTTAATTAAGAAAATCATGTGTTGCATAAAATATTAAAAATATGAATTTAATTAAAAAATATATTCATGAAATAATAAATTATATCCCATATACCTCGTTGCATCTTAATAATTAACAATCTCAGTTTTCAGCAGAACAAGCAACTTGTATCCTTTTTAAATTTACAGTCTACACCCTGTTGGCAAAATAAGATCCTTTCTAAAGGATAACGTATAATAATTATATGTATAACTTCTGAATATAAATCATACTCTAATAATGACAGATTAAATTTTAAAAATAAATTTAATTTTCTTTTTTTTTTGGGGGGGGGTGAAAGAATTTTTTATATAAATGGAAGAAATAGACATCGTTACAAGAATCGTTACAAGTTATTTTTTATAAATTGTATCTATCCTTTCTGGACAAGCGACCGGTATACGTGCCGGCGTCGTTGGCATTTACATCCCGTACGACTGCGACTGGTACGCGCGACAACGCTTTTGGCACTTAGATCACGAGCGACTGGTATTTGTGCCGCGTGTGTAGAACGTTATGTGCCTAATTGTATACCGTACGAAACATTTATTTTAATCGTATTTGAATATATATTAGGAAAAAATACATTTCAATTTAAGTAGGAAAGAAAATGGAATCGATATATAAATATTTTTTAACCAATGTTAATTTCAATAAACAATTGTTTGTTGTCAATTTCAAAATAATAAATTCGTACAATGTTAATTTATTTAAAAAATACTGCAATGAAAAGAGAGTAAATATTTCATGATTCATGTTTCTGCATTGTGATCTCTTTGCCATCATAAATCTTTTGCATATCTAATGAAATTCAATTTTTTATTTATCGCAAAATTTTTTCTAGTCCTTGGTAGCGGAAACGGAAGAATAAGCTGATGAATGTAAGCATAGGATATCTGCTACATATGCGCCATTTTTCCCACAAAAATATTCTTTATTTGGGAAAATGTTTCATATGTTGCAAAAAAAAGAGAAATAAATATTTTTTAATCATATATTATTTTGTAACCCCAAAAAAGGTGAAAATATGCATTATAGACAATTAAAATGTCATTTTTATATTAAAATATCGGAGGAAATACTCCATTTATTTGCGTGAATATACATAAATAACAACTTATTTCATGTATGTTTATTTCAAAAGATTATATGAAAAAATGAATTTTTTTATAAATTTTTTAAAGAACACTCTACAAAAATTACGCTTAGCTTTGCAAAATCCTTCGGCTCTGAAGAGGAAATTAAATTCTCCCGCTTGAGCCTCATATGCGCACTTATGAATACGCGCAGCGCTGCGAACGGGCTATTTCATATCTAAAATAAATACGTGAAAAGAGGGGATTGCACGCAAACATGCAGTTTATATGTAAGTACCAAAAAAGCATATACTATCTTAATTTATCCATGAAGCATAAATCTTACTTTTAAAATGATAGATCAGAATTTAAATTTCTTTTTTCATTTAAACGAATATAAAAGCAAGCATTTTTATTTTCTATTTCTTTGAGGTAAAAAAAGCATTTTTTAAAGAGTCTTACCTGTTAAATATTGGATTTAGAAATAGGAGAAAGAAGGAACGCCACATAACTTGAATAGAAAAATCCACTTGCCTTGGTGGGTGCTGGGATCATAAGCATCCAGCAATCTTACGAGATTTATAGATATATATATAAAATGGTATATTATACATATTGTATCCTTTGATGTTTTTGTATAGTGGTTGTAAATACTAGTGTATGTTTAACGCTATTCATGTCAGGAGCAAGGCAGACCCCTATCTCAGATGGCATCTAGAAGGCACCAGTTGGGCTCTCGCATAACAATCGCTTGACATTTACGTCAAGAATGGTTTATTGGTAGATTTACAAGCCAATTAAGCGAGACCACACACGTTTCTCTAGTTGAGGCTACCGGTCATTTTTTCCGGCTAGGAGCGCGTTGCAGACAAGAGGGGCCAGCCCCCCACGCTCGAAGAAGAAGCCAACGAATCTGCGTCAGGAATAGGCCGGGGGAGAGACTGAATGGTCATTTTTCGGGCAGATTGAATCGAAGGGGAGTATTAGCCTCGCCCGCCAGAAAAAAAAGAGAATATAGACTTTTTCTTGAATAGTTCAGATGACAAGTTCGCTCCGAGATGCGAAGATGTGTTAGAAGAGAAACGTTATTAATTCCAAGGAGGACCTACCAACATCGCCGATGATCCGAAAATGATGTCCGCCAGTAATGATGTGTGACAGCCTGTGATCCGAAAATGATGTCCGCCAGTAATGATGTGTGATAGCCTGTGATCCGAAAATGATGTCCGCCAGTAATGATGTGTGATAGCCTGTGATCCGAAAATGATGTCCGCCAGTAATGATGTGTGATAGCCTGTGATCCGAAGATGAGGTCCACCACTGATCATGTGTGATAGCCTATGATCCGAATGTGATGTCCACCAGTGATGAAGGGTAACCGCCTGTGATGTCTCCGAATGCGAGCCTCAACTGAGTGCTGGGCACGAAATAATATGAAGGTACGGTTTTCTTTTAATTTATATTGTTTCCCAAAATGTTTAGGGCAAAATGCCAAGTAGGGGGTTCTGCACGCTCCAATTGGTATTCAAGATTATAATATTAAAAACAATAATTATTCAAGTAGAATTAATAGGGGTTTTTTTTGTTTTTTTTTTATGTTGTCTATATTGAGAATAATGTGTCTTATGACGCACCGACAATTTGTAAAATAGTTGTAAATAAATTTATATGTTAATTGTTAAAAAATTGTTGGTATCTTTTCGACCATGAGTCTTATTTTATTTAATTCTATTATGATCTAATTTAGAGTTATGTTTTATTTACGATCCATAAGTTAATTCCATCTTCAAAAATATTCACAACGCAATTTGGTAATGAAGGCAGTTGCCTCACTTATATCGAAGGGATTAACCAGGATTGAAACGAACGATCACTGTTATTTTTGTATTAGATATAAAAACATTGCATGAGTTTGCACTATGAATACTTTGAATTAAAATGATTAGAAGTGACTAACATAGTTCATTCTAGGATTTGGGTTATGCTGACATGTCGAAAGTCGAAATAAAGATTTCCGTTACAGGAGCTCAGTTCTGTCCAGCATATGCCCCAAAAAATCCTATCTGGTACCGTGACCTTTTCGGATCAGTTCCGGAGGTTAATAATATTGTTTTTGGTATAAAAAGTTAATAGTAATTCATAGTGTTAGTTGTACTCAAAATTCTACGCGCTATTCATGGTTTTTAATGTTAAATTAAAGTTTAAAAGTAAAACTTGGTGCCAATGGAGTGTGCTACAACATTTCTGACTCATTCGTCCAAAATAGCTATTTTTTGATGTGTTATACTAAAAATAAATATATATGTTTAAGTATGATTATACTGATGATATTGTGTTTTAAATTGAAAACAAACAATCTTATAATTGTGTGTGGAAAGGTTTTAAGAGTAATATTATGAAATAAGGTTTCAAATTATATGACATATTTGAAAAATTTTAAAGAATTTTAAAATAGATTTTGCATCACATTGAATTTATTTATGGTATTTTATTGTAATGATTATATTTTGGGGGTACATGGCATTTACTATGTTATTGAACAAAAAAAAAAGAAGTGTTTTATGTGAATTTATAAGACCAATTTGATGCCGCAAAGGAAAAAGCGGGAGTACAAATGAAATAAAATAATAATAAGAAGAAGAAGAAAGGGCAGTTTAGAAAATTAATAATTTTGGTACTGATTTTCTATGTGTACTTTATACATTTATTTTGAATTTGATTGTATTTTGATTTTGAGGGACAGTGTATATATATATTTATATATTTTCTTGTGTGTGTGATAGTAAATTTTATTCAGGAGTTAAGTTGTATTGCAAAGTTATTTGCGTAAAAATATATAATATAAGGGTAATGAATGTCAAGTAGGACAATATATGCCGAGGAGAAAAGGAAGGAAAAGTTTACAAAATCAATCTAAGCCAGGGGTGGTAACAAGAAATAAATCAAAATTGAAATCTAAAACGTTAGAGATTAAAATGGACGACCCGTTAAAACCGAATTTGTCGCAAATGTTATCATTGATTGTTCCTTTTGACGTAAAAAAGATTAGCAATGTGTTATTTTATTTGAAAGAATTCGTTGAATTATTGGATCGGGTCCACGTAGAAGAGGATTTTAAATTACAGATATTAAAAGCTAAATTTGTGGGTACGGCCCGTGAGAAATTAGTATCTGACCAGACGCTAAATGAGGAAAATAATTATACAGAGTTTAAAAGAAAAATCGTGGAATTGTTTCAGAAAAAAGATTCTTTTATCGAAGCACAGATAAATTTTAACTCAATTAAGCAACTCCCAAATCAAAACATGAAAGATTTTATAGAAGTTTTTAACAAGGCCGCATCAATGTATTTAGGTGCTTCTGGCCAGGCAACGGAGGTGGGAGCTAATAAACTATTCGATTTAATAAAAGCCAATAAATTTTTAGAGGCGATATCGCCAAATATTGCGTTGGAATTGCGAAAATTAGACATTAAAGATTTTGGGAAACTGTGCGAATAAGCTCAGACGATCGAAGCCGCGTATAAATCGACAGTTTTAGATCAGATTAATGCGGTAACAGCCAATACAAGCAAAGAAAATGAGGATTTTTGTACGAATTTATTACAATTAAATAAAGAGCAGGCTACGGCCATAGCAGAATTAACTGCTCAGGTCAACGAGTTGAAACTACAAACGAAAACCCAAGTTAGGGAAGGTAATTTGAAAGAAAAACGATGTGAAATCTGTAATACGAATCGGCATGCCATTTCCGAATGTTGGTACAATTTGAAAAATTCAAATCCTAAATTTCGGAACCAGGGACAGAGAAATTTTGCAAATAAGAATTTTGGTGCGAATAATTACAGGACGATGGAAGGCTATGGATTTGCAGCGCCAGTATCACAAAATTATTTTCCCAGTGCACAAATGTATAGTGATTTTAATTATGACAGGTTTCACAGGGATAGAAATTATCAGGATTATAATAGATTTGAAAATTTTTATGAAAATTTCAATCATAGTTCTCCATGGAATAGGGATTCTTCGGATAGAAGCTATAATTACAGAGATGACAGATCAGGGGTGGCACGCTACGATGCATATTATGGAAATCGTAAACAATCGGATGAACATAGGAGAGGGCGAAATGGCTATTCCAGGGATGAACCGAAGCATGACAGAAATAGAAATTCAATTCAGGAAAAAGAAACTAAGAGAGATGTTTCGGACAGACACAAAGGGAAAAGAAAGTCGAACTCGGGAAACTTTTAAGGGAATCTGCAGTTGTAAATAATAGTCATAAGAAAGACCCCGGTAGATTCCCGATAAGGGGGAATAAGTTCGTGATTGCTAGTGTGAATTCAGCGGAAAAGGATAAACTTCCCATCGTTGCATTACAGATTTTTGGGTTAAAAGTTGACACGTTGCTGGATAGCGGGGCCGCAGTTTCGCTTTTATCACCGGAGGTTTTAGAGGCGCTCAAACAAACGGATGCAAAAATTAAATACTTGGCGAATAGGGTAACAATCCACACATTCGATAACTCAGTCATACCTTTTCGGCAATGTATAAAAATTACATTTAAAATTAACAATGAGTTTGTGACAGGAACATTTTATGTTACATCTCATAATTTTCAAGGGGACTATAAAATGTTGCTAGGTTTTGATTTCTTGAAAAAAATAGAATGATTTTAAATTTTGATAAGAAAACACTAAAATTAAAAAATACGGAAATTGCCCTGTAACCGCAGGTTATGAATAAGGAAATAGTTAGTGTAAATAGTGTAAATAAAAGGGGGTCGGAAATGAAAAATATCACCAAGGCAGTGCGCACAAATAAAATTAAAAGTCATTTTAAAGGAAATATTTGCGTGTATAGAGAAAGAAACACATTTACACCCAGGACAAACGAAAATAATATCGTTGAGATGTCCTGAGGCAGTCCAGCCTAATCAGCTGATTTTAATTGAACCAACAGAGGAATTTAAAAATTTAATTACGGAATGTTCAATTCATGAGGTACCAGTCACTAATAAAATTAATTTAATTGTAACAAACAATACAGAAGATAAGATTATAATTAGAACGGATACTAGGATCGCACTTATCAGTTCGGATTTTGTTAGTAAGAATAATTTAAAGCCTAATGAGATTGAGGATGGAGAAATCTATCAAATTAATAACCTGGATTTGCAAGAAGTTAGGGCTTTGAGAGAAGCGGAGCTTGATAGATCGGATTTTAATTTAGATCATTTAACAGGGGATTTTAAGCAAATGATAGAAGACTTATTGATGAGTCATGCACATGCTTTTTCGAAGTCTTACAAATCTTTGGGACAATCTTCATTGGTAGTGCCCAAAATACAATTAAACCACAATTTTCCCATTCAGCATAAACCATATAAGACGCCCCAGGCAGTTAAGCAGTATGCGCAGGAGGAACTACGAAAACTGTTAGAAGCGAAAATAATCGAAAAATCAGATTCAGATTATGCATTTCCGGTATTATTTGTAAAAAAAAAAGGTACGGAAAAAAACTTGGTTCGCTATAGAATGGCGGTGGATTACAGGACGTTAAACGAGATTTTAGAGGGGTTTCCATATCCGGTACCGGACGTAAAAGATGTTTTACAGGCAATTAGTGGAAAAAAATTTTATACAACATTAGATTTGCATTCGGCTTTTTTCCAAATTATGTTACGCCCGGAGGATCGTCACAAATTAGCATTTGTGACGGAGTGTGGGAAGTACGCCCCGTGCCGCCTAAATTTTGGGCTTAAATTAAGTAGTACAAAATTCGCTGAACTTATGGATAGGGTCCTGGGACACTTTCCTAAGGACAAAGTAGGATATTTTATAGATGATGTGGTGTTGGCTGAAGACAGCCCGGAGGGAATGGCACAGTTGTTAAAGGAAGTTTTGGAAACTCTAATTGATCACAATTTAACAGTTGAACCCTCTAAGGTGCAAATATGTAAACCGGAAATTGAATTTTTGGGTTTCAAAGTTAATAAAAACGGATATGCCCCATCAGAAAAAAACGTGGGGAAGGTACAACGATTAACTAGACCTAAAAATAAAAAGGGGGTAAAGTCACTTTTAGGTTTGGCAAATTATTTCAGAACTCTTATTCAAAATTATGCCGATATTGTCAATCCTCTAGTCGAATTGACTAAACAAAATGTAAAATTTAAATGGACTGAGGAGACGGAACAAGCGTTTTTAAATATACAAGAGGCAATCGTGAGCAACCCTACCCTTAAACCGCCAAAATTTGATAGGGAGTTCTTTTTAATAACTGATGGTTCAAAGAAAGCAATATCAGGTGTCCTTGCGCAGGAAGATAATGGATACTTAGTCCCTATTGAATTTTACGGTAGAAAACTTAAGCAGTCAGAAACGGCTTACCCAAGCATGAAGTTCGAATTATTGGCTATTCATGACGCAGTTATGCATTTTAAACACATGCTGTTAGGGCGGAAATTTACTATTTTAACGGATAACAAAGCTCTCACATATCCGCTGAAAATTGAAATGCAGTCGGATATAGTGGCTAGATGGATTTTAAATCTCAGCGACTATGATTACAATATCGAGTACATCGAAGGGAAAATTAATCCTTCGGATTTTTTGTCTAGAAACTTAGTAAATAATATTACTAGTAGCAACGAGTTACAGAATAACTTATTCAAAGTAAATCTTAACTTGAGTGAAGAGAACATTAGAGCCAAGCAATATGAGGATGAAAAATTAATCACAATTATAAAAAAGGTTGAGTCAAAGAAAAACAACAGAATAACAAAAAGTATAATTTAAACGAGAATAAAACGCTGGTATTAAAACAAAACGGGAAATATCCAGAATTAATAATCGTACCGGACGAGCTTAAGTTTACGGTTATGGCGGAGGCACATGGACCCCACTTTGGTTTTAGAAAAACATACGAAACTGTCAAAACTCGTTTATTCTGGTACGGAATGTACCAAGATATAAAAAATTATTGCACGAATTGCGTAAGATGTAATTGCAGTAAGCAGCACCAGACGATTAAAGTACCACTTGAAAAAATAGAAAGAAATTTACAAATCGGAGCAAGTCTACAAATGGATATAGTAGGTAAATTACCCATGACCCTCAGGAAAAATTGCTTCATTCTGACTATCATAGACGCAGGCTCTAGATTTTTAGAAGCAGTCTCTTTACGAAATGTGGAGTCCCAAACTATCTTGAACGTTTTAAATAGGTACTTCGGAGCCTACGGCTTGTGTTCCGAAATAGTTACAGACAACGCACAATATTTTCGCAGTGCGCTTTTTAAAGAATATTTGAAGACACTAAATATAGATCTACACCCGACAAGCGTCTACAAACCTTGTGGGAATGGTCTGGCTGAAATCATTAATAAATCGATTAAGGCATCCTTGGTGGCAATGTCCAATTCCACTCTGGAGTGGGACACCAGACTCGAATATTTTAAACTTAATTATAATACCACGATCCATCGAGCACTAGGTTATTCTCCTTCAAAATTATTCTTTGGTAGAGAAATTAAAAATCAATTTACGGTATTAAGTGCTCCGGATTTAACGTGCGCTCAAGCGTTCGTTAAAAATAGGATAGAACACATGAGGGCAGTTCACCGGCAAGCCATAGCTAACCAACAAAAAATTATGGCGGAATATATCAAAGAAAATGATCTTCAGGAAGTTAAAAAGTTAGACGTTGGTCAAGAAGTGTACGCAAAAGTAATTGGCAAGCCTAGGGCTTTACACCCTCGTTTTGAAGGGCCTTTTGTGGTAGTAAAAGTTGTTCGACACAATAATTATGTGCTCCGTCTGAAAGACAAAATAAATGGGCCAACAATACGTCGACACATACAATTTCTTTTCGCACCCAAGGCTACGACGAGGAATGCCAGAAAAACTAAGGGCGAGTTAAATGAATCAGACTCGGAACAGAATATTGAGGATTAGGTAAGGGCACTCTTACTTAGATATATAGGTTACGGAGGATTAGCTTGTACAAGACTGTCACAAAGACTTAATTAAAAAAAAAAAAAAAAAAAAAAAAAAAAAAGGCTCCTTTCAGAGCCATACATGAAAAAAAAAATAAAAGAAAATAAAATAAAATAAATAAGTATTACGGATGATAGGCAAATTTATATAAGATAAGGTGGATGAACGCATTTTCTCTTAAGATTAATTATTGAGTGAATATAAAGATAGCTTAGATAGTCAGATTCATTGAACATTTTGAAATAAAATTATAACAATAATATTAATAATTACTTCTTTCAAAAGTGGTTTTGTTTGGGCAACACAGGGAGATAATACCTCTTTATATTTAAAGACGAAAAGGGAACTTAGTTAAAAAAAAAAAAAAAAAAAAAAGGCCTTTTTCAGAGCCATACAAAAAAAAAAAAAAAAAAAAAAAAAAAAAAACTTTTGCATAACTTTCTTTGGCGGGGCAACCAACATTGGGGGTTTTGGGACTTTGCATGTAATAAATTCTTTTGCGGGCAGAAGATTTTGATTTACTTGGCCAAGGCATGCAGGGTCGTGAACTATCATTGTTTTTATTTGCTCCGAGAAGGATAGATTTCGAAATTGGGTAAAAGGGTTTGGAAGTAAATACATTAATAATAGCGATACAAAAAAATAAAACGGATATATAATAAAAGGGGTATAATAATAAGGATTATATAAGTAATAAGGAGACATAAGGTAACATTGGTAGGATAAAATAAATAAATACATCAATAAATGTGGTAGCTTTTTGTTTTTCCCTCCCTGTTTGGGTTTCAAATTAGTTAAAAAAAATAAAATAAAAAATAAAATAAAATAAAATAAAATAAAATAAAATAAATAAATAAAAAAAAATTCTTTATATCAGCACATAACAAAATGCTTATAAGGCTTACACAATGGATGACTTGTAGAGTTTGACTACTAACAAAATTTTATTGAAGTATATGGTTTCCGCGGTCATCAGAATGACATAAAATTTTAGAAATTGGGACCTTTTTTTGAGTGGACAGGTTATATTATATGTAAAAATGTTATATAAAGAAAAAGGGTAAAATTGGTCTTGTAAGGTTAATTTTTCAATATGTATAAGGAATGAAACAGAAACAACAGCACTTACTATAAGTTTGGAATAGTGCTAAGGGTGAAAATCAGCTTGCACAACAAAATTGTAAATATAAATAATTGTGTGTATTGATTTTATATTGAGATAATGTGAATGGTATAAAATGTGTATCATATATAAAAAAATTATAGTGTAGCATATAAATATGGTGATGCATTGGTTTGTACGTTATGATAACAGCCATACTTGTAAATGGAAAAATGAGTCAGAAATGTGTTCTTAAACTATTTCAGTAACTAGTTTTGGACATAATAACAGCTTTTAAATAAATAAATAAATAAAATACATATATATATATGTATATATATTATCATTACTTTATTATTTCGGAAATTCGCGATTTTAGGCTAAATTATGGGAACAATATAAATATTGATGCATAATGCAGAGAAGAATCCTCACACATCAACAACCTCCCAGCAGGGGAGTTAAGCAAGTAGCAATACAATCAGAGACTGCGAATCATTGTGTTACGTAACCTGAACTTTCTTTACAGACATGGACAAAAAAAAAAAAGAAAAAAAATCTAGGCATTCTACGATGATCATTTTAGATTGTGATGTACAAAAGTAGACAACTGATGGCGTTGCAAGTGTTCAATCACAAACAGACTTGGAAACAGTGATTGATCTTTCAGGATCGCCGAACACTTATAAAAAAAAAAAAAAAAAGTACTCTTTTGTCTGTTTATTTCTTTTTTTTTTTCATTTAGTTGGGGGGGGGGAGATGCTGGGATCATAAGCATCCAGCAATCTTCCGAGATTTATAGATATATATATAAAATGGTATATTATACATATTGTATCCTTTGATGTTTTTGTATAGTGGTTGTAAATACTAGTGTATGTTTAACGCTATTCATGTCAGGAGCAAGGCAGACCCCTATCTCAGATGGCATCTAGAAGGCACCAGTTGGGCTCTCGCATACCAATCGCTTGACATTTACGTCAAGAATGGTTTATTGGTAGATTTACAAGCCAATTAAGCGAGACCACACACGTTTCTCTAGTTGAGGCTACCGGTCATTTTTTCCGGCTAGGAGCGCGTTGCAGACAAGAGGGGCCAGCCCCCCACGCTCGAAGAAGAAGCCAACGAATCTGCGTCAGGAATAGGCCGGGGGAGAGACTGAATGGTCATTTTTCGGGCAGATTGAATCGAAGGGGAGTATTAGCCACGCCCGCCAGAAAAAAAAGAGAATATAGACTTTTTCTTGAATAGTTCAGATGACAAGTTCGCTCCGAGATGCGAAGATGTGTTAGAAGAGAAACGTTATTAATTCCAAGGAGGACCTACCAACATCGCCGATGATCCGAAAATGATGTCCGCCAGTAATGATGTGTGACAGCCTGTGATCCGAAAATGATGTCCGCCAGTAATGATGTGTGATAGCCTGTGATCCGAAAATGATGTCCGCCAGTAATGATGTGTGATAGCCTGTGATCCGAAAATGATGTCCGCCAGTAATGATGTGTGATAGCCTGTGATCCGAAGATGAGGTCCACCACTGATCATGTGTGATAGCCTATGATCCGAATGTGATGTCCACCAGTGATGAAGGGTAACCGCCTGTGATGTCTCCGAATGCGAGCCTCAACTGAGTGCTGGGCACGAAATAATATGAAGGTACGGTTTTCTTTTAATTTATATTGTTTCCCAAAATGTTTAGGGCAAAATGCCAAGTAGGGGGTTCTGCACGCTCCAATTGGTATTCAAGATTATAATATTAAAAACAATAATTATTCAAGTAGAATTAATAGGGTTTTTTTTTGTTTTTTTTATGTTGTCTATATTGAGAATAATGTGTCTTATGACGCACCGACAATTTGTAAAATAGTTGTAAATAAATTTATATGTTAATTGTTAAAAAATTGTTGGTATCTTTTCGACCATGAGTCTTATTTTATTTAATTCTATTATGATCTAATTTAGAGTTATGTTTTATTTACGATCCATAAGTTAATTCCATCTTCAAAAATATTCACAACGCAATTTGGTAATGAAGGCAGTTGCCTCACTTATATCGAAGGGATTAACCAGGATTGAAACGAACGATCACTGTTATTTTTGTATTAGATATAAAAACATTGCATGAGTTTGCACTATGAATACTTTGAATTAAAATGATTAGGAGTGACTAACATAGTTCATTCTAGGATTTGGGTTATGCTGACATGTCGAAAGTCGAAATAAAGATTTCCGTTACAGGAGCTCAGTTCTGTCCAGCAGTGGGGAATGATCTATTGATTTTAGATACCACCAGAGTAAAACGTTATTCCATTTACAGCCTTCAAAATTTTTGCTATAAGCATATATGAATATCAAAGCAGATTGATGATAAGTGATTTCTTTAAAAACATTTTATGAAGCTACGCTGCTTAAAATAAAAAAATCCTGACAAAATACTTTTCAAATTACTTTTTATATAATGAATCATTTGTTGATTAAAAATATTAAGGATATGAAATTAATTTGAAAAGAATCAATCATGAAATATTAAATTTTATCAAATCTACCTCGTTGCTTGATAATAATTAGCAATCTCAATTTGCATTAGAAAAGTAACTTGTATCCTCTTTAAACTTTATATAAAAAAACGAATTTACAGTCTGTTAACCTACTGGTAAAATAAGATTATTTCTAAAAGGTAATGTCGAACGATTAAATATATAATTTCTGAATATAAATCATACTCAAACAATGAGAGATTAAATTGTTTAAAACTAATTTTATTTTTTTGGGGTAAAAAAAAAAAAAAAAAAAAAAAAAAAAAAAAAGGATTTCTTTCTGAATGGAAGTAATAGACATCTTCGAAAGTATGTTATCTATTATAGTTTGAGTCCACATATTAAAATGGCTTGAAATCCAGATAACCTAAATTCAAAAACCTTTAGATGCATAATAGAAGAATAAATGTACTTATTTAGTCTACCTTTAGAATAATGGGTTATATAATGCGTAGCATTTAACATTATACTTTATATACATTTGAAAAAAATGAACGACACATTTACACAAAATGCATTTAACGATTTTATGATGACGTGCAGTTTATAAGTAATTACTAATAAAACATATAATATTCAAATTTATCCCTCAAACTAAGATCTTACTTTTTAAATTATGGATCAGAATTTAATTTTCTTTTTTCCTTTAAACGATTTTAAACGCAAAAATGTTTATTTTATTTTTCTTTTGAAGTAAAAAAAAATCTTTCGAAGAGTTATAACCTGTTATAAACTAGATTTTAAAGAGAAAAGAATGGAACGGCATACAGCTAGAATTAGGAAATCCATAAACTAAGTGGCGAAATGGTCTATTGATTTTACATACAACAACAGCAAAATGTTATTCCACTCACAGCCTCCAAAATTTTTGCTGTATGCATATTTGAATATTAAAGTAGATTGATGATAAGTGGTTTCCTCGAAAATATTTTATGAAAAAACGTTGCTTAGCATTAAAAATATCATGACAAAATATGCTCTTTAAATTAAATTTTTTAAGTAATGAATCATCTGTTATAAAAATATTAACGATATGAATTAAATTTAAAGACATATAATCATGAAGTAATAAATTATATCCTATACAGGGTGAGTTATATATATCGAAACAATAGGCTATCTCCTTAAATATTGCTCTTAGACCCATACTTCTAATTGCAAAAATTCATAAAAAAGGGTAAACGTTTTGATAAGGTAAGTTGAAACACCATGGGGGTGGGGGAATTTTTGAAAATTTAAGAAAACAGGCATTTGTCTATTAAGTATGTTTTCTTTCCTATGTGATTCCATCTTAAAAAGTTTTACTGTTTAACATTTTTCAAAATCTCCAACGCACGGGATATGGATTAGCGATATTAAAATATAAGTGAAACATTTAGATATAAACAGAGATTCATTGATAAAATAAATATATCACAGCCTTTGGCGCTTCTTTAATAATAAAAAATTATAAATATAAATACCGAAAAGCTATAATAAGTATTTTTGATTAGAACCCCTCCCCGCAAAACAATTTTTAACTACAGAGAATTAAAAAACTATGTAGAAATACACGGCTGAGCCGGGCTATGATTTAAACTTTTTTCCAGGCTGGTTCGGATTATGATTTTAACATTTTTCCATGTCGGGCAGAAACTTTTCCCCTATGGGTCGATTTGGGACCCGATTTGGGTCGATTTGGGTCGATCAACATATTTTGAAAACAAGTTTTTATTTAAATCAATACGCTGCATAATTATGCTTAAATAACAGGCACAGTCTGAAATCGACATATAATTCATCCTGTTTGTGAATGATCGCTTATTTGCTTTGAAATTCAGTGGAAAATTCTTCATTTACGGGCATGGCAAAGTGTTGTAAGTCACGAATTTTCGAAAATTTTGGATTTTAATATCTCTGTCAGGTTTTCAGATACGGAGATGAAATATATTTTTTTTCAATTTAGGAATGGATAAGGGATATTTTCCTAATTGGAAATTTTTTGCTCTACGGGGCTGTATAAACGGGGCTGTCGTATTTTTTCAAATAGACCCTTCCATAGAGTTGCAACTTATCTTATCAGAGATTTTACCTTTCTTTTGAAATTTTGCACTTGCAAGTATGGGTCTAGAGGCAACATTTAAGGAGATAGCCTGTTGTTCTTATATTTATTACTCATCCTGTATATCACATTCCTTGATAATAATTAGCAATCTCAATTTGTATTAGAAGAGTTACTTGCAACCTCTTTAACCTTTATTTAAAAAAAAAAGAATTTACAGTCTGCACTCTGTTGGCATATTAAGATTATTTCTAAAGGGTAATGTAAAGCAATTAAATATATTTCTTTTACTAATATATAATTAATATACAGAACCATTATTTAATGGTTTATGAAAATCCCCTTCAAAGTTATCTTTTATAATGTAAAAACATGCAGAAAACTACGCAGTCTTTCAAATGGTTTAATAAATACAGGTCGAAGCATAATTTTTGTAAAAATGGAGATATAATAAAGGTTAATTAATTATTATTTAAAAAACCTTTGCATAACTGATAAGTTTGCTGATAATATTCTCACTTTATATAATAAATATTATGTTTTATTTATTTTGTCAATATCATGTTTTTAATTGATTTTCAAAATGTTCAGCAATGAACAAGGCATCATTGTAAAGATTATTGAACCAGATTCAACATTGTACATTCACTGATCCTTAAAAAATGGATTTTTCATACACAATTAAAATTTAAATCATCATTTTAAAAAATTGATTTTCTTTTCTCAGATCAGTGTTGTAAAATAAAACTGCATTGTATTATATTAGCATTCATTAAAAATATAATACAAAAACTGTAAAATGTAGATTAAAAAAAAGGATTTATTTCATTATTATAATGAAAAAGCAAAATTAAAATTGAAATATTTATAAGAAAATACACTATCGATCAATCCGAAATGTGCATTTCACGTGTAGTTTAAAATTTATATTCTTATTATATTATATTATATATTATTATATATATATATATATATCGGGTGTCCCAAAAATGACTGATGGATTTTAAAATTCAATAACTTGCAAACGGTGACAGCTATTTAAAAAAATTTTGCAGGGGGGTTATGTATAATGTCAGGAGTTTTTTACCGTAATTTTTTATTTTAGTTCGCATCTCAAACAATAGGTGGCGATTGAAGGACAGATCGAAGCTTCACTGAGCACTGATCATCTGGCCTTCAATCGCCGTCAGCGCCACCTATTGTTTGAGATGCGAACTAAACTAAAAAATTACGGTGGAAAAAAAAAAAAACTTCTGACATTATACATAACTCTCCTGCAATTTTTTTTAAACCGCTGTCACCGTTTGCAAGATATTGAATTTCAAAATCCATCAGTCATTTTTGGGATACCCGGTATATATTTTAATTTATCGTTCTTTGACCCACGTTTCACCTAAATGGATGTCGTCTTTCCCCTATGCTATTAAAATGAAATTTTTATTTTATTTTCTTGCACATGCTTTTTGCAATTATCAGTCAGTTAATTTTGTAACTAATTTGACATGAATATGTGATATGATATTCTGGCTTCAATAACACTGTTTGCAGACATATTTACCTTTAATATTTTATTTAAAATTTTAAATCTGAATTGGAAAAAAAATTATACTGTAGTGAGATATATTCACAGAGGCCAATTGGTAAATCATTTTTTTATAAATAAAAACTTTGCAACATACTAATTTATCATAATATAAATATTATTTTTAAAACGACAGACTTTTAAATGTTAAATAAAAAAATTATATAATAATATATAAACATGTACATGTACACATATAAGTTTGAATATAAACCCATTGACTTTAATGTCTCCCTTGTTGCAAAATCTTCCATGGAATTAAAAAAATGTATTATGTAAAAAAAATAGATCCTTTCAATGAAACCAGTTTTTAAAAATATATAAAATTATTTTCATCAAAGAAGATGTGACAATGCAGTTTTATGTAAGCATGATAAAATTGTAGTACACATAGCAGAAACCAAACAAAACAAGAGAATCACAGCTTTGGAAATATTATGCATAAACATCCTTTACAGATTATTGTTTAATTTATCATAATAATTCATCGGTCAGGATTTTATTTACCATCCTTTATTCGTGAATCAATACAGATATTTTTACGTAGTGAGAATATTTGTAAATGTATTTGAAATTACCAGTTATCTAAAATTTGAGAATACATGCTTTACAGAATTAGTAACACTTGTAGAAATTAATTCACGCTCTTAAATAACCATTTCATTTGATTTTATGTTTGCACCGATTTCCATTACGCAAATATCGTGATATTATTTACCAAGTTCTTGTTTTTAAAAAAATTGCGAAAATATTTCTATTAAGAATGTTTTTGAAAACATCGCCGTTTGTAAATTATGTTAAACGTACGTTAATCTAAATTAAAGTATTTCATCACTTTTATAGCATTTGTTTAGCTTAGATTGTTTAAGAGGGTTTTAGATTTCTTTCAGAAAAAAAACCCAAAAGAACTGTGGAATTTTATTCATTTTCTTGGCACTAGAAATGAAACATTCACCAAAGAAATTTTTCTTTTATCTTTTATAAACTGGGATTTTAGGGGGGAGGGGAAGAAAAAAATCAGCATATAACTTGAATTGAAAACTCCTTATACCTGAGGGGCAAAAAGGTCTATTGAATTGTAATGCCTCAAGAGCAAAACGTTATTTCGTCTCTAGCCTTTAAAATTTTACTGTACGCGCATTTGAATATGAAATATAAAATGCCAACTTATTTTCTGAAATACTTTTTTTGCTGATTTAAATATCAAAACTTTATAGTAACCTAACAAAAATACGTTTTACATTTTATTATTACCATTACTAAATCACTCGCATTAAACATCTTATCGATATACTATTTAATTTCATGCACTGAAAAAATGAAATACGCATAAATTAGTACATCGATGTACTCATACTAAATCGAGTATGTTTGGATCAAAAATGATCACATTGCTTTTTAAATTTTGAAACATCACATGTTATCAAATCTAAAGTAACGATAATTTTGTACCCTGTAATGGATTATTTATTTTACATTGGCATAAAAAATGCTTATTAATGTAAATATTATATTATACACTGTATTTTGAAATAACTTAAAAGTGCTTGCAAATAGTGCTCTTGTCAGAAAAAATATTCGATTTGGATATTTTGTTGATAATTTTTGCTGCTTTTCTTTATAAACAATCAAGTAAACTTTTATTGTTAATAATGATGAGCATGAAATAAATGCTAGTATATTTTTACTTTAATTTATAAATTTAGGCGTCAGTTCATAGCGATTTACATTTGAACAAAACCATGAAATCAAAAATGAATACATGTGTTTCTTAGTTTTGAGTACGACTGGATCGGAGCTATTTTGAGAATGCGAAGTACTTAAAAAGAGTATATTTTACTTAATTTTGAGAAACCATTTTTTCAGTGTGGAAATTTATAAAGCAATAATCATCACATTACCAGATCACTTAAAAAATTTCTGTATGTGCATTTCAATACCAAACATATAATTAAAACTTATTTCCTGAAATACTTTTCGCTGATTTAAACTTTTGTAGTAAACTAATTAAAATATGCTTTACATATATTTAGTTTATTCAAAAATCAGTCACATTAAATAGCTTATCGATTTAATACTTAATCCAAGCAATCTATCAAGCAATAATCATCACATTAGTAAACCGTCTTTAAATTTTTACCGAATGAGCACTTGAATATAACCATCCAACTGGTTATTTGAAATAATTTTTGCTAATTTAAACTGCATAACTTTTTAAGATATCAAAAATACGCTTTACATATTATTAGTCTGTTAATAAATCAATAACATAAAATAGCCTATACACTTAATTTCAATAAATTCTATCAAGCAATAAATATCACATTTTCAGATCGCCTTCAAGATTTTACTGCATGTGCATTTAAGTATCAAATATATAATTTCAACTGATTTTCTGAAAAACTATATGCTGATTTAAATTACAAGTATCCTAACAAAAATATGCTTTAGATATTTTTAATTTATTAATAAATCAAGTATATTAGACTGGTCTTTAAATTTAATTTCAAGGCAATCTACCAAGCATCAATCTTTATATTAAATAAAAATAGTTCAAATGATTGTAACATTAATTTTCCGATGTACAATGTATTGAGAATACGCGAAACTACATTTCTAAAGGAATAAATATGGCAGTTCTAGGAAAAAATAAACATATTACCCAACCACACCAGATTTTTAATAATTCCGACTAATCAATGAAAGTCATAAATAATTGTTAGGAAGTCGCCTTACATATAGCAAATCGAAAAAATTCCAAAACTATCACATAATTTTAACAGCCTGTTCCAATTCATGGCAAATTTAAATTTTATACTTTGAACAAAATTCAAGTCGAATATTTTTTGTTAATATTTCGAGGTTACAATTCAAATTTCGCTTTAAAATTCTTTTCAGAATTATTCTTATTTTGAGATTAATTTTAGAAATCATACAAGAAAAAACACACAAATTATTTAATTGACATGGATTTTCATGTATCTTGCAATATGTTTGCCCAATACTACAAATTATTCTTACAAGTGTTTATTGACTTGTTTGACATGTGAAGGTACATTTTACCTGATATCATTAATATGCTTTAAATATTGAATAGTAGTGTTGGAATTTATAAATCTTCTCCCTTATCTGCATACATGAATGTATATTCTTTATATGTTTCTACATGTGTTGTATTTTTCAGCTTATTTGATCTGTACGCATAAGCATTTAATAGTAGTGAAATAGCATTAAATTACAGTTATTATTTCTAATGTATTTGTGCAACTCACATTTCTTACACTATTAAAAAACTGTTAGGTGAAATTACAGAAAATCTACTGGCAATGCATTATATTAAGTCTTATGTAAAATTATAGAGGTACGAAAGACACAGAGTCTGTTAAATAATAGAGACATTATTCAGTAAATATACGCAATATGAAGAAAGGAAACATGCCACTTGCAATTTTAGACGTTTTGCTGAATAGCTAGAAAAAAAAATAACTAATTATGCTGAAACTCTAAGTGTGTACACAGAAAACTGCAGGTTATATACTTCCGTGAAGATTATTTCTCGAAATTCCAGGGAGGGCTGTCTATAAAGTGAAAAAGAATAAAGATGTTTTGCAAATTCTCACAAAACTTTATCAGAATTTGCCAAAACTTATGCAGTAACAGCTTCCAAATTGTAGATCATTATTATATGGCTTACTGTAATAAACTATAAAAATTTATATGAGGATATTATGTAAATGCTTAGAGAAGTTAAAGTTTTTATAAAAACAGATCCAATTTTTTTTTCCTTATTATGTGCAGAATTATGAATATTAAAAGAATTTCGTTTTGAAAAATATGACAAACAATATTGAAAATACTACCCTGTAATCAGAATTTAAAAATAATAAAAGTAGTAGGAAAAAAGAGCAGGTTGACTAAACAATGTTTCACTAAACATGCAAGAACGCAATCAAAATGTAATTGAAATAATGTGTTAGCTAAATGTATAGTGCAATATTTGTAAAAGTCTTGAAAATATAGCTTGAAAACTCTCAAAGTAACCGTCGATAGAATAAGCTCAAAATCCTTTATTAAGCAAAAAGACGAGGGGTTGTATCCAAATATACCAAATATACGTAGATACAATATTGTGTATAATATATTCACACTAATCAATGGATATATGGACAGAAAAGTTTCATTCTAGATGCAAAAATTTATTTTATATTCCTGCGCATAATCTGTTATATCGATATTCTCCTTGATAAATACCTGGAAGTTTGGAGCCGCCTGCAAAAGCTAGTTCTGTATCTTGCAATTTTTAATACATGAAATGTAAGGACGCATTTATTTTATTTCAACAAAAATTGTGTCTCAAAATAACAAATACATGTTTAAACATTAAATGTTGAATACGGTTTTTTTTTTCTTTTTTTTTCAAATTCTAAATCTTAATTTTAATATTCCCTGAATATGAGATTATTTATTGAAACTTATTTTATTATTATTTTTTCTAACAAATTAAAATACATACTTTTAAATGATATAAATTTCTCTTTATTAAAAAAATCACTTTAAATGATTAAACGTATGACAAATATTAATAAAGTATAAAATATATATTTAATGTATTCTAAATATGATAGCATATCTTATTTCTTCAATAAATCTTATTTTCAAGTATACTTTAAAAATTAAACATTTAATTTTATTACACGATATGGAGTAAAATACTTTGAATTTTAATTAAAAATATCTCTTTTAAGAGTCTGTTATTATATTCATTTTTACTGAATTTAGATATTTTAAAATATAAGTGAAGATATAATAAAACTCTCGAAGCTATTCACATCTTATATATTTTTCTCTAAAATTAATTATTATTTTTTATTACATAAATATATATTTTATGATCAATTTTAAATTTTAAAGTTTATTCATTTTTTTTCTCGTTTAAAAAATACTGTAGGAAATAAAAAAAGTCAAAGAACAGATATGAATTTAAGAACTTCCAAAAACCTCCATATATTTTCCTGTGAAAAATGCTAGCAAGACACACCTTGCAATGGAAATTGTGGAGGCGAAAAATCACTATTTTCCCCCAAGGCATATTTGCACTGGATTTGGCAAGTGCATTTTCTGAATAAAATTGTATTTCGGTGGGTAACTTCTGACATTAAAACCATGAAAGTTTGGTACATTGGAATCAATATTTTTTATTTCTTTTTTTTCGCTTATTTTTTAAACGCAGCACGCGTGATATATTAGATTTTAAGTTATGCATTTTTGTATTTTACTAGATTAATTAATGTTATTTCTAATTAATAATATTTTGAAAAATAATAAATTTTCATAAATTTACGTTTTATATTTATTACAATTAATGGTTACATATATATATATATACAGTGGCGGTCAAAAGTTTCCGGCCAGTAAAAAATTTTCAGTTAATTTGTAAGTATGCCCATATGAAAATGAATCTCAAAGTGATACTTATACATTTTATTGACACAATAGTTAGTAACTTACTTATGGCAGAACATGTAAATATCAATAAATTTAATTGACAAAATTAAGTAAAAAGGAAAACACACGTTCTCAAAAGTTTCCGGCCACCTTCGCAAGTTTGTAAAAAGGAGGTATTGTCATAGAAAATTACAGTGATCAACAACATTTACAATTTGTATTTTATTGCATTACTGTTTTATTACCTTTAATAATAAGTACTGCGGCGCAGCAACGTGGCATTCATACAATCAATGATTAAAGAGCGTCTATGGTAAGTTTTTTCCATATTTCTTGCAATTTTGAGGAAATTTCGGCTGAGTTGAGATATTTATAGTCCCGAAGACTTTTGGCAACTTCTTTCCAAAGATTTTCTATTGGATTCATGTTGGGCGTTTTTGCTAGCCATTTAAAAAACGAAATTTTTTTGTGCGAAAACCATTGCTTCTCGAGGCTTGCATACATTATTTATGTATTTATCATGTTATGAAAAATAGTTTCAACCAAATTTTTTCTCTAATAAAGCATAAAATGATCTTGCAAGATATCCTTATATATTGCATCATTCATCTGGCTGTGGATGTCAAATAACGGACCGACACTTTTTGAAGAAAATACTCCCCACAGCATAACGTGTACTCCGACATGCTTCATTGTAGGAATAACATATGTCGAATCATATCTTTTGATGTCAGGTTATCGAACGTTGCGTCTGCCATCACTTCCAAAACCGTTTCGAATTCGATTGATGGAAAAATAGTATTTTTGTCCAGTTTTCACTTGACCAGACTGTGTTTTTTGGAAAACGCCAGTCGGTACGTTTATATATATATATATTTACCTACGAAAATGTTTTGAACACCGACACTTCCATAAAGTTCTGTATCACGTCAGCATCTTGAAACGATACACCGACTTATTTCAGCAATATTTTCATTTTGTAAATAGCCGATATTTCAACGGAATTTTTATGCAGGTCATCAATTGTTTTTCGCCTGATAATTCTGTCAATGTGAATAGTAATTTTTTGAAGTATTCCGGACCTCACAAAGTCCTGAAGGCCATGACCCTCTTTATAGAACTTTTAAATATCGTTTACAGTCGATATGCCGATCGATAACTTTACCACAATATCTCGAGAAGATTAGCCCTTTAGTGACCAACTAATCACTCATTTACGGACAATATTTGTTGAACTTTTCAATTTTGAATTTAAACTATGCTATTCATGTCTATTCATTTATAAAGACAACCAAAAAACACTTTACCGATAGAAAAAAAAAAGAAAGAATGATAAGTGGCCGGAAACTTTTCCACACGCGAACTTCGAATTCTACCCCTTTGCATGAATCATCTTCAGTGTAGAATCAAAATGATCACATGGTCAAAGATCATTCATCTATTCCTAACTCTTAAAGCAATTGTGTTTCTTCTTTGCTGAAACCCTTTGATAAATAAATCGAAGAAACTAACTGGCCGGAAACTTTTGACCGCCACTGTATATATATATATATATATATATACAGGGTGATTCTAAATTTTCTTTACAATAAAAGGGGGGGTGATAGTACACATCAAGACAAACAATATTAAATGGAAGACCAAGGGTCCCGAACGTTTTCCAAAGAAGATAGCCGCCATTAAATTTTAGGAACCAAAATTTCAAATAAACATAAAAAACGGAAAAATCGGTCAATTGATCTGCGGTTTTTACTAAAAATATTCTTTATGTCGGTATTTTCTTGAAATTAAATTATAAAGATAAATTTCAAAAAATTCAGATAGCGGACGCTTTAGATTTTGGAGTGAAAAACAACTATTTTTTGCCGGTATCTTTTGCATCTCATTAAATTTTATTGTAAGCTTAGACTCAATCTTAAATTTTGAGCTCAAAATCTGAAAAGTTGGGAGTGGTTAAGTAACACAAATTGAACTGTGTTCAGAGGGTTCAAATTTCAAATGATTATAAAAAATGGAAAAATTGCTGCATTAATTTGCGGTTTTCAATAAAACTATTCTTTATGTTGGTATTTTTTAAAGAAATTATTTCAAAAAATGTCGATAGAGGGCGATTTAGACTTTGGAATAACGAACAACTCTTTTTTGGCGTTATTTTTTTAATCTCATTAAATGTTTTCGGAATCTTAGACTTAATTTTTGGCTCAAAACGTGAATAGTAGGGAGTGGTTAATTAGCAAAATCTAAACCGTGTAATAACCGCTGAAAATAAATTTTAAAGATAAATTTCAAAAGATTCCGTTAGAGAGCGCCTTAAACAGAGTAACCAACAATTAATTTTAATCATTATTTTTTGCTTCTAATTAAATGCTTGTAAAAGCTTATTAAATGTTTTCGAAAGCTTAGATTTAAACTCAAATTATGAGCTCAAATTCTGAATCGTTGAGTAGGACTAAGAAGCGCAAACTGAAGCGTGTTCAGGAGTTGAAATTTAACCTTCCCCCTGTGATGTAACACATATTTTATTTTATATATTTCTATTAATTTTTAAAATGTGTGTCCCCCCCCTCTTTTAAAATTTAATTTTAAAAGAAAAGCATTTTTTAATAGTTATTGTTATTGTGTGTTCGTCTCCAATTGCATATAAAATAATAATAATACATAAATAAAAAAAAACAAATAATAAATTAGTTTAAAATATCATTCCATTTTTAGATTTTTCTTTCTTGTTCTTCAGTTGATTGAATATCAAACGAATTAATTTTTTTTCTGTTTTAAATAACTGCTATTTTTATTTCCCAATCATTTCATTTTGTCTTGTATAAAGAACTTAATTTGTTACCGGTTGTGTAATTTCGTTTAGGGTTGCTGGGTGTTGCGCATTTTCGCCACTGGCGATAAATGCTGTATTCTTGACATCACTCGTTTTTAAATTTTCCCGATTGCTTATTATATAACGGTCCTTTTTACCTATACATTTTTTGCTCGGATTGGGGAATCTATTCTATGCCAAAAGACTTTCTTTTGGCGTTTGTGAAATGTGAAAATTTAGTCAATTTTACGTTTTGTCTTGGTGAAGTAAACACGCACGCTCGCTGTTGTCAAAAATGATAAATATTTTCATTATTATGTTCTATGGCATTTATGTTAGCGTGCTGCATTCTTATATGAAAAATTTATTCAAATTGCGTTTTGTTGCTGACAAGTCAACATGCACAATTCGTGGTCGTTGATAACTAAAGATGTTCTTTTAGGTACTAGTGCACATTTGAAAAAATATGCTGTATTCCTGATGCTTGATATGCTCATATTTCAAGTGTTCTTAAAAATAAAGACAATTTAGTCAAGATGTTTGTGAACTGAGTGTTCTTTATCAGAGAATGCGTGTATCAATTCGTTCCAGAAAAAAAAGTAAAATATGAACCTGGTGCTCTCTACAATATTGCAATACGATCCCGCCAATCTCATAAAAGGTGGCGTATTATATTTCTAATTCTCCATCACACCCCCCTCCTTGAACACAATTACATTTTTTGCTACTTAAACACTCCCAACGATTTAGAACTTAAGCCCAAAATTGAAGTCTATGAATTTAAAAGCATCTAATGAGATTAAAAAAATAACGGTTAAAAATAGCTGTACGCTACTCCAAAGTCTAAGGCGCCCTCTATCGGCAATTTGTGAAATTTATCTTTAAAATTTATTTTCAAGAAAATGTTGATTTAAAAATTAGTTTTAGGGAAAACCGCAAACGAATCGACCAGTTTTTCCGTTTCTTATAATCATTTGAAATTTGAATCCTCTGAACACAGTTCAGTTTGTTTAATTAACCACTACTAACTATTCAGATTTTGAGCTCAAAATTTAAGTTTCAGTCTAAGCTTACGAAATCATTTAATAAGAGACAAAAATAGTTGTTCGTTACTCCAAAGTCAAAAGCGCCCTCTATCGGCATTTTTTGAAATTTATCTTTATAATTTATTTTCTCGTAAATACCTCTATAAGGAATAGTTTTAGTGAAAACCGCAAATCAATCGACCAATTTTTCCATTTTTTATAATAATTTGAAATTTGAAGCCTCTGAACACAGCTCTGTTTGTGCTACTTAACCACTCCCAACTATTCAGATTTTGAGCTCAAAATTTAAGTTTGAGTCTAAGCTTAAGAAAATATTTAATGAGATGTAAAAAATACCTTCACAAAATAGTTGTTTGTTGCTCAAAAATCTGAAGCGCTCTCTATTGGCAATTTTTGAAATTTGTCTTTATATTTTAATTTCAAGAAAATCCCGACATAAAGAATAATTTTATTGAAAACCGCAAATCAATCGATCGATTTTTCCGTTTTTTATGTTTATTTGAAATTTTGTTCCCTAAACTTTAATGAGGGTTATCTCCTTTGGAAAACGTTTGGGACCCTTGATCGCCTATTTAATATTATTTGTCTTGAGGTGTAGTATCATCCCTCTTTTATTGTAAAAAAAATTAGAATCACCCTATATATATATATATATATATATATATATGTATGTATGTATATACATTAATTTTAAAACAATATGTATCGAAAGAACATTAAAAAATGAATTAAAAAGAATATTCAAAATATGCAGAACCATAGTAGATTCATCAGACTCCATACATATGTACAAAAACCTTTACATTTAATAGAAATTACCATATTGAAATATAAGGGGAACTGGGACACATTGATACACCCCGACTACTGCTTACAAGGCCATTATAGGATGTTTCACCACAGCTTCAAAAGATAATACTAAAATACACAAAAACATACCGAACACCTTGACATGATTCAGCAGTTTGATGAAATGAGGGGGTGATTTATTGTTTTTGAAGGTGAAAAGTAAATTTCAATTGTACAATTTGAATAGTATTATACAACTCTACCAGTATTTTCAATTGAAAAACATACTCTCCCTTGTATGAAAAGTTATTGTTTATCAGTTCCTCATTTTTTATTGTTTGGTAAATTATGATCTGTTGGATTTGAAATTCAAGTTATTAAAAATGGTTGCATGGGACACATTGATACAATCTATGTCGTGGCACAATGATACGCATAAATGTGTCCCCTGATAGCTACAGAAAACCTAAATCCTTTTCTTGTTTATATTTACCTTTTTTTTTTTTATAAACATTCACTCCTTAATTTAATTATTTTCCACCTGAAATTTCTACTATTAGTTTTTATTGGAATGAAATAGTTCCATTTTTTATATTAGAAAATTTTATAGTATTTTTGCAAACAGAAGATGTATAAACTTACTCGACAACTAGGGGTTGTAGAACTAACAAAATAAAAGGACGGCAGCCTGACAAATCTTGAATTTATATCGATTTTCCAGAGAAAAAGCATTTTCGATATGAAAAATGTTAAATAAGAGAAACAAGCTGCAACGTAGCAAAGGATAATTACACTATAAACATAATTTTTAATGCTGTCATCCTTTATTTTCCGTTAATAAACCGATTTATAAATGGAAAACCTGGTAATTTTTTTCATCTTTCCTAAGAAAGAAGATAATGCAGGGGTTGAAATGCAAGATATTCCACTGCCAATGATCAGTGAAGGAACAGAACATCAGATCATTATACATTTAGATTTTTTTAATTACATTTTAATAACACACAACACAAGTTTTGCTGACGCCACTTGAAAAAAAAACTTGAAATTTCTATATTCTGAACACCAAAGAATTCTTAGAAAAATGTCATATTAATATGCCTCAGTTCCTCCTTTGTATTGTCTACACTCTGTCTCGTAAAGTACGGAAAATGACAGAGTACTTTCGAGTTTAAAAGTTTTGCCATATATCTATAGAACTTAATGTGAAATTTTCCTTCAATTTTGTTGATGTAAGAAAAAAAACATGTTTTAGCGAAGACTCGGTGTGGCAACATAATTTGAAATAAAAATATATTCACGATAAATTAAGCCATAGAAAACGCTCAAAGATATCAGGCACTATAAAAATGACTGTGTGGGTACTGTAGAACGTCTGCATATATTTCAGTAAGAATAATGCGTGTATTTGTAAAGATATAAAAAAATTAATAACAATTCTGAAAGCTTTATGCTGATAGAATGTGCTTTGTTTTCAAACCAATTTTACAATTAATTTTGTTTTGAAATCGGTTTCATTTATGCAAAACTTCATAGCTGGCGTCACAACTAAAAACATTTGAAACAATAAATAAAAAATCATGCGTTAAATATAGATTATAATACACTTTCCAACACATTGTAACAAAAGTCAATTGTTTAAAAAATTAAAATTTTACGTTTCAGTTCACCATATGGAAATGTATAATGCATTTCAAAACTGAATTTCAGGTGTTCCCATGTACAATCGAATAATTATTAGAATTATTTAGCAGATCTTTATATGATGTAGAAATTTGTATTAGTTTACAAAGTACATTCCAATATTTAGTTCACTTAAACGATTCATATTTTCAACGATACGAATGTTAAAAATTCTTCTTCGGCAATTTCTCTAATAAAGATAATGGTACGTGAATACATTTTGCAGACATGAGGTATTTGTATATGAGGTATAAAATTTATATGTAAAGAGTTATATGCAAAAAACTAATTAAATATAAAAGCATATACCGAATTTAAAAATTAATTCTCCAGCAATGATTACGCAAAGACAATACTGTCACCAATTTATTTTGCATGTTTCTATAAATGAATAAAAAATGCTATGAATACTCTGCATTATGGTGATCGTAGTGAAATTCAGTGACTTATATCCCTTTCAAAGCATTTGAAATAGCGTAATGTCATTAATATACTCTCCAAATGACTTTTCTCCGTATACGATAATGTAATCGAATTATTTTGAGTGTCCCTGTGTTTGAACCATTAATCGTGCATAATTCATATGCAATACCAATTATGTTTTGTAGACTCTAAATAAGTCTTATCAATTGCATGGAAATCCAAGTATATTTACGGGAGTTAGAGCTTGGACAGACGGACGGACAGACAAACCGAATGCATAAACACTTTTGAAGTTTGTTGGAATGTTCAGCAGATTTTTTTGTGTGTATGCAAATATAACTCTTCATACAAAAATAATGCGTTATGAAAAATAATTTCATTATATACTAAGCCAAGTGGTTTAAATGTATTCACATGTGATCATTTTGTCAGGGAAACCATATATGTTTCTTTTACATGCTCAAAAAAATTGTACCCTCATTTATAAAGCTATGTTATTTTAAAATAAAAGCGTCGAAGTAACATAGTGTTTCGAAATTTCCTGAAATCTACAAGGTTTTGTAAATTATTTATCTAGTAGCAAGAGTGACCGAGCTGAGCTCGGTCAAAATTAACTTTGAATTCAATTCGATATAATATTTTCACTTTTTCAGTCCTTCTCTATTATTACTGTAAAACATATTATTTATAATAGCATTATTTACAAAAACAATCAATATGACAACTATGTAGGTACGCACATTTTTATATTATTTTATAATTTATAATGAAAGATCCAATCGAACATCGATCCAAATCACTTTTTAGCTCGACTCTGATTGGTTTAACCATGCAATTTGAATCCTATTAAGAATGAACAAAAACTTTCTTCACATTCTGAAAGACAATATTTTTTGCAAGGTATAGCCAAATTTGGCGACATCCTTTCATTTAGCACCAAATACGTGTTTTGGCTTTCGTAATTTTAATAGTCGATTTTTCGGCCAAATATCGCCAATATTTTGTCAAAAGTCGCCAATTTATTGGCTGTTGACAGATTCTCGCGACCCTGACCCGTATTACCCAAAATGACTCACTAATCAAATTTGATCAAACGTGACTTAGCTCAATTGAGTTTAGGTAATCAAAAACCATTTTTTAGATAAAATTAGCTTGACAGCATTAGGCAATGAAACTGAAATGACAAACTAATATATGTATATATATATATATATTAATATGCGACTCAGCCCAATAGTCTTCTCATGACAGAAAACGTTACTTTACAAAATTTAGACAAAATTGATTGTGTCATTATTACGTATAATTAGAATGACTCTGACCAATTATGACGCAAAATGACCCAATAATCGAATTTTAGCGGGCATGTGTCCTATCCCAATGATTTTCTTTTGCCGGAAAATGATATAATACAAAGTATAGTCAAAATGGTACAGTCATTTTCTAGATGAAATTACCGTGACTCACCATGACCCAAAAATGACCCTTATAATCGAAATTTCTGGAACATGTGACTTAGCTCATTCTTTTTTGCGTGCCGAAAAACATTTGGATGCAAAATTCAGATAAAATAGATTGAGCCGTTTGTTAGATATAATTACTTGGACCTCAACCCTAAATGACCCATTAATCAAATGTTCTCGAACATCTGACCCAACCCAATGTTTTTTTCGTGCCTGAAAACGATAGAATTTAAAATTTAGTCAAAACTGCACGAGATATTGTCTAGATAAAATTAGCATGACCCACAATGACCTACTAATTAAATTCTGTCTAACACATGACTTTTCCCAATATCCTTCTTGAAATCCGAAACGATAGAATACAAAATTTAGTCAAAATCGTTTAACACAAAACGACCCAAAAGTGAATAAGTAACCGAAATTTGCCGAACATGTGACCTAGCCCAATAGTTTTCTTGTGCCAAAAAAAGTTGTCTACAAAATTTTCTTAAAATAGATCCACCCGCTCTTTCGATATAACTTGACCATGACCCATTATGACCCACAAATAACTCTTATAATCAAAATCTCTCAAACGTGTGACTTAGCCCACTATTTTATCGTATCTAAAAATTGTTACATACAAATTTTCGATAAAATCGATCCTGCTGTTCTCTTATAAATAGCTTGACCCAGACACTTTATGACCCGAAATGACCCATTAATCGAAATTTCTCGAACATGTGACCTAGCCTGATTTTCTCGTGTCCGAAAACCATAGAATGCAATTTTTAGTCAAAATTGCATGAGAAAATGTCTAGATAAAAATAGCATGACCCACAATGATCCCAAAAATGACCCACTAACCGAATTTTGTCGAACATGTTACCTAACCCAATGTTATTCTTGTAATCCAAAACGATACAATATAGAATTTGGTCAAAATCGTTAAAGCCGTTTTTTAGAAAAAAATGGTTTGACCCATAATGACCCAAAAATGACCCACTAATCGAAATGTTTTGAACATGTTTCCCAGCCCAATAATTTTCTCGTGCCAAAAAACGATTGGATGCAAAATTTCCTTAAAATCGATCCAGCCGTTCTCTAGATATAAATAGTTTGATCCTGGCCCATTATGACCCACAATGACCCAATAATCGAATTTTCTCGAACATGTGACCTATCCCAATGGTTTTCTCGTGCCCGAAAATAGTAAAATCCAAATTTTTGTGAAAATCGTTAGAACCGTTTTTGAAATAAAATTTACACACACACAAACACAATTTTTGCTCGCATTATAGTATAAGATACCTCCTTATATAGTATAGTATAAGATATACTCCTCTAACAAATTGTAACAATTCGGAAAATGCACTTCAATGTAGCAAATGAGATACATTCATATGATAACAAAGTATTTACAGTATAAAGTACTTTAGATACAGTGCAGTATCAAAATTATTTGTATGTCCTTGCAAACACTCTATGCTTTCTATTATACAGAAATTAATTTGTAGTAAACCTGAGCAACATGTATCAATATCATAAAATGTGAAATAGTTTAATATATTTAAAATGCGTCACAAACAATGTTTTCCCATATACCATTAAGTAATGGAATGCTTTTGTCTGGCCCTGTAAATTAATAAAAAATATCCTTTGAACCACATATTGTACAGAATGTATATTTTCGAGAATATTTCATAGATGCATAAGAATTTTATTACGTTCGAAAGAGCGTAATATACAAAAAATGCATTTGCAACAATTTTTCCCGCGTCAAATTCAATTTTCAATACATTTTATTTCCCATTGACCGTAATGTAACGGAGTGCTTTTGATTGTCATATACATGATTGAACTATACATCTGATTTTCATAAAATTGGAAATGACTCGGCAAAATTATGTAATAATTATATATTGTAAATTTCAAATGATTCGATTGGGTAGTTTTTGCATTGTTATATGCCGACGGACCGACCTAACGACAACTATAAGTGTTACGTATTTTAATAATTACACACGAGTATAATAAAGCATACTATTAAAAACATATGTTTTTCTGTTACATTATACATCATATCACAGTATAATAATGACTGCAGATAAACTTTTCTAGATAAAAAAGGAAAAAAATAGTATCACCTTTAGAATCCCAGAAAATCTATAAATATTCCGCAAATCAAGTAGTACTAGCCTGAGTGTGGATTTCCCCCGAAAAATATTTGCACTCGATTTAGCAATCACATTTTTCTGGATAAAATTTCATTTCGATTTGTTCCTTCTGACATTAACGCCATGAAAGTTTCACACTTTCATTTGGTATTTTAAATTTATTTTCATGAAATTGGAAATGATCCGGCAAAATCGTGTAATAATTATAAATTGTAAATTTCAAATGATTCGGCTGGTTAGTTTTTGTGTTGTTATATGCGGACGGACGGACTCAACGACAACTATAAGTGTTACGTATTTAAATAGTTACACACGAGTATAATGAAGCATGCTTTAAAAACATACGTTTTTCTGTTACATTATATATCATATCACAGTATAATAATGACTGTAGATAATTTTTTCAAGATAAAAAAAGAAAAAATAGTATCAGATTTTGAATCCCAGAAAATTTATAAATATTCTGCAAAGCAAGTAGTACAAGCATGAGTGTGGATTTCCCTCGAAAAATATTTGCACTCGATTTAGCAATCACATTTTTCTGAATAAAATTTCATTTCGATTTGTTCCTTCTGACATTAACGCCATGAAAGTTTCACACTTTCATTTGATATTTTAAATTTATTTTCTGACCTTGAATAGCAATTTACAGATAGCACATAAGATATAGTTAAGAAGATTTTTTAGGGGGGAGCGCGGCGTATAATTGAAATCGCTATTGAACCACAATATCTTTAGGAAGTGATAATTCTTTACGGATTACTCACAGAAAAATAGAATATTGTTCTAAAGTAATAATTTAGTATAGTGTTAGGGGTACAGTTTTAAAATAAATGTGTCGAAGTTATATAATTTTTCGAAATTACCGTAAACCTAAAATATTTTGTAAATCTTTTTTTTATTCCTCTTCTGTAACAAAGTGTAATAAATCTTATCATTAAGATATATGCGTAATTTGTTACGTTGTATATTATAAAATAATGACAACTGTACAAATATATTTTTCAAGACTCTAAAAAAGTATACCTTTTAGAATCGCAAAAAAGCTATAAATATTCTGCAGAGCAAGTGGTTCAAACCCGAGTCTTTCTTCGAGCCATATCTTCATTCAATTTAGCAAGCACATTTTTCTACATAAAATCCCATTTCGATTTGTTCCTTCTGACATTAAATCCATGACAATTTCACACTTTCACTTGATATTATAATTTTTTTTCTGACATTGAATTGTGATTTACAGATAGCATATAAAAAAGTATAATATATTTTTTTCATAGAATTGAAATTGTAACTAAACCACAATATTTTTATAAGTAATAATTCATTAATGATTATTCCTAGAAAAATAAAATATTGCTTTAATTTAATAAATCCATATAGTGTTAAGGTGAAAGTTTTAAAATAATTCTGTCGAAGTAATATAATTTTTCGAAATTCCCCAATATTTAAAAAGTTTTTCCCAATATTTAATTCTTTTTATCCCTTTTTTTGTAACAAAGTGTAGTAAAGCTTGTTATTAAGAGCATGAGTTTGTTACATTATACATCATATCACAATAAAATAATAACAACGGTACAAATAAATTTTTCAAGACTCAATTGAAAATAAAATGTTTCCCATGAGCTATATTTGCACTTAATTTAGCAAGCATTTTTTATATAAGTTTTATTTGGATTTGTACCATCTGACATTAAAGCCATGACAGCTTCACACTTTTACTTGATATTTTAAATTTATTTCCTCACCTTGAATCGTGATACACAGCTAGCATAATTTACAGGTTTACATAAAACAATTAAAATTCAGTAGAATTTTTTTTTCGTAGAATTGAAATTTCTATTAAACCACAATATCTTTAGAAAATGATAACTCTTTACTGATTATTCACAGAAAAACAAGACATTGCTCTAAACTCATAAATTCGTATAGCGTTAATAAGACAGTTTTCTATGGTTTTGTTTATTAAAAAAATACTAAGGTTAAAATAGTGAATTTACGGTATTTCAATGTTAAAAAAACTCACATTTTGAAAAAAAAAATTGCATGTTGTAAAGTTTTGAAAAAAGTTTTACAAAAATTTAATGTTTTTAAAATTTGTACTACTTTAAAAAATATTACATTATTTGGCCGTTAAGTCAGGGAAATCATGTAGGAGAGAGTGGGGATGAATGGGACAACAGAAATTTATATATATTCCCCAAACATAAATAATTTGATAATTTACCTCACTGATGTCAGTCTTGAGGTCATTCATCAGACATAGTTTCAAAACAATATCCATAACAGAAGATTAGCTATTGTACAAAGAGTATTTTTCAAGAACCAAAGTTAGTTTTTCTGTTCTCTCTTTTTTTGTATTTAATTGATAGTTAACCTTTAAAAATCTTAGAATTTTTTTCTGTCAAAATGATATAATCTCTTGTTATACTTATTATGCAAATGAACAGTATTGACAGTGCTAACTAAGTATAATCATTGTTTTATCCCCAGGGCTATTCCATAATAAGTAAAATTACATTTTGTCATTACCTAGAAACCTTTTAAGAGGGGAATACGAGGCCACAGTCGTGTCCTAACCGATACACCAGAAAAATAACGTTTGGAAAAGGAAATTGTAAAAAACAGACCAAGAAAAATGAATTGCCTGCATTATATTAGAAGAAATATTTTTAGTAAAGTTATGGGCAGTAGTGATGAATCTGACAATTATCACTTCATGATGAATTTGAAAGCGATTTGAACATGATTTCAAGTTATATGAACCACCAAGTTTGCAGCTTAGATATTGTAATAAAAGACGACATTCTCCTAACAAAAAATATGTGGAAAAAAATATTTATCATTACATTACTAGGATATTAAAGAACAATAATTATAACCTTCAAGTACAATTCTTGAGAAAAAAGGTTAATAATTCTTTATTTTACTACACTGATCCGCAAAAAATTTATTTTGTTAATCTGGAGGACATTGTTATGAAATTACCAAAGCCTAGACCTCCGGGAACTGACAGAACTGACTGTTTTTATTTGATATTAGCTTCATTCCGTATGTAGTAAAATAAAATATATCGCTCAGTTTTCAAATAAAAAATGTTTAGAATAACTTTTTTTTTACCTGTCCCATCCATCCCCAAAGTTGTCCCATTCATCCCTACCATGGGGATTAATAATTATTAAAATTTAAAAAAACAATTGTTTATTGAAATTATTATGTCAATAAGTTGCTAAATTCTGAAGTATGTTTTAAGTATTTTTTTTTTAAATTAACAACTGTATACAGCTTAATTTATTAGTAAAAATGTAAAAATTGTCCCATTCATCCCCACTCTTCCCTAGGTTTCTTTTACGCGCTCAAAAGAAAATTTGTGTCTTCATTATTACGAAGTAACATAGGTTTTCGAAATTCACTAAAAAGTTTTATAAATCTTATTTATCCCTCTCTTGTAACAAACAATAATAATGCTTCCAATTCAGATACATACGTTACTTTGTTACATTATATATCATATCTTAATAAAATGATTAGAACCTAACCGATATTTTTTTCAAGATTAAAAAAATGTATCCCTTTCAGAATTTCAGAAAACCTATAAATATTCTGCAGAGCAAGTGGTATGAGCCTGACTGAGAATTTCCCTCGAGCCATATTTGCACTCGATTTAGTCAAGCACATTTTTCTGAATAAAATTCTATTTCGATTTGTTCCTTCTGACATTAAAGCCATGACAGTTTCACACTTTCACTTGATATTTTAAATTTATTTTCTGACCCTGAATAGCGATTAACTGATTGACATTAAAGCCATGACAGTTTCACACTTTCACTTGATATTTTAAATTTATTTTCTGACCCTGAATAGTGATTAACTGATAGCATATAAAATGCAATAATAAACTTTTTTTGCGTAGAATAGAAATCTCTATTACATCACAATATCTTTAGGAAGTGATAATTCTTTACTGATTATTCACAGAAAATTAAAATGTTGTTCTAAACTAATAAATTTGTATAGTGCCAATGGAACAGTTTATTCTTATAATAAGTTGTTTATTTAAAAAATATAAATATGGTACAAATGATGAACTACTCACTCCATTTCAATGTTAAACTTGTCGGATGTGGCAATCCCAAATGTTTCTTCCTTCTCATACACATTAACACTTCCAGATTAATTAAACATAGCAGCGTCACAGGTTAAGTAATTTACTCTAAAATCTAATCTGCAGCAACCTATTTCAAGCTCTAACTAAATTTAAAGTTTAGTGAAAATTCTTGCATTATATCCTGAGATAAAGCTATTGCAACAATCATAAAAAATCCCGGTGCAGCGCCACTTATTCAGCAATTTACTCCAAAAACTAAAAAATATTTATTTTATAAGGGATTACTGAATCTCAAATTTGATTAAAATTTGTGCATTAGATCCTGAGATATAGCTATTGAGATAATCAGGTTAAATACCGCGTAACAACGCCACATCTCGAGCGATTTACTCCAAAAACTAGAGAATACTAGGATTAGAAACTAGAGAAACTAGGAGAAAACTAGAGATTTATATCAAGAACTAACTGAATCTCACGTTTGATTCGGGCATAGTTCCTGAGATAGAGCTGTTGTGATAATCATGAATAGCAGCTGTGATAATCATGCCGCATAGCAGCGCCACATGTTAGGCAATTAATACCAAAACGTAATCAGAAACATATTATATCAAAGACTAACGGAATATAAAGCATTATGAATATCAGTCAATTATTTCTTGAGATATAGCTATTGTGTAAATTCTTAAAATGGCAGCATAGCAGCGCCATCTCTTGAATGATATATATAAAAAACTAATCAGATCTAGTTTATATCAAGGTCTAAACTAATGTAACGAATCTAATGTTTTGTTAAATTCTGTGCATTAGTTCTTGAGATAGAGCTCTCATAAAATTTATGTCACACACAGACAGACAAACAGACAGATAGACAGACAGACACATAGACCGACATTTTGTAAAAACATATTTTTGGCAATCTCTGACCTCTAAAACGTGTTAATCCGTTAAAAACCGTTATTTGGAAATTTTCACGAATCCAATACTTTCTTCTTGTAAAGATAGAAAAAATAAAAAAAATGTCCATTTTATGGGGAAAAAATCTAAATTCATATTTTAGTATTTTTTTTTTTTTATTTATAGAAATTTAATGTTTTTCAACTCTTTACTAATACTTTCTTTGGACATTTTCATAATATTTTAAACGGTATGTTAAGAGTAAATTTCGAAAATAACAAAAACTGAATTACACATTAATCAAAAAACTATTTTTAATTACATTTTTTCAAAATCCCTACTGTTTTTAAATATTTATATTTTTGCTTAATGTTTTTTAAGCTTATCAAATGTGTATTACATAAAACTGCGCATGGATTTTTAAATCCGTCTAATATTGCATTTAATATATTTTCTTACTGGTACATATATTGAAAAACAATTAAATCTAACGCATATACATACACATTTTTTTTATTAAAAAAAAGGATAATTTAATGCTCAGATTTATATTATATATATAATAATAAACATATACAAAAGAGTTTGAATGTTTATTTAAAATACAAAAAAAAAGGCGTTAGCATACTTAAACAAGAAAATGCGAAAAATATGAACATGGAGAAAAACACATTTGAAAATTTTATTTTATGTAAAACTGTGCTTCGATTTCTTAACATATTCACAATAATACGTGATATAATCTCCATATGGGTAAAAATGAGGTGAAAAAATTAACAACTAAACAAATTTTCATTTAATACTAAAAAGGAAAATCGACTTTTTGACCAATTTTGAGAGGAAATATTTAAAAACTAAAACATATCGTCAGCGTGACGAATTTCCTTACATAGTATGATAATCTAGCCATTATTTATAACTTTTTTGTTATATATAATAAAAATTATAAATATAAATCTAAAAGAAATTTTCAAAATATTACGTATTAAAACCTACATTATGGGAGTTTTTAATAAACACAAAGTATAACCATCAGATATAAATACGATACTCAAACATTTTATTATCCCACATCCTGTTTCATTACTTATAAAAAAGGAAATAATACGTTTTTATAAATAAAAGTAAATCCTATTTTACGTTTAACATACATTTTGCAGGATCAAATAAAATTCGTATGAAATTAAGTATTTGCAGAAACTTCTTTTTTTTCTAAAAATGCTAGTCAGAAAAAAATCTGCAGAAAAGTTAATGCAAGCAAAAAATCAACATTTTCCCCAAGGCATGTTTGCACTCGCTTTAGCAAGCAGATTTTCTAAATAAAATGCTATTTCAGGTCGTAACATCTGACATTAAAGTTTTGAAAGTTTTGCAGTTTCCTGTTGATATTTCAGATTTCATTTATAACTTTGAACGCTGACATTTTTATACGATTGAAAAGTATTTGTAAAAACATTTTAGCTGCAATTACACTTGTTTTATAAATATATTATTATACATATTGTTTTATAAATATCAATTATATTGACAGTTGTAAAACTTAAGCTTTTTAAAATATTGTTAAAAATATTATACTTTACAATTTAATTTATTTGTCATTATTTAAGATTAAAATTCAAAAACATCAATAATAATATATTGAAGACTATTGATATTTATATTTCAGAAACTACCAATTGGAAAATCCCGAATATGCTATTTAATCTTCCTTCAACAGTTTAATTGTACAATATTAACCTGTGTTTTAAGTATATGTGGTTATCTCATTTAATTTAACTATAAGAACAGTTAATAAAATTAAGTATCACAAATCCTGTTTCAAGTACTCAGACATCGTGATTATAGCGTCCCTTTTCAGCGGATTTTTTTTCAAATTCAGGGCGGACCTACTAGCACACTAACACAACTAGACAAACACTAACACAAAATATTTGGTTCAATTTGATGCATAATTTCATATACATTTAGTCGGAAAAATATTGAAAACGGCAAAAAAATTGTTATTACAGCTCCCCCTTCCGGTGGAACATTTCACAAATTAAGGAGGATCTGCTTACCACACCCAAAAACATTTACAAAAAATTTAGCTCAAATCTATGCATATATCAATACACTTTTTGATGGAAAAATAACGACATATAGACAGACAGATATTTTGTAAAAACACGTTTTTTGGAATCTCTGACCCCAAAAACGTGTAAATCTGTCGAAAACCAGAAATAAAAAAAAACTTTCGATTAAAATACTTTTTTCTATTGAAGATAGAAGTAAGTAAAAAGTGTGAGGAAAAATTCAACATTTCTGTCACTTGTTTGAACATGATAAACTTTGAAAACTTCTAAATTCTTTCATATTATAGATAAGAGCGTGTGTTTTAAATATAGAAACTTTTATTTTTACTTTAAGCTTATTTTTGCACCAAGAATATTTTAAATTAGAGTAGAAAAAGTTTTTACTAGAACATAAAATTGCATATTAATCCTAAATCTTTTTAGAAAAATTGTAGACGCAGCACAAATTTTTCATTGAAATCCTGCAATATTTTAAGAAACGCGGAAGAATTCAAAGAGGAATATCCACTGGAATGTAACTAATACATTAATTTGAATCCACTTTTGTTATGTTAAAATAAAACGGACTTGGTGTATTTGAACGATTGTATGCATGCCATTCTACACAACAAGTTTTTTGAATGTCAAAAATTGGTAAAATAATAATAAACAAAAATCGACAAGATATTTTGAAGATCTTTATTTGAATATAAATTGAACATGTGTACAAAATTTTATAAAAATCGGTTACCATGTGGGCGCGACATAAAGAAAATATTTTGCCCCTTTTACATGGAATGACCCAAATACTACTTTATAGCACATATTATATAATAATAGATGTATAGCCCTAACAGTTTTCAGTGGGTAAATTCAAAATTCTATGTACATAGTCTCAATACTTTTTTCCTATAAAAATATGTAAATTTATTATAATGTAACAAGCATTTATATTTTAAAAGATGTACAATGTGAAATGATTATATGTTCAATATTTTTGTTCTTTAATAATACGTGTAAATTAATGAAATCTTATGCGAAACCAATAAGATAATAACGTGAAATTATTTCTTACTGCATGAAATAAAAATAATAAAATATTGAAGAGCTTCTAAAAACAGACAGTATAATTCCACTTCAATGGATATTCTTTTATGATTAAAATAATTCGTATTGATTTGAGAATTTTTAAAATTTTAAAAAAGTAATTTTAAACTGAACATTTTTGCCAGAATAAAAATCTATAATCCAGGTAAAAGTAATAGTAAACTAGATTTTTCCCGAAGGTACATTTTCACTCAATTTGGCAATCACATAATCTGAAGAAAATACTAGTTATGTTCGTAACTTTCGCCATTAAGACCATATAGAAGCTTTGCACTTAAGAGTGAATAATTTAGATTCACTCTATATATTTTACATTCAAACCAGGTAATATTAACGGGAAACTAGATTTTTCCCGAAGGCATATTTTCACTCAATTTGGCAATCACATATTCTGAAGAAAATACTACTTCTGTTCGTAACTTTCGCCATTAAGACCATAGAAGCTTCGCACTTTAGAGTGAATATTTTAGATTCACTTTATATATTTTACATTCAATCCAGGTAATAGTAACGGGAAACTAGATTTTTCCCGAAGGAATATTTTCACTCAATTTGGCAATCACATATTCTGAAGAAAATACTAGTTCTGTTCATAACTTTCGCCATTAAGACCACAGAAGCTTTGCAATTTAGAGTGAATAATTTAGATTCACTCTATATATTTTACATTCAATCCAGGTAATAGTAACGGGAAACTAGATTTTTCCCGAAGGTATATTTTCACTCAATTTGGCAATCACATATTCTGAAGAAAATACTTGTTCTGTTCGTAACTTTCGCCATTAAGACCATAGAAGCTTCGCACTTTAGAGTGAATAATTTAGATTCACTCTATATATTTTACATTCAATCCAGGTAAAAGTAACGGGAAACTAGATTTTTCCCGAAGGTATATTTTCACTCAATTTGCCAATCACATAATCTGAAGAAAATACTATTTATGTTCGTAACTTTCGCCATTAAGACCATATAGAAGCTTCGCACTTTAGAGTGAATAATTTAGATTCACTCTATATATTTTATATTCAATCCAGGTAATAGTAACGGGAAACTAGATTTTTCCCGAAGGTATATTTTCACTCAATGTGGCAATCACATAATCTGAAGAAAATACGAGTTATGTTCGTAACTTTCGCCATTAAGACCATATAGAAGCTTCGCACTTTAGAGTGAATAATTTAGATTCACTCTATATATTTTACATTCAATCCAAGTAATAGTAACGGGAAACTAGATTTTTCCCGAAGGTATATTTTCACTCAATTTGGCAATCACATAATCTGAAGAAAATACTAGTTCTGTTCGTAACTTTCACCATTAAGACCATTGAAGCTTCGCAATTTCGAGTGAATATTTTAGATTCACTCTATATATTTTACATTTAATCCAGGTAATAGTAACGGGAAACTAGATTTTTCCCGAAGGTATATTTTCACTCAATTTGGCAATCACATAATCTGAAGAAAATACTAGTTATGTTCGTAACTTTCGCCATTAAGACCATATAGAAGCTTCGCACTTTAGAGTGAATAATTTAGATTCACTCTATATATTTTACATTCAATCCAAGTAATAGTAACGGGAAACTAGATTTTTCCCGAAGGTATATTTTCACTCAATGTGGCAATCACATAATCTGAAGAAAATACTAGTTATGTTCGTAACTTTCGCCATTAAGACCATATAGAAGCTTCGCACTTTAGAGTGAGTAATTTAGATTCACTCTATATATTTTACATTCAATCCAGGTAATAGTAACGGGAAACTAGATTTTTCCCGAAGGTATATTTTCACTCAATTTGGCAATCACATAATCTGAAGAAAATACTAGTTTTGTTCGTAACTTTCGCCATTAAGACCACAGAAGCTTCGCACTTTAGAGTGAATTTTTTAGATTCTATTTACGTCATTGCATATCCATATTTATCATTCTATATGCCTTACACATTGTCTCACAAGAATTATATTTTGTTATAAAATTAAATCTATATAATGAAAATATGGAAATAAAAAAATATATAATGAAATTATAAAAAATGATATTATTAACTAAAATACGTTCTTCTTATTTTGAGATATGTTGCTTTTTTAAAATTATGTTTAATTTTTTAAAGTTCTATGGAAGAAATTTTTTGGAATTTATGTACTAAAATGTAGGATAAATATTCCAGATTCCATTTATTGTCATATTTTTAAAACAATGATTTGTTATTTTATGATTTGCATAACACGTAATGATTTAAGGATTTTTCAAATTTTAAAAATATTCTATTAAATTGAACATTTTAGCCAGGAATGTTTCTGCAGAGCATGTAATACTAGCGGGAAACTAGATTTTTCCCGAAAGTATATTTCCACTCGATTTAGCAATCACATATTCTGAAGAAAATGCTACTTCAGTTCGTAATTTTAGCCATTAAGGCCCTAGAAGCTTCGCACTTTAAAGTGAATATTTTATGTTCCATTTACGAACTTGAATATACATATTTTTATTCTATATCTCTTATACAGTGTTTCTAAAAAATAGTGCTTTGTTACATATGTATAAATCTATCATTTGATTAACAAAAAAAAAAAAAAAAAAAAAAAAAAAAAAAGGATACTATTAATTAAATTAAGTACTTCTGATTTTGAGATATATTTCTTTTTTAAGTTTCTGTTTAAATTTTTAAGTACAGTGAAACATTTTTTTATATAATTTATATAATACGGTATTGGGAGAATATTTTAGATTACATTTAAGATTATATGTTCACAACGATTATTAATTTATCATGACTTACATAACCTGCTTTGATGTAAGAATTTTTCAAAATTTAAAAATATTCTATTCAATTGAACATTTTAGCTAGGAATGTTTCTGCAGAGGATGTAATAGTAGTGGGAAACTAGATTTTCCCCGAAAGTATATTTCCACTCGATTTAGCAATCGCATATTCTGAAGAAAATACTATTTCAATACGTAACTTTAGCCATTAAGGCCACAGATGCTCCGCACTTTAGAGTGAATATTTTAAGATTCCATTTACGATCTTGAATATACATATTTTTATTCTATATCACTTATACCGCCTTTCACAAGAATTACGTTTTGTTACACACACACACACACACATATATATATGTATATAAATTTATCTTTTAATAAAAAAAAACTAAATTATGTACTTCTAATATTGAGATATTTTTCTTTTTTAAATTTTTGTTTAAGTTTTTGAAGTTCTATAAAATAGTTTTATAGAATTTCTGTAACGCGATGTAGGGTGAATATTTTAGATTTTATTTATGGACATATTTTCAATTCAGTGTTTTTTATGATTTAAATGACCCGTGTTATTTTCAGAAATTTTGAAATTTTAAAAATATACTTTTACACTGAACATTTTAGCATGGAATGTTTCTGAAGAGCAGGTACCAGCAGAGGGAAGCTAGTTTTTTTTTCCGAAGGATATTTCCACTCGATTTAGCAATCACATATTCTGAAGAAAATACTATTTTAGTTCGTAACTTTAGCCATTAATCCTATGGAAGCTAGAGAATATTTTAGATTCCATTTACGAACTTGCATATATATATATTTTTTTTATTCCGTATGTTTTTACACAGTGTTTCGGAAGAATTCTGTTTTTTATGTATATAAACGTAGTTTTTGTTTTAAAAAAGATCTTATTAACTAAAATGTGTATTTCCTATTTTGAGATATTTGTTTAAAAAAATGCTATGAAACAAATTCTATGAAAAAAAGTTTATGAAATTCATATAGTGCAATTTAGAGAGAAAATTTGAGATTCGATTTTTGATATTTAATGTACATATCTTTTATTCTGTACGTCTTATACTGTATTCTGCAATATTTATGTTTTGCTACATCTATATTACTATGTTTTAGTAAAAGAAAAAGAAATCATTAAAATGTCTATTTCTAATTTTGATATACATACAAAAATTCAATCAATTTTAATTTTTTAAGTTATATGTAGAAATATTTGTGGAATTTATGTAATGTAATTTAGAGTGAATATTTTTGATTCCATTTCTAACTTTAATGTAGGTTTAATAACCTTCTGTTACGTTAATAAATCTACATTTCTCGAAAATGAAAGATTTTATTCCCTGAAATATGCAATTCTTATATTGGAATATTTAAAAAAATATTTTCTGTCAAATCGCTTGAAATTCTATAAAATACATATTGATTTTTAAAGAAAATTAGACATAACGAGAAAATTAAAAAAAGAATGACGATAAAAGGAAATTTTTACTTTAGTATGTCTAGGAAGTATCAAGCATTCTTATTCCAAAAATATGTTGAATCTTTAGTGAGTAGTGAATTTGTTTTGTTATTATTTGCACTGAAGGTTATATTTGTTTAAAAATGTTTTCAGAATACGGGGAACGGTGGAAGGAACAATTTTGAAACTCAAGCGGAAGATGTCTCTTGAAAAAAATATTTAAAAAAAAACTATTATTGTCTGAGTAAGTCGTAAGTGAGTTGCAATTAATTAATTTTTTATCTCCAATTTCAGCAAAAATTAATACTTTTTAATCTAACTAACTTAAAATAGAATATGTTTGATGCAATGGCCTTCCGATTTGCTGCAGCACACTACGAACTAGATGATCTAACTCTGATGAACTAACTTTTGTGACAACAAAAGCTACAACAATATGATTCAGAAACCACATTCCAATGATAGGATGGGACGAGCCATAGATATAAATTTCTGAACGAGATTTTACCACTTTGTTGATGCTGCTATTGAAGTATTAAAAGCTGGTTCAACCCGTTACAAAAGTTTCAACAGTGTAATAGAACCACGGCTGCAGAAATTCATTAACGGCTACTATAACACCTTCTTGCTCAGGGTTTTTTAGTTTTTTTTTTTTTTTTTTTTTTTTTCGTTGAAAATTTACACATATGATAAATATTAACAACCGACTTTTTTTCATTATTAAAAACCTACTTTGAAACTAGAATTTTCTTATAACATAGAAAATTAAAAAAAAATTAAATTGACTATCATATTCAGTGCAAACACGTCTAATTAAAAAAATGTTCTAACACGAAATATGTTTGCCGGAGGTTGACAAACATGTGTATGTTCTGTCCTAAATTCAAAAATTCAATATATCTCTCCTTTTTTTTTTTTTTTTTTTTTTTTTTTTTTTTTTTTTTTTTTAGTAAGCACATTTCTGAGCTATAAATGTCATTTCGCAGTGGTGATTTTTTAAAAATTTTGCGTGAAAAAGTATAAAATTCGGCATTTGCTTTAATACGTTACAAATCCTAAATACCTAAAGATTTAGTTTAGGTAAGTATAGCTTACGATAGTTTATTATTCACTCGTTATTTTAACGTTTTGTATTGATGTCTACGAGTTATCTGAAGAACGCTAGAGTTACATTCCGTCACAATGACATGGTTCGACAAAACCGGGATGCAGATGATCGGGCAAAGCCGGTACGATTCCGTTTTGGACAACTTATTCATTTGCGTGATTGAAATAGAATTAACTTATTTATGCATTATTTGACGATCTATAAATGATAAAACTATACAAAAGATATTATTTAAATTAAAAGAAGGGATTAAAAACAAAGGATGGAAGAACAATACTAGAATAATTTAACCTTGAAGCGAAAACTTTCCATAATGACAGAAAAGCAAAGTAAAAAAAAATAATAATGTGAAAAAAACTCCTTGACATCAAACGAGCAGGAAGATGCAAGTTAATGAAGCATGCGTCTTATGCAACGGCTTATATGAACAATATGAACCTAATGAGTATTGGATACCGTGCCTTCATTGCAGAGGGTGGGCACATGAAGAATGCAGCAATGAAAATAAGCAAGACCGAACTTTTACTTGAGATTTTTGTGCCTAACATATTCAACTCTCAAACTTACTTTAACTCATTTTTATTTTATGTAGATTTGATATAGATTCACATTCTACAAGTATAATATGTTAATTTTGATTTAATAAATACCATTATTGCAAAGTTACAATGTGATTTTAATTATTCTTTCCATTTCCCGGTTTTCCCGGTGTCCAACCAAATCGGACAAAACTGGGACATTGCATACTTCTAAAGAAAGTGTTGTCATGATCTCAATTGCTCTTGTTCGCACCTGAAAGAATGTTTTTTTCCTTCGCAAGAAATCAATTTATCGTTTTAATACAAATTTTGACTGTTTTGTTCACATAGTGCATAATAATAAAAGAAAACATTTAGGGTCACGGTTTTATTTGAATTTTTTCTATAATAAATGATAATTTATTTCTAGAACGTATTTCTTAAAATACTAAAAAATATATTAATGCTGATTATTTATTTATTTATTAGTGAGATAGAGTTTCCTCAAATATTTTTAGAGCTAATTTTAGAAGCTATACTTTCTTGCTAATAAATACATAACCTATAAGTTATTTTATTTTATTAGACAAAATAAAAGTGATAAAATTTTACATGGTAATATAATGATGAATTATTGTGTGATAAAACTGTAATCAAATATTACGATATATATATATATATATATATATATATACTGAAAGTGGTAAATTTTATTTTCCCTCAAATATAACTTTCTCATAATTACAGCTAATTATTATCAATTTTAGTCGCTCAAGAAAATTTTACATATTCTTTCTAGCGGAAAATGATAACCAGCGGAAATTCTCCAGGGAAGATAATAAAAGTTAGAATCTCGATTTTGCTTAAGGCATGTTTGTACATGATTTAGAAAACACATTTTCAAAGTATATTGCAATATCATTTTAAAACTTCTGACATTATGAACTTAAATGAAAATTTTAAAAACATTGGAGATACTGCTTAAGATTATTTTTACCTTTTAGATAAATATTATCAAATATGGGCATAAGTAAATTAACAGAAATTTTTTTTCTTTTCTTTCCTTTTTTGTTTTATTTTACTTTATTTACTTGTTTATTTATTTTGATAATGGTAGGTAGAAAACATTCTTCAGAGAAACTATTAGGAAAAACTATAGAACAAAATGCGAAAGCAGAATCAAATTTACTCGATTACAATGTAGATTTTCTGAATAAAATACAATTTCCGTTCTCAGTAAATAATCTATTTTAAATTTTAAAATATTACAGATAATTGTTTTCTCTAATGATATTTTGAAAAAGGAATAATGCGAAAGGAATTTATGCAAAACGTGATATTTACACAGGGATTTGCTAACATTTTTTCGAAACTTCATACATTATGAATTTACATGAAAATTTTAGAACTTTGGAGATATTTCTTAAGATTATTTTTACACCTTGAACATGACTTTCTTCTTAGATATTATCAAAGGGAGTAATAAATAAATTAGGAAAAATTTCATTTATTTATTTATTTATTTATTTATTATTCATTTATTGATAATAATAGGTAGAAGGCATTCTTCAGAGAATGTAACAGAAAATGTTTAGAGGAAAATGAGAAAAGGTAATCAAATTCATCTCTAAAATATATTTGAACTCGATTTACAATACAAATTTTCACAATGAAAAAAAAAATTCAATTTGAAGTTAATGCTACATCGTTAATTTTAAAATATGAATGTTAATTTTTTTCAATAATGATAATTTGAAAAATACATAATTAAAAATTTATGAGAAAAATACGTATATACCGAAATATTTACACAGGGTGTTGCTGACTTTTTTCGATTATTTCAGAACGTCTGTTTGGAATGAGAAAATAAATACAATTAATGAAGTTTAACTTGTCTTAACTATAAAAAAAAAATTCTTCAAAAAAATACTTTTCCACATAAGATGTTTTTTTCGAAGATTTATTCTTTACTACCGCGGGTAATATAGATATAAGTATATGGTCGCATAATTACTTAAATGGTTTAATTAATTTTTCGTAGTTAGGTATTGTGAGATTTCCGATTGATTTATTAGTCATTTTTGCCTAAATATTTTTTCTCAAATTTATAGGTAAAATCATGTTTAAATGTTGTGAAATATATTGAAAAAATACTTTTAAAATATTCTGTTATCTGTTAGATAAAATGTTAAAGTATTAAATACGACAATATGCAGAATATTTACAAAAGTATAGCAACAGTATAATGTGCATAACGGCATATTTAGTCTAAATTTATATACAATACGCTCTTAAATTGTGTATTATATACTATAATATGTATTTTAGGAACTAAGAAAGAATATACTTATTTCTTTACAGATATTAATAACGTTATAAATGTTATTAATAAAAAGTTAACAACAATCATATTCAAAATTTAAAATTATTTCATTTATTTTAGTTAGTTTATTTCATAATCATCTCGAAAAAGACTTTATATACATAATTTTCACCTAAACAACTAATAAAAATTTCCATTCAATCGTGCTTAGTGTCCTATATTTTATGCGTTACGAAAATTCATAAACATAGACTAAATCATGAATTTTCATAATACCAATAAAAAGAATAAAAAATAGTAAGAATGCTAAACATGTTGTTTTCGCTGCCTGCTCGTGTTCCTTTTTTCTTGTACTTTCTGTCGTCATAACGAAGCCAGTAAATTATTTCTCAGCATGGGTTGCCATGCAAATCTGAATCCTTGTGATGTCCTCAACCTCCACTTAAATAATGTCCCATGATTTTAGACTCACCTTGTATTTTACCGCTGTAATGAGAGAAAAACGCATGGACATTCGTCAATGAAAGGAAGATTTCCGTGATTTGAAGAAAGGATTCCTGAGAGTATAGCATTATAAGTTAGAGACGTTTTATAATTTTACATATTCATACTGATTTGTTGTTTTTCGACTTTTTTTTAACCATGGGTAACAATTATTTACTTTCGATATTATCGAGTTTTCTTTCATATTCTGTAATAATACTATCCTCTGTTATTTTGTACAACCTTTATTTGTATTTATTTTTTGTGAATACGATATTTTGAAGCGGTGTAATTAAATTTCTACAACATTGTTTAAAAGGATACTTCAAAAAGTAATAAACATAACAGACAATTTTTAAATTGCAACTCTTTTTTAAACCAAACACATACTATGAAATCGAATTCTATTATTTTGCCATATTATCACAATATTAAAAGGTAGGGATTTTACATATTTATTGAATATACGCCTAAATATTTTATATCGTATAGCGTTTATTTAATGACATGGAAATTTAATGATAAAAATTTTAAATCTTTATAATTTTTGGAAAACTTCATTACTAAAGTTATTGCGTATGCATTTTAGGGACTTCAAAAAACTCCATATATTCTTTCCAGTATAAGGTGTAATAAAGAAAAAAATCCTCCACAGAAAGTAATATAACGGAATCTAAATTTCCCCCAGTGCATACTTGTACTCTATTAAGCCAGTACATTTTCTGAATAAAATGCAATTTCAGTTCGTAATTTCTCGCATTAAAGCCATGAAAGTTTTCACTTTAGCATGAATATTTTAGATTCTTTTTTGGACCTATAAGGTATAAATTTTTACTTTGATATTGTGCGATGCTTTAAAAATATTTACTATTATATAAATCAAAAAATCTTTGCTTTTATAGAAAAAAAATGAAAAAGAATTTTTAATGAATTTGTAGTAATTTAGACAGATTCCTGTTTAATTTAAATAAAGTGGACTAGTGTTACTTTACAAGTTAATGAGTTTGTTTTTCCAATTGCACTCTCGTGGCAGTTATTGTTAAGTACTTCGTACAACTCTTCAGAGTGATTATGTGTTCTACTACGTGAGTAAAAAAGTCTGAGCCCTATTTCATAAATAGCAGAAACTTAGAAGTTTGTAATGGCTGGGAGTTCAGAAATTCTATATTTTTTCAATTGTTAAACAAAATCTTGTCAGCGGGAGAAACAACATTCTTTAAAATGGTACATTTCTAATGCTTTACTATTATGTTTCTTTTCTGTTTCGTCATGTAGTGCAGGTACTAAAATCAAATTAAAGTACTCGTGGATTTATTTCCAAATGTGAATTCCAAATAAAATTGTTTATAAGGATGTCGTTTCTGCTTGATTGGAAATTCACAAGGGTTTCATATTTACCTTTTGAACTTTACCAACGACAGTGCAATAAATATTCTAAAAATGAGACGCTGGCCAAAAATGGTATGCCTAGAGATCGCATTCACAGATCGCTTTGACATAAAGAAATACAACATCTCTCTCTATATATACATACAAGATGGCCATAATTAAAATGACGGCAACTAAAATGTTCTGTAGAGTGATCTAATCTCGAAATTGGTGCCAAATTTTGTAGAAAGATTAAAGGATACGGAGAACGAACGATTCTGTTATAAAACAATTTAGTTCCAAAAGTCACCGCCAGGAAAATATATGGCACTGTGCTTTCAAAAAAGAGAGTTTCCAAATAGAAGAATCAATACTGAAATAAACTTATCGCTTTTTAATACATCTAACTCAAGTTCGATTTGGCTGCCGTTTTTGTCAACCACATATTGCATTTTGTGCACATCATTTTCAACAGCATAGAGTAACATGTCTGCAGGAATCTCTCGTACAGTTCGCGATATGTTACCCTTCAAAATAGCCAGGGCCTCGACATATCCGTGACAGACCTTGGTTTTTAGGTAACCCCATAGCCAAAAGTAGCAGGGCATAAGATCAGTGGACCCAGTAGGCCACGTAGGGGAAAACAGCGGCTAATGAGTTTTTCTGTTTTAAATTTCTATCGTAGCAGCTGCTGTATTTGGAAAGCACTATGTGGAGGAGCTCCATTTTGTATGAAAATGATTTTCTCCAGGCACCGACTTTGCTGAAGTGACGGAATAACAATGTTATTTAGCATTTGGTATTTGTCTCCAGTAACAGGACAAGTTACAGGTTTTTCAGGAGTAATGTTCTCATAGAAGAATGGACCTATGATCATATCTGTTGTGAAACTACACCAAATAGTTGTTTTCGGTGAATGCAAAGGAATTTCCTTGAATGCTCTTGGTGAGTTTTTATCCCGAATTCGGCTGTTCTGAGTATTTACAGTTCCATTCAAGTAAAAGGGAGCCTAGTCTTCATATAAGATTTCTCACAGCCGAGCATCATCCAACTCCATTCTGACAAGAGAGGTGAGAGCAAAAGTCAATCGCTTATCATGACCGGTGTGAGGTAACTCGGGTAAACTGATCCTTAACCCACTTCTTGGCGGCGTTTTTCTGACGCGCGATAACTGCACCCCGCCTTGCTTTCTTTTCCTTTTCGATGTTGCTCTTCTTGGCAACCCTCGGACATTCGGAGAGATTTCTCTCCTTGTTTGCGCATGCTTTGTTCGTTCTTTCTTTTCTAGCTTTCTTATTGGACGAGAGAGGAGCAATTTTAAAGTCTCGCGCCTTGAAATTAATTAAATTTCTTGTGTCTCATTAGAGGCCGTTGGATTTAGAAGAGTGTACATCAAGTGAGTAAATTTTTTGGGGGGAGTATACTAGTGGTTTTTTTTCATTAAAAATTCTTTGTTTTGTATTTAAAGGAAAGTTTTTTGGTGATTTCTACAGTTTTAGACCTTAGAGACCGTGTCTTGTATTTAAAAGTAAGTGTTTAGTCCTTTTTTTAGTCGTTTAGATGTTTTGAATCTTAATGTTAATTGATTGCATTTTAAATATAAAAGGAAATTATAATTTGCCTTCAAAGCTTAATATATTTCTTTAGAAAATCTATCATTGATTTATTTTTTTTTATTTAAAAAAATGCTGGTTTTGTTTTTAAAAGAAGGTATGTGTACAATTTATTTGTTTCTTGAACAGAATTGTTTTACATGTTTTGATGTTATATATGTTTTAAGAAATATTATAATCGAGGGGTTCAGGGGGGCGAACCCCCACCCCTGAGATTTTTTTTCTTCTAAAAGCTTTGTAAACTAAATTTTAGGTTATGATCATCCGAATTTGGAATCTTTAATTTTAAAAAATAACTTTATAGGTAAATGTTTGTTATAGGTATATAGTATTTGTATATAGGTAGTTGTTTTAATTTTTCGTAATATGCATGCTTTTTAGATCATAATTTTTGCAATATTTTAAGATTCAGTTTCAGAATGTTCTTTTCTTTATGTTTACTGCCACGATCTTCCAAAATCCATTAAAAACCTAGTTTGTCGGTTAATGGTTTTTTTGTTTTTATGTATCATGATTTCACAATTTTTGAATTTCCTATGTTTTAAAATATGTATTTTTCGTCTATTTTTATCGCCTTTTCAAATTGCACTCTCCTGCATAGTGTTTCCTGGACTTAAACTCCACTTCGGGAGACTAGACGCAAAAGCGGCCCCATGTGGCGATAGTTTGGAAACGCGCCAAGAAGGGTGTTAAATCTCAGTCGCGCCAGTAACTCTTGCACACGGCTAATCTTTTACATAAAGAAGTGGATAATCTTTCGTAGGATTTTCCATCTCGTGCGATAAAGCATATCCAGATTCCGAGCTACCCCACGAGCACTGGAAGTGGTAGCAATATTGTCTGGTGTTCTGTTGTGCTCTGCCTGACTAAACATTTAGAGAGCCTGTTTTCTCAAACTTCCCAACCATCGTTTTTATACCATTAACTGAAAAAGGGCCGTTACCTTTGCACATTTTTTGTGGTTTCTAAAAACACGAAGAGCGGCTGACGCATTGTCCTCGCTTAAGTAAAAGAAGTTGACAAGTAGAGCTGGCTCGACTAAAGAAGGAGACATTATGAAATATAACTGTTAATGACATAGCTTCTAACAGCAGTACATTACTTTTTAAAGCTGAAAAAGCTGCGCTGGGCCAAAAGATGTACCGTGGAATTTGAATAAAGACCTTCTTCTTCTGTTATTTCTTTAGGTCTATGTAAGTGAAATTTCACATAATGAATATTTAGCAGTGTTTATGTAAATTTTCAGGTTTTTTAAAACTGTTACCATTTTGATCTCGGATTAAATTGCTAAACTCGTTAAATAAACGGCAATTTTATTCCAGTATTGATTCTTCATTTATTAAAACTCACTTTTACGAATACACGGAGTCACATATTTCCCAGACGGTGACTTTTGTAACTATTTTTTGTGGAACCTTTGTCCCCCCGTCTTCTTTAATCTTCCTACAAAAATTGGTGTGATTTTCACAATTAGATCGCGCTACAGAGAACTTTGAGTATTGTCAGTTTTATTATGGCCACCTTGTATTATATATATACACTATATTGCCATTGATTATTGGACACTTGCGATTTTAGACATTTTACTAAATATCTAGAAAAATACATGAGGAATCATCTCGAAACTCTTAGTGTATACATATAATAGTATACGCCATACATCGCCGTGAAGAGTTATTACCGAAACTCCATAGGGGACCGTCAACAAATTAAAAAAGAATGAATATCTTTTGAATAACCCTGTCAAAACTAACGTAGCAAAAGTGCTCAAACTCTAGATTATAATTGAATGCCTTATTGCAATACACTGTGTTTATTTTTATGCAAATAGCATGCATACTCGCAGAGTAATTAAGGTTTTTATAAAAATGGTCCCAAATTTTTTCAAGTTTTACCCTTATAATTTTCAGAATTCTTAATATAAATTAATATTTTTTTCAGAAAAAAAAGACAAACAACATTGCACATAGTACCCTGTAATCAGAATTAAAAAATAATAAAAATTGTATGAAAAATGAGTAGGTTTACTAAATAATTTTTTACTGCGCATGCGTCAAAGATATCAAAATTTCATTTGCATATTATGTTAGCTAAATGTATAGAAAAACTTTTGTAAAAGTCTCAAAACCATAGCTTGAAAATTCTGAAAGTAATCGTCTATAGAAAAAGGACAAAATCCGTTGTTTCCAAAATGAAGCAAAAAATGAGGTATTTTATCCAAATGTAGTAGTACATCCCGTATTGTGTATTCTATATTGACACTAATCAATGAATATATGGATACAACCCCTCTTGTTTTCGCTTCTTTTTAAGAATAACGGATTTTCAACTAATTCAATTGACGATTTTTTTCAGAATTTTCAAGTTATGATTTTGTGACTTTCTCAAAAGTTGCTCTGTACATTTAACTAATATAATATGCAAATGAAATTTTGATATCGTTGACGCATGCGCAGTAAAATAAATTATTTAGTAAACTAACTCATTTTGTACACAATTTTCATTATTTTTTAATTCTAATTACAAGGTACTGTGTGCAATGTTGTTTGTCATATTTTCTGAAAAAAATATTATTTTATATTAAGAACTCTGAAAGTTATAAGGAAAAAACTTGGAAAAATTTGGGACCATTTTTATAAAAACCTTAATTACTCTGCGAGTATGCATGCTATTTGCATAAAAATGAAGAAGGCGTATTACAATAAGGCATTCAATCATAATCTAGAGTTTGAGCGCTTTTGCTACATTAGTTTTGACTGGGTTATTCAAAAGATATTTATTCTTTTTTAATTTCTTGACGGTCCCCTATGGAGTTTCGGTAAAAACTCTTCACTTCGATGTATGGCGTATACTATTATATTTATACACTAAGAGTCTCGAGATGATTCCTCATGTATTTTTCTAGATATTTAGTAAAATGTGTAAAATCGCAAGTGTCCAATAATCAATGGCAATATAGTGTATATATATATATGTGTGTGTGTGTGTGAGTGTGTGCAAAACGTCGAGTGATCGTAGAAAAACATCTGGTGAAACGATGGAAGGAACTGCTTATTGCATAATATAGCTGACTAATTTTGATTTATTATTCTCAGTTAAAGTATAATTGAACTCCATTTATGTCGTGGCTTAAATTCTAATGCCGATGGAATTGAAAAACACTGGTTAATTTCTCCAATAGAGTGAAAGATATACGTGACATAAATCTTTAATACTGTCCAATTTCAGTCGGATATATATACATCATTCCGATCTCCACCATTACGCCTCTCATGAACTGGCAAACATCCACTTAAGTCACTTTCCGAGAATAAATACAAAAAGTTTCTTTATCGATAAACAGCTATTTTCCAAATCCGTGTTATATTAAATTTTAAAAACAAATAAAGAATATATCCTTGAAATATCACAGCTTAAAACACATTACGACTAAAAGAACATTCGATAAAAAACTTCAAAGACTGACACTTGACGGGGAGTAGTTTTGCAGTTAAAGGTTAGTCAATTCTGCTCTTTTCCCGCCCATTTTGGAGTTTTAATCGTACCTCATAGAGTCCTGCCCGAGCTCAGACTGAAGCAAGCATGTAATGAAAGCATGGAAAGTACAATCAAAGGGCTCAGATGGTGTGGATATGAAGTTTCCAACCACTTCATTGGTTAGTAGGAGGAGTTTCATGTTCGGATTCCTTACCAAATGGTGGTAGCTTGCAAAATTAAATAGGGATAAAAAGTCCGTAGCTGCGCATTATGGAATCGCCCAAAGATGTTTGAATAAAATATAAAAAATATAGCTTTTGACTAATGTTTTTTATTCTAAAAAGGATAAATGGACTAATAGAATAAATCTAACATTTCGAAATAAGAGATTGATATTTAAGTAATACAATTGAGTTTTTTTAGGAAAATATATAATATATTACGCTGAATTAGGGAAAAATGGAACTTTAGCCGATAATTAAATATTAGTAAATTACTGAAATATAAATAAACGTATATTCTTATAAAAATTTAGTGTGGAATCGAAACGAGAATTTATTACTACATACATGCATATATATATATACAGGGTGATTCAGCTCGTCGGTGACAAACTTTAAGGATCGATAGAGCACACCTAGACGAAAATTTTTGAATAGGGAATGTAGGGTCCCTGACGCGATGGTAAGGCGCTAGGCGCTTTCGAAAATTTGGGTGCCGAAATTCGAAACGTCATAAAAACTAGGGAAATGGTTAGATTTTCTTGCTTGTTGCGTCGAAATGATTCTGTTTGTTTAGACTTTCTTCAGTACCAATTTGATAAGCGTATCTCTTAAAACATGGATAGGGGGCGCTGCAGACTTTGGAGAGCTAGACAACAACTTTAAGCCCGTTATTTTGATAATTTAACACATGCTCGCCAAAGTTTATACTCTAACTTAAAGTTTGAACCCAAAAGTAGAGCCCTGCAAAAAGCGTAAGAGCCGGAATAAAATGTCAAAGTACAGGGTGGTCGAAACTCGAAGGCTCCTAAGAGATAAACAAACAGATTTCTTGACTTATGGTATGCATTTTCATGATTCTGTTTGCTGGGGCTCTCTGAAACTCAGTTGAACGGTACAAAAAGAAACATCGATAGGGGGCGCTTTGGGCAAAAAACATAATTCGTTGACATTTCGGATGCTAACTGGAAACGGGGCGCTACGATCAGTTAGAAACAAAACAAGAGAGTAATTTACTTATCATAAGAAGCTATTAAAACTGCAGTTTGTTTGTTTTTTTTTAACAAACATAGCTGGTTTCAATCATGCACAATGCGCGCAATAAAATTTACATAAGGTGCTTTTTGCTGATTTATGCAAAAGATATCGTACCATATCGATATGCAAAAGATACGTAATGCGTAGACGACAACGCGAGATGACGTAGTTGTATGCGCAGACACGTCTTTTGAACGTGCGGTACCTACTTAAGCTTCGGGTTACTTGTCTGCAGATCGGTAGTAGGATGGAAAGGTACACAAACTCTGAATTGGCTGACATGCATTTGGCGTATGGCGCTGCTGGTTGTAATGGACGAGCCGCTCAGCGGTTGTACGCCGAGCGTTACCCCAACAGGCAAATCCCCTGCCATGCCTTCTTCGCTCGAGTACACCAGAGGTTGTCCACAACGGGATCTTTCGACGGAGGCAGGCCTGAACGGGAGCGATCAGTGAGCACCCCCGACAACGAAGAGGCTGTGCTTAACCTGGTTGAGGACAACCCAGGTCTTAGCACGAGAGATATCGCCAGACATGTTGGCATTTCGCAAGCAACTGCGTGGCGCATCTTACGTTCCCGGAATCTGCACCCCTACCACATCCAGCGGGTGCAGTTGCTCAGAGAGCAGGATTTTGGCTCTCGAGGGGAATTCTCAAGATGGTACTTGGCGATGAGATTCAGGGATCCCCGTTTTGTAAACAGCATTTTGTTTACGGACGAGTCCACCTTCAGCCGGGAGGGAATGTGGAACGCCCACAACAGTCATGTGTGGTGTGATGAAAATCCACATGAAACCAGAAGCCGAGCAGCCCAGGAGCGTTTCTCAGTAAATGTGTGGGCCGGCATTCTGGGGGATTGCCTCATTGGCCCTTATTTGTTACCTGAACGGCTGACAGGTGGAAATTACCTGATTTTCCTGGATCAAGTGCTGCCGCAGCTTCTGGAGGAGGCGCACGTACCCGAAGGTTCGCGTCGCCAGATGTGGTTCCAGCACGATGGAGCTCCGGCCCATTACACGAACGACGTGCGTCTCCATCTAAACGCAAGGTATGGCCAGCGGTGGATCGGGCGTGGGGGTCCAGTTCACTGGCCTGCCCGATCACCAGACCTCACCTGCTTGGATTTCTTCCTTTGGGGTTACCTGAAGGCCGAGGTATACCATACACCTGTCAGCAGTGCTGAAGAACTTGTGGCGCGCATTGTGGCAGCTGCAGGGCAGATCAGAGATACTCCTGGCATTGTTGGAAACACACACTCCTCAATGCGACGGAGGTGCGAAGCCTGCATCATGGCCCAAGGTCGAAATTTCGAGCATCTTCTGTAGTGTTATTTTTTGTAAATAAATTTCCAGTATCATTGATGTTTTTGGTCTAAATTTATTCAGAAGTGTTGAGTAGAGGTAGAAAATGTGTTTTCATTATTACTAACTGATCGTAGCGCCCCGTTTCCAGTTAGCGTCCGAAATGTCAACGAATTATGTTTTTTGCCCAAAGCGCCCCCTATCGATGTTTCTTTTTGTACCGTTCAACTGAGTTTCAGAGAGCCCCAGCAAACAGAATCATGAAAATGCATGCCATAAGTCAAGAAATCTGTTTGTTTATCTCTTAGGAGCCTTCGAGTTTCGACCACCCTGTACTTTGACATTTTATTCCGGCTCTTACGCTTTTTGCAGGGCTCTACTTTTGGGTTCAAACTTTAATTTAGAGTATAAACTTTGGCGAGCATGTGTTAAATTATCAAAATAACGGGCTTAAAGTTGTTGTGTAGCTCTCCAAAGTCTGCAGCGCCCCCTATCCATGTTTTAAGAGATACGCTTATCAAATTGGTACTGAAGAAAGTCTAAACAAACAGAATCATTTCGACGCAACAAGCAAGAAAATCTAACCATTTCCCTAGTTTTTATGAAGTTTCGAATTTCGGCACCCAAATTTTAGAAAGCGCCTAGCGCCTTACCATCGCGTCAGGGACCCTACATTCCCTATTCAAAAATGTTCGTCTAGGTGTGCTCTATCGATCCTTAAAGTTTGTCACCGACGAGCTGAATCACCCTGTATATATATATATACACACTGCTGTTCAAAAGTTAAGCATAATTGGTAATTAAGTAAGTAATGAAAGAAATATAAATCGAAATGTGGTGAAACTCCATGTGTGTAAACAAAATAGTACGCGTCATATATTTTCGCGACGAGTTTGCCCCGAAATCGAACAGGGGACCGTTAACAAATTGAAAAAGAACGAAGATCTTTTGGATAACCTTGTCAAAACTAATGTAGTATAAGCGTTCAAACTGCACATTATGATTAAGTGGATTATTGTAATGTACTGTGTTTATTTTTATAAGGATAGCCTCTATACTTGTAGAAAAATTAAGGTTTTTATAAAAACAGTCCTAAATTTTTTGCTTATAATTTGCAGAATTCTTAATATAAAATGATGGTCTTTTCTGAAAATATGACAAACATCATTGTACACAATACCCTGTTATCAGAATTTTAAAATAATAAAAATTGTATGAAAAATGAGTAGGTTTAGTAAATAATTTTTCATTGCGCATGCGTCAACGATATCAAAATTTCATTTGCATATTGTGTTAGCTAAATGTATAGAGCAACTTCTGTAAAAGTTTCAAACACATAGCTTGAAAATTCTGAAAATGGTCGCCTATAGAATCAACTCAAAATCCTTATTCCTAAAAGGAAGCAAAAAAAACAGGGGTTTTATCCAAATATAGTCGTACGTGCAATACTGTGTAGGCACTAAACTATGGAATATGGATACAGCCCCTCATCTTTTTGCTTCCTTTTAGGAATAAGGATTTTGAGTTGATTTTACAGGCGACCATTTTCAGAATTTTCAAGCTATGCTTTTGAAACTTTTACAGAAGTTGCTCTATACATTTAGCTAACACAATATGCAAATGAAATTTTGATATCTTTGACGCATGCGCAATGAAAAATTATTTACTAAACCTACTCATTTTTCATACAATTTTTATTATTTTAAAATTCTGATGACAGGGTATTGTGTACAATGATGTTTCTCATATTTTCAGAAAAGAAAATTATTTTATACTAAGAACTCTGCAAATTATAAGGAAAAAATTTAGGACTGTTTTTATAAAAACCTTAATTTCTCTACGAGTCTCCATGCTATCCTTATAAAAATAAACACAGTGCATTGCAATAAGCCAATTAATCATAATGTGCAGTTTGAACGCTTTTGCTTCATTAGTTTTGACAGGGTTATCCAAAAGATCTTCGTTCTTTTTCAATTTGTTGGCGGTCCCCTGTTCGATTTCGGGGAAAACTTTTCGCGAAAATATATGATGCCTACTATTTTGTTTACACACCTGGAGTTTCACCACATTTCGATTAATATTTCTTTCATTACTTACTTAATTGCCAATTATGCTTAACTTTTGGACACCAGTGTATATATATATATAATCTATATGTATAAGAAATGTTTTACGAAATCAATATTCATGATAAGAATAAGTTCTCCGTGAGCCATTTTTTTGGCAAAAACATTTCCAAATTAATTACATACGGTATTCTACAATGTTGCTAGAAATAATTTATAGCCGATGCACAACACGGCTCGGGTAGTAAGCTTCAAAGACCCACCAAGTCAAAGTTATAGCAATTGAAACGGTTTTTTGACAAAAACGATCGAGTATTAATCTATTAAACGGTTGCCAATTTTATTTTTTCACCTGGTTATCTGTTTAAGACCGTCCTTAGGAAGCTTAACATCAAATGTAATGACAAAACGGTAATACCAAAACTAAAAGAAAAGCAAAAATTTCTCGCAAAAACGAACTGTGGTTGATTGTTCAAAAATTTCTCTGATCGAAGATGTATCTTGTATAATGACCAGATTTCAAGCTCATTCGCTCTCATTCTAACGATAATGGTGTCTACTGCACATATGACGATTTCATGACACAACCTATCATTAAATTTCATACCAAAGTCAAATTTGACTATAAGATTCTCTTTAGATTTCGGTTGGTCCAATAGTTATGATTCGTCTGTTCATTCGAAAGCCTGGGTGCGCGGTGAAATTTGAATGATATTTGAAGAAATGCATCTGTCATCGTATCTTCCACTACAACCGTAGAAATTACAACGGTGAGAATTGCATATTTCGCCCAGATTTCAGTAGAACTTATTACAGTAAAATTGTTTTCATCTACTTCCGCCAGAACAATATCATTTTCGTAGAGAATTCCAACAATTCGTCTAGCATCCTCCAAAATTCAACCGATTGAGTGTTTTTGAGCACATCTTAATTTTACATTGTGTGCTAAATACTAGAAAACCGATAACGTTCACAAAATTATCAAACTAATCAAGGACTATCTCAAAATTATACCCTGAATTTTATACAACATCGAGAAAGTATAAACAAAAATAAAATCAAAAAATGCCCAACAGAACAATTTAGCATTCTAGACAAGAATATTTATATGGATTTATGAATAACAGACCGTATAATTTCGTCTATATTTAAATTCACGTCGACTGAGGCAGCTAAATGGACATCATAGATTTTTCAAATTGATATTGTACATCTTTATAACGTTATCTAAAGTAATTTAATACGCATATTTTTTTTTTCGACATACAAAATAAACAATAAGTTTATAACAAAAATTCAAAGATGGACAATATACGATATCTGATCAATAGGAAAAAATAGTTAAAAAAAGTTTTTAATTTAAACACATGTGTATATGATTAATATTCTTTTCTGTCAGCATTTCTAAGGATTGGAGTAAGAGACTATTAAAGAAACATGAAAAATATATTAAAAGAAAAATTCCTGAGTACTTCAATATGTTACGTTATAATAAATATATTGAAGAGAATATATTGTATAAAATTTCGAAAAATACGAGAAGAAGTGAGAAAGAATGTTTCCTTAATACACTCCTTTCATTTATATAAAATGAAATTCAAAACTCCCTTTGGAAGTTATTTTGATTCTGTTTCTCGTCAAGGCACTGACTGATAGCATACGGAAATATATGAACGGAAAATAAACAATTTTATTCAAAAGGAAAAAAAGAGAACGAAACTAAGACGACAAAATGGAAAAATAACTCGCAAGAACTAATAATGCCTATATGTATGTGATGGATTTACATGAACGCAGAATATGTGAAACAAAATATTAAAAGTTTAACAGTGAGAAACATTTTTTTTTTAATAAATTGAACCTATGTTTAACGAAACGTATGTCGGAAAGAAAAATAATGATAGAGTTCAACTAATAGGAAAATAATATTGCTTTTTTTCTTTTTTTTCAGAGGAATTGATGTTTTTCTCACCAAAAAATGAGATAAGAGTGCCAATCATATAATTTAGGAATAAAAACTTTAATTTTGAGTATTGACTGTTTCATCAATTTAGGAAAATAGAATTTTTTTTACTTATATTGAGTAGAAAAGTTTAGGTGTTAGAGAAAATGTAATTTTACATTTTTTCATTTTTCTGAAAGGTTTTGCAGAATAAATATAAAACTTGTACCGCATCTGTTTTTTTAATATTATGTTCTTTGATATTTGTCTCAGAAAGTAAAACTTATGTATGTCAATTAATGATTATGTCTGGATATTTGGGCAGAAATTAAAGTTGATGGCCTACATTTATTTTTACTTTAAAACTATTTGCAAGATACTTTTATTATCAAAGGGTTAATTTTTTTAATTTTCACATTTCTGACCAATGACAAGTACACTCGTGCCTCACTTATCGTGTTATCAGCCAACACGTAGCGAACACATAATACATTTATGGCTTTATATAAACGTATTATGTTTCCCAATTTATAAGGATAAGAAATTTGTTTAAAAAATATGTTAAATAATTTGGAATTAAGAAAAGAAACACACTAAATAGCTAACACTGCCGGTGAATCATGTGTTTAAAATTTTATTAGTTTTATTCTAATGCTACAATTTCTTACTTATAAGGATTTATAGTATTAAGCATATTAACGAAACACAAAACAAATTATTAAAGAAAAAAAGAAAAAAAAACTGAGCACTTTAATTTATTTTATTAGGCTAAATACATCGAAGAAAATAAATCATATAAACTTAAAAAAAATACGAGATGAAGTGAAGAAGAATGTTTCCTTAATGCATTTCCTTTCATTTATAGAAAATTAAAGTCAAAACTCCCTTAGGAAGTTACTTTGATATAGCCTCACCTCAGCACACTGACTGATAGCATACGGAAATACATAGATGGAAAAAAAAATATTCATAAGGAAAAAAGAGTTTCAAACTTTATGAAAAAATAAATAAGCAATGTATGTTTTGGGCTTATCTGAACACAGAATACGTGAAACAAAATATAATAAGTTTAAAAGGGAGAAACAATTTTTTGGTAAATTTTACGTATATATTTCGAAATGGCAACTTAAGTCTGTAGGTGAAAATAACGACAGAGTTCAACTAATAGTAAAATAATGATGTTGTTTTTCTCACCAAAAAATGAGATTATGTTGCCGCACATCTAATTTCGGAATAAATGATAAAATTTTGAACACTGAATGTTTCAACAATTTTATAAAAATAATTTTGCTCTTATATCGTGGAGAAAACTTTACGTGATAGACAAAATGTAATTTTTCTTTTTTCATCTTTCTGAAAGGTTTCGCAGAATAAAAATAAAATTTGCATCTGTTCTTTAAAATTATATTATTTCAAATTAATATTGGAAATAAAAGTTATTTATGTTGATTATGTTATTATGTTGATTATGTTAATTTATGTTGTTGAAATACTTGTTGTTAATTTATGATTGTTTCAGTATTTGAGAGTAGAAATAAACTATCAAGGCACAAATTCATTTTTACTGTAAAACTAATTGTAAGATTATTTTATTGACACAAGGGTAATTAGTTTTATTATCACATTTCTGAAAATCTTATTAGATCTAATACTTAAACTCTTATGGACGAGAGTAACGTATACGTGCAGCAAAAAGGCTCATGAATCTTTGTTTATTCCCTCCGGTAAAATTATACTGAAAAAATTGCCTTATTTAATCGGAGCAATAACTCGATTTAAGAAGAAACAAATTTGTGTATTTTAAAACCGGTGACAAAGCATTAAAAATTTTGTAAGAGGCTCCCGTCACAAAGGGGTTAAAATTCTTATTTCTAAGAATTTGAATATGATCATATTAAAAAAAAAATCTTCAATACGTTAGGTTAGAAAAAATAAATTTAAGAAAATAATTCTTAACTTAAACAGATGTTTATATGACTCTATATTTCTCTCTCATGTTAATATTCTTTTCTGTCAGCATTTCTAAGTATTTGAGTATGAACATATTAAAAAACATGAAATAAAATATTAAACGAAAAAAAAACCTGAGTGATTCTATATATTATGTTAGAATAAATATATTGAAGTAAATATTACGTATAAACTTTCAAAAAGAACGAGATGAAGTGAGAAAGAAGGTTTCCTTAATGAATTCCCATTCACTTATAGCAAGTCAAAACTTACTTAGAAACTTATTTTGATGCTGCTTCTCCTGAAAACACTAACTGATAACATACAGAAATATATGAATCTAAAATAAAGAAAAATATTCAAACGGAAAAAAAAGAAGCGAAACTAAGACGACAAAGAGACAAAATAACCCTCACAAACTAAATAAGTATTGTATGTGGTGAACTTACATGAACACTCAATATGTAGAACAAGACATAAAAATTTAAAAGGGATAAACAAGTTTTTGATAAATTGTACGTATCTTTTTCGAATCGACAATGTGTGTCTGAAGAAGACAACGATATAGTTCGAGTGATAATAAAATAATTATGCTTTCATTTCGGAGAAGGCGCTGTTTTTCTAACCAAAAAATGAGATTATGTTTCCATCTATCAAATTTTGGATTAAGAGATAAAATTTTGAGCATCAAATGTTTCATCAATTTATTAAAAATATATTTTTTTTTTCTTTTATTGTGGAGAAAACTTTACGTGATATAGAAAATATAACTTTTGTTATAGAAAATGTAACTTTCTATAGCTAAATATAGCTTTTGTTTCTTCATTTTTCTAAAAGATTTTCCAGAATAAAAGAAAATTTGCTGCGCATCTGTTGTTTAAAGTATATTATTTGAAATTTATCTTTAGGAAGGAAAATTTACGTGTTGTAAATTAATTACTGTGTCTGGCTATTTGAGAGGAAATTAAATGTCAAGGCCTGAATTCGATTTTCTGTAAAATCGGAAAGATACTTTTATTGGCAGAATTACATTATACTTTTATTTGCATCCAACTAATTATTTTTACTATCACATTACTGACCAGTGACAAGTACACTCGTGTATTTTTTGATAGATTTTTAGTCAACTGCTAATTCCCAGTAGATGAATAATTTCAAAATTGTATTATTAGTTTCAAAATGTTCTTCATTTTCTATCTTTCCCTTTTCATTATGGTCTGTGAAGTTTTTAGTTAACAGGATAGTACGTTAGATGCCTTTGTCTAATGTAGTTATTAAAATTACCTTACACTGTCAATTTGTGTTTTTTGTCTTGTTTTTCCGTAGCTTTCTACAAAAGAAAACTGCGTATATTTCTAGAAACAGTCCTTATGATTTCGTCTATAATTAATTTCACATCAGTTTTAGCAGCTGAATGGACATCCAATTGTTTTAAGGGATAAATCTTTATAATGACTTTTTATCAATATAGCAACTACATGTTCTATATAATGACTTTATAGGAAAAAAAAACGCAACATTAAAAATAAAAGCAATAAATTCTGTCAGAATTTCTAAGGATTTGAGAGTGAGCATAGTAAAGAAACACGAAAAAAAATATTAAACCGAAAAAACCCAGACTACTTCAATACAGGGTGGTCATAAAAAAACTTTGCCGATATATGGAGCTCTAGCGGCCAGTCTGCTCAACCGATCGAGGTAAAATTTCAGATGTAGCTATTCAGAGTTATGAGCTCGAGATTCTGTGAACGGCAACAAAATGGCGCTCATGGTTACGGATTTAGTTACAGAAACTCGAAAATTTCCAATGGCAACACCTATGTTTTTCATCGCAAAATGCTCAGTGCATGCGAAAACCCTAAAGAGCGTTGGAACCGTACGTGTACAGCAAGAAACGGACGTGTTATGCACGCACAAAAAACTGTTCTGCGAATCTCCCCCCCCCCCATAAAAAAACTCAATTGCGGCGCAAGGAAGAAATTTACATATGACTCAGAGTCAGTACGACAATCTCTAATTACAATGATCAGAGAAAAGAAAACTTTTATTTTAATTAGACATTCTCCACATAATTGCCATCACAGGCAATTACACATTGCATGGTGGCGACTGTGGACATTACAGCTGAACGTTACATCGCATGAGGGATGTTTGCAATATCACCTTTGGTAGAATCTTTCAAATCTGGCAAAGTTTGCGGATTGCACATGCACATTCTAGATTTTAGTTATCTCAAGAATCTGAAATCCATAGGAGTGAGGCCGGGGGGTGGAGGAGGGCATTGACGTTACCAGTTAAGATGAAATGTGCCTCGTCCATTCCTAATATGCGAAAAGGCCGATCGTTATCTCCATCATACTGGATAAGAAAATAATTAACAAAGTCTATATGTTGTTGATGGACTCTCACTTCCAAAATCTGGGCGTGCTGGTATCGATAAGGAAGCATGCCGATTACAGAGCGCAGTAACTTTAAGACCATTGATTTCGGTATATCAAATACACGAGATGCACATTTTGTAGTTTGCATGCGTCCTCTTGTTTATATGTGATGCACTTCCATGACATTATTCTCAGGAACAGTTGGTCGTCCAGATCGCGGACCATCACAAGTGCAGCCAATTTTTTCGAATTTTATAAGTTAATCACGAAGAGCTTGTGAAATACATAGGCCACGTATTTGGCGATGGTTTTGACGGTAAACGCGCCAGGTTTTCGCAGCATTAATCTAATTTTGATAATAGTTTTACCAATCACCACGAACGAAGTCATTTTGTTGGCATCTGCGAACTCCGACTAAAGAATTAACATTTCATCCGTTTTCTACGCTGACTATCTGGCAAACGACGTTTTGTGATTGATATTTTGTCTCTTTCACATTAAAATTTTCTTCGTGCGCCTTTTTCGTGCTTTTTTTTGGGGGGGGGGGCGTTCGTAGAGATGATTTTGTGCGAGCATAAGGCGTCCGTTTATTGCAATAACCATAGCGTTCCAACGCTCTTTAGGGTTTTCTCATGCGCTGAACACTTTGCGATGAAAAAAAAGGGTGTTGCCACTGGAAATTTTCGAGTTTCTGTAACTATAACCGTAACCGTGAGCGCCATTCTGTTGCCGTTCACAGAATCTTGAGCTCATACCTCTGAATAGCTATATCTGAAATATCACCTCGATCGGTTGAGCGGACTGGCCACTAGAGCTACATATAGCGGCAAAGTTTTTTTTATGACCATCCTGTATATTATGTTATAATAAATATATTGAAGAAAATGTATCCTATAAACTTTGACAAAATATGAAATGAAGTCAGAAAGAATGTTCTTTTAATGTATTTTCTTTCATTTATAGAAAATAAAAGTCAAAACCTCCTTAGAAAGTTATTTCGATGCTGCTTCTCTTCCTCATACTGACTGATAGCATACGGAAATATATGAACGGAAAAAAAATTATTCAAAAAAAATAAAAAAGAAACGAAACTAAGACGATAAAGAGACAAAATAACTCTCAAAAACGGATTCATCAATGTGAGTGGGGGACTTACTTGAACACAGAATGTGTGGAACAAAATATAAAAGTTTAAAAGGGAGATACAATTTTTTTATAAATTGTACATCTCTTTTACGCAACAGCAACGTATATCTGAAGGAAAAAATAATGATGCTGTATACGGGATGAAGTGGGAAAGAATGAATCCTTAACTTACTTTCTTTCATTTATAGAAAATGAAAGTCAAAACACCCTTAAAAAGTTATTTTCATTCTATTTCTCCTCAAGGCACTATCTGGTATAATACGGAAATATATGGACGGAAAATATATACATATATACGCATAAGGAAAAAAAACGAAACTAAGACTACAAAGACGGCAAAATAACTCTCAAAAACTAAATATGCAATGCATGTGGTAGTGACTTACATGAATACAGAATATGTTCAACAAAATATAAAAAGTTTAAAAGGACGAAACAATCTTTTGATAAATTGTACCTATACTTTTTCTCAACTTCAACGTATGTCTGAAAGAGAAAATAAAGACAGCGTTCAAATAATAGTAGAATAATAATGCCGTTTTTTTCCGGAGGAGGATCTATCTTTCTCACCAAAAAATGATATTATGTTGCCACTCATGTACTTTCCGATTAAAAGATAAAATTTTGAGCATTGAATGTTTTCATCCTATTACAAGGTTTCGCAGAATAAAAATAACATTTGTAGCTCATCTGCTTTTTTATTATTATTATGTTAATTGAAATTTATCTTTAGAAAGGAAAACTTATTTGTTGTAAATTTATAATTGTGTCTGGCTATTTGAGGATAAATTATATATATGACCAAATTTCATTTTTCTTGTAAAACTAATTGTAAGATATTTTTATGGACATCATTGTAATTATTTGTATTAACCCTGTCAGGTTCCTAGAAGACATCTGCCCTGAATTAGAAAGGAATAACATTTCCTTATCTGAATATTTTATGTATTGTGGGTTGTGTATCCGTGAAGCTCGAAATACCTTTCTTTCTTTTCTATAATAACGAATGACAGATGTTGACACAGGTGTGCAGATGACGCACTCGTTGATGAATGAAAGTGATGGCCGCGGGGCGTGCCTCAGCTGTCATCTAGCTATTGGAGTGATGTGTAAACAGTAGATGTCATGACTCAAGGTTGGTATGCGGAATTGAACCAATGGAGGAACTCTAAGAGGCCCTGCTGGGGGAAGGAAGATCTCTGACAAGGTCAACTCTGGACTGAGAGGTTAGACAGTTCTCGCTTGGCGTTGAGACCGATAGGTCGCTCAGGATTTGTGGTCCTGTTGGATAGTGTATATTTTGAGCGTGGGACAAGGCGTCCCAGTGGATAGTGTTATAGGCCGAGAAGTGAGGCCTAGTACCCTTGTGTATTGAGATTCTGCAGTAATCTATGATAAAGCGTATCTAACGTGCGTTGAGTGTGAGGAAGAAAGTATAAGTTGAACGGTACACAACCAACGTTTATTGTAGTTAATTTAATGTTGAACCGGATCATCTATATCCGAGTTGTAATTGTAAATAGTTGTAAATATTGTTTCTTGTGTACATATCTATACCTTAAATAAACTGTTAGTTCAGTTCATTAACAGCGTCAGTGTTATTTTACCCAATCCTCACAGCAGGTGACCGATATCACCCATTAATATCGGTGGTGGCAGCTAAAACTACCTAGGACATTCTTCAAAGTTTTGTGGACTGAGAGGAGCGTCCGACAAACCCATTACTGAGCAATGAAAATATACTCGTGTCTCCTTTAGCAGGGCTAAACTAGATACGGAGCTTGATCAGCCTTATTCCAATGTCACAAAAAGTGGCTGGCCGCTATCAGCGATTGGTAGAAACAGGGCTCAAAGTGATGCCCCCCCCCTTGTTTTGTACCAATCGCTGGATATCTTTGATAAGGAGTAGCCTCCTTTTGTGACGTCATGATAAATTATGATCAAGGTGTGTAAAATCTAGTGTTGCCTTGCCTTTAGCGTGATATTTAGCCAACTCGTAGCAAACACATAAAGGAATTCTTGTATTATTTAAAAATCGCGTATTTAAAAATTATGTTAAAAATTTTTGATTTAAGATAATTATACCACGCTAAAAAGGTAATACTGCGTCCAATTATGTGTTTAAAATATTATTAGATATTATGCTAAAAATGCTTACTTTTAATGTTTTGAGTATGAGCATATGAAAGAAATATGAAACAAAATATTATTGAAACAGTCTACAAACCATTCAATGTAATACAAAATTAAAACATTGAAACACGGAAAACATGTATAAAATTGAAGGTCTACGTTTAATTCCACGCAAACTGGATCAGCTAAATGTGTTTCACTGCATTTTTAAATGGATAATGTTCATCTTTATAAAGTTGCCCATTGTAACTTTACACGCAGAATGTTTTTCAACACACAAAAAAGTGCAATGAGTTAAATAAAAGAAGTGCAATGAGTTAAAAAAATGCATTTATGGAAAATGTAAGAGTTGAAAAGCAATAAGAGTCTATTTTTTTAATGTAGTCTAAACGTAAACATATACATATATACAATTATTTTCTGTCAACATTTCTAAAGCTTTGAGTATGAGCATATTAAATAAACATGAAACACAATTTTAAACGAAAAAAAAACTCTGAGTACTTCAATATATTATGTTTGAATATATGTATTTATTAAAATATACAACATAAGCTTTCAAAAAATACGAAATGAAGTGAGAAAGAATATTACCTTAATGCATTTCCTTTCATTTACAGAAAATGGAAGTCAAAACTCCCTTAGAAAGTTACTTTGATACTGCTTCTCCTAAAGTCATTGACTGATAGCATACGGAAATATATGAACGGGAAACAAAAATACATATTCAAAGGAAAAAATTAGAATCAAAACTAAAACAACAAAGAAGCAAAATAAGTAACAAAAAGTAAATAAGCAATGTATGTGGTGGACTTGCAGGAACACAGAATATGTGGAACAAAATATAAAAAGTTAAAAAGGGATAAACAATTTTTGATAAATTGTGCCTACACTTCTCCAAATGGCAATGTATGTCTGAAGGAGAAAATAACGACAGAGTTCAACTAATAGTAAAATAATGATGCTGATTTTTTTCCGGAGGAGGCGCTGTTTTTCTCACCAAAATATAAGATTATGTTGCCACTCATCTATTTTTGGATTTAAATATAAAATTTTAAGCATTGAACGTTTCATCAATTTAATAAAAAGAATTTTGTTCTTTTATCGTGGAGAAAAAGTTACTTGATGAAGAAAATGTAATTTTCCTTTTTTCAAATTTATAAAGGGTTTTAAAGAATACAAACAAATTTATATCTCATCTGTTCTTTAAAGTTATATTATTTGAAATTTATCTTTAGGAAGAAAAAGTTACGTGTTGTAAATTAATTTTTGTGTCTAGCTACTTAAGAAGAAATTAAATGTCAAGGCTTAAGTTCAGTTTTACTGTAAAATTAAAAATATATTTCTATTGGCAAAATTATATTATATTTTTATTGGAATCAGAGTAATTATTTTTTCTATTACATTACTGACCAGTGACAAGTAAACTCGTGTCTCTTTTAAATAGATTTTTAGTCAACTGCAAGTTCCTAGCAGACGGTTATTTTCAAAACTGTATTTTTAATTTTAAAATGTATATCGTTTTCTATCTTTTTCTTTTTCTTTTGGTATGTGGAGTATTTGTTTAAAAGAATAGTATGGTTGCTACTATTGTCTAATGTGTTTATTAAAGTTACCTAACAGTGTCAATTTGTGTTCCTTATCTTATTTTTGTATAGCATTCTACAAAAGAAAACTCTGTATTTTTATAAGCCGGTACTTATAATTTCGTCTATATTTAATTTCACGTCAGATGAAGCAGATAACGGGCATCACGGCTTTTTTAAATGGATAATTCACATCTTTAAAATGTTTTTATCGACATATCTGTCTATAATGAATTTATACGCGAAAATATTTTCAACAAACACACATACAAAAAAAAATGAAATATGTCCGAAAAAATGCAAATACGGGCAAGATAAGACTATAAAAACAATAAGTGACTTTTATTTATAGAAAAAGTAGTCTATAACTTAAACGCATACTTTCATATTCTTTTCTGTCAGCAGTTCTAAGGATTTGAGTATCAGCATATTAAATGAACATGAAACATAATATTAAACAAAAAATGCCCTGAGTACTTCAATATATTATATTAGGATAAATATATTCAAGAAAATCGTCTATACTTTTAAAAAATTCGAGGTGAAGTGAAAAAGAATGTTTCCTTAATGTATTTTCTTTCGTTTATCGAAAATGAATGTCGAAAATCCCATAGAAGGTTATTTTGATATTGCTTCTCCTCAAGGCACTGACTGATAGCATACGGGAATATATGAACAGAAAATAAAAAAAAAATATTTAAAAAAAAATGAAACTAAGACGACTAAGAGGCAAAAAAAAAAAAACTTTTAAAAAACTAAATCAGTAATATATGTGTTGGACTTAATGAAAACAGACAATGTGAAGTAAAATATAAAAAAATCAACAATTTAAACAATTTCTTGATAAATTGTACGCATCTTTTTTTCTAAACGACAACGCACGTCTGAAGGAGACGACTGAGTTGATAAAATTGTATAGAAATGATGCTGGTATAGTAATGATTGTATATTAATGATTTTTTTTTTTTTCGGAGGAGGCGCTGTTTCTGTCACCAAAAAATGAGATCATGTTCCCACGCATCTAATTTCAGACTAAAAGATAAAATTTTGATCATTGAATGGTTCATCAATTTAGTAAAAGGAACTTTTTATTATATATATATATATACATATATATATTGGGGAGTAATTTCTAAGTATTTGAGTGTATGCATATTAAAGAAACATGAAAAAATATTAAAGAAAAGAAACCGTGAGTACTTAAATATATTATTTCATAATAAAAATATTAAAGAAACTATATCGTGTAAACTTTTAAAAAATACGAAATGAAGTGAGAAAGAATGTTTCCTTAATGTATTTCCTGTCATTTATAGAAAATGAAAGTCAAAATTAGTCAGTTATTTTGATGCTGTTACTCCTCAAGACACTGACTGATAGCATACGGAAATATAAGAACAGAAAATAAATAAAAATTGATTCAAAAGAAATGAAAAAGTAACGAAAATAAAACGACAAAGATGCAAAATAACCACCTAATAAAAACTAAGTAAGCAATGTATCTGGTGGACTTACATGAACAAAGAACATGTAGAGCAAAATATAAAACGTTTAAAAGGGAGAAACAATTTTTTGATAAATTGTACGTATATTTTTCGAAACGGTAATGTACGCCTGAAGAAGAAAATAAAGACAGAGTTCCACTAATAGTACAATAACCATGCTGTTTTTATTCTGGAGGATTCACTATTTTTCTCACCAAAATATGAGATTATGTTACCACTCAACTAATTTCGGATTAAAAGATGAAATTTTGAGCATTAAAAGTTTCATCAATTTAGTAGAAAGAAGTTTTGTTCTTTTATTTTGGAGCAAAGTTTACGTGATAGACAAACTGTATTTTTACTTTTTTTCATCTTTCTAAAAGGTTTCTCAGAATAAAAATAAAATCTGTAGCGTATTTCTTCTTTAAAATTGTATTATTTTAAATTTATCTTTAGTAAGGAAAACTTATGTGTTGTAAATAAATGATTTTCTCTGATCCTTTGACCAGAAATTAAATGTCAAGGTCTAAATTCATTGTTATATTAAAATTAATTGTAAGTTTCTTTTATTGGCACCATAGTGATTATTTTTATTATCACATTACTGTTCAGTGAAAAGTAAACCCGTGTTTTCTTTAACGTGATTTTTAGTCAAAAAATATATATGAAATTTTATGTAGTGATCTCTGATTTATTCATACATATTGTGTTTCTCCATTTATGAAGTTAAAAATAATGTTGAAAAAATGCAGATTTTTTTTTCAACATACAAACAAAATAGCAATAAATTCGGTAAAAATAAAAATGTTCCAATATAAGTCTATAAAAGTAGTAAGGAACTATTTTATTGTAATGAAAAGTAGTCTATAACTTAAAAAAAAACTCTTACGACTATTATTCTTGTCTTTAATATGTTGAAAGTTTTTCAGAGAGAGACTTCGCTTCGAATGCAATATTTCAAATTTGATTTTCGTTTCAAATATTCTTTTCTGTTAGCATATCTAATTATTTGAGTATGAGCATATTAAAGAAATATAAAACAAGATATAAAAACGGAAAAATCCTGAGTACTGCACTTCGATATATTATGTTACAATAAATGTATTGAAGATAATATATTATGAAAGAAAATGAAAGTCAAAATTCCCTTAGAAAGTTATTTTGATACTGTTTCTCGTCAAGGCACTGACTGAAATATATGAGCGGAAAATTAAAAAGAAAAAATATTCAAAAGAGAAAAAAAGAAACGAAACTAAGTCGACAAAAAGGCAAAATAACTCTCATAAACTAAATAAGCAGTGTATGCGGTGGACTAACATCGACACAGAATATGCGGGACGAAATATAAAAAGTTCAAAAGTGAGAAACTATTTTTTGATCAACTGTAGGTATGTTTTTCGAAACGGTATCGTATGTCTGAAAGAGAAAATAATGGCATAGTTCAACTAATAGTAAAATAATTATTCTGTTTTTTTTTTGTTTTTTTTTTTCGGAGGAAGCACTATTTTTCTCACCAAAAAAATGATATTATGTTGCCACTCACCTAATTATAGATTTAAAGATAAAATTTTCAGTACAGAATGTTTAACAATTTCTTAAAATGAATTTTTGTTCTTATATTGTACAGAAAAGTTTACATGATAGACAAAACGTAATTTTACTTTTTTTCATTTTTTTAAAAGGTTTCGCAGAATAAAAATAAATTTTGTAGTGCATCTGATTTTAACAAAATATGTTACTTGCAATTTATCTTTATCAAGGGAATCTTTTGTGTTGTAAATTAATGATTGTTTCTGGCTATTTTAGTAGAAATTATATATTAATACCTAAATTCCATTTTACTGTAAAACTGAAAAGACACTTTTATTGGAAGAATCGTGCGACGCTCTTATCGACATCAGTGTAATCATTTTTAGTATCACATTATTGACCAATGACAAGGGAATTCGTGACTCCTTTAAAGTGCATTTTAGTGAACTATTATTTTTTCCAACGTGGTTAGTTTCAAAACTGTATTTTTAAGTTCAAAATGAGAGTAAATACTCTTTTAATGAAATTTACCAAAAGTCTCCCCACAACATTGTCCACCAACTATTTAACCATTATATAATACTACTAAAGAACATACATATCGATTACATACGTAAGTATATACAGGTTGTCCCTAAACAAATGGTATGTACACTAGGGGGTGATAGAACACATCAAGACGAGTAATAGTAAATAGGAAACCAAGGGTCCCAAATGTTTTTCAAAGGAGATAGCCGCCATTAAAGTTTGGGGTCCAAAATTTCAAATACACATAAAAAACGGAAAAATTGGTCGATTGATTTGCGGTTTTCACTAAAATTATTCTTTAAGTAGGTATTTTCATAAAAATAAATTATAAAGATAATTTCGCAAAATGCCGATAGAGGGCGCTTTAGACTTTGAAGTAATGAAAAACTATTTTTTGCCGTGATTTTTTGCATCTCATTAAATGGTTTCGCAAGCTTAGACTTAAACTTAAATTTTGAGCTCAAAATCTGAATAGTTGGAAACGGTTAAGTAGCACAAACTTAACTGTGTTTAGAGGGTTTAAATTTCAAATGATTATAAAAAACGGAAAAATTGGTCGATTGATTTGCAGTTTTCACTAAAACTATTCTTTATGTCGGTATTTTATTGAAAATGAATTATAAAGATAAATTTCAAAAAATGCCGATAGAGGGCGCTTTAGACCTTGGAGTAATGAATATCTACTTTTTACGCTGTTTTTTGCATTTGATTAAATGTTTTCGTAAACTTAGACTTAAACTTAAATTTTGAGCTCAAAATCTGAATATTTGGGAGTGGTTAAGTAGTACAAACTGAACTGTGTTCAGAGAGTTTAAATTTCAAATGATAATAAAAAACGGAAAAATTGGTCGATTCGTTTGCGGTTTAAAATAAAACTATTCTTTAAGTCAGTATCTTCTTGAAAATGAATTTTAAAGATAAATTTAAAAAAATTCCGTTAGAGGGCGCCTTAAACTTTAGAGTAACCAACAACAAATTTTAACCGTTATTTTTTGTATCTAATTAAATGCTTTACAAAACTTGTTAAATGCTTTCGAAATCTTAGATTTAAACTTAAAGTTTAAACTCAAATTCTGAATCGTTGGGCGGGGTTAAGAAGCGAAAACAGAAGTGTGTTCAGGAGTTGGAATTTAACCCCCCCCCCCCCACCCTCGAACACAGTTCACTTTTGCTCTACTTAAATTCTCGCAACGACTCAGAGTTTGATCTCAAAATTTAAATCTAAGCATTTGAAAGCATTTAATGAGATAAAAAAATAACTATTAAAAATAGTTGTACGCTTCTCTAGTGTCTAAGGCACCCTCTATCGTCATTTTGTGAAATTTATTTTTAAAATTTATTTTCAAGAAAACACTGATTTAAAGAGTAGTTTTAGCAAAAACCGCAAACGATTCGACTAATTTTCCGTCTTTTTATAGTTTTCCGTGTCGTTTGAAATTTAAATCCTCTGAACACAGTTCAGTTTGTGCTACTTAACCACTCCCAACTATTCAGATTTTGAGCTTAAAATTTAAGTTTAAATCTAAGCCTACGAAACCATTTAATGAGATGCAAAAAATAACGGCAAAAATAGTATTAGGATGGATTATTTCGTTAATCCAAAGTCTAAAGCGTCCTCTATCGGCATTTTTTGAAATTTATCTTTATAAATCATTTTCATCAAAATACCGACATAAAGAATAGTTTTAGTGAAAACCGCAAATCAATCGACCAATTTTTTCGTTTTTTATAATCATTTGAAATTTATACCCTGTGAACACAGTTAAGTTTGTGCTTCTTAACCGCTTCCAACTATTCAGATTTTGAGCTCAAAATTTAAGTTTAAGTCTAAGCATACGAAACCATTTAATGAGATGCAAAATATCGCGGCAAAAAATAGTTTTTCATTACTTCAAAGTCTAAAGCGCTCTCTATCGGCATTTTTCGAAATTTATCTTTATAATTTATTTTCAAGAAAATACCAACATTGTAGCGCAAAAAATTGTAGCGCATCTGTTCTTTAAAATTGTGTTATTTAAAGATTATATTTAGGAAGGAAATTTTATCTATCGTAGATTATAATTTGTTTCTCGCTATTTGAGAGTAGAAATTAAATATCAAGGAATAAATTCATTTTTCTGTAAAACTAAGTATTCTTTTATTGATATTATAGTAATTATTTGTATTATACAATTATTGAACAATTAAAGTATACTCGTATCTCCTTTAGCGTGATCTTTAGCCAACACGAAAACATATAGTTTCCTTTATTTAAACACACTGTGTTTGTCAACTTTTAAAGTTAAAAGTGTTGTTTAAAAATTAAGTTAAATAAATACGATTTCAGAATAAAAAACACGATTAATAGGTAACATTACAGGTCAAAAAATTACAGGTCATTAACATTGCAGGTCAAAAATTAGATCTAATGTATGTGTTAAAAATCTCATCAGATCTAATACTAAAAATACTTACTTCTAAGGATTTGAGTATGAGTATATTAAATTAAAATGAAACAAAATACCAAACGAAAAAAAGTCCCTGAGTATTTTACGATATTATTTGGAATAACTATATTGAAGAAAAAATATTTGTATTAAAAGAAAAAAAAACGAGAAGTGAGAAAGAAACATTTCCTTTCATTTATAGAAAAACAAAGTGAAAACTCCCTTAAAAAGTTATTTTGAAACTGTTTTTCCTCAAGCATATCCTCTACTGACTGAAAGCATACGTAAGTATATGAACGGAAAAAATATCCATAAGAAAAAAAAAATAATAAGACGACCAAGAGATAAAATAACTCTCAAAAATTACATAAGCAATGCATGTTGTGGTGACTTACATGAACACGGGATATATTCAACAAAATATAAAAAAGTTTAAAAGGGCAAAACAACTTTTTGATAAATTGTATTTACATTTTTTTTTCTAAACGGCAACGCATGTCTGAAGGAGAAAATAAAGACAGCGTTCAACTAATAGAAGAATAATGGTGCTGTTTTTTTTCCGGAGGAGGATCTATTTTTTTTTTTTTTTTTTTTTTTTTTTTTTTACCAAAAAAAAAAAAAAAAAAAAAAAAAGAGATTATTTTGCCACTCATCTAAATTTAGATTAGACGATAAAATTTTGAGCATTGAATGTTTCATCAATTTAATATAAGGAACTTTTTTTTTCATTTTATTTTGGAGAAAAGTTTTGTGGTAGACAAAATATAGTTTTACTTTTTTTTTTCATCTTTCTAAAAGGTTTTGTGGAATAAAAATAAAATTTATAGCGCATCTGTTCTTTAAAATTAGATTCGAAAATTATTTTTAGGAAGGAAAATTATTTGTCGTAAAAAAAGATTGCTTTGTCTATATGAGCAGAAAATCATTTTTACAAGGCCTAAATTCATTTTTACATTAAAACTAATTGTAAGATTCTTTTATTGGCATCAGAGTTAATATTTTTAATATCACTTTACTGTTCTGCTTCAAGTACACCCGTGCCTCATTTAACGTGATTTTTAGTAAAAAAAATTAAGAGAATTTTCGTTCAGTGATCTCTGCTTTATTTAAACTTGCTGTGTTTGCCCATTTATAAATATGTGAATGCTGATGAAAGATTGCAGATTTTTGTTTGAACGTACCAAAAAATAAAATAATTTGCATAATAAAAATGCAATGACGGAAAATATAAGATTACAAGGGCATTAAGAATCTGGTTTATTTTAAAAAAATAGTCGATAATTTATACACATATCTGCATGACTAATATTATTTTTCTATCATTATTTCTATGGATTTGTGTATGAGTATATTAAAGAAACATGGAACAAAATTTATGTGTAAAAACACTCAGTACTTCAATATATTATGTTAGTATAAATACATCGAAGAAAATATATTGTGAGCATCTCAAAAAATACAAGATAAAAAGATTAAGAATGCTTCCTTAATGCATTTCCTTTCATTTATAAAAAATAAAAGTCAAAACTCCCTTAGTAAGTTATTTTGATGCTATTTCTCCTCAAAGCTCTACTGATAGCATACGGGAATATATGAACCAAAAATAAGAATTTTTATTCAAAAGGAAAAAGAAGAACAAAACTAAGACTATAAAGATGGCAAAATGATTCTCAAAAACTAAATAAGCAATGTATATGGCTGACGTAATGAACACAGAATATTGGAACAAAGTTACGACAGAGGTCAACTAATACTAAAATAACGATGCTGCTTTTTTCGAGAGGAGGCGCCGTTTTTCTCAGCAAAAAATTAGTTCATTTAACCGATCATCTAATTTTTGATTAAAAGATAAAGTTTTGAGCATTGAATGTTTTATCAATTTAGTAAAAAGAATTTTTCTCCTTTTTTGTTGAGAAATGTTTACGTAATAGGCAAAATGCAGTTTTACTTCTTTTCATTTTTCGGAAAAGTTTCGCAGAAAAAAAATGCTGGGATTTTTTTTTTTTAATTATATTTGAAATTTTGGAAAATTTAAGTGTTGTATATTATAGTTTGTTTTTCGCTATTTGAGAGTTGAAATAAAATATAAAGGCCAAGATTTATTTTTACTGTAAAACTAATTTTAAGATTCTTTTATTGACATCATAGTAATTGTTTGTATTATCCCATTACTGACCAATGAAAATATATCGTGTCTCTTTTAGCACTATTTTTAACCAACACATAAATCAATTTTTGATTTTTTTAAACATTCAGTTTTTGTCAATTTATAAGGATAAAAATGTTAATTAAAATTTATATTAAATATTTTGGATTTAATTAAAACATACACGCTAAACAGGTAACGAGTCAATAGGTAGCCAGTCAATTATGAGTTAAAATTCTTATTAGATCTAATAATCAAAATACTTAATTCTAAGGATTTTACTATGAGCATATTAAAGAAACATGAAACAAAATTTTAAACAACAGAAAAAACATGAGTACTGTACTTCGATCTATTATGTTAGTTTAAATACATTGAAGAAAATATATTGTATAAAATTAAAAAAAAAAATGCGACATGAAGGGAGAAATAATGTTTACTTAATGCATTTTTTGTTCATTTATAGAAAATGAAAGTCAAAACGCCCTTATAAAGTTATTTTGATACTACTCCTCATCAAGGCACTGACTGGTAGCTTACGGAAACTAGTCGTTGGAAGCCCCCGTAATACTTACCCATCATGGATATGCATAATATAATATATGAAAATAAAACATATGAAAATTATTTATACAGTGCAATGCAATTTCAAAACAAAATTTAAACGTATATTTAAATCTTGTTAATATACATAGTAATGCTCCATTAGTGAATTGCTGATGAACCAATTGCGACAAATTATATAAAACGCCAAACTGCTCAAGTAGTATCGAACTGCGTAAAAGGACCATCCTTATAACTCAAAAAATAATACTCATATTAACTAACAGTTTACTGCTTCCGATTAAGCGTCTCGTTTCCAATTAAAATATATCCCTGAATTGAAATTTGAATTAAATGCAGGGTCATGAAAAATTGGAGAATATGAAAGCAGGATTACAAATATCTCGGCAACTAATAATCCAATCGACTTTGTTCTTTATGCAAAATTTGCGTTATTTTATTGTCGTTTATGTCCACCCCGTAAAATAAAAAAAATCGAATTTTTTTATATTCCTTTCATCAGAACGAATTTTTTAAGAGTCCCCAAAAAAGTTCCGGATAATCGAGGTTATTGATATTAAATAAGCTTCGTTTCATTCGTTCATACTAAGTTCATACAAAATTTGAAGTCTCTATCTAAATTTGTTCGGGAGATAGAGCGTTTACAGATGCACAGACAGACGGCATTTTTTTTTCTAAAAATATGTTTTTCGGAATCTTCACTATCTAAACCGAGTAAATCCGTCAAAGAATTTTTTTCGTTTTCCAAAACGATTGCAAGACTTACCCTATACTACGTATGAAGGTTAAGTAATATATGAACGTAAAACATTTTTTTTATTCATAAGAAAAAAAAAGCAACGAAACTAAGACGACAAAGAATTAAAATAACTTTCAAAATCTAAATAAGCAATGTGTGTGATGGACAATTGCATGAAATATGTGGAACATAATATAACTAGTCGTTGGAGGCCACCGTAATACTTACCCATCATTGATATGTATAGTATAATATGTGAAAATAAAATATCTCTAAACTATTTACAAAATGCATTGCAATTCCAAAACAAAATTTAAGAGAATAATTCAATATTTTTAATACCCATAATAATGCTCTATTCATGAATTACTGATGAACCCATTTCGACAAATTACATGAAACGACAAACTACTCAGACATTACCGAATTGCATAAAAAAAAACATCCTTATAACTCCAAAAATAATAACTATATTCACTAACAGTTTACTGCGTCGGATTAAGCGTCTCATTTCCAGTAAATACATATTTTTGAATTGAAATTTGTATGAAATACAGGGTCATGAAAAATCGAAGACTATGGAAAACACGATTACAAATATCTCAGCTAATAATCCGATAGACTTCGTTCTTAATGCAAAATTTGTACTATTTTATTGTCTTTTACATCCATTCCTTAAAATAAAAAAAAAAAAAAAAAAAAAATTATATACCTTCCATCAGAAAGAATTTTTCGAGAATCCGAAAAAAATAGTTCCGGATAATCGAGGTTACTGATATTCAATGGGCTGGTCCCATTCTTACATATTAAATACAAACAAAATTACAAGTCTCTATATCAATTTGTTCGACAGACACACAGACAGACAGACGGACAGCAAAAAAAATATTCCCAAAATAAATTTTTACGAATCTCCAGTGTCTGAAATGTGTAAATCCGTCAAAAAAACTTTCGATTTTCAAAACGATTGTAAGACTTACCATATACTATGTATGATGGGTTAGTAAAAAGTTTAAAAGTAAAAAAGAAATTTGTGATAAATTCTACGTATCTTTTTTCGAAACGGCAATAAATGTCTGCAGAAGAAAATAACGACATATTTCAATTAATAGTAAAATAGTAATGGTGTTTTTTCCGGAGGAGGTGCTGTTTTTCTCATCAAAAATGACATTATGTTGCCACTCATCTAATTTTGGATTAAACGTTAAAGTTTTGAGCATTCAATGTTTCATCAATTTACAAAAAAGAGTTTTGATCTTTTACTGTGGACAACAATTTACGGGATAGACAAAAAGTAATTTATTTTTTTTTTCATCTCACTAAAAGCTTTTGCAGCATAAAAATAAAATTTTCTGCTCATCTGTTCTTCAGAATTATATTATTTTAAACGTACCTTTACGAAGTAAAATTTATGTGTTTTAAATTATAATTAACCGACTAGTAGCGATACCTACTATATTTAAACATACTGTGTTTGTAAAATTATAAAGATAAGAATTTTGTTTAAAAATTGTATTAAATATTTTACGGGAAAAAACGCTAGATAGGTAACACTACCTGTCAATTACGTGTTAAAAATCTTATTAGATCTAATACATAAAATGCTTACTTCTAAGAATTTGAGTAGGAGCATTTTAAAGAGACACGAAAAAAATATTAAACGAAAAGACCCTGAGTGCATCAATATATTATGTTAGAATAAATATATTAAAGAAAATGTATTGAAAAGACCTTTAAAAAATACGAGATGAGGGGAGAAAGAATGTTTCCTTAATGCATTCCCTTACATTAATAGAAAATGAAAGTCAAAACTCCCTTAGAAAATTATTTTGAGACTGCTCCTCCTCAAGGCACTGACTAATAGCATACGGAAATATATGAACGGAAAATAAAAATTTTTATTCAAAAGATAATAAAAAAGAAAAGAAACTAAGACGAAGAAAAAGAAAAAAGAAATGCAGCTAAGACGACAAAGAAGTAAAATAACTCTCGAAAACTAAATAAGCTATGTATTTTGTGAACATACATGAATACAGAATATGTGGAATAAAATATAAAAAGTTTAAAAGAAAGAATCAATTTTTTGATAAATTGTACGTATCTTTTTCGAAAAAAACGATGTATATCTGAATAAGAAAATAACGACAGTGTTCAGCTAATAGTAAAATAATAATGCTGTTTTTTTTTTTTCCGGAGGAGGCGCTGTTTTTGTCACCGAAAAATGAGATTATGTTGCCACTCATCTAATTTTGGATTGAAATATAAAATTTTGAGAATTGAATGTTTCATCAATTTAGTCAAACAAAAAATGTTCTTTTATTGTGGAAAAAAGTTTACGTGATAGACAAGATGTAATTTTACTTTTTCTTCATCATTTTAAAAGTTTTCGAAGAATAAAAATAAAATTTGTACCGCATCTGTTCTTTAAATTATATTGTTTGAAAACATTCTTAGGAAGGAGAACTTAGTTGGTTGGTTGATTTTTGTCGTCCGATTATCTACGCTAATGGGATATAGGACCAGGGGGAGTGCTTTCCGTGGGGGTCTTTCTAATTGAACTTAACCCGTATTTACGCAAGGTTCGAAGAAAACCACGGAAAACTCCGAACGGTTAGGCCGACAGCCGCGATTGGGTTCGAACCCAGCACCAGCCGTCTACCAGTTGAGAGGTCCGAACCTCTCGGCCACTGGTGGGGCGGAAGGAGAACTTATATGTTGTAAATTAATTATTATGTTTGGATTTTTGAGGAGAAATTAAATGTCAAGAGCTAAAATAATTTTTTATGTAAAACTAATTATAAGATACTTTTATTCGCTTAAGAGCTCCAATTACTGATTGTACTGATTGACTGAAAATATTCTTATGTTTTCTTTAGCGCAATTTTTACCCAACATATAGAAAACACGAAAAGCAACACTTACTCTATTTAAACACACTGTATTTGTGAATTTATAAGAATAAGAATATTGTTTAAAGTTATGTTAATCCTTTTTGTTTTAAGAAAAAAAATTAAAACACGCTAAGTAGGTAACATTGCTGGTCAGTTACGCGTTAAAAATCTTATTAGATCTTATACTTAAAATGCTTATAAAAATTCGAGTAAGAGCATATTAAAGAACACGAAACAAATTATTTAACAAAAATAACTTAGTACTTCAATACAATACGTTAGAATAAATGTATGTAAAAAAACGCATTGTATAAACTATAAAAAAATACGAGATAGAGTGAGAAAGAAAGTTTTCTTAATGCACTTCTTTTCATTAGAAACTTAAAGTCAAAATTCCCTTAGAAAGTTATCTTGATACTGCTTCTCCTCAAGGCGCTGACTGGTATCATACGGAAATATATAAACGGAAAATAAAATTTTTATTCAAAAGAAACAGAAAAAAAGGAGAGAGAATGAAACTAAGACGACAAAGAGGCAAAATAGCTCTAAAAAAATAAATAAGCAATGTATGTGGTAGACTTACATGAACACAGAGTTTGTGGAACAAAATATAAAAAAAAATTAAAACTGAGAAACCATTTTTTGATGAATTGTACGTTTCTTTTCGACGTATGTTTGAAGGAGGAAACAACGTCAGATATCAACTATTAGTAAAAAAATTATTCTGTTTTTTTTCCGGAGGAAGCGCTATTTTTCTCACCAAAATATGAGAGAGAAAAGAGATAATGCTGCCACTCATCTAGAATGAAAGAAAAAAAATAAGCATTGAATATTTCATCAATTTAGTAAAAATAATTTTTGTTCTTTTAATTTTGAGAAAAGATTACGTGATAGACAAAATGTATTTTTACTTTTTTCATTTTCTAATAGATTTCGCAGAATAAAATTACATTTGTAGCGCATCTGTTCTTTAAATTTATTTGAAATTTATCTTTAGGAAGGAAAACTGACGTATTGTAAATTAATGATTTTGCCTGGCTATTTGAGCGTAAATTAAATGCCAAGACAAAATTCATTTTTAGTGTAAGTCTAATTTTAACACTAGAAAAACGGCAACTTGTCTTATATCTAGAAAGATGGAAAGGGCCAATTTGGCCCCTCAATGTTTCTTGAATTCTTCAGTGGGTTAATTTTTCAACAATAAGAAAGAAAGTGAGAAAAAATGTAGAAAAAAGAAAAGAAACTTACAACTGGTCTTTATTTCTTTAAAGTTATTTATGTATTTTTAAAGCAATTATGTTATCGAGATTTTGTAGATTCGCATTTGCCGAAAACTGACCTTTTATATTCGACATAAATGTTTCCAGAATGATTTCCTTTGCAGCTTGTGTCTGCTTTGCATTTGGATCTTTTAATTTCACTACTGTCTTTCATGTCATTTATTGGCGTCACATTAAATCTTGTACCGCTTCATGATAATGTATATGGAGCAAGCAACTCTTCACATAATTGCAAAATATTTTTTTTCGAATGACTTTCCAGACCCATCTAAAACATTATAAAAGAAGTGCATAGGCTAACGACGCGTTCCAGATTCAGTAGTATGCAGGCGTAACATTTGGTCTACAATGTGCACTCCTTATTTTGTCTGTTTATAAAACTGTTTTTCTTTTTCATTATTGCCGATAGTAACATCGGGATAGAGAAGTTGTACAGGGGAAATATGGAATCGGATTATTTGAAACGATATTAACAAATCATTCCGAGAATGAAACAGTGAAATACAAATGCGATAAGATATGCAAGTAGTGGAGTACCAATTTAGCATTTTCCGTTGATCTAATACATTTTTTGAAACCGGTGATTCTATTGAAGTTGGAAAGATTATATTCCAAATGTAGTGACAGTAAGCCAAATAAAGAAAAGTTATAAAATAGCGAAACATTTAGTTCAATAATATAGAAAATTCAAAATCGCAAATAGCGACAGGGGCCAGAATGGCCCCTTTCGTCATTTTGTCATGTTAAGATACAAGTATAACCCCTTTTATCATATTAAGATATATTTATTATTATTATCACATTACTGACCAGTGGCAACAACACTCCTGTCTGATTTCGTGTGATTTTTAGTCAACACGTTTATTAGATTGTTTATGGAGCCTCCGTAGCCGATTGGTTTATACACCACGAAGCCAATCTCTTGTCAGCTTAGAAGGGTTTTTGGATTTCATTCCAACTGGCTCCATTACACTCACTCTTTGTGTGGAGCTACCGGTTGCATCTCTGTTCTGTTGTAAAATTCCATTCTGCTATCTCGTCCCAATATATCGACGATAACTTATATACTAGCTTTCATGTTGAGCACACATGTCAGTTGTATGTTGTTCAATAAATAAGTAAGAATTGTTATGTATAGAAATTTGCTTTATTTAGTCATATCTTATTTGTCTATTTATAAAGATAAGATTGGTGATGAAAAAGTATGTTAAATATTTTGAAAAAAAGAAACACGCTTAATACGCAACACTGCCGATCAACTACGTGTTAAATAACTTATTAGAAATATTGTTTAAAATGAGATTTTGTATGTAATGAAAGTATGTATATAATTAATATATGTAAAGATGCACGGTTCAAACCATTAAATAATTTACGGTATATTACGTGTTTCAGTACAAGAAGTTTATTACATACTGGTCTCTCTATAAAAAAATTTTAATGGGTTATATTGGGTCATTAAGGGTCTGGGTCAAGCTATTTTTATTTGAAGAACGGCGTGATCGATTATAACGAAATTTTGTATGTAACAGTTTTTTGGCACGAGAAAACTTTCGGGATGGGTCACATGTTCGAAAAATTTCGATTAGTGGGTCATTTTTGGGTCATTATGGGCCAAGCCATTTTTATCTAAAAAACGACTCTAACGATTTTGACAAAATTTTATATTTTGTCGTTTTGGATTACAAGAAGACCATTGGGTTAGGTAACATGTTCAAGAAAATTTGGTTAGTGGGTCATTTTTGGGGTCATTGTGGGTCATGCTATTTTTATCTAAAGATTTTCTCACGCAGCTTTGACTGAAAATTGCATTCTATGGTTTTCGGGCACGAGAAAAATATTGGGCTAGGTTACATGTTCGAGAAAAAATTTTAATGGGTCATATTGGGTCATTAAGGGTCTGGGTCAAGCTATTTTTATTTGAAGAACGGCCTGATCGATTATAACGAAATTTTGTATGTAACAGTTTCTTGGCACGAGAAAACTATCGGGATGGGTCACATGTTCGAAAAATTTCGATTAGTGGGTCATTTTTGGGTCATTATGGGTCAAGCCATTTTTATCTAAAAAACGGCTCTAACGATTTTGACAAAATTTTATATTTTGTCGTTTTGGATTACAAGAAGACCATTGGGTTAGGTAACATGTTCAAGAAAATTTGGTTAGTGGGTCATTTTTGGGGTCATTGTAGGTCATGCTATTTTTATCTACAGATTTTCTCACGCAGTTTTGACTAAAAATTGCATTCTATAATTTTCGGGCACGAGAAAAATATTGGGCTAGGTTACATGTTCGAGAAAAAATTTTAATGGGTCATATTGGGTTATTTGGGTCAAGCTATTTATATTTAAAGAACAGTGTGATCGATTATAACGAAATTTTGTATGAACAGTTTTTTGACACGAGGAAACTAATTTGCTAAATCACATGTTTGAGAGATTTCGACTATAATGATCATTTGTGGGTCATGATGAGCCATAATGGGTTACGTCAAGCTACATCTAAAGAACAGGTAGATCGATTTTAACGAAATTTTGTATATAACATTTTTTTGACACAAGAAAATTATTGGGCTAGGCCACACTTTCGAGAAATTTCGATTAATGGGTCATAAAGGGTCTGGGTCAAGCTATTTATATTTAAAGAACGGCTGGATCGTTTTTAACGAAATTTTGTATGTAACAATTTTTAGACACGAGGAAACTAATGGGCTAAATCACATGTTCGAGAGATTTTGATTATAAGGGTCATTTGTGGGTCATTGATGCGTCATGCTAATTTTATGTAGAAAATGTCTCTCACCATTTTGACTATATTTTGTAGTATGATATTCTCGGGTAAGAGAAAACCATTGGACCAGGACACATGCTCGCGAAAATTCGATTAATGGGTCATTTTGGGTCATAATGGGTTAGGGTTATTCTAATTATATATAACAACGATTCAATCAATTTTACCTAAATTTTGTAACGAAACGTCTTTTGTCACGAGAAGACTATTGGACAGAGTCGCAAGTTAAACAAAATTATATTAGTGGGCCATTTCGCTTTATTGATGAATGCTGTCAAGCTAACTTTATCTAAGAAACGGCTTAAACGATTTTGATTCAACTTTATATTCTACTGTTTTTGATTACCTGGAGACCTTTGAGCTAAGTCACATGTTTGATCAAATTTGATTAGTGAGTCATTTTGTTTAATACGGGTGAAGGTCATGAGAAAATGGCAGCAACCAATAAGTTGGCAATATTTCACAAAATACTGGCGACATTTGGCCGAAAAATTGACTATTAAGATTACGAAAGCCACAACACATATTTGGTGCCAAATGAAAGAATGTCTCCAAATTTGGCTATATCTGGCAAAAAACGTTGTCTTTCATAATGTGAAGAATTTTTTTTATACATTCTTAATAGGATTCGAGATGCATGGTTAAATTAACCAGAGTCGACCAAAAAAAGTGATTTGGATCAATGTCCTTTCGTTGTAAATTTTAAAATAAATATAGTTTAAAAAAACTAAAAAACACGCTTTTTAAGTATATCAAACTAAAAAAGTGAAAAATAATTCGTACTATAAGCTAAAAACAAAAATAGATGAAATAAATATAGTTTAAAAAAACTAAAAACCACGCTTTTAAAGTAATCAAACTAAAAGGTGAAAAATAAATATAGTTTAAAAAAACCAAAAAACACGCTTTTTAAGTATATCAAACTAAAAAGTGAAAATTAATTCGTACTATAAGCTGAAAACGAAAATAGATGAAAAATACTATTTTACTATAAAATCATTGTGATTATAGATATCAATTAATAAGCAATAAATAAAATTGATTTTTTTTTTATTTTTTGACGTCCGATTATCTGCGCTAGAAATATAGGACCAGGGGGAGTGCCCTTCGTGGGGGTCTTTCTAAGGGAACCTAACCCGTATTTACGCAAGGTTCGAAGAAAACCACGAAAACTCCGAACGGTTAGGCCGACAGCCGCGATTGGGTTCGAACCCAGCACCTGCCATCTACCAGTTGAGAGGTCCGAACCTCTCGGCCACTGGTGGGGCAATAAATAAAATTATCGTGGAAAAAAAGCGTGGGGTGCTCCATTTACCATGCTCCATCTATCAGTTCTCAAGAAGCACCCCACGCTTTTTTTCCACGATAATTTTATTTATTGCTTATTAATTGATATCTATAATAACAATGATTTTATAGTAAAATAGTATTTTTCATCTATTTTCGTTTTCAGCTTATAGTACGAATTATTTTTCACTTTTTAGTTTGATATACTTAAAAAGCGTGTTTTTTGTTTTTTAAAACTATATTTATTTTTCACTTTTAATTTTTTTTTACTTTGGTACACATGATTGTCCATATTACATATTTTTCATATTTACATAAAAAATTGCATAAAAAATGAACGAAAAAAGCCCGTAAAAAAGAAATTTTACGGTATGAGAAGTTTTTGGATTAAAGCAGGATTTTATAATGCAATAATATTTGCATCTGTATTGCATGAATAAAAAGAATAAGATCGATATATTGATATAATACTCGAATGACTTAAAACAGTACTCACATACTATATCCAGACACCTGCGCGAATAATTTAGGTATTATTGTAGTAAAATTAATTTTGTTTGATTAGTCTGTTTGATTAATTCTATTGATTGTTCATCAACTTTTGTATAATTAGAAAAGAATTGGTTGGTTGATTTTTGTCGTCCGATTGTCTACGCTAATGGGATATAGGACCAGGGGGAGTGCCCTCCGTGGGGGTCTTTCTAAGGGAACCTAACCCGTATTTACGCAAGGTTCGAAGAAAACCACGGAAAACTCTGAACGGTTAGGCCGACAGCCGCGATTAGGTTCGAACCCAGCACCTGCCGTCTACCAGTTGAGAGGTCCGAACCTCTCGGCCACTGGTGGGGCAATTAGAAAAAAAAGAAAATGACTAAATAATAAAGGTCGATGGCCCCTAGTTCAGGGATTCTACATTGAAAATAAATTTACATTATGACATTGACAATTTAAATTTAAAAATCACATAATATATGCCATATAACTAAAGATATTAAAAAAGGTAAAACCACATGTTGGAAAAAAATATCCGTTATGTAGGCTACGACTATAAGTTGGAACAGCCGAGATATTAATTAAATTGTATATTTTAAATTTTTTATATCAGCATTACTTATGGTTGCCTTTTAAATAAATAATTAACTTATAAAATGCATACTATATATTGCACAATTATTTCAAAGTAGAAATTTGCATTTCCTCTTACGCTTTTTAATACGTCAAAGTTACCAATTTTAGAGCTAAACGAGAAAGTTTCTTTGAGATATTTTCAAAGATAAAAATAGAGATACTTACTTTTTTTAACATTTAGACAAGTTGAAAAAAATAAATATGACTCTTTCACTCAAAGGTAAAAATACATAAGTGCATCACTTCATTTTTAGAGTTATGTCAAAAGCACATTTTTGACAAAAGATTAACCTGTTTGATAAATTTAAAAATGTGAAACGAATAGTTAATATTAAGGCTGTTACGCTTTCACCGTGTTAATACAGTTCATCTTATAATTAATAAGAGATAAAATTCATAGAACGTGGAAGGGGACACTAGGAAGTCACAGGTGTTTCCATGGGGCGAGACCAATAAAAGATTTGGAGCTACTGTCTTAGGAGTTTAAAAAGGATAAATGAGCAGGAAAAATTATGATGACAAGGAAAAATTATGTTACTGCAAAAATAGAAATTTCAATAATAAAAATGAAAATTCTCTTTTACATAAACCTATGTTCCTGATCAGCTAAAGAATATGAAATACTTACTCGAAAGTGAGAAACTTTTATAGCTTTAATGTCAGAAATTACGTCCTGAAATAGCGTTTTACATGTGCTAGATAAATTGCGTGCAAATATGTCTCCAGGAAAATCTAGTTACCCGTATCCATTACAAGCTGTGTGGAAATGTTTCTGTCTAGCACTTTCTAGAAGTATAAAAGTATCGTAAATACTAAAGCTTCTAAAAATTAACTTGTGTATATTTTATTATGCCACTTTTGAGGTCGACAATATTAGTTAAATAAGTTTTTTATTTTTTAGTTATTTTACAATCAAGTAAAATTTTATAAATTAAAATTAATAAATTAAAATCTGGAATAAACATTATTGTAAATTAAAATTCCAAACACAGAAACGTATCATAATTTAATGTATAGTTTAAATTAACATTTGTAAAAACATCTTTTTTCATTTTTTTAAATTTATGTTTTAATAAAAAAAGTACCTTGCTTTCATATGAAAATTTTAACTTGATTTAAAGTTGTATATTAAAAGATAGGAAGTGAACACATTTGTATACGTAATTACACGGACAAGTTGAAAAAAAAATACTCATCTGCAGAGTTGTAGGAAAAGCCTCGTAACTGAAACTATCTTAAAAAACATTAACTACAAAAGCTCAAATAAAATCTCATATTACTATGTTTATTTATCATGCATTTAAAGTTTATTAGTATGTTTAATTATTATACAGTACAAAGTATTGACAGCAGATGCCCTTTTCTATTTAAAAATAATAATACCTACGAAATAACGCTTTGTTATTTTAATGCAGATGAAGCAATCCGTGATCAAATGCACAATAAATTGTAACTTAAATTTCGGAAGTTTTATTTTGTCTATTTATAAATATATCACTTGCTAATTTGATAACATATGTGCAGAGTTCTTGTAAAAAATTTCTAGAAATTCTGCTTTGAATTTTCATATAAAAATGATCGCTGGAGATTGACAAGATATAATATCTAACATTTAACATTAGGATTATACATTTATAAATTGATTTATTATGCATCATCAAGTCCCGGCAAAAAATTAAAAAAATAAAATTTTTAAAAGTATTATTTACGTGCAATCTAAATTACAAAAAGTATTTTAAATCTTAATACAAAAATCCTCAAATGTTTATATATTTATGAGATACAAAAAATCAACTTGAAAATACTTGAAACTGCGACTGGGCCGTATCCTAAAATCATTTTTTATTAAAATCTTTTTTATGAAAATGATGCAAAAATTTATATTTAAAATTATAAAATGTGTCCCGATTAACTTATATATGAAATGATTCAGATATTTTATATGAATCCTTTCATATTAAATTTCATATTAAATAAAGCATATAAGAAACCTTATATGCTTTACAAATGCACCCCTGATATTATATTTTGGGCAATAGAGACATATTACATTCATGCTGTGTAACGGGACCATATCCTAATATCATTTACATTACAAAGAAGAAAACTTTAGATTGTAACTTGATAAGTTCAACAAAATTTTCTGCTACCAGTCGTTAGTTTTATGGTGAAAATTTCCGTTTGCGATTCCTGTTATTAAGAAGATGTTTCCGGAATTTGTCTTTTGCAGATCTCTATTTTGTTATTTCTGTATGAATAAAACATAAATACCAATATAAAAATCCCTAATATATTGTCTTTTATGAGATGGTATGCAATATTTATAATCTATCACATCTGCGGTTGAACACAATATTTTTCCTTTCACATACTATTTCCTTTTCACGTGCTTCTAAATACATAAAAGTGAAAACAACCTTTTTTTTTCCAAGTCTTTAGTAACTTTCGTAAATTAAATAACTTTTATATGCATTTTTTAAAGAATGCCAGTTTTTGACCACACACAACTGATTTTAACAAGTCATTCGAAAATTTTAATGTTAGTAAAAGATTTCAAATTAATCATTCAAAAAGAAGATATTTTTCCTTTGAAAATAGTTTTCTTTTCAAAATCTATGTTTGGTGCTGTTCTCTTTAGAATTCCAGTTTTCAACCACGTGGAATTACAACCGGTATCAAAGTAATGACATTCAAAACACTAAATAGAAGTAAAAGATTTCAAACTTGGCACAAAAAAGAGGGATTTTTTTTTTTTTTTGTCAATAGTAATTTTCTTTTTTTAATCAATATTTCTTTTTCAAATTTCTTTAGAATGCCATAGTTTGAATAATTTTAACCATGATTGATATCAACATAAAAACATACAAAACAATTAATTTTATTAAAATATTTCAAATTAAGCACTCGGAAAGAAGGAATTTGTTTCCTTCGTTGGTAATTTTCTTTTGTAAATCACTGCTAGATACTGTTCTCTTTAGAATGCCAGTTTTTTACCATTTAGAGCCACAATTGATATCAAAATAAAATCATTGAAAACGTTAAAAAAAGTAAAATGTTTAAAATTAAGCACTTTAAAAGAAGGAATTTGTTTTTCTTTGTTAGTAATATTACTTTCTAGTTCAAAGTCAGTTTCTTTAGAATGCCAGTTTTCGCTCATTTAGACTTTAAACAATGACAAGTATTAACAAAGTCATTCAAAGCATTATCATTGAAAGATTTGAAATTAAGTACTCAAAAAGAAAGATTTTATCCCTTCGTGAGTAATTTTTCTCTTCTAAGTCAGTGTTAGATATTTTTCGCCTTAGAATGCAAGTTTTCGACCATTTAGAGCCATTTTTTTATAAAATCGTTCAAAACATTGATATTAGTAAAAGATTTCAAATTAAGCAGTCAAAAAGAAGGAATTTGCTTTCCTTTGTTAATGAGTTTATTTTCTAAACCATTGTTTTATGCTGTTCTCTTTAGAATGACAGTTTTTGTCTATTTTGAACCATGATCGGTACCAGCATTAAGTCATATAAAACATTAAATTGTAGTAAAAGACCTGCTCTCTACATATATTGATTTATATATATTGATTTATATATATTGATTTATATATTATTGATATAATGACCTGCTTTCAAATGAATGTTAAATGAAATCACCAGTGTTGAACAACTTGAAAAAGAATTAAGAAAAATTAAATTCAGCATATGTTCAGAAATAATACTGACCAAGAAAGGATTTAAAAATCTGTAAAAGAGACAGTAAAAGTTGCGTTAAAGCGGAAAGGAACTAATCATTGCAATATTATACATATGGTATATATTGGGCCAGACGGAATCTTCTGCGATTTTTTAAAGCAAGAGCGGCTTCGTCTAATTGCTTTGTTTTTTGTGGTAAGGAATTAGTTTGAGTGATACGTAACAGATACGTAAATTCTCTTATTTCTGCTTACGTCGCAAAATTTTCGCTTATATTGTGGCATAAATTTAGTTTGAGTGCTGCGTTAAGAATGGAGAATCAGAAATATGATTTTTGCCATACTATTCACAGTTATTAAGGAAAGGCAAAAATGGTAGTAAAAATGGTTGTAAAATATGTACTTCATATGGTATGTCATATAACACAATATGAAGTTAGGTTGGGAAATTTATGTGCAGAAATATCAGGTTCAAATATGATGCCACTTTGGCCGACCATCATGTCCAGAGGAGGAACCCCTTGAAAGATGCTATCGATGAAATTCAATGATACACTTTTCATGAGCTATTTCACAGATTAAATATTATAAAAAGAACAGTGCATCATCATTTGAGACCTTGTCTTAAGAGATTCTCCTTTGGATATGATGATTATCGTCCTCAGCGGACATAATCTTCGAGGTTAAAATTTCTGTTTATAAACGAAATATAAGAAGGAACATACCAATATATAAATTCATCAATCCACATATTATTGGCTAAAGGTATCGTAAATACCTTCCTTCGTCTAATTGCTTTGTTTTTTGTGGTAAGGAATTAGTTTGAGTGATACGTAACAGATACGTAAATTTTGTTATTTCTGCTTACGTCGCAAAACTTTCGCTTATATCGCTTATATCACCTTTTTTTATAAAAAAAAATAATGTGTGATTATTTTATGGTTTATCACTATTAATTTTACGATTATAAACTGGCATCTCAGCTGCCAGCGTTAACACGTAATATTATTTTTTTTTTCAGTTCTGAAAGGTTTTTTAAATTTGTGTAAAACATGTACTCGGTTTTCTTACGTAATTTCTTCAATACGTTAATATAAGTCTACAATAAAATGATATCGTACCTATTATATTGAAATAAATATATATTTAAAATATTATGAAGAATTATTTAACTTACGCTTTATGTTTTATTTAGTTTCATTATGTTTCATTTTTTCACTTTCTGTATACATACCTGTAAAAGGAAAAAGAATATACGTAAGAAATTGTAATACGTACATAATACATAATAATAAATTCTGGAAAAAATAAATAAAAATAACCGCTTACTGCACCATGTGCATAATCTTGGACGTATCTAAAACTACATAATATTCCTAATTTACCAAGAATTTGACGAATATGATTGCGGTAACTGATGAATAACTCCAGAGATGAGAATAACATTTATTTTGTCAATGTTAGTTGGATTCATTTGATAAATTCTCATAAATTAATCATAGTAGTCGGTTTATTTAGTATCATTTGGTCATTATTATCAATTATCAATTAATGAAATTGACCGTAACACATATATATGTTCCTTTATTTCCAAATATTCAACATTATTTCATTAACATTTTTGTATATATTCACTTTTCTCATTTATCCTGCAAACGGTATTTGCACACTCTAGTACTTTCTGACGTCACGCAAACTTTCATGAGACTTTTTTTGTAAAAAGATAAATGAAGTATATATATATATATATATATATATATATATATATATATATATATATATATATATATATATATATATATATATATATATATATATATTATACATATATATAAACACAGTTTTATGTTGATTACAGTATAGTTCACTATGAAATATTTTGAGTTCTTCAAAATTTAAAAAAAGTTCTACAACATTTCAAAATATTTTACCAGTTCTTGAATTTTCATTTGCTTCCAAAATTTAAGAGTACCAACAAAGGCGAAAGATTGATATGTAGTTAAATATCTAAATTACAATTTAACCAATCATAAAAAAATCTCAATTATATTTTATTGTTTTAAATTATTTTTAATTAATCACGAATTATAATTATTTTTCGATGTTCGCAAACTTTGGCGTCCAAACTGTATAAATCAATATTGGAAAACCGTTAAAATTCGTCCAAATGGCTAAACTACAAATGCTCCTATAAAAAATGTCTACGGCAGTCATAAAAAAAGTTTTTGTTTCTTTTTTTTAAATCTGGAATAAAAATATGTAACAAAATTTTAATTAGCTTATGAAAGATACAAAACTTTTTTGTATATTGATTAAAATATACCGATTGTTGAGTTTCCCAAGATTTTTTTCCTATTTTTAATAAAAATACCTGTATAAAAATTGTATATTTTTATGTACCATATTTTTTTTTTCGTTATGTATCATTTCACTTATTTTACACATAATTTCTGTCCTTTCCAGTTCTTTCTGCTATCATATTTTTTATAAAACCTAACCATTATCTTGTAACAAAAGTCTTTCTAAAGTTAAATTTGAGGAATTACATTAGCTATTAATCTTGGTTAGTTTTGAGGTTTAATATGTTATCAGTTCAACTCTGTTTTTAATCATAACAGTTTATTATGTATATATAAACTGTTAAAAGGGTATAAGTCAAAGTGGAATTTAACGAATATGCCAAAGCTAGTGACCACAACCGTATAAAAATGAATGCTTGCTGCTTTTGTGCATTACAGTACTCATTTTACAAAATCAAACAGTGTCAATTATAACTTTACACAATCAAAACAATTTACACTATTAAACAAAACAACACGTGACTCAACTAAAAAAAAATACACAATTTGATTATATTTTCTTCTAAAATTGCAACCGTCCATGGAGGAATTGTTTCTATATTTGCACATTTTATAAATAGAATTTTTAATATAACTGCATTTTGTTTCTAAAGTTACCTAGTATAAAAATTGTTAATAGCACAATTTAATGACAAAATTTGTTTTACAGTTTCTTAGCAGACGTACATTTTTTGTGTGTGTGTTTGATTTAATAAAGATAACGTGTATAACCAAACTAGTCTTTTTATATTCGACCCTTTTTTTTTTTTTTTACTTTTTCTTTTGACTTATTTATTGAGTTTTCCCTTTTATTTATTTATTATTTTTTTGGTTGAACACTGATTAGAAAACTCTACCTTATATATATACATATATATACATATATATATATATATATATATGTATATATATATATATATACACACACACATACAGTTATATATATATATATATATATATATATAAGTATATTTTTGAATACATAAGTGTGTTATTTAAACATTCTTTGGTCTAAGTGCTTTTTCTGGATCAGCCAAAAAACTTAACTACAGAAAAATATAAACCATACCTTGTACTAAAAGAAAACATAAATATATATATATTTTCATTTTTCATTTGCTTTAAGATATCCGAGATACTTTCATTACATTTATTCCAGTGTTTGACCGTTCGAATTTATCCAGCAGATACTTTCTGATATCTTCTGTAATTTTTGACATTAAAGAAGCTTTGACCAAACATTTTCTACTGCCAAAAAGTAATCCTTTTATTTTATGTTATATTTAGGGAATTATATCTGTATTTATTGTCAGTTGTGTCCCATATTGATATATTTCCTTTTAAGCTGTTTTCATAATTAACAAAATTAATTTTAATTGTTTTAAGAAGTTAAATGTTTTTTATCTTATAAATCCTTATTATAAAATAATAAAAACTATCTCTGAAATGTAGAAAATGCATAGAAATTCTTTATGCGTTTTAAGCAAAATAACCTTGTGTAAATGTTTTAACTACATTGTATCAAAAAATCTGTAATTCTACAGACATAAAGTTACAATTGGTTTTATCAAACAGATTATAATAATGCAAAAATACATACTGATAGCCTTTCTAGTCTTATAGATTAACAGTAGTTCAAGAAATCATTAAGCTATTTGATAACACAACAAAAATAGCTTATTTTTAATGTATAAAAGACCATTCTGGCAACTATGGAAACGAAAAAGTAGATGATTTAGTAAAAGCAGCGATTTAGACACAATACAAGAATTCAGCGCTTTTTCTCCAACGTATTTAAAACTCCAATTAAAACTAAAACATATATGTTACTAGCAAGATACATGGAACACAGAGGACAAAGGCAGATTCACATTTCAATTAATACCAATTTTTTCTTAAAACCTGTTATCAATACAGAGAAATTTAAATTTGTTTGCATCAAACCATGGGGCTTTCCCGTAGCTCCTTTATGAAATTGGAAAAACATACTTTTCAAGATGTAGTTGTGGAAATATAAATTTCTCTTTACAATATATGATTGAATGACTTTAACTTCAACTTATCATATTAGACGATCTGAAAATGAATCCCTTCCATCATGATTTCAACTGATAATAAAGCAACCTGCATTTGTACAACAAATTATAGACTGTATAACATTATTGGAAAGAAATCAAGCACTTTTTCAATTATAAATATTGGACTTAATACATGATGAAGACATTTAAAATACAATAAGAACATATAGTACATAGAATGTAACCTACTAAATTATCATTAACAAAATTACTTAATAAGTTTTACATTATCATATAATTAAAAAAAAATTATTATTTTGTTATTTTGTTATTTATAATTAAATTATCCTGTTTGTTTTATTTATTCTATTCAAATATCTGTAAATTGTCTTAAACTTTTACTATTTTAACTAAGAAAAATTATCATCATTCAGTATTATTCATGTTAGAAATATGATTATTACAACTACCAGTTATGCCTATGTTCATAGGATTATTTTAATTACAGGGTGTTTCGCTACCAGACCGATAAACTTTGAGGGATGATAGTAGACACGAAGACAAACATTAATAAATAGGAAACCATGGGGCGCAAACGTCTTCTGTAGGAGATAGGGGCCATTAAAAATTAAGGTCCGAAATTTCAAACGATGATAAAAAACAGAAAAAAGGATCGATTCGTTTGCAGTTTTTACTAAAATCATTCTTTATATCACGATGTTTTTAGAAAATTTTTTGACATTTTTTGATTGAGGGCGCTTCCGACACATCTCTGACATTTCAAAGGCATTACCCCTGGGTGTTTTACTACCAGACCATCATACTTCAAAGAAGTGTTAGGGATACAAAGACGACTTGGAAGCACATAGAAATGTAACGTTGGAAAAGCATTTTTTGCAAGTTACGGTTAAAGGAAGCAGTGAAAAAAGTAACAGAAAGAGCAGAGAAAGAGCGACACATTAAATGACAGAAAACAATTTATTTAAAGGTTTTACTAGAAAAGGTGTTTAAAATTACGACCAGAAGAAGTCCGACAATTTTGACAGCGACGGTAGATGGCGCTAAACGGTAATGCGCCTGCGCAGAGATCACTTTAAAGTTATCATTCGCGAACCGGTTCCAAAGGTAGCAGAATGAAATATTTGAACGATGAACAGCACGATAGGGCTCCTCCACATTTTACCAATGACGTTTGCCGACAGTTCAAAGTAACATATGGACAGTGTTGGATAGGTCGTGGTAGCCCGATTCATTGGCTTGCCAGATCGCCGGATCTATCATGTATGGACTTCTTTTGCTGGGGTCAAATGACAAATTGGGTGTATGACACTTCCGTACCATCAGTTGAAGACCTCGCAGCTGGTATTTCTGTATGTGCCAGAAAAACTATCAGAGATACCAGGAATCTTTCAAAGCGTGAGGAATTCCACGTGACGCCGCTGTCAAGCATATCGGACTACTTCTGGTCGTAATTTTAAACACCTTTTCTAGTAAAACCTATAAATAAACTGTTTTCTGTCACATTAACGTGTCGCTCTTCCTCTGCTATTTCTGTTACTTTTTTCTCTGTTTCCTTTAACCATAACTTGCAAAAAATGCATTTCCAAAGTTACATTCCTGTGTGATTCCAAGTCGTCTTTGTATCCTTAACACTTCCTGGAAGTATGATGGTCTGGTAGTAAAACACCCAGGAGTATTGCCACTGAAATGTCAGAGATGTTTCAGAAGTGGCCTCTATCAAAAAATGAGGGCACCAAAGCTGTACGTCATTTTGAATAAAGTAATTACCAAGGGAATGACTTGCACGCAAACTGCAATGAAATCGATTTGTTTGTCCAATATTTATGAGCGTTTAAAATTTTCCCCCTCTGTTCACAGTTTAAATTTCGCTAGTTACCTAATCACAATGTTTCCGAATTTGGGCTTAAAATTTAAGTCGAAGTCTAAACTTTAGAATAATTTCAACCCTATACACAAAATAGCGGTAAAAAGTAACTGTTCTTTACTCTAAAGTCTAAAGCGCCCTCTATCGATAATTTTTTAACATAACCTTTGAAATTTTTTTTCTAAGAAAAGCGTGATATAGAGAATGTTTTAGTGAAAACTGCAAACGAATCGACCCTTTTTTCCGTATTTTATCATCGTTTGAAATTTTGGACCTCAAACTTCAATGGCCTCTAGCTCCTACAGAAGACATTTGCGCCCCACGGTTTCCTATTTAATAATGTTTGTTTTCATGTCTACTATCACCCCTCAAAGTTTGTCGGTCTGGTAGCGAAACACCCTGTATACAGAAAGTTTCTAAACTCATGGTACAAACTTTAAGGGTGGATAGAGCACACCGTAAGAATCATTTTTCGTATACGTGTATGGACCAAGTGACGCATTAAGGTAAAAACACCAGGAGGCAATTAGGCCTCCTTTATAATTTTCAAAATTTCACATTCATACCAGAAAGTTTTTATGCTATCCTTTTCGTGACATTTCATAATTACCTAACAATAAAATTCTTCTTTGAAAATTTTGGGTATCAAATTGAAAATAGAAATAGAAATAGAACTTTTTAAACTATAAATAGAGTTTTTGGTTGATTCCACTGGTGGTAGAAGGCAGTAAGGAATGGTCGCCGTTCAATACCATGCATTCAAGTAGAAGAAATCGCTTTCATCCCTTGCGTTTTCAACGTGTACAAACTGAAATCTTAAGACTGTTTTGCGGTTGTGAAAGAATGGTGAATTGGAAAGAATTGGGTGTGAAAGAATGGTGAATTGGAAAGAATTGGGTGTGAAAGAATGGTGAATTGGAAAGAATTGGGTGTGAAAGAATGAAGTGACCTGAAGAGTCTAGTTTATGAGACTCTAGATGGCTTAATCGTAAATCTAGTGTCTCGCATATCGGAAACTGCTGCATGCGTGCGGGAAATGCCTGACATCTTTCAAGTGTACGCCAATCATTCCACCGACGCTGCGAAGCATGTATAACAGTTGATGGGCGTAATTTTAAAACTTATTGTATGAATTATTATTTACTTGTAAACTACATTGTAACTAAGCATTTTATCTTTTTTATTCATGTGTTTCTCTTGATAAATTTGCCAATGTTGGGCTTTTTTATTTCAAAAATTTCGATTTAATACCAAAAATTTTCAAAGTAGAACTTTATTATAAAGTAATTATGAAATGTCAAGAAAGGATAGCATACAAATTTTCTGGTGTGAATGAGAAAGTTTGAAAATTATAAAAGGGTCCTAATTGTCTGGTGTTTTTTACCTTAAAACTTCATTTGGTTCCATACATTGCTATACAATAAATGATTATTAGTGTGCTCTACCTAACCTTAAAAATTGTACCATGAGTTTAGAAACACCCTTAATATATTGTACATATAATTCTGCATTTATCACTGTAAAAAAACTCTTCAAATATGTTTAATTTTTGGGTACGCCCTGAATAGATAGGGTTACCAGTTGTAATTGTGTTTATAATTTATTATTTCGTTTATTTTCTAATATTTATTGACTGCGCTCTGGAGACCATTCATGTACTGCCTCTGGTCTCTTCTGGAGTTCACACCGAATCATCTAAGGAGGATCTGCTTTCCCTATGGCAGTCCTGTCTTGGTCTTTGATTGGGGCATTTAGCATAGTTGATAGACCCTGCTAGGTAGGGCGTGTTGTGATTAAGCCATTTTCTAGATCTCCCCACTTAGTTGAAACTGAAACTGATATAAAGTTACAGAAGTCTATATGTTTTCTTAAATTTTAGCGCTTCACTTGAATTTTTTTTTTAAAAAGTAAATCTATCTAAATCTAAAACAGAAATCTGTAGTTTTACAAAAGAATCTAGTAAAACTATGGTAATATTACTAAAATTTTATCTGTAACCCGACTTGCCTTTGCATAAAAAATTCTAAGAAACACAGTTTCCCGAAAAAATGTTTTTGTAATATTACTGACTTTTTGTATCCTCATTGCACGAATTTTTGTTATGGCCGTTATATTAGCAGTTCTTAAAATACTAGAATCTTAAAAAAATGCTAGTAATTTTACAATTATTGTTATTATTACTATTATTATTTTAAAGTGTAGATTTGCATTTTTCAGTAAAAGTCAAATAAAAGAAACAACAGTTTATGCATATTATAATTATTTTTAAGGCTTGATATGATATTCCTATTATGCTTACCGCTCCATGCTTTAAAAATATAAACAGAAATAATACTATGACACCAAAAATGCTTGAAAGTACTAGAAAATATATCATTATAGAATTCTTAATTCATTAAGAAATTGATTATTTTCTGTTTAAATTATCTTATTTACTGCAGTTTTTTTTTTGTCATTGCAAGTACATTATGAAATCACAAAAGCTATAGTCAATCATTATAATAAATAATGTGTTACAATAATAAATATTGTATTAAAAAATAAATAAAAGTGTACCATATTTTCCTGTCATAGTGTTTTTTGTACCTGCTGGAGATATTTTGAATTTGAATATTTTGAATGTATTTGGTTTAAAAGTTGACATATTTAGATGGAGAAAATAATACTGAAAACATTAAAAATTTAGACAGGCATGAGATTCTTATAAAATAACAGATTTTCGAACTCGTTATATTTCTATTAATGATGAAGGAATATTTTAATTCCTTACATGATTATTTCGGAAGATAAATGGTTAAATAATTAATAAATCTATTATGCATTCTTATTTCCTTCCAAAATACATGCAATACAGCAACATGTACTTAGACTAAAAGTTAAACAAAAAATACAACATTTATGCATTTTTTACTTTTTATTATTTTTTTTATCATTATATGCTAGTCGTAATTTTTGTATTTCCCACATTATATATATATATATATAAATATTATTACTTCAAAAATTCATTCAAATGAAAAAAAACTGCTAAATTTATTATTTTTATTACAGATACTTTGTGCAATCATCCGGATTTTGATACATCATTAAAATATATCAATTATGTAAGTGAAAAAAAAATTAAACAGTACTTTTTTAGCGAACGTATTTTATAGCTTCAGATAGAGTATTTGGAATGTATTCGGTAGATAAATCGAACTTTTCAGATAGACATAAGTAGAGATATATTATTGTCAAAAAAAATGTCTTGAACTGATATAAAAAATATATTTTTAGATCTTTCAATTCCTTCAAGAGCTCAAGTATTCTTTTCTAAATTTATCCTTATACTCTCGATACTTCTTGAAATCACCAGTAGTTTATGACACCATTGAATTTACATCAAACATTCTGATGTATATAAAAAAGTAGACCTTTTTCGGTAAACTTTTTTTTTTTTTTTTTTTTTTATTTAAATAAATATTTTGGACGTATTCAGTATGTAAGTCGAACTCTGCGGACGGATACAGGGAAAAAATACTGTTACCCAAAAATGTCATAAACTGACAGAAAATAGTATAATTCTTCCAATTCCTTCAAGAATTAAAAAAAATGTAAAAAGTACATTCATGATGAATATAATTTATGAGCTTCAAATGGAGTATTTTGAATGTATCCTGTAGTTAAGTCGTCCTATTAAGATAGAAATAATATAAAAAAAATACTATTTTTACAAAAATGCCTTAGATTGAAAGAAATAATATCTTTTTAGATCTTTCTATTCCTTCAAGAATTCCAATATTCTTTTCTGAAGTTATATGTTATACTGTCGATACTTTTTGAAATCACCAGTACTTCGTGAGATCAGGGAATTTGCATCAAATATTTCCTTATAACTAAAAGAAATAGTAAACCTTAATTTTCTGTTAACACATTTTTTTTAAAAATTTATATGGAGTATTTGAATTTGTATTCAATATGTCGATTTCTTCAGATTGATACAAGAAAAAAAAGTACTGTTACACAAAAAATATATAAAATTGACAGAAAATACCGCTTTATAGTTGTTTCAGTTCCTTGAAAAATTCCAATGTTATTTTCTTGAAAAATCCATTTTATTGCCGATACTCAAAAAAGAAAAAGCCAGTATTTAGTAATATTATAGAAGTTACAGCAACCCCTTACCTGTATGTAAAAATAAAAAATTAAAAAATAAAATAAAATAAAAACAAACAGTATTTTTCAGTGACCCTATTTTTTAGGTGCGTTCGTAATTATGTAAATACGTAGCACCTATTGTTGTCGCTCAGTCCGTCCGTCCGTCTGTCTGTCTGTCTGTCCGTCTGTCCGTCTGTCCGCATATAACAACGCAAAAACTACCCAACCGAATCTTTTGAAATTTAAAATACATAATTATAACGTAATTTTGTCGAGTCATTTCAAATGTTATGAAAATCGGATGGACAGATCAATTACAGGGACATTCAAAAGGATTCCGTTACATTACGGTCAATAGGGAAAAAAGTTTTAAATGCATTTTAATCGTTTGAAATTTAAAGCATATAATTATTGCGTAATTTAGTCGAGTCATTTCAAATGTTATGAAAATCGGATGCATAGATCAATTACAGGGACAATCAAAAGGATTCCGTTACATTACGGTCAATGGGGAAAAAGTTTCAAATGCATTTTAATGATGTTACACTCATTCGAACATAATAGAATTGGCATGAATCTATGAAATATATACTAAAATATGCATTCTGTACAATCTGTGATGCAAAGAATTTTTTTTATTTAATTACAGGGCCACACAAAAGTATTCCACTATATAATGCTATACGGGGAAACATGGTTTGGTACGTGTTTTAATTATATTCAACTATTTCACATTTTATGAATAAGATATACGTTGCTGAAATGTAATAAAAATTACTTCCTGTATATTTACAGAAACGTAAATATTTCGACTACTGTACTGTATCCTGAGTACGCTCTACTTTATCAGCAAGATCTGAATATTTTTAAAACTTCGTTATCGTACGAACACACCTCATTTGCTACGTTCACGTGCAATTTCCAACTTGTTTATACTCAAATGAAAATTTAAATCTATACGTGAATAAGTCGGCCTCTTCAGACGGATCAAACAGAAAGAATAATTTTACTCCAAGCATGTAACTAAATGACAAAAAATATATTTTTTAATCTCTCAGTTATTTAAAGAACTCTAATATTCTTTCTTAAACTTAACCGTTTTACTGCGGATACTTTTTTAAATTTCCTGTACTTCCTAACATGAAAAAAGTTAAATCTACTCTTGCTTATATCTGAAAAAAAAAAAAGATAATAAATGTGAACCACATTTTCAAATTATCTTATTTTTTGAACCTCATATAAAATATTTTGACTATGATCACACATAAGTCGATCTCTTCTAACGAATACAGAAGAAAGAATATTATTTTCTCTAAAAATGAAATTAACTGGAAGGAAAAATATACATTTGAATCTTTCAGTTAATTGAAGGACTCCAATAATATTTTATGCTTATAATTTTTACTGCCGATACTTTTTGATATATCCTGTACTGAAGCTATATTAAACTTTTACCTGTATGTAAAAATAAATAAATAAGTAAATAAAATGAAATAAAAAAAACGCATATCCCGGTGATTTTATTTTTTGAATCTCAGATGGACTATATTTAATGTAATCGGTGTATAATTCAACCAATTCAGACGGATACAACAGAGAGAATATTATTATTCCAAAAATGCCCAGTCTTATCCTTTTTATATTCTCATTCTAATTTTTTTATATACATGTATTTTTTTTTAATCTGGGAATAACACTAAATTTATTTTCTTTTATATAAAAAACATTTATATTTTAATTATTAAAAAGAAATAAAAAACATTTCCCATATTATTTAAAAATCTTTATAGGTGTTGATTTAGTGTTGTTCTTATTTAAAAATAAAATAAAGAATAAATAGATAAATAAATAAATAAATAAATTTCTAAACAGCATTTAATATATATTAATGAATAAAAACAGTAGCAACGTGATTTAAATTTAATAACTCTGTCAGGTTCAAAATATTTGAAATATACTAAATATAATATTCAGTTAATTCCCTCGGTTATTTTATGGAAATTTCATCAAGTGTCTTGGTAATCCTATCAAAAACAATCTTCTTTTGATGTAACTTCAACTGTAGAAAGATTTGCTCTCTGTCATTTTCTGGGTATTTGATCGTGTATCTAGGTAATCCCGTCTAAAACAATAGTATTTGTATGCAACTTCAACCGCAGGAAAATCATTTTCATTTGGAAAATGCAAGTAACGTTAAAGTTATTTTATCACCATATTTGGTAATGTCTCTATTATTTACATAAAAACGTATATGAAATATTGTGTGAAATTATAACCGATGTATCATTGACACGTATATTCATTCTGTAATGCACAAAACATTTCAAGATAAAAATTGTTTCGACAGAACAAAAATTGTTAGAATTTTGAATTTTCTAGAGCACTAGATTTCTTTTACACAAAACTATTTCCACAAATACAACGTAAGAGCTATAAAATAATTAATACATTTTAAAGCAGATAATAAAAAAGATAAATAATGTCATCAAATTTTGAGAGATCTAATGAGTTATATAATACCATTCGCGCGTTTTTATTAATTACATAATGACTACGATTGTCTACTGTGGATGTGAATTTTTTACAGACGACATTTTACCTAAAAAATTCAATGCATTATTTTTATTAAAAAAGTTTTTTCTTTTAAAAAAAAATAATTTATGGAAAGTAAGTAAGACAAAATTCCATGGAGAAAGCACACAATTATTATACAATTAACGTGTAAGAATATGAGTATAATGGTCAATGGTAATAAATGTAGTCAAATATCAATTTAGAATCGTAACAAAGCATAATTCTGTTAACAGAAATTATTTGTGAAATACGACACAAATACTTTCTTTACAAAAAATATAATAATTTACGGAAAGCAAATAAGACAAAATTCTATAGAGAAAACACACAGTTATTATACAGTTAAAGTGTAGGAATATGAGTATAATGGTCAATGGTAATAAATGTAGTCAAATATCAATATACAATCGTAATAAAACATAATTCTTTTAACAGAAATCATTTGTGAAATACGACACAGATAATTTCATCTAATATATAAAATTCTCGTGTCACAGTGTTAGTTGCCATTCTCCTCCGAAACAGCTTAACCAATTTTGATGAAATTTTATATTCATACTCAGTAGGTATGAGAATAGGATGTTATCTATTTTTTATACTTCTAAGTGATAAGGGTGGCCATCCCAAAAAAAAATTTCTGCGAAACAACTTAAACAATAGCGCCTCTAATTTACATGCTATGACGTCATAACAATTATTCTCCGTGTCTATTCATTGTTAGATTGCTTTGCGAATGATTATCTTAATGGTTTAGAATTTTTTACCGTTCATGCGAATGAATGTCTTGCATTTGTTTTCTTTATGAAGTCGGTAAGTAAAGTTGTCAACTTAATTTCATTGAAGTTATCGTAGCATATATGTTTATTAGAATGTAAATTAGAAACAACAGCGTTTGCTGTTCAAATAAAACATTTGGCACAGATGGCATATACGCACTGTATTCGGCGCGATGTTTTTTATAACAATTTAGCGATAACTTAATTTTTGAATATCAGTTACACACACATTTTTAAATTATTTTCTATTATTTAAAAAAGGAAATAATAAATAAACGATATTTTACACAGCAACTATGTAAAACAAAATAATTTATGTCATTATCTATGCCTATATTATAAAGAGGTAAAGTTTGTTTGGTTTGTTTGTAAGGGCTAATCTCCGGACCTACCGAACCGATTTCAAAAGTAATGGTACCAAAATGATGGTAATCGTCCGGAATCAAATACAGCTCATATTCAAAATATTAGAATAATTGAGAAAAAGTAATAAGAAAAAATTATTTGTCATTTATTTATTTTTTATACTAAGTAAATGCAATTAAATTTCTTATAAATTAAATCTGGAATGTTTAGATAAGATTTTAACATTTATAAAATATAAAATACAGCACAATAAATTAGGTATACAGCTTCCTTAAACACACCAGAATATTAGAATAAAATTTAGATTGGTTCAAAATATTAGAATATTTTATTTTACGCAACAATATTACCTTATGAATATGAAGTAAATGGTAGTTAATATTTTGTAGCATCCCCTTTAGCTTTCATAACAGCGTACAATCGATCTTGCATACTATATACAAGGTGTTTACAAACATTTCTATCAATATTAGCCCAAATAGACTTTATACGTGCCACTAACTCAGTTTTACTTGAAGGAGGATTTTCTTGAAGTTTTTTCTTCATTATACACCATAAGTTTTCGATGGGATTAAGATCTGGTGAATTTGGTGGCCAAGGAAGTACCTTAATGTTGCGTTGGCGGAACCAATTCTTAGTTGACACCGAGGTATGCGGGGACGCTAAATCTTGTTGAAAGATGAAATCATCTTCAACTAAATCTTCTGATGATGGAATCATGTAATATTATAAAATTTCTTGATATATCAGAGAGTTAACCTTTTCGTAGACGATGCATAACTTTCCAGGTCCTTCTGCACTCATACAACCCCAAACCATGACACTAGCAGCAAATTTTACGGAACGTTTGAGGCATTCTTTATCAAATGCTTCTTGCTTCATTCTCCAAACTCGAATACCTTGATTACCATATGAAACACAAAACATACTTTCATCACTAAATAATATATTTTTCCAATCTTCATTGCTCCATAAACGTCTTGATTTACACCAATTCAATCTTATACGCTTTTGTCTTGCAGTCATGAGAGGTTTTGTTTTCGGTACACGAGATTCAAATTTAAATTTATGGAGACGTCTTAATGTTGTCGATGTAGAAACTTCAACTCCTTCTTCTTTCCATTGTCGGTGCAAGAATCGCACACTTTTAAAACGGTTTTTCTTAATTATACGCTTCAGTTTCCTGTCATCTCTAGCAGATGTTTTTGGTTTTCGGCCACCATTTCGGCGATTATTTTGAAATTTTCCAATTTTTGAATATTGTGTTAGTATTTTACTAACGCTCGATTGCGAACAATGTAAATAATTCGTTATAAAACATTGATTTTTACCGTGCCGATACAAATCAACCATACGAAGTTTAGTAGATTCAGGAATATCACTCATACGGCCCATTTTAAGACGAAAAATAAACAAACAGCAAAAAAGAATACTGATTTTAAATAAAATAGTCTGAATTTAATCAATGATGCCACCAGTTAAGAATTGGTAATAATTAAAGGAGAATTAATGTGAAATATTCTAATATTTTGAACCACTTGAATAAATATTCTAATATTTTGACTTTTCAAAATAATTTTTTTTGCAATTAATCTTTTCAAAAATGATATTAAATTTAAGATAACAAGTAAGTTTAATCAACAATAAGTTCTTAATAAAAATATCGTTTGCATATTTTCATTAAAAGACATTAAATTACCAAACGATATTTTCAATTTCTAAAAAAAAGGTAATTATTCTAATATTTTGAATATGAGCTGTATAAGCTATATCTTATGTCTATGCCACAACTTCGGAACTACTGGCCTGATTTCAAAAGTAACGGAACCAAAATGATGGAGTTCGCCTGGACTAAAACATAGGGTTATATCTTATGTCGCTTATATCTATTCCTATATTATAAAGAGGAAAAGTTTGTTTCTTTGTAGGGGCTTTTCTGTAAAATGATAAATTACAATTTGTCTTAAGATAATTTTCTAATATAGATTAAATGAACATGCAGATTTGACTTATTTTATGTAATTTTTAGGGAAATAATAATTGTGAAAGATCATTGTATTTTCATTACTTTACATTTGATATGTCTTAATAAAAAATACGTCAAGTTTCAATCCAGTTTTGGTGAATAATTTATTGTATAGTTATGGAACTTTCGTTTTTGAAAGATGACATCCAATGTTTGACTTTTCTGGGCCCTAAATGACAAACTCTGTCTCGCACTGAACACAAACTGTGCAATTGTAATAATAAATGTTAAACAAAATATTGATAAATAGACAAAATAAATTTAATTTAATATTTATAAAATCTTAGAAATTAATCTTTAACGCGTTAACATTAATGCGTTTATATTGCGTACACTTAACCTGGTTTATTATATGACGGATCAATTTAATCTTAATGTTACTTTCTGACATTGAATGTTTATTTTGTGTTGCATTGTGTGTTTCTTATATATTTTGTGTTTGTTTTACATTGAATGTTTCTGGACCTGAAAATTAGACAAGCTGTCTCTAAAGCTGCTATCAGATTCACCAACATTTCGTAAGAGTTTTGAGCACACATTTGATTTTCTCCAACATTTTGCGAAATGTCGTCCCAAAACCCAGTGTAATGGCAAACAGAAATGTTCCCCCAAACGTTTTTCGCTGTTCTAAAAAAGTCTATCCTAGTCAAGACTTTTCATCCAACATCGAACATTCAAACGAATCAGAGATAAGCGATTGATACGAGTAGGCGATAAATATTAACGCTTGGTACTAGTATAAACTGGTTTTATGGCTTTTCCTCCAACTTTTTATACAATTGTAATCCCTTTCTCTCTTTGAACGGGAAAATGTTGGTGTTAAAATTGGCTGAAAAGTTTGTCACGCCTAAAGTACGTGAATCTGATAAAGCTTTACAGGATATGATGAAACTTTAAATAACTTAAACATTCTTCTAAATATCTCTTCATTTCAAATTCTCCAATTTCAGAAACATTCCTCTCCTAGAATATTTGCAGTGTAAAAAGTAAATTAAGAATTGTGCAATAATTAGCCAGAAAATTTGAAACACACATAAACACACTCTTCCAAAATGGACAGAAGTGATAGCATTTACTTTGCTGTAATTAAAAAAAAATATGAGAATATATTTATTCTGCTGTCTGATTATTATTATTTAAATACCTAGATCAAAAATTATCCCCATTTGCTTTTCTATTCATTTTAAAATCTTTAAGACAGATCATTTAACAGCATTGTTGGTATAAAAATAATCTAAGAAATATGCAGTTAGAATAAATATAGGATTATGTACGACACAATGAATTTTTTAAACCGTAAAACATACCCTTGTCTACTACAATTGCATTGCGCAAAGAACTTTTTATATGATCATTTACTATCGCAAAAACTGAGGCGGAACATACGTAAACACACGTACAAAAAATTAAGTCGTTAAAAAAAGTATTAGAGAAGAAAATAGAAAGATTTGAACTCTCCATGCATCATTCGTTAAGTAGCTACCTTCAAAATCATCATTCTTTGCCCCTATTTTTATTTTACAATCTTTCAGACAAAAACTTTCCACCCTCACCACTAGCAAAACAACAGGATTACAAACGGTGACTGTCATATGCACGAGTCTAACATATTGATGAATTTTTTTTCCTCAGAACGTCGTATTTTTTTTTTCTTCAATTTTAGGCACTGTGTCCAATATCCCATCGTTTCTCTCATAGATAGTTCTTATCTTTTCGATTATTTTATTTAAAAAGGAAAGATAAAATACTGCTTTTGATATAGATTTGTACTATTTTTTATCGTGTTTTAACTATTTTTTTATAGCAACCTCAGAATCAATCAACAAAGACATTAAGTAAAAGACACAGAATTATATTGAGAAAAGAAATCAGTATTTTATTTTCTTTATTCCAGTTTAGAAGTTTTATCTATTTGTGCTGCTGTATAGTTGTTGAAACTAAAAACGAAAAAAAATACCACAAAAGTATTTCATTTTTTTGCATATAAGTTCTCCTTTATTCAGCGTGATTGCGTTTTCCGCTCTAAATAGTATTAGTTACACTGAATTTTCTATGAGCTTATATATATATATATATATATATATATATATATATATATATATATATACATATGCATATATATATATACAGGGGTTGGACAAAAATATGGAAACACCTTTTGAAATGCATGTTTGAAAAGAAAGATTGATTATATGAACTATGATTGAAAGATTGATTATATGATATAATGAACTATGTTGATGGCACTGGAGTTTTCGCCTACTGACGCCACCTATGGAACTTCGTAAAATCACTGCACCGTTCAGTCGTTGTTGGAGCACTGTTATGTGAAATTATCATTGCATTATGTCAGAGTTAACAGACTTCGAACGTGGACAAATTGTTGGCGCGCGTATGGTGGGTGCTTCCGTAAGCAAGGTAGCCGAGGTTTTTAGTGTTTCAAGAGGTACTGTGTCGAAGATTTATTCCGCATATTTGAAATGAGGAAAAAACATCATCCGCTAAATCACAGCGCGGACGAAAGTGTGTGCTGAGTGATCCTGACAGACGATCATTAAGGAGGATTATCGCGAAAAATAAGCAGTCCACAGCTGCAAAAGTTAATGCTGAAATGAATGTCGTGTTACCAGATCCTGTGTGTACCAAAACAATTAGAAATGAGCTTTATAAATAGGGAATTGCTGGCCGTGTTGCAATTGAAAAGCCATCCATCAGTAATGCTAATGCCTGTAACAGGAAAAAGTAGTGTTTATGTCATAAAGCCTGGACTATAGAGCAGTGGAAGAGCGTAATAAGATCTGATGAGTCTTCTTTCACATTGTTCCCCACTTCTGGCCGAGTTTACGTCTGAAGAACGCCATCTCAAGCCATGAATACAGACTGCTTGTTGCCAAGAGTGAAACATGGCGGGAGTTCGGTGATGGTTTGGGCAGCCATATGGTGGTTCTCTTCTGGCCCCATGATAACTTTGTAAGGGCGTATTACTGCTCAGACTTATGTGAACATTTTGGCCGATCAAGTCCATCCAATGGTACAAGCTTTGTTCCCCAATGATGAGGGTATCTTCCAAGACGACAATGTCCCCGTTCACTCAACTCACATTGTCCAGGACTGGTTTTCTGAGCACGAGGATGAATTTTAGCATCTCCCCAGGCCACCAAAGTCATCAGACTTGAATATTACTGAACCTCTGTGGTCTACATTGGAGCGGAAAGTGCGTTCTCGCTATCCACCGCCAACATCGTTATCTGAACTTGCCACCGTTTTGCAGGAATAATGGTACAATATTCTCTTGGCAAACATACAGAAACTGTATTTATCCATTCCGAGAAGACTGCGAGCTGTTTTGAATAACAATGGGTACCGTACACAATACTAGGCAAGGAAACGTGCTTTTTTTAATGTGTTTCCATATTTTTGTCCAACCCCTGTATATGTATATCAGTATAAAAGACTTAGGTTTTTAAATTTTTGTTTGAAGAATGTATCTTTTTCGTATAACTGTGATCAGATTTTAATTTACACTCCTGGACAAAATTATAAACTCAGAAAATTTTTAATTTGTTTATATCATAATATAAATAAACTTAGGTTTACATTAATAAAACAATGATGAATATTCATAATAAGACATCTAAATTTAATATAATATATTTAAATTACTTACTCCATATTATTTATAAGAATATACATAACTTAAAAAAATAACATTATGTGAGACCTGGACAAAAATATAAACTCAAAGTTATAAATTTCTATATTCTGGTACATTTGATATAAATAAAGGCATTTTATGATAAAAACTAATAAATGGAGTCATTATGGATCAATACATTTCAATATATCAATACATGTTTTATTTTTTCTCATAAAATAACATTACGTGAGACCTGGACAAAAGTCAAAGTTATGAATTTCCATACTCTGGTTATGGCCCAGATAGCATAAGATACTACTGGTACGATATCGAATATGAAGAACGGCTTATCTTTAGTTGAAACTTTGATGGAAGATCCGTGATGGTGTGGGCAAGGTTTTTTCTCAGAATGGCAAAACTGCTCTGGCTTTTCTTAATAGAAAACAAAAAGCAGAAGACAACCAGTTAATGCTAGAAGATAATCTTTTGCCATATGGACCGTTGATCACTGGAATATACTGGGTGCTTCAGCAAGATAATGCAGTAATACATTTTGCAAAAGTACAAAAGACTGGCTGCAGAGCTGCCATGTAATGAATGTCTTGAATTGGCCAGCCAGCAGACCTGATCTAAACCCCATTGAAAATTACTGGGGTGCAATGGTTCAAATAATCTGTAGCAATGGACGTCAATATCAAAACACAAATGATTTATAGATGACTATACAATTAGCCTGGAACCAGTTGGAAAAACTTGTTCAATTTATTCCGAATCGCATATTCGAAGTCATAGAAAAATGTCGGTTTAACACATTTTTGTATGTATGCATTAATACTTTGTTCCAGAATTCAAAAGTACGTTCACTTCTTAAAATCTATAATTTTATGTTTTCAATTTATACATATACTATATTTATACTACTCATCTTTTTTGAAAAAAAAAAAATTAAAAATGCATGGATGTATACTGAAATATAATCATCCCTAATAACTTCATTTATTAGTTTTTTATCACAAAATGCATTTATTTATATTAAAAATACCAAAGTGTAGAAATTCATAACTTTGAGTTTTAATTTTGTCCAGATCTCACATAATATTATTTTATGAGAAAAATTAAAATATGTATTGAAATATTGAAACGTATTGATCCATAATGACTCCATTTATTAGTTGTTTGTCATAAAATGCATTTATTCATATCAAATATGTCAGAATATCGAAATTCATAACTTTGAGTTTATAATTTTGTCCAGGCCTCAATAATGTTATTTTTTTTAAACAATGTATTTTCTTATTTAAATTATTTGCTCCATTTTATTTATGAGTTATATTAAATTTATATGTCTTATTATAAATATTCATCTTTATTTTATTAATTTAAAGCTAAGTTTATTTATATTACGATTTAAACAAATTAAAAATTTTCTGAGTTTATAATTTTGTCCAGGAGTGTGCATGGGTCATTTTAGAAATATTGTTTTTTGAGAATTCAGTATTTAATATCTTTAATACAGGCCATTTCCCAGCATTGGCGGCGTAAAAATAATATAAGGTAAATACAGTTAGAATAACTACAGAATTATGCACTAGAAATATTATTTTTTTAAACCGTAAAATACCCCGTTGTCTACAATAATTGAATTGTAAAAAGAAGATTTTGATATCTTCATTTACTATCGCGAAAATTGAGGCGAAAAATACGTAAACACGCATGGAAAAAATAAGTCTTTAAAAAAAGTATTAGAGAACAAAACAGAGGGATTACAACTCTCTGTGTATCATTCGTTAAATAGCTACCTTCAAAACCATCATTCTTTGCCTCCATATTCCTTTTACAATCTTTCAGACAAAAACTTTCCACCCTCATCACTACGAAAACTACAGGATTACAAACGGTGACTGTCATATGCACGTGTCCAAAATTCCTCATCAACTTTTTTTTTTCTTTTACCCTAGAACGTCGCATTTTTTTTTCTTCAATTTTAGGTGCTGTGTCCAATATCCCATCATTTGTCTCACAGATAGTTCTTATCTTTTCCATTATTTTATTTTAAAAAAGAAAAGATAAAATACTACTTTTGATATAGATTTGTATTACTTTTTTTCTTTTTTGTTATGTTTTAACTATTTTTTTCTAGTGACCTCAGGATCAATCAACAAAGACATTAAGTAAAAGACAGAATTATCTAGATAAAAGAAATCACTTTTTATTTCCTTTTTCCAGTTTAAATGTTTTATCCATTTATTCTGTTGTGTAGTTGGTAAAACTAAAAACGAAAAAATGAGAATTTTTTAAAAAATTATTTTTTCATGCTGTAAAATTCTAAAAAAAAAAAAATCCATTCAGTAATTTGGTTTTTTTTTTCATATAAGTTTTACTTTATTTAGCTTTTATTGCGTTTTTTCTTGAAACATGATTAGTTGCAGTAAATTTTTTCTAAGCTTATATATAGATATATAAGTGTAAATCACTTACGGGTTTTTTATTTATTAATAATTGTGATCGCTTTTAATTTACATGGGTCATTTGAGAAAAAAAATTACTATAAGAATTCAGTATTTTATGTCTTTAAGACACGTCATTTCCCACCATTGGCGACGGCGTAAAAAATAATCTAAGGTAAATACGGTTAGAATAACTACAGGATTACGCAGGACACAATGGATTTTTTAAACCGTAAAACACCCCCTTGTCTACAATAATTGCATTGTTGAAAGAATATTTGAATGTGTTCATTTACTAACGCAAAAATTGAGGCGGAACATACATAAACACGCATTCAAAAAATTAAGTCATTAAAAAAAGTATTAGAGAACAAGGCAGAAATATTTCAACTCTCTGTGTATCATTCGTTAAGTGGCTGCCTTCAAAACCATCATTATTTGCCACTACTTTCCACCCTCACCACTGGAAAAAATACTGGATTACAAACTGTGGCTGTCATATGCACGTGTTCTTCCTGATCAACTTCTATTTTTTTCTTCATTTTTAACACTATGTCCAACATACCACCATTTCTATCATAGATAGTTTTTATCTTTTCGATTATTTTATTTAAAAAGAAAAGATAAAATATTGCTTTTGATATAGATTTGTATTACTTTTTTTGTCGTATTTTAAATATTTTTTTATAGTGACCTCAGGATTAATCAACAAAGCCGTTAAGTAAAATACAAAGAATTATCTAGAGAAAATAAATCACAATTTTATTTCCTTTATTCCAACTTAGAAGTGTTAGCTATTTTTACTGTTGTGTAATTGTTGAAACTAAAAACGAAAATGAATCAGAAAATATTTTTTTAAATATTCTTTCATGCTGCAAATTCTAAAAAAAAAAATAAAAAAATACCCATTCAATAATTTGATTTTTTTTTTCTCATAAAAGTTATTCTTTACTTAGCATGATTCCATTTTTAGCTCGAAACAGGATTAGTTACAATGAATTTTCTATAAGCTTATATATAGATGTATATTTATATATAAGTATAAAACACTTAGGATTTTACTGACACACTTTAGGACACACTGATTCCATTTTAAGCTCGAAACAGGATTTGTTACAATGCATTGAAACAGGATTTGTTACAATGCATTTTATTTAAGCTTATATATAGATGTATATTTATATATAAGTATAAAACACTAAGGACTTTACTGACACACTTTAGGACACACTGATTCCATTCTCAGCTCGAAACAGGATTAGTTACAATGCATTTTCTATAAGCTTATATATAGATGTATATTTATATATAACTATAAAACACTACGGTTGTTTAATTTTGTTTAAAGAATATATATAATTTTTATAATTGCGATCGACTTTTATGTTACAGGGGTCATTTTAGAAATAAAATTGTTTATGAGAATTCAGTATTTAACATGGATTTTTTGAATATGGATTTCAGATTGCGTTAGACTTTTTTCCTTCTTTTGTTACCGTATTGTCCAATTTTCATTTTATCCGAACTCAGATCATCAAAAAACTTTTTTTGTGAAATAAAACATAGATAGAAGAAAAGGAAGATCGGAGATAAGATAGAAATAAATTATTAACCATTTAGAAAATGCTTGTTGTATTTGGTCCAAAATAGAGATGGGAATGCTCGGAAAAAACCCGGAAAAATTGGGAAAAAAACCGGTTTTTTTCGTTTTTTTTCCGAAGGCTTATTTTTCAATTTTTCCATATTATTTCATTTATGAAATAATATAGTGAAAATTTTGTAATAGCTACATTTCATACTTTTTATTTTATTTATTTTTATGTTGAGTGTCCCACATGAAAACTTTAATGTGGGTAATCTGATCTCTGAGCAGAAATCTGTTTGAGAAGACTTGAAAAGATCCTTCACATTTTTTTTTTGTTTGAAACACAAGACCCTTCGCAAAATTTCTCTTGAAAATAGACATTTCAGAAAAAAGTTTAATCTACAAATTGAATCTTTCACAAATGCAGTGATTGGAGATAAAAAAAGTCTCATGCCATATAGCAGCTGAATCTTATCAAGTTGTATATATGCATAAATAACCTTATTAAAAATGTCTAAATAGGACGTTAAAAATAGTAATAATTTCTTATTCACAAATTCTAAATATATTTTGTATAAGTATATATACAAAAAATTCACAATTTCACTTAAACAAGATTACATGAAAAAAATCTAGATATATAATTAAATGCAACTTCTTTTTTAAAAAAATTAATTCATGTGCAAAATTATTTCAATAATATGCCGATTAATAGAAATGGTAAAAATAAAAAATTAACATAAAATTTGAAGCATGCATTTATTTTATTTTTTTTCTATCTTTTCAAGAAGTAAGTATTGAATTCGTGAAAATTTTGACTTCCAGTTTTTGGTGTATTTAAATATTTTAGAAGGTCCTGAACACAATTTGATAGTTTTTGGAAAATATCTGTCACACCGTGAGTCTGTATGGGACAAAAATTTTGTGGGCATTCGATCTCAAGAACTGATGCACATAATTTCACAAAACTTTAGGTTCAGTTACACATTGATATAAACTCGAGATGTTTAGTTATTAGTGTATCGCACAACTGATGGCGCTACTATGCTGCATTATTCATAATTTCCACAATAGTTCTATCACAAGAATTAACCTATTAACGCCGAATTATTTTCTTCGATAAAATTTAAATTTTGTTTTTCCCACCACTTTTAAATACAAATTAACTTTTATCTAAATTTATCGAAGATTCTGTCTCGTGAAAGAAGGTATATATTTATCTTCTTCTTTACTGGTGGGAAAACCGCTTTCTTGCTGTTTTTGTAACCGTTTTCAAAAGAGGACGCTGGGCGTTAATCGGTTAATGTATGTATTTTCATAAAACTTCAGATTAAGTTAATCTTTGATATAACTTTGTGCACAATCCTTTTTTGTGTAAATCGCTCTTCAGATGACGCTGCTATGCTGCATTATTCATGATTATTGCAATAGTTCTATCTCAAGGACTAAAGGACAATTTTTTATCAAACTACAGATTCAGACAGTTCCTGATATATATTAAGATTGTTTAGTTTTTGGTGTAAATTGCCCTATAGGTGGCACTACTATGCTGCATTTTTCAAGATTTCGTTATAGCTGATTAATTGAATGTTTTTTCAAGGTATTGAATCTAAAATTGACCTCCATTTTACTTCAATAATGTACAGTAATGTCACAAAAACATGGGCAGTTTGCATTAGAAAAGTACAACTGCGATGAAAAAAAACCCCATATTTTATCACAAGTAACTATGTTCCAAATTATACATTTCCTTTTGATTAAACTTTGAATTTTTGTAGTTTTTTAAAACAAACTAGAAATTTATCTCTGTATGTAACTGCTTTTGTTAATTCCTCACGAGCATTTTCTATTTGTAGTGTTCTGTTTTCATCACTTTTGAGTTCCATTCTTAGAAATATGAAATTAACATATGGAAACATTTTTGAATATAATTTCTTACTCAAGAATAGAATACCAGATTTTAGGGTAAAAAGAAAAAAATTACGTTTAATTAAACTTTTAAAAAATATTTTTCTGGTTTCAGTGAGTAAAAATCTACCAGTCAATAAATCCTATGCTATTTTTTAGTTGAAGACCTGAGTAAACCAAACAAAAACTTAGTTTTGTTTGAATTTAGATTATAAAACTAAATCAAAACTTTGAGTTGAGATTGGAAAGCTATACCAAAACTAAACATATTTTTTAAAGGAAATAAAATTACATTTGTAAGAAAAAAGTGTAATAATGTAAACATATACATATTTTTAAACAAACAATGGAATTTGTTTAATACTGATATTGATAATAATGACAAAACTGCAAAAAAAATTTTAAACTAGTATCATTTACTTAAAAACTATACTTATGTAAATGGAATGCATAATTTATTTCATTCCAAACTGCAGACATATTGGCTCAGGTTCTTACATTAGGTCAATTGGTAGTTAAACATGTAACTGAAAAATCATTTCAACAGAGATATGATATAACAAACAATAGTGTTTTAAAAATTCTTAGACTGTGGAAAAAAAAAACTAAAATTTAAAAGCAGGCTTTGCTACTTTCTTTTTATTTTGTAATATAAAGTGAAAATAATTTTCATTTAATACAAAAAAATGGGAAAAAATGTTTATTATTTAATATTCTCTAAGAAAATATAATTTATTTGGGAGAAATAGTCATAAAAAATCAATTTTTCCAATTTTCCGTTTTTTTCCGAAAAAAACCGGTAAAAAACCAGTTTTTTCCGCCACTTATATTTTTCCGGAAAATTTACATCTCTAGTCCAGAATACACATATTTGTGATATATCTGAATTTTTGTGGTGTTCGTATTTTAGTCTTCTTCTGATTAATCAAAATTTAATCCATGGCGTTCGTAATATATGACTCCGATATTCCGTAAAACACGTTTTGTTCACCACAGAAATAGTGTTTTACTTTTTTCAACAAAAAGGTACAGTAATTTACTATTTTCCCTTCTATTTTAACAGATATGGAAAACTTCTGTTGCCACGATAACAAAAATACATTGAAAACTATAAAAAAATTAAAACTCAAAAAACAAAATCAGGTACAGCTTTCAAACAAGAAATATTTATGCTATCAGTTCCAGAGGAATCTCATGACTAACACACTGATTCTTTTGATGAAACAACATTTCAGAATTAAAAAAAAAAAAAAAAAAAAAAAAAAAAAAACATAAAATATTTTTCTAATGTCATTCAATGTAAAATGGGATGGATTTCAATAAAGTACATAAAAACTACAATGTAAAAATAATAGAAAAATTAAAGTTAAAATTTTTTGAAGAAACAAAAAACAATTTCTTAGTCTTACTATCTTAACCATGGAATGCGTTTTTTAATATTTCTTCTTTTTACGGACATTTTTCTCAACTTTCAAACAGATGCTTTCCCATACAATGTTGAGTGGGAATAACGCAACATAGATATCGCTCGAAGAACTAACTGATTAGAAACAGACGACTGTCATATGCACGTGTTAAACTTCCGAATCAATTCCTGTCTTTCTTCCTCTATACACAATGGCTTGTGTTCAAAAGACGCTTTTTTTGTGCGCGCGCGCTCAGAAGATTCTGCTTGGAGTAGGTGCTATCGAAGAAGAGAATTTTAAAGTTATTCAATTATTGTATTATTTTTATGGTTCAGAATTGGTAAATACAAATACCATATCTCTTTATCCTTTCAAAACATGATTTTCGTAACAGAAATGCATACCTGTGACCACTCAAATAAAATTAAAAGTATTCCGGAAAAGTATCACGTGACCTATTTCATATAATTAAGCCCGATCAGCATTTAAAATAAGACATCCAACCCTGCTAAAATCTGACGCGCGTTACGCGCGTAAAACTGCTGGGCGATTTGATCACGTGATTGTGCATTTTGTGCTTATCTGTTATTTGTTTGTAAACAAAATTGGTAGGTTGGCTGATACAATTTAAATTTTTTAATGATTTTCTTTTTATTTATTTAAAAATCATTTATCAGTTGCTTTATACTTTTCGTATTAAATAATAGAATACTGTCGATTCTATTGTTGTAATTAATAGAATGCTGTTGATAAACCAAGGTTGAGATATCCACACAGGAGACTAGCTAAGGGGGGGACAGGGGGGAGCCTACCCTCCCAAAACATTCACAAATGTTGTTACACTTTGCAAATTTAAAACTTTTATGTCAAATTTAATTAAAATTTTAATAAAAACTGCAATACATTTTCTATTTTTGATAGAATTTGCAAAAGTTACAACTCTAATTGGGAATATTATTAATTTTTTTACAAATAAGAACATTTTCAAAGTGTCTTAACTTGGCAAAATTATAAAACGAGTTGGCGAATATAAAAATTTGACTTGACAATATTAAGGTTTTCTCCCCCACCAATAAAAAGTCTTAGCGATGGTAATCTACAATACTGGATTGATTTCAATGGAATTTGCATGGCTAGTTAGATAATTTTTCAGAAGAAGTTTTAGTATGTATATATTTCTTGTTTAATGATTGTATATTTTAATACCGTGTGGCTAACAGGCCAAAATATGTCATAAAATATGAGAAACAAACGACATCCGAAATTATGTTAGTATAAGCAAAACACTTATTTATACTTTCAATAGAAAAATTATAAACATTCTAATCATACTTTATTCATTACAAAACTAGAAGGCAAACTCCAAATATTTCACCTCTTTAAAATATATGTATGTAGATATTCTTAATTTAAGAAAATGTATATCTTTTACATTTTGCTTTTAAAATATTTTCCATTTTGACTTTAACACCGTAAAATAACCACGCATGCATTATATTTGCATCCTAATCTCAATAAAAACTTACTTCTAAAATTTTCAAAAAAAAAAAAAAAAAAAAAAAAAAAAAAAAAAAAAGAAGAAGAAGAACATTAATAATTATTTTATGCGTATACGGATATTTTCGCAGAAAACTTTTTTTTTTTTCAATTGCTTAATATATATATAAATCACTTTTGAACGATATTAATATCGTTCTAATTATCCTTTTAATATTCTAAATTTAGAATATTAAAAGGATAATTAGAATATTAAAACTTTCTCCGCAAAAATCTCATTTTCTCGTATTTAAATAAGTATTTAATTATTATAATAGAAATACATGTGCTTCTGTATTATTAATATAAAATTTACCTTTAATAAAAATGTCTCAGTTATTAATAAAAAGTAACCAAAAAAAAAAAAAACCAAACCAAGTTTTGGCCCGCGCAGGTTTCGAACCCGTATCATCTGGGTACAAGCTCAGCACTCTGACCATTCAACCAGCGAGCTCACATTCATTTGTAACAGATTATCTTTATAATTGGCACCACAAGTAATTACATCCGCGATCTGTTCTCCATCTGTTATTGAGCGCACAGTTACAGTAGCGATTGGCACAGTAGCGAGTACTGAACGCACATCCCGTCCACTATAGGTACCCACTCCATGTCCGTGGCTCCTGAGCGCGCGCATCCAGCGCGCTTAACAGCTGAACACGGCCATTGTTGAACTTTTCATTATTCTACGCAGTCTGTGCAATTTCCGATCATTTCCTACATGGATAATTTTTATCTTTTGCTTTCTTAAAAATAAAGAGGGTGGAAGATGATGCTTTTGATATAGATTTCTGATTGTCGTAGACTTTTTTTTCTTCATTTTGTAGCCTTGCATTAAACATTTTTCTTTTGCTTTAAGGGCCAGACACATAGCACTAACTTCTTGTGGTCAGGCTTCGCTACCTCTCTGACCTTTCGTGTCGGCGCTTTGATGCATAAATGGCTTTTTTCAGTTCACTGAATTTGAACTTCAAGAGAGAAATTGAACGCGAAATCAGTTGACAGCTTTACAACTGAAGATGGGGGAGATAAACTTTCGTTCTGTCTCGTAACCTTTTGTTCTGTCCCACCGATTGTCGGAAGCACTGCTTCTTCAAAGATAGATTTATTACTCTTTTAGTGTAACTAAAAGTAGTGATGTTTACGCGCAGGCTTAAATTTCAAAAAATCAACAAACTTTTTTTTTAATGGAATAAAACATAGAGAAAACAAATAGGTAAATCTGAGAAGCGAGATAATTGATTTATTTTTCTTTATTTCAGAATGTTTTTTTCTCATGTTTATGTATTTTGTCGATGTATCTCTACACTTTTGAAAATCTCCAGCTATCTATCACAAACACGTGAACAGTATTTGCAATAACAAATAAATATATACAACGTAAGTTCCATAGGAATCTCATAACTCGAACTTTCTCGATGACATAACATTTGACCAATTACATATATATATATATATATATATATATATATATATATATATATATATATATATATATATATATATATGTGTGTGTGTGTGTGTCATTTTATATAAAATAGGATGGATTCTCAATAAAGTGCAAAAAAATAATGATGTACTAAACACACACAAAAAAATTAATAAAAAAATAAACGTAGAAAAAAGTAAAAAAAAGAGAGAAAAACGTAATCCTCAAGTCTTAACTATGACATAATTTTTTCTGTAACTTCTTTCTTTACCCACATTTTTTTCAACTTTTAGGCAGAAAGTTTTCCGTACAAAGTTGTGTGGAAATTCCGCAACATACATATCGCTAAAAGAACTAACTGATTACAAACGGTGGCTGTCATATGCACGTGTTCAACTTCGGAATGAACACTTCTCTTTATTCCACTACACGCAACGTTGCACTTTTCATTAGTCTACGCAGTCTGTCTAATATCCGATCATTTCCCACATGGATAATTTTTATCTTACGCTTTCTTCAATGGTTTCTTCAATTGTTGGGTGAGAAATGATGCTTTTGATAGAGATTTCTAATTATTATACAATTTTTTCCTTCATTTTGTAGCCGTGTATTAACATTTTTTTCACTTTCGAACAAAGTTGAAAAGTGCTTCTGCATTCGGTTTGTCTGGCCGTATGGCCGTCTGTCCGCACTCTAATTTTTGTAAATATACTGGGGTTGCCATAAAATTTTTGGACGTTATTTAGGTTTACCATAACACGAACCCTAGTAAAAATGAAGTTCCTACCATGATTAATTTATTTACTGGGACAGTCAAAAGTTTTTTGCACTTTCCAACAAAGTTTAAAAGTGCTTATGGATTCGGTTTGTCTGGCCGTCTGTCCGCGCTCTAACTCTCGTAAATATACTCGGATTGCAATGAAATTTTTGGACGTTATTTATTTGCACTTTCCAACAAAGTTGAAAACTGCTTATGCATTCGGTTTGTCTGGCCGTATGGCCGTCTATCTGCGCTCTAACTCTCGTAAATATACTCGGATTGCCATGAAATTTTTGGATATTATTTGGGTTTACCCTAGCACGAACCCTATTGAAAATGAAGTTTTTACCATGATTATTTATTTACAGGGATAGTCAAAAGTTTTCTATTACATTACGGCCTATGGAGAAAAATCGTTTCAAATTAATTTTGACGTTTATAACATTTTCCAAAAGTGCTTATGCATTATTTAAAAAATGCTTATGCACTCGGTCTGTCCGTCTGTCAGTCTATCCGTCTATCCGCCTGTCCGCGCTCTAACACCTGTAAATGTAGTCTAATTGCCCTGAAATTTTTGTACGTTATTGACGTTTATCGCAGCACGAATCCTATTGAAAATGCAGTTTCTACCATGATTAGTTTATTTACATGGAGACTCGAAACATTTTTCATTACATTATGGCCTATGATGAACAATCGTTTCAAGGGCGTTTTAAATATGTTACACCCTGTCAAACATATTAAAATTTACATGCATTTAAGAGGTGCACCAAAATATGCATTCTGTAAAACATACGGTGAAAATATAGCTATTATTCATTTACAGGGCCACACAAAAGAATTCAATTGGATTATGGTAAAGGGTGAGATAGTGTGTGACATTTAAAAATTATATTAAACTGTTTCATGTATAGCAATTTTGATGTATGTCACTGAGGCTTAATACAAATTATACGATACTGTCTTGCGTAGTATGAAGTACATTGCATTTACAGGGACACACAAAATATTTCAAATGGTATATTGCTATTGACGGACTGTATATCTTTCCGATGATGGCTGACATGTGGATGTAATACATTTTAATTATGATATACACATTTCAATTTCACTAAATCTTTGTGCATTATAGGGGTGAGTATAAATGTTATAGTTGATATACAGGACTATCTAAAAGATCTCGCCAACGTTACTGAGTATGAGCGTATATTACTTAACCTTCTTACCCTGTTGAAAAAAAAGTTACGTTTTACCTGAATGGGTCGATTAAACCCAGTTTACTTGTTTTTATTTATTCTACCTCAAAACATGTATTTTCAACTAGCTTTATTTTAGATATTATTTTTGTATTCACTAATAGAGACCAACATATTTTATAACCCCCCTCCCACTTTAACTGCACCCCTCCCCCTCTTCCTTGCAATGCCTTGTTTGTGTAAGCAATAATTTGGAAAATAATAATAAAAAATGTACATTACAAATTTGTTTTATTTCCATTGTTTTGATACATTATTTATGATAAACAAGATTTACAGTACACATTTAGATGTTCCTGGCAAAGAAAAGATGAGCATGAAGTACATCTAGTCTGCGTTTTTCGATCTCTCTTTAGACCACATTCTTTACATTTTCCACGTTTAGCTGAACTAATACTTTCTTTTTTTTCACCTGCTGCGTAAGCCAATTGCTTCTTCATGGTTACTCGGATATTTTGTTTCATCCTAATATCTCTGTGAGTTTCGGTCAGCTGTTTCCCAAGTTCCTTTAGAAAAAGCCGCCTTTTGTATAGTTTGTTTTGATTGCAAGAAGGATTTACATGCTTAAAAAAAATGCATTTATTGCAGCTATATCAATTAAATAGTAAAATAAACACACAGGCCATCGCCTAGTGCCCCTTTTGCATGTATATGCAGCAGCTAAATTATCAGTAGTATCTACTCCACCTTTAGTTTCATTATAATATAAAATTATTTCCGGTTTCTTTTCTTTCTTATTTGAAACTTTGGACTCATGATGCATAGTTGAAAGGAGGATTACCGATTCGTTTTTTTTTTTTTTTTTTTTTTTTTTTTTTTTGGCAAGTACGAGACAAGTGTTATACCTTTTTGAAACCCGAATAATGAAGAAAATATTTCTCGCTCACGTGATGATTGAAACTCAGGAGGAATAAATGGTTTATTTTTTTTTCTAAGAGTACCAATAATAGTTAATTTTTTCCCCGATAATTCTTTAGCAAGAATATAATCCGTGAAAAAATTTTCGACCGTAATACTCCGGGCTGTACACTCAATAAAATTTGCTAGGTGCAACACAGCATTTCTACCTTGATATTTTTCTCTCACCAACTGAAGGCTTTCCAGTATAGATCTCAGCAGCGCAAACATAAGCTGTTTTGACATCAGACATCAACCCCATTTTAATTCCATATTTCCCTCTTGGCTTTGACGGTATACATTGCCCAAATGGTCATTTACCACGGAAAGGAACAAGCTGTTCATCAACTGTAACATTTTCGTGCGGAATGAACATCTTTGGCAACTGAATAACAAACATATCAAACAATGATCTTATTGCAGCTAGCTTATCTAAACGACGCCGATTTACTCTACTTTCTTTGTTGTCAAACCTAAGAAACTCTCTAATAATTTCAAAACGTTGCAAAGACATTGTTGCACGAAAAATGTCGCGATCATCTTCTTCGCTCCATAACTCTTTCAGAGATTCCCCTGCTGACTTATATACACCAGCTAAAATTAGCAAACCTGTAAAAAAAAATATATATATAAATAACTAAAAAAAGAAAAGAATGGATAAATTTCAAACCACGGATTCATTTGCATTTTTTTCATTTTATCTATAAATTATTCTATTTGAGTTTAATTTTTTTACCAATGTAAACTTCAATTTTTTTACCAATGTAAACTTCAAACTCCTCAGCAGAAGTCAATGTATATTTTGTACTCTTTTCTGAGCATACTCTCTGCATTTCTCTGTTAGTTTCTTTTAGAATTAATTTGAGCATGTCATCTGTAAAGAACAGCTTCATTGCTGACAGAGGGTGTTCAGTTATCCTCTGAACTGCAAAACGTCTAGGACCAGGATTTAACTTCATAATATTATGTTGCCTGTAAAATAATAATAGAAGCCAGAAAATACAAATGAATGTAAAATATATAAGAACAGGAGTAGTGCTAAAGTATGCATGACAGGGGGGGGTGACTAAGATTCCTCTTAAGGGCATTCATTTCTTTTCCTAACATGCAAATTTTGAACAAATATCTGTGAATTTCCTCGAAAATAATCTTTTTTGCCCTGATGGTAGAAGGGGAGGGCGTGATCCAAAGGTGGCACAATCCCTGAATATGAAAAAATATATATAAAATAAATATCAAATTCAATAAATATAAATTATGAATAAGTACATACCGTTCTTTTGATGTAGGTGGAGGGGATTTACACCATTCAGTTTTTTTTGCGACTAATAAAGCAGGATGGAGACGCCACTGTTTCATCTTCTGTATCCGAAGTATCTGTTTTCTCTTCCTCCTCTTCGATGGACAAATGATCCGATTCATCTGTTTCAATCAAATCATTATCACTCCCTTCATCAGATTCATCACTAGGTAACTCTTGCCAAAGCTTTCTAATTTCATCATCAGTAAGACCGCGCTTATTATGTGCCATATTGCATAAAAAATGGCGAAACACTCCAACACAAAAAGAACATTACTTTAGAATATTAATATAGTAGCGCTATCTATCGATTATTATTCGAATGACGAAACACTCCAAAACAAGAAAAACATTATTTTAGAATATTAGAATAATAGCGGCATCTACCGATCATTATTCGAAATACACACTATCTAATCGTTTTCAATGCATTTATATGCGACTAGTGATATGGGTCGATTAGACCCATTCAGGTAAAATGTGACTTTTTTTATTTTGGCTAAAAAAATAATTTCGGAAGTCTGAAAAAATTATAAACTGAAGATATTTATCTGTTTGAGGAATACTTAAAATGTAAGAGCTCTTAATTAAAACCCGTCGGTGCTATTATGAAATAAATAATAGAAATGGGTCGATTAGACCCATTCAGGGTAGAAAGGTTAAAGGAGGTTCTTAAATAACGTATACATTTTTATGCTGAACTGCATTCAATTTACATAGAAATGTTTGCAGATTATAGATAAAATGACATACAGGGCTACGCAAAGAATTGCGAACATGGACACCTAAGAATGATGATTTATAACAATGTGATTTTAGTTGTTTTGATTTTAGTTTAAAATGAATTTTAGCTTATTACTGACGTGTAATAAAGGTGCAAGATAAACTACAGGGCTGAACAAAAGTTTTCAAGTATGTTTCCCATTGAGTAGTACAAATTTCTCAAAAAGAAATTTTAAGTTTTTTTTCTTGCTAAACTAGATTTTCCCATTTTATAATATGTATATCAACTGACAGATCAAAAACAGGGCTGTTCAAAAGTTTTGGAATGCATATTTGGCTATATGCCCTTATTTCCTTAATTAACGAAGTTCTGTTAAAGATTTCATGAAGTTTTGGAAAGTGCTTCATAATCTATGCTTAACGCATTAATTTTTCTTACTTGTTTCATTTTAGATTTCAGCAAATCAAGTTTTTTTGTGGAACAAAACACAGAAAGAGGAAAAAGAAGATCAGAGATAAGTTATGACTAATGTATTAGTCATTTAAAAAATTTTTGTTTTCGGTCCAGAATAGATATGAATGTTTGTGGTGTCCGCATTTTATTTTTTTTCTCTGATTGACCGAAATGTAAACCATGGCGTACGTAATATATTACTGATATCATTTAAGCCACGTTTTGATCATCATAAAAGTAATGTTTTACTCTTTTAATAAAAAAAAAAATGTACAGTAATTTATTATATTCATTTTTAATTCCACAGATATCAAACACTTCTGTTGCTACGATGACAGAATGTATTGTAAACTACAAAAAATTAATAATTCAAAAAAGAAATTCAGGTACATCTTTCAAACAAGAAATATTTATGCAATCATTTCTCTTTTGGTATCGCATCATTAACACACTGATTCTTTTGATGAAACAGCATTTCAGAAATAAAAAATACCCCCCAAAACATTTCTATGTCATTTAACATTAAATAGAATGGATTTTCAATAAAGTTCATACAAAATAGAGTGCAATAATAATAATAATAATAATAACTAAAAATTTTGGAAAAAAATTAAGTCCTAACATCTTAATTATGAAACTTTTTTAAATTCCTTTGTTTTTTCACATTTTTTCAACTTTCAGGAAAAATCTTTCCCATACAAAGTTCAGTGGAATTAACGCAACATAGATATCGCTCGAAGAACTAACTGATTACAAACGGTGGCTGTCATAAGCACGTGTGCAACTTCCGAATGAACTCCTCTCTTCCTTCCACTACACACAACGTTGCACTTTTGATTATTCTACGCAGTCTGTCCAATGTCCGATCATTTCCCACATGGATAAGTTTTATATTTTGCTTTCTTAAAAAACGGATACTTTTTGTATAGATTTCTGATTGTCATAGACTTATTTTTTCTTGATTTTGTAGCCGTGTATTAATTAATCTTTTTTTCTTTAGATTTCAGGAAATAAATAAACATTTTTGTGGAATAAAATATAGAAAGAAGAAAAGGAAGTTCGGAGATAAGATACGACTAATTTATTAAAACTACTTGTTGTTTCCAATTTGGAATAGATATATTTCAGACATATCCAAATCTTTGTTCTGTCCTCATTTTATTCTTTGTCCGATTGATCAATTTTTAATTGTGTGTGTGATTATTCTCCGACTTGTTCACCTCTTCTTTCATCACCTAAAAGCAAAAATTTATTTGATTCATTGTTGCCTACTGATCGTAGGACTAACGATAGAAAAATTCATGAAACATCATTCAAGGCAGAAAAATCAAAACACTCTGACTCTAAAGGTGATATACCTTCAAATTATATGATTAATAGTTATATGACTAATGTATTTATGATGAATTAATGTAATGTAATACATAAACCGATATTTGATCATCATAAAAATAATGCTTTACTTTTTCTGTAAAAAAAGGTACAGTAATTTATTTTTTTCCCTTTCAATTCATCAGTTATGCAATACCTCTGTTGCAATGATGACAAAAATGAATTTCAAACCACAAATAATAATAATGTTAATGATAATAATAATAGCTCAAAAAAATTAGGTACAGATTTCAAACAAGAAATATTTATGTCTTTAATTCCATAGGAATCTTATCAGCAACACACTCATTCTTTTGATGTAACAACACTTAAGAAACAAAAAATACCCAAAAAACATTTTTCAATTTCATTTAATATGACATAGGATGGATTTTCAATAAAGTGCATAAAAGGAAGAGTATGATAATAATAAAAATAAAGAAAACTAAAAATTTTCGAAAAAAAAAAATAATTATTTGTAAGTCACCATCTCAACCATGACATACATTTTTCTATAATGTCTTTCTCTATCCACATTTTTTAAACTTTCAGGCAGAAACTTTCCCATACAACGTTCGGAAAAAGTAACGCAACATAGATATCGCTCAAACAACTAACTGATTACAACACGGTCGCTCTCATACGCACGTGTTTAACTTCCGAATCAAGTCCTATCCCGTCTTTCTTCCACTGCACACAACGTTGCACTTTTCATTATTCTTTGCAGTCTATCCAATGTCCTATCATTTCCCACATTGATAATTTTTATCTTTTGCTTTCTTAAAAAAATGCGGAAAGAATGATGCTTTTGATATAGATTTCTGATTGTCATAGACCTTGTTTCTTCATTTTGTATCCGTGTATTATATATATCCAATTTTCCTTTACTTTAGATATCAGCAAATCAACAAACTTTTTTATGGAATAAAATAAAGAAAGAAAAAAAAAAGGAAAATTGGAGAAATTATGTAACAGATTTATTCTTCTTTATGACAGTTTTTTTTATGTTTGTGTATTTTGTTGGTGAAGCTAAAATCAAAATGTTGTTTAAGAAAATAATTTTCTAAATGAATTTTTATGCTTCACATACTGAAGTAATAAATCGTCTAAAATTTTAACATTGTTTATAGACCGGAAGGCAGCTGAATAAATAATCTGTGAAAAAAAAATATTTGGTAAAGCTTTGTGCATGAACAGTACGCGTAATATCAAATAATTATTTATGGCATTAGTTCCACGGGGATCTCCTCACTATCATTTAATTTTTTGATAAAATAAAATTTCAGAAAAAAATGCCCGAAAAAATCTTTTACATGTCATTTTATATGTAATAAAATGTCTTTGCAATAAACTGCATAAAATTACAATGTAATAATAATGATAATAATAATAATAATAATGAATGAAAACTAAAAAACTAAAAAAATGAAAAAATAATCCTTTAGTTTTAGCGTCTTATCCATGACACAAGTTTTTCTATAATGGCATTGTTTATTGACATTTTTAAACTTTCAGGCATAAACTTTCCCGTACAAAGTTCAGTGAAAATAACGCTACACAGATCCTCTAGAACTAACTTATTATAAATGGATGGCTGTCATATGCACGTGTTAAACTTCCGAATCAACTCCTGTTTTTCTGCCACTACTCACAATGTTGCACTTTTCATTATTCTTCGCAGTTTATCCAATGTCCGATCATTTCTCAGATGGATAATTTTTATGTTTTACTTTCTTAAAGAAAATGGGGGGGGGGGATGATGCTTTTTACATAGATTTCTGATTGTCATAGACATTTTTTGTTCATTTTGTAGCCGTGTATTATCCAATATTCTTTTTCTTTAGATTTCAGCAAATCAACAAACTCTTTTCTGGAATAAAACACAGAAAGAAAGGAACATCGGAGAAATTTTATGATTGATTTATTTTCTTCATGTCAGCATGATTTTTTAAAAATGTTTATGTATTCTATTTGGTGAAGCTTAAATCAAAACATTGTTTAAGAAAATAACTCTCAAAACGAAATTTTACACTTCACGTATTGAGGTAATAGGTGATCTAAAATTTTAACATTGTTTATAGACCACACTGTAAAAAAATGGTCGATCTACTAAAAAAAAGTTTAGTGATCCTTGTAATTACTAAAAAATTTTTTGTAATCTTACTCGGTTACAAGGAATCTGTAAGAATTACTTAAAAAAGCTAGCAACGAATAGTTAATAGTTTTACATCTTTAATAGCTATTACTAAAACTCTCTTGGTGTGGCCGTGATAGCCTAGTGGTCATAGCACCGAACTCCAGGCTGAAAGTACCTGAGTTCGATGCTGGACGCGGGTTAAAAAAATGTCATAAAAACTTTGATTTTTAGATTTTGTGATAATCTCTTAATAGCATTTTTTGATCGCTAGAAGAATGTCTTATATATTTCGTGTGTGAAAATTAGAAACACTTACGTTTTTAAATAAAAAGTTTATTTTATGACATCATTTTCTCTTTATATTTATTTTTATTCCATGTTTTCTTTTAACTTATATTTTGTTTGTGTGTGGAAGTCAATTCTGGTCACTAATTTTTCGTCACGGATACCACAAGCGCATCAGATTTCGCGCAATTTTTTCAAAGCCCATTTAGTGAAAACTCTATTTTCAAATAACGCTTACATACACATTTTTAAGGGGGGTATAAGAATATGTTTTAAATTTTATAATAAGCATTTTACAACATACAGGTCGCATAATATTTTTTTCCTCATGATGATCTAGAATGGACATACAGTATGTGTCAAAAAAAGGTAAGAAAATAATATCTTTACAGTACTTTGAACATCGTTTGGCACTGTGAAAAAAATGTCATAACCCTTTATTTAACTTTATTTACTTAATTCATTTTATATTTTCTTATTTTAAAATATGAACTTCTTTTAAAATCAAAGACGAAAACAGACGTATCTCTTAACAGCGGCTGATTTCGCCTTAAAAATTTCCAATCAAAGGAAAAAGAAAAGATACTCTTAAAGCCGATGAAATCAGCGTGCTTTTAGAGTCTGGGTTGCCTAAAAGGAGGGTAGCGAGTGTAGCACTTAGGGGACAGAGCCCTTTAGTAGCATATAAAATAACAAAATAATCGTTATTACATTTTGTTGCATAGTAATCTCTTAGCACACATACTAAATACACCAAAAATTTAGGAAAAATCACAAAAATAGCAATAATTCAAAATATTACATGTAGATTTTATTGAAACTCAGCCACAATATACAACGCATAGTAAGGTATAAAATAAAATGAAAAGAACTTACCAGACAAATATGGTGTTTCAAAAAATACCATAATTATAAAATTAACAAAATCAGTTTGCCTGTTTGGTATAGGAAATGTACCTTTAATATGCCGTATGATCACCCCTAGTAGCAATACAGCACATACAACGATGTGTCATACTGTCAATTATGCGGTCGATGAGTTCGCTGGGAAGTAAGAGCTATTGCTCTTACAAAGCAGTTGTAAGCGTGGCAAGGGTCAGAGGAGGGGGATTTTGAGCAGCGACACGTCTCCCTAAAGCATCTAAAGCATCCCAAACATGCTCGATGGGATTCAAGTCCAATGATAGAGCTGGCCATTCCATGCGCTGAATTGTCTGGTGCTGAAGATAATCTTCCACGATGCGAGCCCTGTGCGGTCTAGCGTTGTCGTCCTGTAACAGGAAATCATTAGCTATTGCACCGGCATAAGGTCGCACATAAGCATCAAGGATGTCATCTCTATAGACGTGAGCATTCACGGTTCCATGTGGAAAGACATGGAGGTCTGTGCGTCCACCCAAAGAGATACCACCTCAAACGCAGACACTACCTCCTCCGTATGGATCTGTTTCACTAATGTTTGATGGATGATAGCGTGTTCCCTGTTCTTTCCAAATCAAGCAACGCCTACTATCACTTTGGAGGCTAAAACGGAACTCATCCGTGAAGAGAACACGCCTCCATTGATCAACCGTCCAGTGGACATGTTGACGTGCCTACATCAAACGTTCCCTCCGGTGACGTGAGGTGAGCGGCACACAAATTGCTGGTCGCGTCGCGTAAAGTCCACCTTCGTGAAGCCTTCTACGCGCAGTAGACATTGACACCAACCTTCCAGTGGCTGCAGCAATTCAGGATATAAGATGAGATGGTGTTGCGGTTCCATACCTTCGATAGCATAGCCGCAAATATCGGTCATCGGCGCTTGTCAAAACCCTTGGCCGTCCTTGGCTGAACCTTCTTGAACCCGAACCAGTAGTTAGAAATTGTTGCCAAAGCCTGTGAACCCCCAAAGGACTCACATTTAGCCATCTAGCCACCTCTGCATCACTTTGTCCTGCCTCCAATCTCCCAATAGATCTAAATCGCAGTTCTGCGGGCAAATGATGCCTCGAGGTCATTGTAATTAATTTGGTATCCTAGATTTATAATATCACTATCACAGCGACAACTGCAGCCTTACACTCTAACGTGCATTTTTAAGTGCCTCAAGTATGACACAATGCGATTGCAGCGCCACTAAATTGCATTTAATATTTTTATTCAGCATCTTTTATTTAACGATATATGCAAATTTTATACGAATTGCTTTCTTTTTGAACGAGTTATCTCTACTTTTGTGATTGTTTTCTTTATTTTTGGAAACCAGTGTAGTTAGATGGAAAAGCATTACACAAGATCATTATTGAAAATCAGATTTTAATCTAAATTTATTTTAAATGGAATGAGTTATTAAAGGATAGACAGATGAGTGATCTTCTAATATATAGAACTTTCAAAAGGACATAATAATTAGTTTATTTCCTTTTAACTCACAGATCAAATACCTGCATACAAAATCTGTTTAACCCACAGAATTTTCTGCAACAACTGGTGTGGAAATAATGCAATTTATAAACGACTAGATGAATTAACAGATTACAAACGGCGGCTATCATATGCACATGCACATGTTCAACTTTTGAATCAACTACTGTCTTAATTCTCCTCAATAGAACGTTGAGAATTTCTTCTTTCTAGGCATTGTATCTAATACCTCATAATTACCTTGATGGGATGTTTTTATATATTACTTTCTTTAAAAAAGGGTAGAATTGCTATTTTGCTATTTTGCTATTTTGCAATGCGGAATTAATCCAATTTATACGCAATTAGAAGAATTAACAGATTACAAATGGCGGCTGTCATATGCACATGTTCAAATTCCGAATCAACTACTGTCTTTCTTCTCCTCAATAGAAAGTTGCGAATTTCTTCTTTGGCACTCTGTCTAATATCTCCTAATTTGATTGATGGGGTGTTTGTATATTTTTCTTTCTTTAAAAAACGGGTAGAATGCTATTTTGATATGAATTTTTATTCACGTAGATACTTTTTTTCCGCATTGCAAATTTTTTAAATATTTGCTGATTTCGGGAAATCAACAAATATTTTTAATAGAATAAGCGACACAGAAAGCAGATAATGCAATGCGGAATTAATCCAATTTATATGCAGCTATAGGAATTAATAGATTGCAAACGGTGACTGTCATATAAATGTGAAATAACACTAATATAACCCGTTATTAATATTTATTACAATAAAACACTTTGTATAACTCACCATTAAATGAAAATAGCAAATCAGGACGTGTTTTGAGCTACAAAAATTACAGCTCGTCATCAGCTGATCTAACTCGTGTCCGTAATGAAATAGAGTTAGAGATTCGAAACGCGTCCTGATTTGCTATTTTCATTTAATGGTGATTTATACAAAATGGTTTATTGTCATATAAATATGTTCATATTTCGAATAAACTCATGTCTTCCTTTTCCTTAGTAAAACGTTCCGAATTTCTTCTTCTTTTGCGAAATTGAAACAATTTTAGCATTTAATGTAGTCAACGTTTTTCATAAAATTTTAGTTGTAAAATAATTTTTTTCAAGTTCGAAGTTGTGGAATTCCCAACAGAAATTTTAGCTCTTTTTTTCCATTACTTTACAAGTTATTTATTTACTTTTTATTTTGAATGATAAAACAAAACAAAAATAGCAATTAATTTTTTGTGGTGTGGATTTAAATTTCTAACAATATATATATTAGATGTGGCAACACTGTGGGCTAGTGACACATATACGCTAACAGTTATAAAGCTCAAGGGGTCGATGCAAAATTTAGAAACTTCAGCGTTATTTATTGTTAATCCTAAATTCTAAATTAATGTTAAGTGAAAAATAGATTTTTTATTCATTTAAAGATGTATCATATATGGAAATGTTAATAAAAAATATTCATAAATCTTGAAAAAAAACCCGAAAAAAGTATTTTTTAATCAATAAATTAATTTGTTTAATCTAAATATAATAAAATATAAAATAAACCTTATCCCTACACTGCTGTCACTAAATAATCTTACATTAATTTTGCTATTCATTTATTATATAAATGATGTTAAGCAATCACACTCCTGCAACAATAATCCACTTTCGCAGACTTCAGCATTAAATATCACCAAACCACCAGCCGTTCCAATTAATCAAATGGGAAATGGGGAAATTAAAATTTGTTAATTATTTTACCCCAAGCCAACTAATCACGAAGCAGTTTTACCCCATTTTCTTAATTATGACTTGTATTTCACCAATAAATAAACGAACTATTTCCCCGCAGTCAAATCAATTTAGTAAACAAAAATTCCATCAGCTGAAGAAATCTTGTAGAAAAAAGAGAAAACTCTTTAACTTGCTCTTGAAGCAATCGATACTTAGCTATGTGCCTTGACGTCAGAACACAGCGTTTCGTTGGTCACGCCTCCGTGGAGAAAGGGGGCGGTCTAGGCTACGCAATACATCAACACGAGTTTTAGTTCATTAAGATAATTGCTTCTAGCAACATTTTCTCTTTCCCGCTTGCCTTTGCACTTTTAATGGCCAGCATGAATTGCAGCATGGGAATAAATAGTTAGAAGACCATGCCCCCCAGTAATTTAAGACGTGGTCTAAAAGAAGTATCAAGTGTTTCAGAGTTGGTGGAAGCGGTCTTCTGTACTTTGGATATATATATATATATTTTTTTTTTTTTTTAAGGCTGATATATTAGGAGCAGAAACATGTCATGTGTGTGTCTCGGAGTGTTAGAACATTGTTGTAAATCGTTATGTTGTTTCCCGAAGAAAGTTTGTTGAGTGGGGTGATTGAATTAAGAGCTACTTCTACTGATTTTGTCTCGCTTCAGATTAATTATACACTAAAGAAGACTCATCGAAATTAAAGAGTCGCATCGAAATAATTGGAGAATAAATTCCATAGATGACAGTACATTCTTTAATTAAAAGTTAAATGTACAAAATACATATTTTATTGATTAAATTAAATTAAAACTGTCTCGAAAATAATATATATATATATATATATTACTTTTTAAATTATTTGTAAAAGATTCATAATAAAAGATATATTTTCAATATATATGTAGTAAATAAATTACAGAAAGCAACTTCTTAAAAGAGCTTCGATTTATGGATGAGATATAACTTAACAGAGACAAAAATAGAAGTGCATGCTCTCCTACCTAACTACGTCTTTAAGCACATGAGGGGCGGCGGAATCTATTAAATCCATCCGAATTTTTAAAAAAACTTAAACTTGCAGAAGAAAAATTTAGTAAATATATATATATATATATGTTACAGGCCAAACCCGATTTTAGGCCAAACTAGATTGGCCTAGGCCAGACTAGTTTATCCTAACGCCCATCGGATAGACTAGTTTTTCCTAGGCCAAACCGGTCTATCCTAACGCCCATCGGATAAACTAGTTTTTCCTAGGCCAAACCGGTCTATCCTAACGCCTATCGGATGAACTAGTTTGTCCTAGGCCAAACCGGTCTATCCTAAGGCCCATCGGACAAACTAGTTTTACCTAGGCCAAACTAGTTTGGCCTAACTCTTATAGGATAAACTAGTTTAGCCTGCTGTTTATTGGTCTGAACTAGTTTCTCCTAGGCCGATCTAGTTCATCCTAGGCCAATTCAATTTGGCGTGATTTTATTGAATTCAATGACCGCCACAGCGCCAACATTCTAGTTTGTCCTAGGCTGATCTAGTTTATCCTAGGCCAATTTAATTTTACGTGTTTTTAGCTTGCAGGCGTCAAAGCCTGAGAAATAAAGGGCTCGCAGGTTCTGTATGTATGAATGTACGTATGTATGTACGAATGTACGTGCATATGTACGTAACGCGATAACTCGTGATAGAAATATCCGATTTGCTTCAAATTTTGGAATTTTGGATGTACGTTCATTGATATAAAGTACTTTTCTGATTAATTTTGGGAATTTATTGGATAAGAATAAAGGGAAGCGGACGGAAGGCTAATCCCCCACCGTTAAATTAGAGAAATGGATTTTTGATGCAGAATTATCAGTTTTCATTTAAAATTTTAGATATAGGATCAAACATACAAGGCGCCTCCATGATTAGTTGTAGATATTTAATGTTTAAGTGTAAAAAGGGCAATGTATGTTACCCCCCCCACCCATAATTTAGATAAATGGTTTTTGACGCAGAATTTACGGATATGCTTCACATTTGTATATAAGTTCTTTCTGATAAGGCGATTCCCTGAATAGTTTTGGGGGGTTAATGGTTACGTATGAAGGGAAAAATGAACGATTACCCTCTTACATAGAAAAAACTAGTTTATCCTGTGGGCATTTAGATAAACAGGTTTGGTGTAGAAAAAACTAGTTTATCCAATTGGCATAAGGATAAAATAGTTTGGCCGAGGCTAATCTAATTTAGCTTGAAAACGGGTTTGGCCAGTAAAAAACATATCTTTCACTAGAAAAAGTATAAATGTGTGTCAAGAGTCATTGCTTATGACACCAATACAGAAATTTAACATGTTTACCTTAGAAACATGATGCATTGGACATGGTGTTTGCTTATTCAAGCAAAATATTTTTATCTACTTTAATATTATGTACTTTTGTACAGGCAGAGCTCTATCTGTACAAAAATCAGTGAAAAAAGACTCAGTCCGGCTCGATCTGGCCCTACTCAATTTCTGCAAAAAATTCAGGTTTTACTTTACATACAAATAAGATTCCTTTAAAAAATACTGCTTATATATACTTATTGGATAAATTTACAATGTATTTTTAAATTATGATGTGTTCGCAGAATGGAAAATACACAATGCATTAATGAGTATCTAGATTCTTAGAGTTTCAATATTCAAATACGGATTCATTAAATAATCAATGTAAATGAGAACAAAAGAAAAAAAATATGAGTTATAAACATCATAACTTTTGAATCCGTTCAGTAAAAAGTAGACTTGTGAATATATTTCTCTGTCATTCCTTAAGGCTTTTCTCATATCCTAAAGAGCTACATCCTAACACATTTATGAACTACTTTCTTTTCGAAAATCCATAAGGTTAACAGATTCGGATAATATGTAATCGAATGGCGTAAACCATTTTCTCATAAAAGCGATGTATCTTTGAGAAAATAATAAAGCTACGTTTTGAATCGATTTTCCGGTTACGACTTCACGAAAAAAAATTGACGCCGTGACAAGAATAGCATATATGTCGACAGGTAATTAATTTCTCAAAAATGGAAAACGCTGTTCGATTCCAAATTATGTTCAGCTTCAATCTGGCTCGAATATGCAATCATAATAATAATAATAATAAATGAAAGTCAGATCTCAGTTGGCACGAGCGTGCAAAAAAAAAAAAAAAAGCAAACACCATGTCCAATGCATCATGTCTCTAAGGTGAACATGTTAAATTTCTGTATTGGTGTTAAAAGCAATGACTCTTGACATACATTTATACTTTTTCTAGTGAAAGATATTTTTTTACTGGCCAAACCCGTTTTTGAGCTAAATTAGATTAGCCTCGGCCAAACTATTTTATCCTTATGCCAATTGGATAAACTAGTTTTTTCTACACCAAACTTGTTTATTTAAATGCCCATAGGATAAACTAGTTTTTTCTATGTAAGACATGTAATCGTTCATTTTTCCCTTCATACTTAACCATTAAACCCCCAAAACTAGTCAGGGAATCGCCTTATCAGAAAGAACCTATATACAAATAATATGAAGCAAATCCGTAAATTCTGCGTCAAAAACCATTTATCTAAATTATGGAGGGGGGGGGGGTTAACCTACATTGTCCTTTTTTACACTTAAACAATAAATATCCACAACTAATCATGGAGGCGCCTTGTCTGAATGATCCTATATCTAAAATTTTAAATGAAAACTGATAATTCTGCATCAAAAATCCATTTCTCTAAATTAACGGTGGGGGACTAGCCTCCCGTTCGCTCCCCTTTATTCTTATCCAATGAATTCCCAAAATTAATCAGAAAAGTACCTTATATCATTGAATCTGCATCCAAAATTTGAAGCAAATCGGATATTTTTATCACGAGTTATCGCGTTACGTACATACGCACGTACATACGTACGTACATTCGTACATGCATTCGTACTTCATACATACAGAACTTGCGAGCCCATTATTTCTCAGGCTTTGACGCCTGTGAGCAAAAAACATGTAAAATTAAATTGGCCTAGGATAAACTAGATCAGCCTAGGACAAACTAGAATGTTGGCGCTGTGGCGGTCATTGAATTCAATAAAATCACGCCAAATTGAATTGGCCTAGGATGAACTAGATCGGCCTCGGTGAAACTAGTTCAGACCAATAAACAGCAGGCTAAACTAGTTTATCCTATAAAAGTTAGGCCAAACTAGTTTGGCCTAGGATAAACCAGTTTGTCCGATGGGCGTTAGGATAGACCGGTTTGGCCTAGGACAAACTAGTTTATCCGATGGGCGTTAGGATAGACCGGTTTGGCCTAGGAAAAACTAGTCTATCCGATGGGCGTTAGGATAAACTAGTTTGGCCTAGGCCAATCTAGTTTGGCCTAAATTCGGGTTTGGCCTGTAACATATATATAGATATAAATATAAAAATAATTGCTTCTTTTCCATGTTTTAGTAAGCCATTTTTATCTATTTTTATAAACAAAAAGAGTACTCTAATGTTATATATATATATAATATATGATCCTGATCAGTGCCTTTTTTGTTTATGTGGCATTTACCGTCTCCTTTATGGCTTTTCATGCCCATATTTGGTGAGAGTAACTCTAAACTACTGATTTTTAGGAAACTTTCATTTACAAAAAGTCCTTCCGGCAGTGCCGGGAGGAAGAGGTAGCTTTTTTATACTTATATATATATATATATATATATATTTTAAATTAAGTTATATTATTCAAAAATACTAAGCTCAAATTAGTGGAACCTGATTTTATAAGATTGAATACTAGTTTTTGTCAAGACTGAATATTAATAAGAATTTTTAGAAATTATTTATCTTTTATTCAACCTGGTTTTATTTTAAGCGATTTAGAGAGTCGCCAAATTCCACGATATCATGAAGTGTATGCCATTTTAAAGCAACATGATGGATCGTTCAGATCATATCGTTTCAAAATGTCATGAAAAAAATTCATGAAAAAAATTCAAAGTACTATAACTCAATCATTTTTACTTTCTTCTATCTTTACAAGAAGGAAGTATTGGATTCATGAAAATTTTTCGACTTCCGGTTTTCGACCGATTTATACGTTTTAGAAGGTCCTGAACACGTTTTGACTATTTTTAGAAAATGTCTGTCTGTGAGTCTGTCAATCTGTCTGTCTGTCTGTAGGTGACAAAAAAATTGTGGGCACTCTATCTCAAGAACTAATGCTCGAAATTACATAAAATTTTATATTCAGTTAGACCTTGATATGAGTTAGTGCCTATTGGTTTTTGGTGTACATTGGCCTGCAGGTGGCGTTGCTATACTACGTTTTACACGATTTTAATGATTGCCATATCTCAAGAACTAATGCACGGAATTTCACCAAACTCCAGATTCTGTGAGACCTTGATAAACATAGACGCTGATTAAATTTTGGTGTAAACTAGCCTGCAGGCGGCGCTGCTATGCCACGTCTTCAATGATTTTCATGATATCTATATCTCAAGAACTAATGCACAGAATTTCACTGAACTTCAGATTCCGCAATACTTTGAGATAATTATTGTACCATCGAAAGTGTATCAAATTATGTACGTAGTTGAACCAAATTTTTGTGTACTTTTTTGGCTATGGCCAGCAGATCTTCCTTGAATGTGGAAATATTCCATGGGAAAGGAGCATTGAGATAGCGATGCGCTTTTTGTATCATTTACTCGGTTCTTCGTCGTTCTTTTGTCCATGAAGAGCCATGAGCTCGTGCAGAGACGGGAAGTCGCGTCCAGCTGAGTCAACTACTTGCAAAGAGCTGATGATAACAGAATAAGAGAAAAATATTGATTTTAATAAATATAACTATCCACATTAACTCGTTTTCACTCTAAAGCAGAAATTTAAGATGAAAATCAATGTTGATACAGTATTGATATAAAAATATTAAAGTATTAACATATGTAACTGCTCTTTGAACTCTGAAAATGTACGCATGAGATAGAAGAGAGTTTTGGGATTGGCACATTCAACTAGTTTAAGATATAGACAAAATAAAAAGTGTTCTGGAATTTTTTGTTTTAAGTTCTAACACGTAAAGGAAAAATATTTTTCAACTTTTGATTTTTTCGCAGTTAATTTTAATTATTTTTTTTTTAATTTAAAATGGCCGCGATTTTGAAACAAAATGGCGGATGATGCTGGCTAACGAACTCGTTTGAGACATTTGAATGTACTATGTACATACAAAGTTTCATTCAAATCGGTTCATAAATACGCGTATTATCACGTGACAAAAATCAGATCGTTTAAAAATGTCAGCCATAAAAAAAAATTCAAAGCGCTATAACTTAATCATTTTTTTTTGGTATAGACAAAATAAAAAGTGTTCTGGAATCGTTGTTTTAAGTTCTAACACGTAAAAGAAAGATGTTTTTCAACTTTTAACTTTTTCGCATTTAATTTTAAATTTTATTATTTTTTTAATTTTAAATGGCCGGCAATTTAAAACAAAATGGTGGATGATGCTGTCCAACGAACTCAGTCGAGACATTTGTATGTACTATGCACATACCAAGTTTCATTTAAATTGGTTCAAAAATACGCTTGCTATCAAGTGACAAAAATCAGATCGTTTCAAATTGTCAGCTATAAGAAAAATTTAAAGTGCTATAACGCAATCATTTTTTAAGATATAGACAAAATAAAAAGTGTTCTGGAATCATTGTTTTAAGTTCTAACACGTAAAGGAAAAATATTTTTCAACTTTTAATTTCTTGCATTTAATTTTAAATTTAATTTTTTTTTAATTTAAAATGGCCGCCATTTTGAAACAATATATATATATATACATATATATATATATGATTTCTGTCATGCTGAAATAAATGTATTTATGAACCGATTTGAATAAAACTTGGTATGTACATAGTGCACACAAATGTCTCGACCGAGTTCGTTAGCCAGCCTCATCCGCCATCTTGTTTCAAAATGGCGACAATTTAATTTTTTTTAATTTAAAATTTAAAATTAAATGCGAAATTTAAAAGTTGAAAATAATTTTATTTTATGTGTTAGAACTTAAAACAAAGATTCCAGAACATGCTTCATTTTGTCTATATTCTAAAAATTGATTGAGTTATAGCAGTTTGAATTTTTCTTATGGCTGATATATTGAAACGATCTGATTTTTGTCCCGTGATAACACGCGTAATTATGAATCGATTTAGATATAACTTAGTGTATTAATAGTAAGTAATTAGGCCTGGACCGAGTTCGTTATTCACTTCCATCCGCCATCTTGTTTCAAAATGGCGGCCATTTATTTTTTTTATTTAAATTTTAAAATTAGGCACAAGAAAGTGAGAAATAGAAAAAGATTTTTCTTTTAGGCATTTGTCCTAGATATAGTCCGGGAGCCGACCGCCGATTTTCCTATGTATCGAGTACTAGGACCGGACATACATCAAAATGTAGGTTTCAATGTGCACATTAAGAATATCACTGGCTGCCAAGTCCTATCCTGCCGGAACCCAAGGCAGCCGCATTTTTATGACGTCAATTTTGAGTGTTTACCTATGTATCGAGTACAAGGACCGGACATACATCAAAATGTAGGTCTCAATGTGCACATTAAGAATATCACTGGCTGCCACATACATCAAAGTGTAGATTTCAATGTGCACATTAAGAATATCACTTGCTGCCAGGTCCTATTCTGCCGGAACCCAAGACAACCGCACTTTTATGACGTCAATTTTGAGTGTTTACCTATGTATCGAGTACAAGGACCGGACATACATCAAAATGTAGGTCTCAATGTGCACATTAAGAATATCACTGGCTGCCACATACATCAAAATGTAGGTCTCAATGTGCACATTAAGAATATTACTGGCTGCCAGGATCTATCCTGCCGGAACCCAAGGCAGCCGCACTTTTATGACGTCAATTTTGAGTGTTTACCTATGTATCGAGTACAAGCATCGGACATACATCAAAATGTAGGTTTCAGTGTGCACATTAAGAATATCACAGGCTGACACATACATCAAAATGTAGTTCTCAATGTGCATTTTAATAAAATCACTGTCTTCCTGGTATGATATATAGGTAAACACTCAAAATTGACAAAAAAAAAATTAGTCTGCCACCTGGTTCCGGCAGAATAGGACACGGCAGACCATGATATTATTAATGTGCACTTTTAAACCTTCATATTTATTTATACAGGGTGAGTCATAAATATCGAAACAATAGGCTATTTTCTTAAATATTGCCTCTAGACCCATACTTCCAACTGCAAAAACTCATAAAAAAAGGTGAAATTTCTGATAATATAAGTTGCAACTCCATGGGGGGTCTATTTGAAAAAATACGAAAATAAATTTTTATACGGCCCCCGTAGAGCTAAAGTCCCAATTAGGAAGTTATTCCTTATCCATTCCTAAATTGAACAAAAAAAATTCATCTCCATATCTGAAAATCTGACAGAGATATTAAAATCCAAAATTCACAAAAATTCGTGACTTACACTATTTTACCATGCCTGTAAACGAAGTATTTTTCATCCATTTTCAAAGCAAATAAGGGATCGTCGACAAATTGTTCGTTATTATATGTTGGTTTAAGATCGTGTCTCTTATTTGGACATAATAAAGCAGCGTATTGATTTAAATCGAAACTTGTTTTCAAAACATTTTGATCGTTAGCGCTGGAGGTGGTGTGAATAGATCGAAATATGTAGGTCCGATCCTAAATCGACCCATAGGGGAAAAAGTTCAGCCCGGCCTGAAATAATGTTAAAATTATAATCCGGATCAGCCTGAAAAAAAGCTTAATCATAGCCGGCCCAGCCGTGAGTTTCTACATAGTCTTTTACTTCAGTGTAGTAGTTAAAAATTATTTCGCGTGGAGGAGGTCTGACCAAAAATACTTAATATAGAATTTCGTTTTTTATATCTATACTTTTTATTATTAAAGAGGCGCCAAGCGCATGTGATATATTTATTTTATCAATGAATCTCTGTTTATATGTAAATGTTTCACTTATATTTTGCTATCGCTAATCCATATCCCATGCGTTGGATACTTTGAAAAATGTTATACAGTAAATTTTTTTAAGACGGAATCCCATGGGGAAAAAAAAATACGTAATAGACAAATGCCCTTCCTAGGAGGGTTAAATGGAATTTATTTTTTTCTCAGTTATTATTGCATTTATTTTGCAGGGATCAACACATTTTCTGTTTAAGACAGAATTCCGTCATAGGCAGATTTTTTTTTCTCTGGTTTTATTAATTTAATTTTTTAGTATTTAAATATACTATTCTTAAAAAAAATTCAAGATTTTTTTTAATAAAAGCGATTTTAAAAGTTATGTGGTTATCGTAAAAATATTGATTAAACCAAATTTTTCTTATTTTATGCACTATTAGGTCTGTTCTTTTAATACGGGTTGTTCGATACCGGGAATGAAAATTTCGTCCAGTGCAAGCCTGGGAAAAAGGAAGCAGTTCTCTCCGGTATGAAAAATACATTTAATCCGGATAGGCGAGTCTTAAGAAAAAGTAACGTCTCGGTCCTGATCTGACCTGAGCCCAGAATACAGATTTTTTATCAGAATCTCCAGGACGATAAAAAGCTTGAAGTTGTGAGAGCTAAATTTAAAAAAAGGACTTAATTTGCATCTTAGAAAAGCATTCTTTTAAATAACTGATGGGCAGTAAAAGAGTACATTTCGTTTTTCTGTATAATGACTTTTTTTTCCGACTATTTCTTGTCTTTAAATTATTAAAAGTAAGAATTGCTTAAGAAAAAAAAGTACAAAATTGAAGCATGTCATTTATAATTATTTTACATTACTTTTGTTTAAAAAAAATGAAAAATTACATACTTTTGAAAATATTATTTTCTAAAACTTATTATTTATTAAATAAATATTTTTATAGTTCTAAAATAAATATTGAAAAACAAAAACCCCGAAACAAAACTAAAATAAGATTTTCATTTTTAATTAAATACAAAAATATTGAAATCCGATAAATAATGTATGGAGTTATAACGAATTTTTATTATCCCATTTAAACCAGTAGTAACCATATGAAATTTTTATAAATTTTATGATAAATTTTAGTATGGGATTTTCTTAGCAAATTATATAGCTAACCATCACAAAAGAAGAAAAAAATCAAAATTCTAACTCAAAAGAATACTTTTTTACGCGTTTCCTACAATTGTTAAAGTAACATTGTTTTTTGAATTGCGCGCATTTCAATTTGTGTCTAATCTCTTAAAACCTGATGAATTATTCAAACGGTTATAACTTCGAGAATTTTGAAGATATGAAAATGCAACTTTTTGTGTATTATTCAAGACTGGATAAGGAAAGTTTTCCTAATTGGAATTTTAATCCTACGGGGGCCGCATAAAAAGTTAATTTTCGTATCTTTTCAAATAAACCCCCCTTGGAGTTGCAACTTATCTTATCAAAAATTTCACCTTTTTTATGAATTTTTGCAATTTGATACATAGGTAGACATTCAAAATTGATGTCATAAAAGTGTTGCTGCCACCTGATTCAGGTTAAATTGGACAAAGTAGACCCTTATATTATTAATATGCATTTTCAAACCTACATTTTGATGTATGTCCGGACCTTGAATTCGATACATAGGTAGACACTCAAAATTGACGTCATAAATGTGCGGCTGCCACCGGGTTCCTACATGGTTGGACCTGGCAGCCAGTGATATTCTTAATGTGCACATTGAGACCAACATTTTGATGTATTCTAGGCCCTTGTACTCGATACATAGGCAAACACTCAAAATTGACGTCATAAAAGTGCGGCTGCCACTGGGTTCCTACAGGATAGGACCTGGCAGCCGGTGATATTCTTAATGTGCACATTGAGACCTACATTTTAATGTATGTCCGGTCCTTGTACACGATACATAGGCAAACACACAAAATTGACGTCATAAAAGTGCGGCTGCCACCGGGTTCCAGCAGGATAGGACCTGGCAACCAGTGGTATTCTTAATGTGTAAATTGAGACCTACATTTTGATGTATGTCCGGCCCTTGTACTCGGTACATAGGCAAACACTCAACATTGACGTCATAAATGTGCGGCTGCCACCGGGTTCCTACATGGTTGGACCTGGCAGCCAGTGATATTCTTAATGTGCACATTGAGACCTACATTTCGATGTATGTCCGGTCCTTGTACTCGATACATAGGCAAACACTCAAAATTGACGTCATAAAAGCGCGGCTGCCACCAGGTTCAGGCAGGATAGGACCTGGCAGCCAGTGATATTCTTAATGTGCACATTGAGACCTACATTTTGATGTATGTCCGGTTCTTGTACTCGATACATAGGCAAACACACAAAATTGACGTCATAAAAGTGCGGCTGCCACCGGGTTCCAGCAGGATAGGACCTGGCAGCCAGTGATATTCTTAATGTGCACATTGAGACCAACATTTTGATGTATTCTAGGCCCTTGTACTCGATACATAGGCAAACACTCAAAATTGACAACATAAAAATGCGGCTGCCAACGGGTTCGGGCAGGATAGGACCTGGCAGCGAGTGATATTCTTAATGTGCACATTGAAATCTACATTTTGATGTATGTGTCAGCCAGTGATATTCTTAACGTGCACATTGAGACCTACATTTTGATGTATGTCTGGTCCTTATAGTTGACATATAGGTAAACATTCAATATTGACGTCATAAAAGTGCGTGTGCCTTGGGTTCCGGCAGAATAGGACCTGACCGCCAGTGATATTCTTAATGTGCACATTGAAACTTACATGTTTTTTCTGTATCTTAAAAAGGGCTGAGTTATAGCACTTTTAATTTCTAGTGTTCCTCACATTTTGAAATGATCTGATTTTCGTCACGTTATAACGATTATTTCGTTATATATTGGTTATTTTCTTAAATTATTCCTTCCCCCCTGTCTCTTTTCAATTCAAAATCAGTTTTAAGTGTCCTTCATTCACTTTCCATTTTTTTCCCTCGCCTAGTTTTTCTCTAACCGAAAAATCGGCAGCTGCTTAACTTTGTCTGTGAGAAATACACTCACATATTAATCAACCGTTTAAAGCTATTTCCAGATGTCTGCTATTTCCGATCGAGGCAATTCTGCATTACCTTATATGGACATCATCTCTGTTTCGCAGTTAAAATTTATGCTTACGCTTCTTTTCTTTCTCGACAAAACCCTAAAAAAAGAATTTAACATCTGCGCAGTAAAATCTGATATCCCTTTGGTGTGCCTCTTTATTAGACATAATAACACGTGTAACATTTTATCGTTTGGCAACCTTTCCTTTCCCATCCCAGCTTGGAAACCATATTGAATTCTTATCTTGCCGGCTGCATTTTAACTGTATTTGGCGTATACTATCCATTGTGCATGGGCGAACTTGTGTATGTTGGCGATTTTCTATGATGCCAAAGGTGGCAGTTTGTTGCTATGTACGAGGGCACTTGACTCTCTGCGCTTGTCTTGTCAACGTGCTAATTTTTGGTTCGGAGATTTTCTCCGAGTGCTGTAAGTGTGCCCCCCTTAGTAATATATGTCTAAATAAATTGTAACTTAGCAATCATCGTGGGGTTTTTTTTCGAGCATCCGAACCTGGACTGATTCTATACTGATCATGCCTCTTCTAAGTATTCCAATGGAATAGCAGCTACTAATATACGTGATCATACCTCTTCTAAACCTTCTAACAAATATATGCAACTACCAAAATCCCTCAAGAAACTCTTCTTTATACACGTGATGACACGCGTATTTATAAACCGATTTCAATGAAACTTGGTCCGTACATAATACATACCGATGTCTGGACCGAGTTCGTTGGCCAGTACCATCCGCCATCTTCTTTCAAAATGGCGGAATATTAAATTATTATTAAAAAAATGATTTTAAAATTACGTGCAAAAAAGTAAGAAAGTGAAAAAGATTTTTCTTTTGTGTGTTTGATCTTGATTCAAAGATTAAAGAGCATTTTTTGTTTCATCTATATCTTGAAAAATGGCTGAGTTATAGCACTTTCTTTTTCCAGTGTGGTTGACATTTTGAAACGGTCTGAAATTTGTCACGCGATAATACGCATATTATAAACTGATTTGGATATTACTCCGTGTGTCCATAGTATTTATCAATGATTTGACCGAGTTCACAGACCAACTTCATCCGCCATCTTGTGTCAAAATGGAGGTCATTTCAGTTTGTCAAAAATCATTAAAATGTATAATGGTGTAGAAACAAAAATTTAGAAATTGAAAAAAGGTTCTTTCTAAAGTATCTTAATAATGAATTCTGGAGTATTTTTTTCCTTGTCTTTATCTTAAAAAAATACCTGAGATTTAGCAGTTGGAATTTTTAATATGCGTGACATTTTTTTTAAATATCAATTTGCACGCGACAGCAATTGTATATATTAATTGATTTCGATATGAGTGAGCATGTGCACATGAATTAAGATCTTGACCAAGCTCATTGGTTTGTTTTATCCATCATGTTTTTTTAAAATGGCATATGCTTCATGATATCCTGAAATTTGGTGACTCTCTAAATCGTTGAAAATAAAACCAGGTTGAATAAAATATGACTAATTTCTAAAAATTCCTATTAATATTCAATATTGACAAAAACTAGTATTCAATCTGATAAAATCGGGTTCCTCTAATTTGCTTCGTACACTGTTAAAAATAAAGTTGACAAAGCAGTTGCATTTGGCGCCCAGGGGTAAAAAGGTGTTACCATTTGACACCCGCGGGCTTGAAAATGTGTTTGGGGTACCGCTTGATCTCTCACTGGATAATTCACTCTAATTAGGGTGCCGTGCAATGCATACCTTTGGAAGATTTTCACCCCTTAGTCATTTGCGCATGCTCTGTGACGTGTATCCTTGCCCTTCAACTCGCCGTCATTCGTGGATCAAAACAGCAATTTCTCCTTACGATGACTATCCCTGCTGTACGCTATGACAATTTCGTTTAGAACTTCGCATGGCTACCTTTTGCCGTGCTTTTTTATATAAAGCAACTTTTGAATTTCAGGACATTTGAACATTTCAGGGAGACTTTAAAGGTGAGCTCGATGGCCGAGCGCCTAGAACGATGCGCTTGTAATCAGACATTGTGGGTTCGAATTTTCTGGGGAGGGCCAAAAGTCGGTTTTTAATTTTCTTATTATTAGGCACTCTGGATTAAGGGTGTCATTTTTTCACCCTAATTAAAGGTGTCATTCTGGCTCCTTTAGGGGTGTCACCAGTGAGACAAGTCTTTCACCCCTAAAAAGTACAATGTGTCACCATTAGTTTTTACAGTGTATGTTTGAATAATGTAACTTAATTTAAAATAAATAAATAAATAAATAAGTATATGAAAGCTACCTTTTCCTCCTGGCATTGCCAGAAAGACTTTTTTTATGTGGTAGTTATAATGACTACAACTATACGTATGCTGTATTTTCCCCATAACTTACATTAATCATGATTTTTCTTCAATTTCTTAAATGTAATTGGAGTTAATAATTCTATTTTTGTATAGTTATCTAAAATAGTAAGAAAAAACACACACTTTAGATTCCTCTCATATTTTATTTTCAATTGAATTTCAATCCTTTTTCATGGGCATGACTCCGAAATACAGCGACTTAATTACATGCATTTAATAATTCAAATTATTATTCATAATGACAATAGTTTGAATATCCTCCCTAAATTGAAATCCGCATATGTCGAGGAATTCATAAAAGATATTTCAGTAAACACTAAATATACGTATACTTCATGAAGTAGGAAAATGTTATTTCAAAATTCTGTTTTTATTTATTTTTTTTTTTTCGAGACACATATTTGAGATATAATAACCAAAATTCAAACAAGCAAATGGGATGGCAGCAATTGCGTTTAAGCATGCTATTATGATAGAAATATATTCCATTTCTTTATACACTTAGATGTTTTATATTGATTTAAAAAGTGTTTAACTTATGTTAAAAAATAACATAAAAAAAGCAAGTTATATTCTTATAAATTACACACGATGGGTTTTCTATTATGCATAGATCATATTCCCAGTTTTCATAACTACATTATCATTCATATTATCACTAAAATACATATTCTTAAATTCTGAACAAGAAAAGGGATAGCAGCAATATTGCTTTTGAACATGTTATAGATTAAAATCGAAGTATGTTTGCTCTCTTTGTATTTTTTATTTTATATTGATTTAATTGCGCTTTTAATTTATGTTAAAAGAAAATATGTAACATAAAATAAAAATATATTTTTTATTTCCAAAAAAACTTTAAATGTAAGTTATACCTCTATAAATTACACACAAGAGTTTTTTTTCTATTATGCATATATCGATTATTATATGTTTTTCACATTTCCAGTTTTCATAATTACACTATCATTCCCATTATAACTGATATACTGACATAAAAACTGAAATATAAAAGTATTTACTTATCCAGTTATAAAAAGGGAAAATCAGACGAAAGGCTTTTTAAATATTCATCTCTCTACTCTACTTAATTAACTAAGCATTAATGTTGAAGAAAAACTTTTTTAACCTTCTATTAAAACAGACGTATTTTTCCTTTTGTAATTCAAGGGAAAAACAAATAAATAACACAATCGATTTATTTTACTTTTGCGAAGAATGCAACTCTAGTTACTCTTCTAGTTTCTTTTGTTTCTCTGAATTAGAAGAAAATTGAAATCGGACTCTTAAACTGAATCGCATTCTTTTTATTTCGGTACTCCAGCAAAGTACTTAAGTACTTTTTTAAAGTACTTAACATACTTTACTTTAATCATGCTTCTTCTATACTTTCTTAAAAGAGAAATTTCTACTATGCATATATAGCTTATTTTTTTTCCCATTTTCTAATTTTCGTAATTACATTATCATTCACATTATCACTGATATACTGACATAAAGAACTGAAATCTAACACAATTTACATACCAATTATAAAAATGGCAATTCAAACTATAGGCTATTTAAATATTCACCTTTCTACTCTACTTAATTAACTAAGCATTGATTGTGAAGAATTTTTTTTTTTAAATCTTGTATTAACCCTTTGGGGACGAGCGACACGTATACGGGCCGCAAAAAGGCTTAAGAATTTTAGTTTATCCACCAGTAAAATTTTACTTTAAAATTTACCTTATTTAATCGGAGCATTTTCTCGATTTAGTAATGCGCAAATTTCTGCTTTTAAAAACTGGTGACAAAACATTTAAAATTTCGTAAAAGGCTCCCGTCGCGAAGCGGTTAAAAAGGACGTATTTTTCCTTTTGTAATTGAAAAGAAAAACAAATAAATAACGACATCACTTTATTTTTACTTTTGTAAAGATTTTGCTTCTAGATTGTACTTGTCTTTCCCAGAATTAGAAGAAAATTGAAGTCATCCTTTTAATTTCGATATTTAATTTAGACTCCAACGAAATACTTAAGAGTATTACTTGAAAACTGTTTTATCTTTAGTTTTTTAAATTAACTAACATGCTTTACCTTAATCGTGTTTTATTTTTATTTTTATTTATTATTTTTTATTTTTTTTTTAGAATTACAATTTTTTTTATGGGTGTTAAAAATTTATCATACGTATTTGTGTTCATTATTTGTGTATTTCTCCGAAAAACGAAGATTCAAACTTATAAAATTCTGCTTATTCATATAGAAAACAAATGAAGTTCAACAAATAATAACTCAAGATAAAAAAAAATAATATTTTAAAATATGAGCCGGATCTCCTTAATAAAGTGTTTATGATAAAAGGAAATATTTAATATATAATAAAAAGATTTTTCATTTCGTAAAGAAACTTAATGTAAGTTATAACACTATAAATTATGCACAAGAGAATTTCTTACAATGCATAGATTGCTTAATAGATTTTTTTCACGTTTCAAGTTTTTATAATTAAATTATCATTCACATTATTACTATATATTGTTATAAGAAACTGAAATCTAAAAGTATTTACCTATCCAATTATAAAAATGAGCGCTTCAAACTAGAAGCTTTTAAAATATCCCGCGAGTAGTCGCGTCTTTTTTCACAACGTCATTAGTCGCGCTCGGTCTTTTCGCCGCTGGTCCCCGCATACCAAATATGTAAAAAAAGAAATATTTTTCATCTAATATACGAAGATAACATTTCAATGAAGATATAAGTTTCAAGTTTTCTTAAATTATGCATGTTTTTCATAAAATCTGGAGTAGTTGGAAATCGATAAAATGAACTGACATCAGTGATTGTTACGTAGACTTTTTCGCCAATTTCAACTTTGTTTCTAAAAATATATCTGAAAGAAAAACAGAGGTATCCTGTTACTTAACTAAGGTGGTCGAGAATCCTTCAAAGTCAGCTACATTGTAGATCTCCGTTGTATTTGTAATGTGATACAAGTTAGGAGAGGTTAAGTTATACAGGCGGCGAAAAGACCGACACGCGACTACTGACGGGATATTTATCTCTTTACTCTATTTAATTAACTAAGCATTCATTTTGAAAAGAAACGTTTTTTAAAAAAGACTTCTATTAAAAAAGACGTCGTTTTCCTTTCGTAATTCAAGAGAAAAACAAATAAATAACGACATCGATTTATTTTACTTTTGTGAAAAAAGTACTTCTAGTTACTTGTCTAGTTTCCTTTGTTTCCTAGAATTAGAAGAAAATTGAACTTGGACACTTAAACGGATTGACAAACTTTTTATTTCGATACATAATTTCGACTCGAACGAAATACTAAGGTGTATTACTTGAAAGTTGTCTTTTCAGTTTTTTAAAGTACCGTACATACTTTACTTTAATGATTCTTTTTTTACAACTTCCTAAAAAGGCAATTGGAATTAATGATTCTATTTTTGTATAGTTATCTAAAAGAGTAAGAAAAAATAACACTTTAAATTCGTCTCATAATTTATTTTTAATTAAATTACAATCCCTTTTTTATGGGTGTGTATTTTATCGTGTGTATTGTGCTCATTATTTGAGTATGACTCAGAAAAACGGAGATTCAAACTTTTATGTTTCTGCTTATTCATATAGAAAAAAAATGAAGTTCTGCGAATAATATTTCGTTTTATAACAATTTTAAACTACCCCATTTTTTTAAATATTTTTTAAATTTTAATATTTTTTAAAAAATTCTGAAAGGTTTTATCGTGTGATTTTGTTTACTAATAATATGATTTACCATCGCGAAAACTTTCCAAATTTAATTCATCAAATAAAAATTATTTTTAAAATGTTCACCGAACATTTTTAATAAAGTGTTTATAATAAAAGGAAATATTTAAAATAAAATAAAATTATTTTTCATTTCCAAAAATACTTAATATAAGTTATACCACTATAAAATACTAACAGGAGAATTTCATATCGCTTATTATACTCTCTTCACATTTCCGATATTTCTAATTAAATTATCATTCATATTATCACTGATATATTAACATAAGAAACTGAAATCTAAAAGCATTTACTTATGCAATTATAAAAATGGGCAACTCAAACTAGAGTCTTCTTAAATATTCACCACGCTATTCTAGTTAATTAACTAAGCATTAATTTTAAAGAAAAACATTTTTTAAACTTATTTTAAAAAAGAGGTATTTTTCCTTTCGCAATTCAACAGAAAAATAAATAACGACATCGATTCATTTTACTTTTGTAAAGATTGTACTTTTAGTTACTCGTCTAATTTCCTTTGTTTCCCAGAATTAGAAGAAAATTGAACTCTGACACATAAACTGATTGGTATTCTTTCCATTTCAATACTTAATTTAGACTCAAGGGAAATGCTGAAGTGTATTACATGAAAACCGTTTTCAGTTTTTTAAAGTACCTAACATACATGATATACTTTCTGTAGGAGTAAACTTTAGCAATTGCGGTCATCTTTTGAGCACGAGCTCTAAACATACCGTTTATCAACTACAAGTTCGATTCACTATAAACGTTAATGTCTAAGTCAGATTCGAACCAGCTATTTTTGTCCAGAAGTTATAACTCTAACCGCTAAACGCAAATGGTATGGCAGCAATATTGCTTTTAAACATGCAATTGATTACCTTTATACATTTAGACTTTGTATTTATTTAATAAAGTGCTTAGTTTATGTTAAAAGAAAATGTTTAACATAAAATAAAAATATTTTTCATTCCTAAAAAACCTTTAAATTTAAGTTATACGCCTATAAATTACGCACAAGAGAAATTTTTATTATACATATATTGATTATTATATTTTTTCCCACATTTCTTGCTTTTATAATTAAAATATCATTCACATTACCACTGATATACTGACATAACAAAATAAAAACTAAAAGTATTTATCTGTCCAAATATAAAAATCGAGAATTAAAACTATAGGGTTTTTAATTATTTATTAAGCTACTCTACTTAATTAAGTAAGCATCAATTTGAAGACAACCTTTTTTAAACTTCTATTAAAAAAAGATGTATTTTTCCTTTCGTAATTCAAGACAAAAACAAATAAATTACGACATCGATTTATTCTACTTTTGTAACAATTGTACTTTTAGTTACTCGTCTAGTTTCCTTTATTTACCAGGATTAGAAAAAATTGAACTCGGACTCTTAAGCTGATTGGTACTCTTTTTACGTCGATACTTAACTTAGACTTCAGCGAAATGCTTAAGAATGTCACTTGAAAACTTTTTTTTTTTTTTTTTTTTTTTTTTTTTTTTTTTTTAGTTTTTTGGATTACTTAACATACTTTACTTTAATTATACTTTTTCTACAACTTCTTAAAAATCAGTTGGAATTAATAATTCGATTTTTGTATAGTTATCTAAAAGAGTAAAAGAAAAGCACACTTTAAAAGTGTCTCATAATTTATTTTTAATTGAATTCAAAATTAAAAGAAATGAAAAAAAACTGCATTAAAATACTTTTGTGTTTTCCTGCTTAAAACAAACTTATCAATCAAGTTTCTATCTTTGAATAGATATTATTATCTTCTATTTTTTTTTAAATCTACCATTCAAGCAATGGTTGTTATGGAAACGACTACATGTAATAAGATATTCTTGTTAATAATGATCTTCAACATTTCTGCGATTTAAATTGTTATAACTCAAGAGTCGTTTATGATAAATATTTCAACCTTGGAACATGTCTGTCTCAATTGTTTTGCTTTAATTATGATTCGTGAAAAAAAAAAAAAAATACATTTTTTTAAAATGACTTTCTTTAACGTTACATTTACATTTTTATCAAAGTTTTACATTAAATTCTTTCAATTTCTATATAAATCAGTATTTTTTTAAATGCTATGCTAAGCATTAATTTTGAAATAAAAAAAAATTTAACTTCTTTTTAAAAAGAGATATTTTTTCTTTCGTAATTCAAGAGAAAAACAAATAAATAACGACATCGATGTATTTTACTTTGAATAGATTGTACTTCTAGTTACTCGTCTAGTTTCTTTTGCTTCCCAGAATTAGAAGAAAATTGAACTCGGACACTTAAACTGATTGGTAATCTTTTTACTTCGATACTTAATTTAGACTCCAACGAAATGCCTGAAGTGTATTACTTGAAAACATTCTTTTTTTTTGTTGTTTAAGTACCTAACGTACTTCATTTTAATCATGCTTTTCTACAACTTTTTCAAAAGGCAATTGGAATAAATAATTCTATTTTTGCATAGTTATCTAAAAGAGTAAAAAAAAGCACACTTTAAATATCTCACTCATTTTTAATTCAATCACAACCCTTTTTAGTGGGTGTGCATTTTACCGTGGGTATTTTTGTTCATTATTTCAGTATGACTTCGAAAAACGGCGATTAAAACTTATAGATTTCTGATAATTCACATAGAAAAAAAATGAAGTTTTACAAATAACATTTCGATTTATGACGATTTTAAATTACCGCACTTTAAAAAAAAATATTTTTTAATTTTAAATATTATTTGAAAAATATTGAAAGGTTTTATCTTGTGATTTTGCTTATTAATAATATAGTTAAACATCACGAAAACTTTTCAAATTTAACTTAATAAATAAAAATTATTTTAAAATGTGATCCGGATCTTCTTAATAAATTATTTATGATAAAAGGAAATATTTAGCATAAAGTATAAATATTTTTCATTTTCAAAAGAAACTTAATGTAAGTTTTAACTCTATAAATTACGCACAAGAGAATTTCCTATAATGCATAGACTGCTAATAATATTTTTTATGCATTTTCAGTTTTTATAATTAAATTATCATTCACATTAAAATATATTCACATAAGAAAGTGAAATCTAAAAGTATTTACCTATCCAATCATAAAAATGGCAATTCAAACTAGAGGCTTTTTAAATATTAATCTTGCTACTCTACTTAATTAACTAAGCATTAATTTTGTAGAAAAACTTTTTTAAAATTTCTATTAAAAAGACAAAGACGTATTTTTCTTTTCGTAATTCAAGAGAAAAACAAATAAATAACGACATCGATTTATTTTACTTTTGTGAAAAATGTACTTGTGGTTACTTATCTAGTTTCCTTTATTTCCCAGAATTAGACGAAAATTGAACTCGGAAAATTAAACTGATTGGTATTATTTTTATTTCGATGCTTAATTTAGACGCCTGCGAAATGCTTAACAGCATCACTTGAAAACTGTTTTAGTTTTTTAAAGTACCTAACATAACTTCACTTTAATCATGCTTTTTCTACAACTTCGTAAAAGACAGTTGGAATTAATAATTATATTTTTGTATAGTTATTTAAAAGATTAAGAAAAAAAGGACAATTTAAAATTTGCTCATAATTTATTTTTAATTAAATTATAACCATTTTATTAATCGGCGTGTCTTTTAGCGAGTGTATTTGTTTACATTATTTGAGTATGATTCTGAAAAACGATAATTTAAATACATCTTTTTATTAATTCAAACTATATTCATAATGCAAGTATATTGTATAACCACAGTAAATCGAAATCCGCTTTTATCGAAAACGGAAATCTAAAAGTATTTACCCATCTAATTATAAAAATGGGTAATTCAAAAAAGAGGCTTTTTAAATATTCATCTCGCCACTCTACTTAATTAACTAAACATTAATTTTGAAGAAAAAACTTTTTTCTTAAACTTCTATTTTAAAAGACGTATTTTTCCTTTTGTAATTTAAGAGAAAATCAAATAAATAACAACATCGATTTATTTTACTTTTGTGAAAAAGTACTTCTAGTTACTTGACTAGTTTCCTTTGTTTCCCAGAATTAGTAGAAAATTGAACTCGGACACTTATACTCGTTGGTATTCTTTTTACTCCGATGCTTAATTTAGACTCTAGCGAAATGCTTAAGAGTATCACTTGAAAACTGTGCTATTAGTTGTTTTTTAATTACCTAACATACTTAACTTTAATCATGCTTTAAATACTTTATAAATTCAAATTTTATTAACCCTTCTAAATCCTTCAGTCCTTCGAAAATCCTTCTAAAAATTGTGTCGAAAATTTAAATGATTATGTAAATATTTTACTTTAGTTTAAATAATTCGCGTAAAATGCTACAGAATATAGAATTTTCATTACTTCATAATTAGGTAGATAACGGGTTAACACGGCAAGTATCAATCCAGACTATTTTTAGACTGTGTCTAGAAAATGAATTATGATCTTTTTCTGATCATTTGATGATAGATTAATTTCCTTTTTATTGTATTCGCTGCTTAAAAATCTTCTAAATAATAATGGTTTCCCTTTTGAAACTATGACATGTACTATAATGTATTTTAATTAAAAAAAATCTAAAAAAAAGTACTTAACAGTTCATTGCACCTCGTGTCACATCTGGCACATTCCTAAGAAAAGCATAATTCTCATTATATGTTACGAATTTAACCAATATGATTATTGTAACTCATTCAAAATAGGCCAAATAATGGAATAACACTTAATTTGCCCATGTGAGATGGCTGCATTTGACAAATATATATATATGTATATATATATATATATATATATATATATATATATATATATATATATATATATATATATACAGAGAGAGAGAGAGAGAGAATTTTTTCTTCAGAAAAAAATAGATTTTTATATTAAGTGTCAAAATGTAACTTTATTATTTTTACTGAACACTTAAAAATGTTAATACAAAGAAAGATGTAGATTGATAAGCTGATAGAATTAACTAATTTAAGTCTATTTAATTTCATAATATAGCAATTCGATTTTTAAAAATCAATCATTAAAATTAACGTTTAACACACAATAAATAAAAGCATGCTACAGATGTATACGTTTCACGAGTACCATTGCTCGCTTACTCAGTGTACAAAAGGTAAAAATGTTTAAAATCTGACCCCCCCCCTAACTGTCAGCAAGTCAGAAACCCAAATGACTGCAAATACAGTACCAAAATACTATCAAGCCTCAGTAACCAATAGAATCAACCCGGAAATGATGTATTATGACACATAAATCTAACCAGAAAGTTGAGATGTACGGAACACTAGATAAATAATTAACAACCTTGTGCTCGGTGCGGCTAGCTATAGCAATTGGTAACCCCCTTAGCCCTTTCTTAGCTGATTTATACATGCATTACTTTGAGGTTAAAATGTTTAACCTCATCAGTTTCCCATTTCATTGCAGATACGTTCATGATTCTTTTGCATTCATTGACCTATCTGTTTCTCCTGTTGATAATATTTTAACTATTTTAAATCAAATACAGTGTCTCATATAAGTGATGGGACACATGTGCTTTACAAAAGGAAACTAATCAAATAAATTAAAAAAACATGTACACATTTTTTGTGGGTGTGTTTCATACTTAAATTTAGTAAAGTTTATTACATAACATACATTTTGTCAAAATATTAAAATATTAATTTAATAAAAATAGAAATTTTTAGAACGGAGCAAAAAATAGCTCATATAAGTGAAGGGACACCATTATATATGCAACAAAAATCGTCTGAAATAAGCAAAAAGTATTTTTTTGGAGTTTTATTTTTACTTAAAAGCAATTGGCAATAATTTAAAAAATCGTCTGCAGTATTTCTCTCCAGTTTGTTTTGGTTTTTAGCTCTGTGTAGCCATGAATGCTAAACGAAAAGAAACATCGTCTGAAATTCGAAAATTAGTTATTAATTTGCATATTGAACGTAGAAAATCTATTAGAAAAACTGCTGAAACAGTTAACTTGAGTCGTTCAACAGTTTTCAATATCATTAAACGATATAAAAAGAATCATATGATTCAGGATAAAAGAAGACCTGGCCGACCATCAAAGCTATCCAATGGAATAAAGCGAATTATCGTTCGAAATATTAAAAAAATCCAAGAAATAGTGCTTCAAAAGTTGCTGCTGATTTACAAGCATTATATGGAATAATTGTTAATCCTGAGATTATTAGAAGGGTAATTCGATCTGCTGGATATTACGGTAGAGTAGCCAGGAAAAAATTCTTCGTAAGTGAAAAGAATAGAAAACTCAGATTAGCTTTCGCAAAATCCAACATAAATTAGAATTCTTATTACTGGAATAAAGTTATATTTGCTGATGAGAATAAATTTAATATATTTGGTTCTGACGGTAGAATCTTGGTGTGGAGAAAACCCATGGAAGAATTTCACAAACAGAACTTGGTACCAACAGTAAAACATGGTGGAGGAGGAGGTATGGTATGGAGGTGTATGTCTACCGCTGGAGTTGGTAATCTTGTTTTTATTGACAGTATAATGGATCAGTACAAGTATATTCATAATTTAAAGCAAAATTTGAAGTCTTCAGCGCGAAAATTGAACCTTCATAACGATTTTAAATTCTACCAGGACAATGACCCCAAACACACTTCTCTGAACGTTAGACTCTGGCTGCTATATAACTGTCCTGAAATAATAAAAACACCACCACAATCTCCACACTTAAATCCCATAGAGAATATTTGGCAAGAATTGGAATCAAGAATTCGCAAACACACTATTTCTTCAAAAAAAACAACTAAAATCGGTGCTTCAAGAACAATGGGGTAAAATCACTCCAGAAATCACAAAAAATTAGTCGAATCCATCCCAAAAAGATTAAATTATGTTTTAAAAGTAAAAGGAAATCCAACAAAATATTAAAACCTTTTAAAAAGTAAAATTTTTGGATAAATATTTGATGGAAAAGTAACTGTCCCATCACTTATGTGAGCCATTTTTTGCTCCGTTCTGAACAATTGTATTTTTACTAAATTAATATTTTAATATTTTGACAAAATGTTTGTTATGTAATAATTGTTACTAACATACAATTAAATATGAAACACACCCAAAAAATTTTTGCACATGTTTGTTTATTTATTTTATTGCAGTTTCTTGTTATAAAGCACAAGTGTCCCATCACTTTTGTGAGACACTGTAGATCCAGTCATTTAATTCACTTATGAAGTATAACGATAACATATTGCCATTTCTTGACGTTTTTGTCACTCGTCAATTAACCTCATTTGACACTCGTGTTTACCGTAAACCCTTTGCTGTCACACTCCCCCCCCCCCTCATTTTAATTCGTGTCACTACCCTTCTCAAAAACCTTCTGCTTTTCTTTATTTAATTAATAAAGCTCATTAATTTGTTAAGATAAAAAGTCTGTTAGTGATGAGTTAAATTACATTAGATCAGTTGCTATAGATTCGGAACAAATTAATTTCTTATAGTTTTAATAAATATATCGATGATCCCGATTCTTCTGCTACACCAGTTTCTTATTCTAGTCTAATTATTTTACCGTTTCATCAAAGCATTAGCTTTAAAGTTACAACTATTTTGAAACATTATTATTTCAAAGTAGTATTCAAAGCAGTCAATAAATTAACTTTTTCTCAATTAAAAGATCAAATTTCTCCTCAGGATTTTTGGGGTATTTATAATATACAATGTCAGTGTGGTTTGTCCTACATTGGAGAAACAAAGCGTAAACTCAGAAAAAGAGTCGCAGAACACATAAGTTATGTTATGTGAAAAGAGATGAAGAATTCCTCTATCGCTACTCATTGTTGGGAGGAGGGCTATAATTTTAATTTTACCTCATCCACGATTATTCAAAAATGCACTACTCCGCTTGACTTAGACTTTTTTGAAGAACTCTATATCAATATAGTAAAAAACTCCTTGGTTAATGATTTGTGTATTTCTACCATATTCCTGCATGTAAATGATGAACTCTTTCTTTGGTTGAAACTTTTTACGACTTGCCCTACACTGTAAAATTTTTTTGTAAAATTCCAGTAGATGTACCGTAAATTTCACGGTACTTCTACCATTTTCACTCTTTACGGTATGAATACCGTATTTCTAAGGTATATTAAGTGTAAAAAACAGTTTTCTGTACTGTTTCGATTAAAAACGGTATTTACACAGTAAAATTATTATTTTTCCGTAAAAACTCGGTATTTATACCGTAAAATAATTATTTTTCAATAAGGAAAACGACATTGTAAAAATTTTCGTAGCATTTCAATAGATGTACCTAAATTTTACGGTACGTCTACTGTTATCATTCTTTACTGTATGAGTACCATATTTCTAAGATATATTAGGTATTAAAAAAAACAGTTTCTGTGCTATTTCGATTATAAACAGTATTTATACCATAAAATGACCAATTTCTATGCTATTTCAATTATAAACGGAATTTATACCATAAAATGATTGTTTTTCAGTAAAAAGGCGATATTTATACTGAAATTAATTATATTTCAGTAAGGGAAAATATGGCATCCTCGCCTCGGTGTACGGCATTCTCTCAAGCGATGTTCTTTTTGTTGCTATGTAAATGCGCGCAGGTCTGAGGAGATGGGGGAGTGCAACCGTTAACTTGTTTTGGAGTCCAAAAATCTCAAAGGGTCACAACTCCTGCAATACACACTGTTTATTATAATTTTTATGGATACCATAATGTAACAATAAAAAAAAAGAAAGGAATGTATTTACTTTTGTTAAATAGTATTAAAGAAGAATAGGTAATTATTAGAATATATAATTATTATCTTTAACTACAAGAAAATAAATAATGTAATTTATGAAAGATGACTAAAGTAGTCTACAAAGTAGACGAGGCTTTATTAAAGATTCACATGCATTTTATGTGTCTTGCGTGTCTGTGTAACGGGGGGGGGAGGTGACTGATTCTGGGGCCGTCACGGTTCTCGACGGCCTGAATAGATGTCGTCTTTCTAGTGGGAACTTTTAATCTATCATACTGAATGATGTCAAATCCATCCTTAATTTTTATTGGAGAATTATACAATTCATAGAAGTGAAATTCTATGATTTTAAACTAGTTTAATTAATTACTTATTCATAGTCATGCAATTGTAATTGTAATATTATGTACCATTGAATATACAGGGTGTCCCTAAACAAATGGTATATACGCTAGGAGGTGATAGAACACATCAAGAGGAGTAATAGTAAATAGGAAACCAAGGGTCCCAAACGTTTTCCAAAGGAAATAGCCTCCATTAAAGTTTGGGGTCCTAAATTTCAAATACACATAAAAAACGGAAAATTGGTCGATTCATTTGCGGTTTTCACTAAAATTATTCTTTATGTTGGTATTTTCTTGAAAATAAATTATAAAGATAAATTTCGAAAAAAGGCCGATAGAGGGCGCTTTAGAATTTAAAGTAATGAAAAACTACTTTTTTGCATCTCATTAAATGGTTTCGTAAGCTTAGACTTAAATTTTGAGCTCATAATCTGAATAGTTGGAAGCGGTTAACTAGCACAAACTTAACTGTGTTCAGAAGGTTTAAATTTCAAATGATTATAAAAAACGGATAAAATGGTCGATTGATTTGCGGTTTTCACTAAAACTATTCTTTACGTCGGTATTTTATTAAAAATAAATTATAAAGATAAATTTTAAAAAATGCCGATAGAAGGCGCTTTAAACTTTGGAGTAACGAACAACTACTTTTTACGTTATTTTTTTCATCTGTTTAAATGTTTTCGTAAACTTAGACTTAAACTTAAATTTTGAGCTCAAAATCTGAATAGTTGGGAGTGGTTTAGTAGCACAAACTGAACTGTGTTTAGAGGGTTCAAATTTCAAATGATAATAAAAAACGGAAAAATTGGTCGATTTGTTTGCGGTTTAAAATAAAACTATTCTTTAAGTCAGTATCTTATTGAAAATGAATTTTAAAGATAAATTTCAAAAAATTCCGTTAGAGGGCGCCTTAAACTTCACAGTAACCAACAACAAATTTTAACCGTCATTTTTTGTATCTAATTAAATGCTTTCCAAAACTTGTTAAATGTTTTCGAAATCTTAGATTTAACCTCTTCGCTACTGGCGATTATTACAGTATTTTTAATTATTACTGAATTATTTCTTCTCTCGTTTGACTTCAGAGCGAGATTTTTGTTTTATTTTCATTAGCTTGAATCTTACATTTCGAAACACATTATTCTTATACCGAAATTTCATTTATATTTGAGTATCATTAATAAAATGGGACAAAACTGATGTACCCATTTGGGTACTCAGGGACTGAAGAGGTTAAACAACATTTTGCGCAAACTGAAGTGTGTTCAAGAGTTGAAATTTTAACCCCTCCCTCCCTCGAACACAGTTCACTTTTGCGCTACTTAAACCCTCGCAACGACTCAGAATTTGATCTCAAAATTAAAATCTAAGCATTTGAAAGCATTTAATGAGTTTAAAAAAAATAGCGGTTAAAAATAGTTGCACGGTACTCCAGTGTCTAAGGCGCCCTCTATCGGCATTTTGTGAAATTTATCTTTAAAATTTATTTTCAAGAAAACACTGATTTAAAGAGTAGTTTTAGAAAAAACCGCAAACGAATCGACTAATTTTTCTGTTCTTTTTTATAGTATTCCATTTCGTTTGAAATTTAAACCCTCTGAACACACTTCAGTTTGTGCTACTTAACCACTCCCAACTCTTCAGATTTTGAGCTCAAAATTTAAGTTTAAATCTAAGCCTACGAAACCATTTAATGAGATGCAAAAAATAGTATTAGGATGGATTATTTCGTCAAACCAAAGTCTAAAGCGCCCTCTATCGGCATTTTTTGAAATTTATCTTTATAATTCATTTTCAATAAAATACCGAAATAAAGAATAGTTTTAGTGAAAAACGCAAATCAATCTACCAATTTTCCGTTTTTTATAATCATTTGAAATTTAAACCCTCTGAACACAGTAAAACTTTTTGCTACTTAACCGCTTCCAACTATTCAGATTTTGAGCTCAAAATTTAAGTTTAAATCTAAGCTTACGAAACCATTTAATGATATGCAAAAAATCACGGCAAAAAATAGTTTTTTATTACTTCAGAGTGTAAAGCGCGCTCTATCGGCATTTTTCGAAATTTATCTTTATAATTTATTTTCAAGAAAATATCAACATAAAGAATAATTTTAGTGAAAACCGCAAATCAATCGATAAATTTTTCTGTTTTTTATGTGTATTTGAAATTTTGGACCCCAAACTTTAATGGCGGCTATCTCCTTTGGAAAACGTTTGGGACCCTTGGTTTCCTATTTACTATTACTCGTCTTGATGTGTTCTATCACCCCCTAGCGTATATACCATTTGTTTAGGGACACCCTGTATATACCAATGATATTCTTATGTGTTAAAAGGGTTTGTTCACCTTTGTGTATGCTCTTTGTGTTTCATTCAGTTGGATCCTCATACCGGACGTGCAGGACAAAGAAGTATGTAACATTTTAACTATTTTTAAGTGAAAGTAACTATTATGCATGTATTTTTATTACATTTTTAACTTGCATTAGTTCTTAATAAACTTCTTCTTTACTGTTATATATTTGTCTTATTAATTTATTTTGGGTTTAAAAATTATGACATTATTAATTATTTTTTTTTAGGTATGACAAATAAGAAAATTTTCAGCTAAAAATTATTTGAAATTAAAAAAAAATTTCAAAAAAAAATCTTATAATACAATGTTAAAAATTTCCGTGGTGAAATTTCAAAGTGGAGTCTATTCATGAAGTAAAATAAAGAGAAGCACCGAAATATGGTACTGCTTATTTTTTTTAAAACTCCAAGCTGAGCAACACGATGCGTTTTACCTTTTTATTTTTCCTTATTCAGCGACACACTAGTAACACGCATGTTCACGTTCTCTACAATTCTAATGTATCGAACGTTGCCTCTCTCAAATAATGAAGATCGGCGGCTAGTAAGTTGTCTGTTAAAAAAAATTAAATGGTATAACGTATCGTGTGTGCTCAGATGGTGAAATTTTGGGGCCTATAAAGACCCATCCCCCGCGAATCACCACGTTCAAAATTTAGACAAAATTATCATAAAACTAGAAAAAAATACATCCTTATCAGAAAAAAATAATAAAATACCAAACAGTCAGTTGGCTTAGATTTACGCTTAAACCACCAGTAAAACTGCAAACACCGGTCCCCTTTCCTCTACCAACCTCATAAATAACTAAAATTAAAAAATCTTTTTCGCTTACGTTGTTAGAATTTTATCGAACTCAGACCCCAATCTCTATGAGCTCAGGAATTTCGTAATTAACAATTCTGTTGATCTAATCCTTAAAAAGGTGGTAAAGTTCAAAAACTCTAAAAATCGCAAATCAAAATTTTAGAACCTATCTCACTCGACGCTCTTTCCCCATATGGCTCAGTATTGAATTCAGACACTTTTCTCCGAGAGGGACTTCTGGGGCTCCGGAGGGTGGGAGAATGAAACCTTTTTTCCCAGTGAAAACACAAGAACTCTATTTTTCCGGGGGGGGGACATTATATTGCACTGGGGGGGGTCCCTCTGGGGCATCCCATTAATTCAACACTGATATTTCAAGACTGTTATTTTTGTTAAAAGAAAGGTCTCTCATTCGGTAACTCAATCTCTCCCTCCAAATTCTGGAAAATTAAACATTAAAAACCATTTAGACAGTTAAAGTTAATTCACAGTCTCATCCATATGTCGTCAAATCTTAGACAATCCCCCCTTCCCCGATCTCTCTTCAGTCCGGCTTGGATAAATTATTCAGACTAGATCTTGAATGATATTTTCCTGTTACTTCAGTGGTCATCAGTGGAATTTTGATGCAAACACTACCACTGATGTTTTTAAAAGAAATAGTCGATGCCTCCTACCCGACTAAGTATGATCCATCGGATGGATCGACCTTGCTGTGTTAAAGATGTCTGTAAAATAATGATTCCCTATTCCCTGATTTTGCACTCACTTTACCATATTTCAAGTAAATTATAGAAACGCGGTTAATTTACAAAAATTCCATTCGACCAATAAGGAGCTAATTGCAAATATAACGTTATTTACTTTTTGGTAATTTTGGACCTTTTCCCTCCCTTTAGATATCATACGTTACTTCCATCAAACTCCGTGCCCCGGTAATGATATCGTTATCAAAGTGTAAAAAAAATTTTTTAGAATTAAATTCTTTTGTTTTGAGTAACATACAAAACGGGTTAAATTTATTTTTCGCAAACTTTATTGATTCAATTAAAGATAATTTAATAAAATATCACTTTATTCAAACAAAAATAGTTAACAAAATAAAAAAAAAAGATAATGTACTATTTTGAACAAAATACCACGTTACAGAGAAAAAGAGATAATTCGAATTGGGTCAAAAATGATATCGATATCAAAAGGATAATCCCCCCCTTCCCCTAGAGATATCTTATGATATCATGTGTCGGATCCTCCCTCCCCCCTAAAAGAATAATGTTATATATACACAACACCTAATAAAAAAATTAATATATCATTCTTGTTTCTAGTAAAACCATCGTAAATATTGACAGAGCAAAACATTTTCTTTGAAAATGTTTGATTATAGGTAAGATAATACAAAGCGTGAAAATTTGCTTTCGGCCGAAGTAATGTTGTCAGATTTTCGAGGCAAACGCCTTCTTTACGGGTAGCAGCATAAGTTTCAGTATTCACCAACCAACCAACAAATCTAATGGCGTCAGTTTGTTGATTTCGGGCAATGGAGAACTTGAGATCCGAGTTATTTATTTAAGTAAGTTAATCGGCTGTATTTCTTGTTTTCCTTTAACTTACATAATTAGATAACAAATTTGAACTATACATGTTTTAAATTGTTTTTTCTTAAAAAGTATGTTATTCATTTCTTTGGCTAAGTTATATAAAAATTGGAAAATGAATTACTTTGTTAATGAAAAGTGCGTGTTGGATTAAATTGTGTTTAAAATAGCAAATTGACATCTATAAAATTTTGAATATTTTCTGTTCAATATTTCAACTATTTCCTTTTAAATTTAATCATTTTTACTAGAATATATGCGTAATATTAGTAATTTACATTTATCTTATTCAAAAGAAGGAAATCGACTTATTTCATTCCTCCTTTTGCTAGCAGGTCCCATTCCTTCCCATTATGTTCTGTTATATTAAACTGCTTTTAAGTTTAGTTAAAATTATGGATAATGTATAATATTAGGTTTTCTAAAGAGGGGAACTATTACAGCTACAGGTAAACAAGTCATTAATATACTTCAAATATTAAAATTATAGTAAGCAAATTTATTTTTTTAATAAACAATTTTTTTATACAAATCTAAGTTTATGCTGAAAAGCAACTTTTTTCAACTGAAGATTTGGTTGTCATTGCTCCATCTCAGTGGCGTAGCTAAAATAGGTGACACCCAGAGCGGATGTAAATTGTGTTGCCGCCAGCCACCATGGTGTCACCCCCCCCCCACACACACACACACCGATCTGTTATATTTTTTCATTCACAATTGTACGTTATTATAACAAATGACCATATCATTTCTCATTTACCTTTTGCCCTGCATTGAGAAAAAAACGGAGGGGGGGGGGAATTTTTACTTAACCCATAATCCGCTTAAATCAATGTGGTGTCTGTATGTCGAAGAAAATTCTTTCTTTTAAAGTTTGTTTTTGTTATCCACTCGTTGGATAGATAAGATTTTTGTTCCCTGGTGCAAATATCTTATTTAAACACACCAGTCTGCATAAAATTTCAACTTCTTTTAGAAAAGAAAATTAAGTCTATTTCGTCGTACGCTAGAAAATTAATTTTATTTCAGAATTCTTTTTCCAAATGGTGTAAGATTATAAATATTTATTTTCAAATAAATATTGGGTGACAGCCGGGTTGGACCGCCCCCCCTGCCCCCCACTAACTACGCCACTGCCTCCATCTAGTATTGTGATTGATGTTTAGAATAATACGTCATGAGGAAAAATTTCTGTCCTATTCTATCCCATTCTCCATTACTAACTAATATTGTAATAAATATTAGTACTATTTATTACTAATATTAGAACTAGTACTAACTAATATATCCCGTACTTGAATAACATTAATTAATTAAAGTTTGAAAACATAGTATATTAACACACGAAAAAAAATCATAAAAACCTGATTTAAATAAAAAGAATCTGATTTAAACAAAGATATACATATATATTTTTAAAACTATGATTGTTTTGCACCTTAGTTGCTATTAAAAGCATGCATATTCATGCATATTCCATTCATAATACTAATTTTGAAAATAGTGAGAAATGGTGTTTACATTAAGACTTTTTTGGTTTTAAATGTTTATAAAAAAAGACTTGTGCATTAGTTGCTCTTAACCCGGGAGAACACGTCCTTACCCAGTGTATGAATGGTCTTAACTTTGTCACCAATAAAATCAAATTATAACAACTACTTTATTTAGACGGAAACAATTCATACAAATTTTGTGATAAAATAAGTTGCAGATTACTTTTAAAAAATTAGTGGTTACAATTGTAAAAACCATACGCACTCAGGGTCTTTTAGGCCCTGTGCGCGTCCTCTCGGGTTAAAATTAGAGTCATCGTCCTGTTTAATTTCATAGAACACAGTAAAAAGAGGGGAGGGGAGAGGAAATTAAGTCAATGTAAATCAGAATACATTAGTTGATATGGCCCTTTTAAAATTCAGCTGGCATATTTGCAAATCTGATTAAAAAAATTCACTGGCAGCTCATATCTATGTGTTATTACAGTACTTATGTTTTCATTAGTGAGAAACTGGGTTATTTATTAAATTTTAAGTCAATTAAATGTCATTAAAACTAGTGTTTGATTAAATAGTCGATTCGGTATTTTGTGATTCCGCATGTTATACGATTATAAGTGTCATTAAACTAATTAAAAAATACTTAAAAATGTGTAGCCTATAATTCAAATACTTCGCTGAATAAATGCGAATTACGGCGTTTCTTGATCCCCCCCCCCTCCTCTCTAGAAAAAAAAAAGCGCCCAGTTAAAGTCAAATTTCTGGAGTGATACTTTTTTAATTTGTCTTTTTTGCACACAGAGAGAGTTTATTGAATCGGATTTAGGTCTTTGTGTTAAAAATTTACTTTCTGGTAAACTTTTTTTTACGTAGATTTCGTACGAAATACTACCTATTGCAATCGCTCCAGTTTATATATCTATCTATCTATCTATCTATCTATCTATATATATATATATATATATATATATATATATATCACTTTTTTATGGCCACGATAACGTCTATAATTCTTCAACAATCTCCACCAAACTGGTACATAAAATCAAAGGGGATAAAATCTCGGCTAAGTTCGTTAATGGGCAAAATCGGACCACGGGGGTGAAAACCGAAAAAAAGCCATAACTTCTTAATTAAAGTAGATATCAAATCGGTTTAAAGTTTATATTACTTCTTAAATATGGGCCAAAAGTTTATGCATGACAGATTTTTGATAAATTTAGAAGTGAGCTCAAGAGGCGAAAAAAATCAGGGGTTTTGAGAGAAAAAAATTCATAACTTCGTCAATTTTCAAGATATCAAGTCCAACTAAATTTTTTGTAAATGTTCTTAAAATTATCTAAAACATTTGTATTTACAAGTTTTTGATATGACCAACTTTTACCGATGAAATAAATTAAAAACGAAAAGAAAAAGGGCGGTGAAAAAAGAGAAAAATCCATAACTCCGTTAATTTTTAAGATATCAAATCTGATTAAATTTATTTTATATCTTCTCAAAAATATCTACAAATTTTATAGTGACAAGTTTTTAATAGGACCAATTCGTATAGCAAAAAGAAATTAAACAAAAATAGGAGTTGGAGAAAAAACCTCAAATCCAAACTGCTTATATTCTGACTCATTTTTAAATTCATTTTTGATTTTAAACGCATCCAAATGATAATAGATCCTCTTATTTAGAAACTGTATAAAGTGACGCATTGGTCAATTTTCTGATAAAGACAGAATATATTTTTAAAAAGGCTACCAAAAAGGGTATTTTGAACAGAATTTCTCAAAGTTATCAGGACTGAAAATTTAAGGAAGTATTCAAAGAAGAAATTGTGTTTTTTTCTGACTCATTTTTAAATCCATTTTTGTTCTCAAACGCATCCAATTTACAGATCTTCTTATTTAGGAACTATATAATGTGATGCATTGGTCAGATTTTTGATAAAGACGGAATATATTTCAAAAAAAGCTACCAAAAGGGGTATTTTGAACAGAATTTTCCGAAATCATCGTGATTGAAAATTTAAGGAAGTGTTCAAATAAGAAATTGCGTTTTTTTCTGACTCGTTTTAAAATCCATCTTTGCTCTCAAACGCATCCAATTTACAGATCCTCTTATTTAGGAACTATATACTGTGACGCATTGGCCAGTTTTTTGATAAACATATAATATATTTTTAAAAATGCTGCCAAAGTGAGTATTTCGCACAAAATTTTCCGAAGCAATCATGATTAAAGAATTAAGGATGTATTCAAACAACAAATCGGTTATTTTATGACTCATTTTTAAATTCATTTTTTTTCTCAAATGCATTCAACTGATAGTTTTTTGTTGTTCAGGAACTGTATAATGTACTGTTTTGGTCGATTTTTTAATAAATTCAGAATTTATTTCAAAATATGTTGTCAAAATGGGCATTTGAGCTGAAGTTTTCTTAAGATGATGCTGATAAAACCAGTTTTTGCAGAAAAATGAAATTAAAAAATTTTCATAAATGTCCAGATGAAGTTATGAAGTTATTAAACTGGGTTTATCTCTAATCATATATATATATATATATATATATATATATATATATATATATATATATATATATATATATATATATACATATATATTTGTTGAAATGAGCACTCTTCAAAATCTACCTCCGCCTATAGGCCCAGCCGACAGGGATTTTTTTTAAATTGGGATGGTAAAAATAATGAAATGTCATATTTTGTGAAAGAGCCTATTATTCAATGAATTTTTTTTAAATAGGCCCCAAATTTCGCTTTGATTGTGCCTTATTACGTAAGTTTACATTCAAAATTTACAGTTTTACATATTTAGATTTTAGACCATTGGTGTAAAAATCTAGGCACCAGCGGGGGGCAATCACTCACCACAAGTAAAATTTAATAGCATTCTAGCAAGAAATTTATACAAATTATTAGATGATACAAGACGAAAAAAATTTAGTAGTGAGAGCATAGGAGCAATTGGCACAAAGACTTTTGCACCCCTGTCTTAAAACAAAGAGGTTCAACCAATCCATATTTTATCACACGTTCTCAATATTAGAAATTTTACGGGAAGTGTAAATTATAATTATCATCTATTTGAGATCTTCGAAATCAGCCTGCGTAATTTTTGTGATAGAATATTAATAACAGTAAAAATCATTGATTTACAGTATAACTATTTAGTTTCTTACACATCCAATCTTTGTGTGATTTCTTTATTTTTCAAATTGATTATTTAGAGAATTATAAGAATATAGTTATTATATTTTCGGGTTTTTTTTAACACATTTACTTTTTGATAATGAGTAATTTTAATATGACGGAAAAGCTAGGGGTCTTCCTCTGGTATTTTATTTATTTATTTATTTTCATAGTCATTATCGTCCAAAATCTTCAAAAATTTTTGGAATTAAAACATGTTTTCACAGTTTTTGACAAGCAATCCAGAAAAAATATTGATGTATATTAATAAAATGGCTGGTAAAAATACTTTTTTTCATTTGGTTTATTTAAATCGTTAAGAAATTATATATGTTTATTTTCAATAACAGTAAATTTGGAATGGAGAAGGAATATGGCTTCCCAATTTCATTTTTGAAGTATGGTGGAGGAGTAGACTTGGACCTGATACCCAGTAGCAAAAAAAATTCTCGATTGTCTGCGGCAGATACTACAGAGGCAGAAAATAATCCATAGGTAAAATGTTTTGCAATTGCAGCGTTAATTAAACATTTACTTTTAACGATTTTACGCGTTTTATTCAGTTATGTTAATAACTAACTTACATTTTTGCATTCAGTAATAAAATGTTAAATATAACTTAAAACAAAAGAAATGTTTGATGAAAAAATAATCTGCAAAGAAGAAAAGAAAATCTGTAACACCCGTCTCCATTCTTTAACTTTCTGCTATAAGGCTTGCAATATGAATAGTGATTGCAAAAAATAGTGGATATGACTGAGTATCAGCATTTTTTTATTGCACAATCTTGATCATAGTTTCTTATTTTAATTTTTGAAAAACAAATAAAATCAAACACAAAGTCGATATTTGATTTTTTTTTTTTTAATCAAAGGCTTGATACATTTCTTGTAATATTTCAAACCCATAATGGTAATAATAATATAATGACTTTTAGTTATTACTAATAGCATAATTTTATTTGTAGGTACATTTAACTCACACATAATCTAGCTAAAATAGCGTCTCAGTATTATCATTGTTAAACGCATACTTTTTACTTATTTCTAGTTAGATTTTAATTCCATACATTCCTCCATTTTAATTCCTCTTTTCTTCTCCAAATAAACTGAGTTTTTTAATTGACTTCTTTTCATACCCTGCCCTTCATTATAATTACAGATTCACAGTCGCGAGATGCCACACGCGGCTAATTTTATGCTGCGACTTGTAACTTTCGGTGCTTAAGGGGTGCGGGAAACAAAAATATTCAAATTTTATTAAACAGTTTTATTACATTAAAAATTCTGCTTAAAATTATGTTTAAAACCTTGTTTCTATTTTAACTGTAACAAGAAATATGATTTTTTTCTTTTTGGTTTCTTTTTAAAATCTAGTTTTCAAAGCAATCGTTCTCATAGAAATGACTTTCTGTGAAAATGCTTTTTTTCTTCATGAGTTTTTTCACCATTTCTTGTATTTAAATTAATTTAACCCAATAACGGTTAAAAAAAACCTTTGTTTAAATTTGGAACAAGTCTTTTTCAATTGTTTTATATTAATTTTGCTTCAGCAAATTTCAAAACAAAAAATTTTATTTTGAAAATATGATTTAAAAAAAATTACATTTTTTTTTAAATTTTACTTTAAATATTTTTTAATTTTATTCAAATTAATGCTTTTAAAATTCCTAAATCAGAATTAAAGCTTATACAGTCCTGGACAAAATTATAAACTCAGAAAATTTTTAATTTGTTTACATCATAATATAAATAAGATTAGCTTTTTATTAATAAAATAATTATGAATATTTATAATAAGACATCTAAAATTAATGTAACTTATAAATAAAATGGAGTAAGTAATTTAAATAAGAAAATACATAACTTAAAAAAATAACATTATTTGAAACCTGGACAAAATTATAAACTCAAAGTTATGATTTTCTATATTCTGGCACATTTGATATAAATAAATGCATTTTGTGATAAAAAACTAATAAATGGAGTCATTATGAATCAATACATTTCAATATATCAAAACGTGTTTTAATTTTTTTCAGAAAATGACATTATGTGAAACCTGGACAAAATTATAAACTCAAAATTATAAATTTCTACAATCTAGTATTTTTGATATAAATAAATGCATTTTGTAATAAACTAATAAATAGAGTTATTAGGGATGAATATATTTGAATACATCAATGTATTTTTATAATTTTAGTTAAAAAATTTTGTTAAATATGGTTTATTAATATGGTTTTTGTATATAAAACGGAATGGTCGACGTCCAAAGACACAGAAAGAAATCGAAGATCTATGTGACGAACAGCATTTAGTACTGAGGCTTCTTCTAGCCTAATTGTAAATACTTTAAAGCTAAATGTAAGCTCTCAAATTGTCAGATGAATTCTTAAACGAGCGCCGAATATGAAATTGAAGAAAATGAAAGCTGAGCCAAAGTCCAGACTTCATTTTGTACAACAGCACATGTCATGGACAACATAGTAGAGCACAATCATCTGGTCAGACAAAAAGAATTTTAATTTAGACGGCCCAGGTGGCATAAAATACTATTGGAACGATATCAAGCCTGAAGAATTGCATATCTTTAGTCGAAACTTTGGTGAACAATCAGTGATGGTGTGCTGGTTTTTCTCAGAATGATAAAATTGCTCTGCATTTTCTTAATGGAAAACAAAAAGAGAAGACTACCAGTTAATCCTGGACAGTAATCTTTTGCCTTATGGACCGTTGATCGCTGGAGAAAACTGGGTATTTCTGCAAGATAATCCAGCAATACACTCTGGTACAATTACAAAAGAGTAGCTGCAGCGATAGGTATGTAATGAATAGGTATGTTTTAAATTGGCCAGCCCGCAGCCCTGATTTAAAACACATTAAAAATTACTGGAGTGCAATCGTTGGAATAGTTTATCGTGATGGACGTCAATATCAAAACACAAATAATTTAAATATGGTTATACTTTCAGCTGGGAACCAGTTGTCTATGGAGCAGTTGGAAAAATTGTCCAATCAATGCCGAGTCGCATATTCGAAGTCATTCAGAAAAATTGCGGTTCAACACATTTTTTGAATGCATGCATTAATACTTTGCAACAGGATTCAAAAGTATGTTCACTTCTTAGACTCTATAATTTTATGTTTTTAATTTACACCTGTACTATATTTATATTTTACTCATATTTTTTGAAAAGAATTATAAAAATGCATTGATGTATTGAAATATATCCATCCCTAATAACTCCATTTATCAATTTATTATCACAAAATGTGTTTATTTATATCAAAAATACTAGAGTGTAGAAATTCATAACTTTGAGTTTATAATTATGTCCAGGTCTCATATAATGTTATTTTACGAGAAAAATTAAAATATGTAATGATGTATCGAAATGTATTGATCCATAATCACTCCATTTATTAGATTCTTATCACAAAATGCATTTATTTATATCAAATGTACCAGAATATAGAAATTTATAACTTTGAGTTTATATTTTTGTCCAGGTCTCACATAATGTTATTTTTTTAAGTTATGTATATTCTTATTTAAATTACTTACTCCATTTTATTTATGAGTTATATTAAATTTAGATGTCTTATTATAAATATTCATCATTATTTTATTAATCTAAAGCTAAGCTTATTTATATTATAATGTAAACAAATAAAAAAAATTTTGAGTTTATAATTTTGTCCAGGAGTGTATATTTCTGTTTATATAAATGAAAAGAAATTCTACAAATAATATTTGTAGTTATAACGATTTTAAATTACCCCACTTTTTAATAACTACTAAATTTAAAAATTAAAAAAAAAAAAAACATTATGAGAAATTATGTCACGTGCTTTTGTTTCAAAATGATATGGTAAACCGTCAGAAAAAAATTTCAAAATTTTAACTGAAAAAATAACAATTACTTGATAATGTGTGCATTGTTGAGAGAATGTATTAAATTAAGGATTTCATTTCCGACAATTCCATTTTTGTTTAAATACATAGCCTACACTAGGCTCGGTAAGAAATTTTCAATCTAAATATTAATTCTATAATATTGTTATTTACAGACCTCTTGCCCCCCCCCCTTTTAATATTTTTAAATGATTTTTTTTATTTATTTATTTATTTTTTTTTTTTTTTACACAGGGTGCAGTACGTAAATTTTATTGTGCATTTCTACTTTTACTTACCCATCATACGTAGTATAGGGTAAGTCTTGCAATCGTTTTGAAAATCGAAAATTTTTTTGACGGATTTACACGTTTTAGATAATGGAGATTCCGAAAAACATATTTTTAGAAAAAAAATTTTGCCGTCCGTCTGTCTGTCTGTCTGTAAACGCTCTATCTCCCGAACAAATTGCGATAGAGACTTGAAATTTTGTATGTAGTTAGTATGTAAGAATGGGACGAAGTCTATTTAATATCAGCGACCTCGATTATCCGGAACTATTTTTTTCGGACTTTCGAAAAATTCGTTCTGATGAAAGGTAATAAAAATTTTCGAATTTTTTTTGTTCTAAGGAATGGACGTAAAAGGCAATAAAATAACACACATTTTGCATATAGAACGAAGTCGATCGGATTATTAGTTGCCGAGATATTTTTATTCTTGTTTTCCACATTCTTCGATTTTTCATGACCCTGTATTTCATTCAAATTTCAATTCAGAAGTATATTTTAATTGGAAATGAGACGCTTAATCCGACGCAGTTAATTGTTAGTTAATAGAATTATTACTTTTGGAGTTATAAGGATGTTTCTTTTACGCAGTTCGGTACTACTTGAGTAGTTTGGCGTTTTATATAATTTGTCGAAACTGGTACATCAGCAGTTCTTCAATATAGCATTACTATGTATATTAACAATATTTAAATTTTGTTTATGAATTGCAATGCATTGTATAAATAGTTTCACATGTTTTATTTTCAAATACATATCCATGATGGGTAAGTATTACGGTGGCCCCCAACGACTAGTTTCAATTGTTTGTTACAGTTTTAGGTAGCTTTCATTAGAAAAAGTAAAAAGCTATCTATTGCAGCCGTCCGGAGAAAAGCACTTCCGGAAAATTTTGGTATATTTTCATCGATCATGACTCCCAGACCCCAAAACCACCCTCCGTTCAAATGTTGACATATATATGATTTTTGTCACGCTGTAACTATCGTATTTATGAACCGATTTGAATTAAACTTGGTATGTACATAGTACATAGAAATGGCTCGACCAAGTTCGTTGGGCAGTATCAGATGCAATCTTCAAAATAGTGTCCATTTAAGTTTATCAAAAATCTTTTAAATGTATAATGATGTACAAGGAAAAATTTAGAAATTGAGGAAAGATTCTAAAGTGTTTGATATTAATAATGAATTACGGAATACTTTTTGCTTTGTCTTTACCTTAAAAAGCGCCTGAGATATAGCAGTTTGGATTTTCAATGTGGATGACATTTTTTAAAAATCAATTTGCCAGCGCCAACCCTGGTATATATTAATCAATTTCGATGTGAGTGTGCGCTTGTACATAAATTAAGATTTCGACCAAGCACATTGGATTGTTTTATCCATTATGTTGTTTAAAAATGGAATATACTTCATGATATCGTGGAATTTGGAGACCCTATAAATCGCTTAAAATAAAACCAGCTTCAATAAAAGATGACTAATTTATAAAAATTCCCATTAATATTCAGTATTGACAAAAACGAGTATTCAATCATATAATCGGACTCCACTAATTTGAGCTTCATATGTTTGAATAACATAACTTAATTTAAAATAAATAAATAAATAAATAAGGTATATGAAAGCTAACTTTACCTCCCGGCTCTGCCGGAAGGACTTTTTTATGTGCAGATGCTTCTACTTTGAAAGCAGTTCTGAAAATAAAACTATTTTCGCCTTAAGATATGGTTACAAAAGTTGAAAAAGTACAAACACACAACAATATATATATCAATTTAAAATTTCACATCCAAAAAAAAAGTAAAAATAAAAATACTAAAATACAAGTTAGAAATTTCTAAGAAATTTTCCCGTGAATTTAACATTAAATATTGGCATTTAGCCACGGGACTGGTGTATGTTCTTAAGAGTCATGGGAAGTACCACACTAGTCATGGGAAGAAACGAACACACCAATGTAAATTCTATGGGAGCGTTATTTTATAATATTTAACCCATTAGTGCCTGGCGTCCCATTTTTGGGACAGTTTCAAAAAATTCAAGTAAACGCCTTTCACACCAGTAAAAAGGAGGAAAAATAAATACTTTCTTTCTCGAGACGAAGTCCTCGCTAAATTAAGATAAAAGTTATTCTTTCTTTTAAAGCGGTGGGAAAATGCAAAATTCGAATTTTAGCGAAGAAAATAATTCAGGCACAAATGGGTTAACATGGATATAAATATTGTTCAGTAATTTCTGTGTAGGATAACTGAGGGCGATGTACCTGCGGTAGTTTTTTAATTTTTAGATTTTAGTTTTTGACTTTTTTTTTTTTTTTTTTTTTTTTTTTGTTTTTGTTTTCTTTCACTTGCAGAACTGGTTTGGAAATTGAAACTACCCAAATATATATAAAAAATCTATAATTAAAATAGGAAAATGAAAAGTAGCCCAGTAGATCATCTTCATCTATTGTATGTATATATATATATATATACATATATATATATATTAAAAACAAAGCGAGAAAATTGAAAATAACGGTCCCATAGGATTAATATTAGCATTCTTGTTACTTCTTGTGAATATTGAAATAACCTCTTAAGATGATTTTGTGAAACCATTTCTACAAATTACTTTTGTATTTTCTTTAATAATTTATTTTAATGCTTATACCCATGTTGAATGAATCTTTTTCTTTAAGGTACTTGATGTTGGTCAATCCTGTGTGTGGTACAAACTACAAATAATCAATTGGTGGATAATCAAAATACAGCAAAGTGGGCAAAACTATTGGAACTTGTATATAAATGTAAATGACACACTGTGTAGAAGAAAATAAATTGTATACATAAATATTATAACTATGCATCATGATATAGTGTATAAATGTAATTTAATCGTTGTAATAAATATATTTTTATATTTTAATTGCTTGTTTTAAATATGTCTGAATCATAATGATATTAATTTATTTTGTAAATGTTCTAAAACATTTATATTTGTAAATTTAATATGATTCTCAAACCCTCTCCTTAACAATGCAAAGTTTTTATACAATTTTAAACTTATTTTTAAGCATGAATGTATAAATTTAGTCTTGACTATTTAAATATTTGGAAGGAAAATACATTTTTCATTTTTATTAACTTTTTTTCGCGTTATAGGCAATTTTGCCCACGACAACTAGTTTTTACTTTTCTTGATCTGTAGGGAGAATTAAAGTTTGTTATTAAGATTATAAGCTATAAATTATATATCAGTTCTTGCAAGAATAATATAATAGCACATTTCCATTAAAAAAATTAAAAAGTGGTGATTTGTTAGACAGAGACATTCTTAAACTTTTAAATGAATGTAAGAAATTTTAGATTTGTATGTTGAGAAAATAAAAATAAAAATCCTAATTTCCAAGTAAGTAACAAGAATATTAATGTATATGTATAATTTTAACCACTTTTATTAATTTTACTTTATTTTTTGAAAGTGTATGTGATTTGTATTCTCTTTACGCCCTTCTGATCCTTTAGTTTTTATAATTATGTCTGTGAAACAACAAAAGAAGTGTGAAATAATTTTTCGGCAGTCAGTACTCTTGAATTATTTGTTAATATTTAATAAAATTTAATAAATTGTTACTATTTAATAAAAATAATATAAGATCTATTAATTTTTTTCAGTTTTAATAATTTATAGAAATGTAAGAAAGAAATTTAATATTAGCATTTTATTTTATCAGAGATCATCTCACATTATCATAGCGGTCACAAATGTAAACACTTTTTTGTGATTTTTTTTTTAATTCTCTAAGTGCATACTACTTTTATAGCATCTTTATACCTCTATTTTAAAATAATAATTTTCGCTGTATATTTAAACCTGAAATGTGACAGCAGTAACTATTTTAAAATAGTGGTATAAAAAATAAATGTAGAAAAGGTGTAGTAATTGGCAGCTATGTGAGTGTAATTCAAATTCATTGTTTTTAGTTACATTTTACCATAATTTTTTTTAACAATTGTACGTAATGACAAAAAACAAAAAGAAAAAAATATTCATTAAGAAATACAGAAAATCTAATATTTATAAAAAATAATATATATTGTTTTTTACCAGCATACATATCTTTGCACAACTTGATGATCTACAAATGGTTTTATTAAACTTTTTATCAAAATATTTAAATGTATCCTCACATATCTAATATTTCTCGCCAAAATAAGTTTTTATAATAAGAGTAAGACTTGTGCTTACCATGTATATTCGTCGATTTTGATTACAGAATAACACATAAGAATATCCTATGTTTGACAGGATAATATAAAACAAAAAAGGACTGTAAACAGAAACTTGTTTGTTTTAAAATAGGCAATGGGTATGACAAGAGTTTAAAATGACTGTTTTAGAAATGATGATTGGTAAGTGTTATCCATTATAAGCAATATAAATTTCTAGACAATATCTGAAATATATCATCCCCTAACATATTATGTCTAGTGGAAGCGGTTACCTCTGCTTGAGACAATCTTGAGACATGACCTACACTCATTCTCACCTCAAGAGAGTAATTCAGGTGGAAGTAGCAATTCTCCCACAAGACGATGCAGTCGTGATGATAGATTCCAGACATCGTCTTGAAATGTATATTGCTTGCAATGGAGGACACTTACCAGAAGTCATTTCTGAAAAATAGTCATTTTAAACTCTCGTCATATCTATTCTACAGGGTGGTCATAAAAAAACTTTGCCGATATACGGAGCTCTAGCGGCCAGTCCGCTCAGCCGATCGAAATGAAATTTCAGATATAGCTATTCAGAGGTATGAGCTCGAGATTCTGTGAACGGCAACAAAATGGCGCTCACGGTTACGGTTATAGTTACAGAAACTCGAAAATGTCCAATGGCAACACCCATGTTTTTTCATCGCAAAATGCTCAGCGCATGCGAAAACCCTAAAGAGCGTTGGAACCGTACGTGTACCGCAAGAAACGGACATGTTATGCACGCACAAAAACCGTTCTGGGAATCCTCCCCGCCACAGAAAAAACTCGATTGGGGCGCAAGGAGCCATTTGCATACGACGCAGAGTCAGTACACTAATCTCTGATTACAATACAGATCGGAGAAACTAAAACTTTTATTTTGGTTACACATTTTCCACATGGGTGCTGTGCCTGTGATGGCACCCATGTGGAAAATGTTTTAATAAAAGTTTTAGATTCTCCGATCTGTATTCTAATCAGAGATTACTGTACTGACTCTGCGTCGTATGCAGATTTCCTCCTTGCGCCCCAATCGAGTTTTTTTTATGGGGGAAGGATTCCCAGAACGGTTTTTTGTGAGTGCATAACATGTCCGTTTCTTGCGATACACGTACGGTTCCAACGTTGTTTAGGGTTTTCGCATGCGCTGAGCATTTTGCGAAGAAAAAAATGGGTGTTGCCATTGGAAATTCTCGAGTTTCTGTAACTTTAACCGTAACCGTGAGCGCCATTTTGTTGCCGTTCACAGAATCTCGAGCTCATATCTCTGAATAGCTATATCTGAAATTTCACCTCGATCGGTTAAGCGGACTGGCCGCTAGAGCTCCATGTATCGGCAAAGTTTTTTTATGACCACCTTGTATATTTTTAACAAATCAGTTTCTCATTAGAGTCGTTTTTGTTTTTTTTAACCTGTCAAATGTGGGAGGGTTTTTTTTGGATCATCCTGTATTTTTCCGGTATATATACCGTATATTTCATTTACGGTACACATACTGATTACAAATGTGTTTACGGTACATATACCGCACATTTAATTTACGGTATATATGTTGTATAAATATTTTTTACGGTACATATGTCGTACATTTAATTTACGGTATCTGTGCTGTAAAAATATTTTTTACGGTACATATACCATATATTTAATTTACGGTATATATGCTGTAACGATATTTTTTTAAGGTACATGTACTTTAAATACTTTACGGTACATATACCGTCCAGTTAAATTACGGTACATATACTTTAAATATTTTAAGGTACATATACCACAAAATATTTAAATTTATGTTCAGTTAAATTACGGTACATGTACTTTAAGTATTTTACGGTATATATACCGTCCAGTAAAATTACGGTAAAAGGAAGTGTCACAAAGTTGACGGTATAACCACCGTGATTCGAGACCAAAATTTTTTACAGTGTATTCTTCCTATTTAAATTGAATAAATCGTGATTTTTAACCCCTTAATCGTCGCACCCGAGACATTCACGAATTGCAAGCTTCACGGTTTTTATTCAGAATTGTTTGATTTCCATCTGTTATTAAAATAATGTAATTGGTTTTATTCTGATATCATATTATTTGTCATTAAATAGGATGAATATTTTTTTCAAAAACGTGGTGGCAATAATGAATTTGAATGTTTAAACCGCAATTTAATACGACCATTAAGGGGTTAATCCAAATGCCTTTTAACACTAGAAGCGCCGTTGGGGTCATTTCACCTTTTTTTCAAATTTCCAATGCTTTATTTCGACATGTAAGCGAACACCGCAGCTCATATTTTTTTACTTTTTTTAAAATACTATCAAGCATACTGTAACAATTCGTCATCTTTCTACATTAATTATTAAAGAAAATAATCATAGAAATACCTAAAACAGCCAACAGGGGTCATTTTGACCCCCATAAGAAAAATAACAAATTTTCAAGTTAAAGTCTGTTTTTGAATTCCCGATATCTCATTTTTGCTTACTGCGCAGGGGGGCACCCATTTCTTATTGCGATTACTAAAGAAAGAAAAGTAAACTCCAGTTTTGCTTTGTTTGGATGACTTATAGCGATGCAGGGGGAAGGGAAGTAGTCTCCTCTCTGTTGCGTGCTCGCCTTCAGTTAGGAGAGTTCGTCTAAGCATTTCGACTCTATCATGAAATATGCAGGCATCCTAGAAGCGCTGGCGTAATGTAAATTTACAGAATGTGTCATATTTTGAAAACAGTAACAGTGATGCCGTACAAAATTCTACCAAGGACGAGACAATAACATACCTAACATTTCTGCTGACAACAGTCGCGAAAAGTACACATCATCAAACGATATTCTTTGTATTCCGATGAGCCTTATCAGCCCTACTTCCACTACAGAATGCACACCAGCTCGAAATATTGTGAAAATTGCAAGTGAACAACATCGTTTGCTCGTCGTAACATTGGGACAAATACAACTTCAACCTGGCCTTTGATGGTGATTGCAGCAATGCTGTTCAAACGTGCACAATTGCTGAAGCACTACGTCAGCTTGGTATTGATAGCAACTGGTATGTTTCTCTGGTAGAACTCGATGCTTTTTTTGCAATATTATATGCCCGTTTTGCACTAGGTTATTCAAAACTTTGTGCAGATGGTTTATGGAACAAAAGTTGGGGACCATCTGTGTTCAAAGAGACAATGTCACGCAATCCTTTCTGTAAAATCATGCGGTATCTCAGATTCGATGTGCGAAGTAACAGGGCGAAGCACCTATTACAGATAAATTTGATCTCGCTTCTGAAACCTGGTACAACCTGATTCCAAATTGTTATTTGTGTTGTAATCTTGGAGAAGAAATAACCATTGTTGAACAGCTGTTACCATGTAAATCAAGGTGCAGATTTATCCAATACATGGCAAATAACCCGCACAAATTTGGCATCATTTTGCCACCTACCCCTAATAGATCAAGTACAGTCTCTGAAGTAAAAGAAATGTGCCTTTAACATTGCAAGGGATAAAATAAAACTTATGTAATCTGTAAGGGATGTCATAAACTAGTTTAAAAAAAAAATAGTAAATGTGTTGCTTTCACAGTCTAGTGCGCATATTTCTGTTTTTGAGCTGATGTCTAAGTAACTTTTGAACACATATATATGCTTATTCAGGATTTATTTTCTTTATTTTCACACTTTGAAGCATATTGTGTGCTTAATTGTATTATTTGCATTTCTAACTTTTGTTTCTTTTCTTATCACTTTTTAGTGTAATATTATTATATTGTGATATATATATATATATATATATATATATATTATCATGTATATATAAATAACTATATTGTGCGGCATTGTGTAATAAAAAATATGGAATTATATATAGTCATTTATATACCGTCATTTCAAAAAAAAACTTAAAAATGGTCATAGACGTACTCTAACAACTAAATAAATAAAAAAGGAAAATTATAAAATCTTCAAAAAATTTTATATTTTGCAATTTAAACACCATTTATCAAGAAAAAAACATTTTTATTTTGATATAGCTTGAATTTCTTATGGGGGTCAAATTGACCCCGAACGGCGGTTTTAGGTAAGTCCAAAATCCGGCTGTTCTAGTGTTAAAACGAACAATATTTAAAAATAAAACTGGTTAAAACAAGAAGATACGTAGTACATAATCTCAATAAAAATTTTGTCGAGTACTTTAAACGATCTGTCCTTTAATTTGCAAGTTTAATGATTAAATATATGTCCGGGATTTAAATTGCTTCTTTAAAAGAATCATTCTTAGTGTGTAATTTCTATTGTCTTGTAACTGAACAAAACTAGAAAACTAGCCGTGTAACCACTTCACACACCTATACCTTAAGGAATATATCACGAAAAATTATCTTTTTCCGTCAAAATAATTTACAAAACACTTCTATTAAATTAAATCATGTTTAATCAAGTATTATGTCAGTATACATTTTAAAATATTTTTTATTCTAAATTTCCATCTTTGTAATTAGGTAAGCAAATATTTTTCAATTTATTTTATTGTCATATTATAAAATTTATTTTTTTTTAAATGTTCCTAATATTTACAAAATAAAGAATGAAACACTTACATTATTTGGGAAACGTGCGTTAGGCGCTTTAATAGAAGCTCAATAAAATGTTTTCAATTGGTATGGTTTAAGTATTTTGTTCGAATTTAAACTGACATTTGAAAAAAATGTATGCATATATATTTATGCGTCCGCCTTTTATTTTATTTTCGTTATGGCAAATAAAGGATAAGTGAAAAAGCAATCAAAACTAATATTTTCATGGAGTTAAAATTATTAGATATATCTTTTATTTGAGTGTTTGTTTGAATTTTTAAAATAAATTAAGATCTCCGTCAATGAAAATTTAAACATATATAGTTTTAAAAATAGCCTTCTGCCAAAGCACAATTACTAAAGTACTTCATCAGAATTAATATTTAAAGAAATCTTCAAAATGACCTTTTTTCTTTTTAAAATTAGGTAGGCAAATACATTTCAATTTAATTAATTACCCATTGCTAAAAATTATTTAAAACTTTTCCCTAAAAAAATCGTCAAGCATATGTTAGGTCGTTTAAGAAAAGGCTAGCAAAATGTTTTCAAGTATTACGATAAAATTTTTCCTTCTGACATTTAAATTGAACCTTGGAATAAAAGTGAGTACACTCTATTTATTTTCTTATTATGAACGACAAGTTAGACCCGACTTGTAACTAATTGTTGTATTTTAAAAGACTAAATAATTAATCGATTTATCTTTATTTATATATATTTCAAATTACAAAAGAAAACTAAAATCAGCTAAAAAAAGTTTAGAAAGTTTTCTTTCTATTTTTAACTGGGTTAATTAATTATTATAAATATTTGACTATATCTTCTAATTGAAATTATATTTATTCAGGCTTTTTAAAATATGAATACTAAAATAAAATTTTAAAAAAAGGAGATTTAATTCATTATAAGATTTGTAAATGAAATTTTATATCCTTTTATTATTAAATAACGGTACCACAACTAATGTTTTTATTCCAATAAACATTCCATGTTCCAGAAAAGATATTGTATTCATGAAAAATGTGTTAAAAACTTTAAAAGGCTTTTAAGAAACAATTAGACCAAATGAACAAATCATTTATTTTGATTGTCCATGTCCTATTATTTTTTTTTAATTTTATTAAAAAGAGATAAATATAGACGATTAAAGAAATTTTAGATCTCTACAGTGGTAATATCAATGCTTATCTTTTTTGTTGCTATCGATGTTATTTTTAATTAATGAAATTAAAATGTTGTTTGGGAGTTGAGTTAAAAAGATGATTTCTTTCAATTTAAAACAATTAAATTTGAACATAAGTTACAGATAAATAATATTATGTTTAAATTTCTGATTCAAAAATTTCCAATTTTTATGAAACAATGAAAATAAATCACAATGAAAATAAATCAATGAAAATAAATTAATTAATGGAGAAAATGAAATTTGTATCACATATTTGTATCCTTTATGAAACAACTGTACTAATAATAAATATTAATTCCGTTTTTTTCCCAAATTTAAGGGAAAGCTGTAAAATAAGGAATAATTTTGTTATGCTGTTTAAAACTACGCTGCTCAAAACAATTAAAGGATATTGCAGTTTTATGTGGATTTTGTATCTGGGAAACTTTTTAGCTGATTGATACATGGTCGACAGACACAGTAGGTTATATGAGAATAAAATACACATGTTTGGCAGAAAAAAATGCATTTTATTGCGCATTTGTGTACAAAAGGAAAAAAAATACATTTTGTGCATATGAAAAAAAAACAATAAGAAAAGGTGTTTTCTTCAAAGAAATTCATTTTCAGTAGGGGGTATGGTTTCCTTGGGCGGCCGGCAACGTTGAACACCTTTGAGTCATGGACTCAGTGAGGCTATTAATGGCGAATTGGGCTATTCTGCCCACCCTTCCAGAAGAGCTCTTTCCAGTTCTTGGAGAGTTTGTGGGGGTTGTTGGCGGCCAGAAACTCGTGCCCGAAAAACGTGCTCGATTGTATTCATGTCGATAAAACATGCTGGCCATTCCATTCGAACGATTCCTTCCTCGAAAAGGAAATCCTCCACCAGGTTTGCACGATGTGGCTTGCAGTTATCGTCCATTAAAATGAAGTTATCTCCGATTGCTGCAGCGTAAGAGACTACGATCTCATCCCTATATCGGCGACCAGTCAGAGCTCCATCTCGAATGATGTAGAGGTCAGTGCGCCCGTCAATGGAGATGCCACCATACACCAACACTCCTCCACCACCAAATCTGACACTTTCGTGCACGAACGCAGGATTATTCCTACTGCCACGGTCCCTCCAGATGAAAATACGCCTATTATCCGGATGCACAGAAAAACGGGACTCGGAAGAAAACAGAATATTGCTCCATTCATTTCTCCTCCAGTTGACATGCTCGGTTGCCGACTCCCTGCGGTCGCGACGATGCATTGATGATAATCTAACGCATACCATCGGTCGGCGAGCATTCAGACCTACAGCATGGAACCCGTTTCGGACAGTCTGAGTTGAAATCGTGGTGCCTGTAGCCGAGCGAAGGTGTTGTTGGAGAAGAGTAGCGTTCATGTTTCCGTGTCTCCGAGCTGTTAACGGTAAATACCGATCTTCATTGGGCGTTGTTGCCCGTCTACGACCTTGCCCTGGTCTTCAGTCTACACATCCACTCTCCAAAAAACGGTTCCAGATCCTGGAAATGACACTTGTGACACTCCAATGGCTTTCGCTACTTCGGCTTGAGTTTGGCCACCTTGTAACCTACCAACAATTCTCCAAGCTTCTGAATCTGTCAAATGACTTCGCTGAGACATCGTACTCATCGAAAGAAAGCAATCACTGAATGCCGATCATCCTTGTCTTCATTCTCTTTTATCCAGTTGAAAGTCAAATTTCATTCGCTGCCGCTGAAGCGACGTTTTTGACGTCGAACTCAAAATTTGCATACTCCACAGTTTGAAAACCTGAAAAATTTGCATTTGTGATTCTTTTCTTCTATTTTCGGCAAAAAATTTCGTTTATATCTTTATTTTATATAAAACTTCAAATATCCTTTAATTGTTTTGAGCACTGTATTTTATCCACCTGTTTTACAGTAGTATGCAGTGAGATTTTGCAGCAATCAAAATTGACCTTTTAAAAATTTTAGTACCCATAGCGTAACATTCTTATTATTTTTTTAAAAAGATGAAAATGAAGTACTTAACTATATTTAACATCTTCAAGCGGTAAAATAAATTCATATTTTTTTCTGTCATTATGTTTTTGAATCAACGAAAAAAGTATACATCCGTATTAAATGAAGTAAAAGAAATCTGAACGAGCAACCATATTTAACATGTTTGCACCTTTATATTCAATCGATGATTTTTCTGTTGCTATTTTTTTTTTTTTTGAATCATGGAAAAAAATTGAAATAAATGGAGTAAATAAATTCTAATCAAGTAGCCATATTTAACATATTTGCACCCATACAATGAATCGATATTTTTCTGTTATATTTTTGTATTAACGAAATAAAAATATGTCATAATTATATGAAGTAAGAAAAAAATCTAATTGAGTAACCATATTTAACATCTTTGCAACTTGTACAACCAATCAATATTTTTTCTTTTGTTGCATTTTTAAATTGAAGAAAGAAAAATATTTTCCTATTAATTGAAGTAAAAAAGATGAAAATCTAAACGAGTAATCATATTTAACATCTTTGCAACCTGTACAGTACAATCAATCGATATTTCTGTTGTTGCATTTTTGAATTAACCAAAAAAAAAAAAAAAAATGTCTGTATTAAATGAAGTAAAAAAAAATCTAAATTAGTAACCATATTTAACATCTTTGAAACCTGTGCAATTAGTCAATATTTTTTGTTTTGTTGTATTTTTGAATTCATGAAAGAAAAATATATTCCTATCAAACAAAGTAAAAAAGATGAAAATCTAAACGCGTAATCATATTTAACATTCTCGCAATCTGTACTTTGCAATCAATATTTTTTTTATTGTTATATTTTTGAAGTAAAGAAACAAATGTATATCCCTATTAAAAGAAATTAAGAAAAAATCTTTGCAAATTTGCTTGGTTAATAAATAATCTAGGGAGTAAATATAAAAATAAACCTTTTAATTCACCTTTTACTAACTAGTAATTTATAAGATAAAATAAATAATGAGTTTAATAGAATAAACAGGAATTTTAACCATATTCACTATACTTAAACTAACTAATGCGCCACAACAAAAATTTTAATTCTAATTAACTTTTCTATTTTGAGGGAGGTTATTTAAATATCTAAAGCGTCCTTAGTAGTTTAGAATAAATTCAATAAACTAATAAAAATAATTCAATAAAAATAGTACCATAAATATGTTGCTGGAATTGAAGTTGACCTTTAAAATAAATCAATTTCAATGTCCATATTTTATTTTATTAAGTCTTAAAATTAATATTTTAGACAAGTAATCAAATTTATTATGTTCACGATTAAAGTTTAAGGGATATATACATATATATATATATATATTACACAATGTTAAACGATATTTGTAAATGGGTAATATTAAGGGTGTATTCGAAAAAACGCTTTTCCACCTTCAACAGCTCGAAATTTTCCGATACAATTTCAGGCACATTTTTAAAAGTAGAAACATGAAATTTGCTGAGGGGGTTCTTGAAAGGACGTATGAGGTGCCGTGTGATATCTTTTTACTCTCCATTCATTAGAATTTAAGTTACAAACAATTACCTTATCAGTATGACCCTTTTTTTCGTTCCCAGATCTCCCGCTTGGGAAAAATCTGTTCGAAATGCCATTTTTGATTGCTTTTATTGCAATATTTTCTGCATTTATCAAAGAATCGACAATCACGGCATCTTATGTACTTTCTAAATAAGAGATTTTGAAAGTTTGGTGTATTTGAGAGCAAAAATGAATTAAAAAATATATCGGAAAATAAGCAGTTTGAATCGAAATACATTCTTAAAATGAATTTTCTAATTCGATTTTTATTCTTTCGTGCTTATAAATTAAAGGAAAATAAATAAAACAAAGGCCATTTTTTATGATATAAAGATTTTTTTATTTCTTTTATACTATCTTAAAATAGGTGTAACAGAATTAAATATTAAATAACAATAAACATTCCAAACTCGATGGAAAAACTAAACACTGAGAACGATTGCATAGCTCGTTGAACACTTTAAAACTGATTTATCAAGTTATTTCCAAGTAGTATGCTATTTGAAATTGACGTTTAAAAAATTTAATTTTAGTGTCCATATTTAAGGTTAAAATAGATCGATATCCCAATTTTTGTAGTCGTTATGAAATAAAGAAACTAGAAAGGACAACAAAGAAAGAAAAAGTAAATTGTAAGTTTGAAAACACCTTACTTCTTAATTTAAAACAGTGTTAGTCAAGTATTGTAGAGAGCAATTATCGAATTAACCTTCTACTTCAAGTTTAACACCTTCATGCTTTATAGAACAGGAAAAAAATAATTATACAATACAAAGAATTTTAAACAGCATTTATGACAATATGGTTAATTAACTAAAACACAAATTGCAGTTATAATTCCAATTTATTTTTCGAATGAAGAAAAACTCTGAGGTAATAATTAGCGTGTTGTTCTATTTAAAAATAATTTATGATTTTTTTTTTGAAGTAGTTTTCTGAGATAGTTTGATGTAACTATAATTGACTTTTAAAAAAACAATTTTTAGTATCTATATTCAACGGTAAAATCATTCGATATATTTTAGTTGTTTTGAAATATAGAAGGAAGAAGGTGACTTAGTTAATAGTAAAAAAGAAGAAAAACATGTTTCATATAAATTTTGAATCAGAAAGATAGTATTTCAATCAAATTAATAATGAGTATTGCAGATTTCTAACATAAACAAATCTTTTGATTCACGTTTAACACATTTATTTATACAAATCATTCTAAAATTAAATTAATCCTGTCGGAAATTACATGTTAAGCGTACCAACAAATTAAAAAATATTCATATGTGGGTGTAATAATATACAGTACTTCTGATTCAGTATAGAAATCGAAATCTTTTGTTTGTCTCTGTAAATAGTATTTCATATTTATTATACACGAAGTAACTTGTAGTAAATCCCAGAAACGTATGCCAGTTTCATAAAATGTGAAATTAGCAATATAATTAAAACGCGCCTAAACAGTATTTCTCCCAATCCAATATTCAATGGAAATCTTTTTTTTGGCATTATAAATTAATAAAAATATGTTCTTTGCACCACAGATTACACAGAATGAATATTTTAGTGAATACTTCATATATGCATATAAATTTTTATTACGTTCGAAAGTGTGCAACATCATTAAAGTGCACATGAAATTATTTTTACCCATTGGCCTTAATGTAACAGAATAATCTTGATTGTCACTGTAATTAAATTATATATCCGATCTTCATAAAATTTGAAATAACTATATATTTTAAAATTCAAACGATTTCGTTAGGTAGTTTTTGCTCTGTTATTTATGGACGGACAGACGGACTAAACGACGACTGTAGGTGTTTCATATTTACAAAATTTCGAACGCACCTAAAATCTGCTATTTACAGAATATAAAAATTTTAAATCATTTTAGGCCAGCCACTATCGTATTTTGATGAAAACACGCCGATGATTTTAATTTCAATTTATTTTGCAAATCCGAACAAAAAATGAATTGGAAGCTGTGCAAATTGCAGGTAGTTTATCAAATTGTTTTCAAGTTAGTATGCTGAGATGCACATACATGCTGAGATGTGTGTTGCAATCGAAATTGGTATTTGAAATAACAGCTTTTATCATCCATATTCAACGATAGAACCAACTGATAGGTCATTTTGAAATAAAGAAGGGGAAAAAAGAGTCAATAAAAGTATAAATACATATGATTTCTTTAAAAATTAAAAAAGTGTTAATTAAGAATTATTGAGGCTAAATATTAAAAAATCCTTGTAATTAATGTTTTTTTCTTTCGTACGTATAAATAAAAAAAGTGTTATTTATGGAATATACAGAATTTAATTACATTTATGACACTATTGTTAATTGACTAAGGTACCACTACAATTTTAATTCCAATTTTCTTTCCGAATTCTAAAGAAAATTCTAAAGTAATGAATCGTGTGTTGTGCAGTTTAAAAGTATTTTGTCAAGCTATTTTCAAGTAATATGCTAGGATAGTTTACTTTAATTGAAATTAAACTTTAACAAAATCAATTTTTGTAGCCATATTCAAGGTTAAAATCTGGCGCTATGTTAGTCCAGGAATTAAGTGCTCAAAAAGAACAAATAAATGCAAGTTTTGGTGTAGTTTTGATTTTTGATTCCCTTTATGTTTTTGGGTCGCTGAATACGAATCTGGCATTATCGAACAAAATTTGTCTCCGGAAATACGTTTTTTGACAAAAGACATGCAAAAAAGTGGCTTTCTTTTCGTTTTTTTCAAAATTATGCATTTTACATAAAAGTCATCCATACATAAATTAAAGGGCACAAAATGTCCTACATTTTATGTACCAAAAGTTTTTTTTCTCTGATCAATGGTTTAGCCGAGAGAGAGCCGCAAAAATGGGTTTGAAAAGCAAAAAATTCTGAAAAACATGACTTACTGCACCGTACGTTGATGATATATATTATTATAGACTAAATATATTATTATAGACTATATTTTATTAATCTAATGTTCATTGTTTCTTTCATAACAAAAAAATAAATAAATAAATAAAATTGAGCATATCTGTGATTATTTGCTATTACAAAATAATAATAGTAATGATTTCTTAATTTAACTTTTAAATAATGTAAATAAAATAACTAAAACAGGTTTTAACTGATAACAACTGACAAGCGCTCCACTTCATAAAGTTTCACTTTTATACTAAACTTACCATTTGGGAGGAGGGGGCATCTCAACAGTTCGAAGACGAAAGTTACGGCGATCTTCGTCCTTAAAACACAGCTGTACGAATCCCATCTGCACTTTCCCCCTTGACTGAAGGGGTGCAAGTGCGAAATAATGTTGGTCAAGCGCCCACCCACGCATACCATGTCCACGTTCAGTTGAACAAAACCCCCTCTTCCCCACCAATCTCTCCTCTGTTAAAAATATGCGTCGCACAGATCACTAGCTTATCAGGAGGACCCATTCCTCTCAGTTTTCATATGCAACTGCTTACTTATAATTTATTAATTCACTGTTTGTGTCTTCGTGAATATAGTGAACATCTAAAGTGATTTTGCGCGATGTCGCTGTGTTTTATTTTTAACTCTCCTTTAGAAGAGAGGCCGTCAATGAACGTTAGTGGAGGTATTACAGCGTTAATCAAGGCAAGTACAGAAAGAAAGGGTGGAAAGGCCGTTTTCCTAGTGGGGAAAACCTCAGTAGATGTTAAGTGTAGAAAAGGATATGTAAATGAACGGATGATTATTGCTTATGTGAAGAATGTTGAGGAACAGAGTGCTTCTTCTCCAATTTGAAGATCATCAACTCCTCAGTTTAATTTTCGAACTAATTGTTTTATATGTGGACTGTGCATTTCTGAAGAGTTCACTGCAACACAAGCGAAAAATCCACCGAGCGAAAGCAATACTGTATACAGTGTGCGACACATGGGATTTAAAAGTAAAATTTTGAACGCAGCGAGAGCTCTCAAAGATGATTATAGACAGGGTATAATTCAGCGCATCGAATTAATGAATGATTTTATCCCAGCAGATGCTCAATACCACATCAAATGTTTTAATTATATTTATGGGAAGCCGAAGGTCCAAGAACAGAAGAAATGTGGTCCATTTGCCGACAAGAACAAGAGGCAATCGACAGAACAATGCAAAGTGTGTACGAGTACCTTGAAAATCTTGATGACGAGTGTCAATTCTCCATGGAAGAGCTAATGAAACAGGTTACAGGGAGTTATCAACCTGATGTGAGAACTGTAAATATTTCCCTCATTGAGAGACGTAGTGACGACATACTGATCACAAAGAATCGGAAAAAAGTCCATTGTGTGTTTCAAGAATATAGGAGGGAAGATACTGACTAATGCATGGTATCAGCAAACAGATGAAATATGAGAGGCTGCATGTGCTTGAAGCAACAGCAAAAAGTATTTGCCAAGATATTAGATTGCAAGTGTATGACAATCCAGAATATCCTCCAACAGACCATTTTCTAGGAGAGAGTGAAACAGTAATTCCTGAATCTCTTGACTATTTTTTGGAGGCGCGTTATCAGGCGCGTTATAATTTAATTACGTTTCACGTTGCTTAATTTTTAAATTATCTAACAATTGTCAACAATCCTTGTCGTTTCAAATCCCAAATATGTAAACTGAATTGTTAGATAATTTAAAAATTAAGCAACGTGAAACATAATTAAAATATAACGTGCGTGATTTTTATTTATTTTTTAGATTAAATTTGTAATAGTTTAGTGTCATTTTCCATCTTTGTGTTAATTTGTATATTTTGTTTTTCTGATGATGATTGAGTAAATTCAATCGAAACATGTCAAATTATTACGATCTGTTAATGTATTTATTAACATGTGACGTCCTTTTTAGCAATTAAATATTTTAATGTATATTTTTGAAATGATTTGTATGGACGTATCAGAGAATTTCTGTTTATAATTTAATGTCTGCTTCATTTGGTCAGGAAAAATATTAATGTATTAAAAAAAGAGAGAGAACAAAGTGTCCCGCCGAAATAAAGCCACTATAGTTGATAGCCAATATATCAGCCATGCGTATATATGACTTGATATATATGATGTGTCATACTATTTACTAATCCCAGGAAGACATTAGCATCAATATAACCCTAGGCCTAAATGATTGCGGGTTGTAGTTCTGCCATACGTTTGAACTACCTGCAATTGGCGTTTAAAGCTCTATTGAGAATACCCTGCCCATTTTCATGGTGATTTTGATGAAGGTACATGGTAAGCTATTTCTTGATATGTCATAATTATCCAAAAATCATTCCTTAGAGGATTTTGCAAAGGTTATAGGGTCGTTATTCGGCTGGAAAATCCTATTCAGACCACCAATTCTCTCTTCAGTCGGTACTAAATGGGTTTCTGGCAATTCTTGGTGATTGGTAGCCAAGATGCTGCCCGAGGGAAGAGCCAGATTAAGTTTATCACCATATTTGAAGCTTCCAAACATGATTAATAAGTCTCCACCTCTCCATGCTAGGCCTACCCATGTTCAAAGATATCCACATGCAACGCAGAGTCGATGGGGCCAAATATTATCAAACCTGGATGGGCCAGGAGCATTTTGTTTTATTCATGGATGAGAAAAAAATAGTTTGGTGGATCAGAATGCCTTGCTTTCTATTAGCATGACATCAGGAAACTATAAAAAATTTTCTCTAAAAGACAGCAAGATAGAGGCTTATTGAAAATGTTTGGAAACTTCGCTATGGTGATAAGCTTCACTTGGCTCTTCTCTCAGACTGTATCTTGGCTACGAAAAGTTTCACTTATATTTATAACACCAATATGATTATTTTTCACATTCAACATATTCATATTATTATTGTTGGTATAAAATTAGCAAACCCAAATGCATGGACAAATAAAATTAATAGATATATATTTTCTCTTTCTTGGTACATTAAAAGTCAATAAAGATATCAGGAAAGAAAATAAGTTGTCATTTTTTTAAAAATTAATCTATCAATTTATGTTTTCATACAGAAATTTAAAAATCATTTATGTTATTGAGTAAATAAAATACTTTCATACATGATTTACAATTTTCTGATGTCTTAATAACTAATTAAATCCTAAACAAATAAAGCTGACGGTAAACAATTTAACACTACGTTAAACATTAAGTAAATTAAATTTGTGTAGTGTTACTTTCTCAGTAGCGTAACAAATCTAACAAAATATAAACTAGAACTCACCGTTAAAAACAATAAAAAGGGATTAGTGAAGCGAACACTAATAAAATAAACTGCAACTGAGATTCTCAAACAACTTCAAATAAAAGAGTTACATTCTCTTTTCTCGGTATCCAAAATAAACAATGATAAAAATAAAGTATACAGAAAGTACGAAATGTGTTAGAATGGAGACGTAAGATATAAACTGAATTTTTAAGAAAGAAAATCGACTTACTCGGGCAGATTGAAAAAGAGCCACAGGCAAGAACATTTTTTTCAACAATGGTTCCGAATAAATGATTTAAATTATTTTAAATTGCAATTTATTATTGTTAACAATTAATAGTATACAATAATACGATATTAGAATATAAAGTTATTATAGAGGGTGATTAAAAAAAGGCTAAATGCAGGACCTTTATTTTAATGATGGTTCAGAACAAACGCTTTTCTTTTTCAGATTTGAAATTACAATATATAAATGCTAGCAATTAATATTTATTAACAATTACGTTATAGTAATACAAAGTTTTTATATAGGACGATTAAAAAAGGCCAAAAGCATGACATTTAGTTTAATAATGTTTCAGATTAAACGCTTTTTTTTATTAATATTTGAACTTGTGGTTCACTAATGCTAATAATTAATATTTGTCCAGTGTTATGTTATTGGAAATCAAAATTTTTATAATAGATGACTCGCCAATGCGTGACCGAAAAAGACACAGGGCAAGATATTTAGCTAAATAGTGGCTCTTAGTAAACGCTTTTCTAATATTTAAAATTGTAAATGCTAGCAATCAATATTTATCTAGCATTAGGTATTGGAATATTAAGCTATTATACAGGAGAAATCTCTACTACGAGATTGAAAAATAGCCATTGATAAAATAATTATTTTAATAATGATTCAGATTAAAGGTTTTTTTTAGATTTAAAATTATAATATATAAATACTAACAATTGATATGTATTTACTGTTATGTTATTGGAATACAAAGTTATTACAACTGGTAATTGAAATAAAGGACTACGTGCAGGATACCGAGTTTATTAATGGTTATTATTATAATATATAAATGCTAACAATTATTTTTTGTCTATTGTTAAGTTATTGGAAAACAAACCTAATTTACCTGGGGACTCACTACTGCGTGACTGAAAAAGAGCTACAATCAGAATGTTTAATTTAAGAGTGGCTCAATTTTTTTTTTTAAATATTTGAAATTCTGATTTTAGAATGCTAACATTTAAACTTTTTGGTTGTTACTTTATTGGAACAAAAAGATATTATTCCTGGTGATTTGAAACTGAGTGACTAAAAAAACTACAGGCAGAATGTTTAACACAATAGTGGCTCATAGTAAACTCTTCAATTTTTTAATATTTGAAATTGTGATTAACAAATGCTAACAACTAATATTTGTCTATTGCTATGTTATTGGAAGACAAGCTTATTATACCTGATTATTTGCTACTGCGTGATTGATAAAGATCTACAGGCAGATTTTTTAACACATTAGTCTCTCAGAGTGAACAGTTCAATTTTTTGTATTTCAAATTGTGATTTTTTAATGCTAACAATTAATATTCGTCTATTGTTATGTTATTGGAAGACAAACCTGTTATTCCTGGTGATTCGCTTCTGCGTAACTGGAAATAGAGAAACATGCATGATGTTACACTAAATGTTGGCTCGGAGTAAATACTTCATTTTAATATTTGAAAATGCGATTTACAAATGCTCACAATTAACATTTGTCTATTGTTACGTTATTTAAAGACAAAGCTTTTTGTACCTGGTGACTCGCTCTGCTGAGTGAAAAAGAGACACGGACATGATTTTAACTTAATATTGGCTCAGAGTAAACACTATTTTTTATATTTAAAATTGTAAATGTTAGCAATTAATATTTATTAAGTTTTAGGTAATTGGAATATTAAGCAGGAAGAATCCCTACTGCGTAAGTGAAGACTAGGCACAGACAGGTATTTATTTTATAAAAACTTCTCTTTTTGAATATTTTAAATTAATGATTTATAAATATTAACAATTATTATTTATCAACTGTTACATTATTGAAATACAAAGCTATGTTACGAAAAGATACACTACTTCGTGATTCCAAAAGAGCTTCTGTTTAATAAAGGTACAAAACGTTTTAAACGCATTTCATATTTAGATTTTAAATTATGATTTATCCATGCTATCAGTTAATGCTTAACTACTGTTGTGTTATTTAGCTCCGTACGGAAGTTCCAAAGCAGAAAATTCTTTGACACCAGTATTTTCTTGTAAAAATATTTTCCCTATATAAAGCAAAATTTCATGTATTTGAACTTGATTTTTTGAAAAAATAATACTCGAAATTGACCTGGAAAATAATGGTACCCGTACGAACCTTTTATTGATATACAAAAGCAATTAGTACTTGCTTTTCTTAGGTAATTTTCATTAAAACCTACATTAATACAGTTTTTTTAATAGTGCACTGAAATAAATGTATCATTTTAGATATAATGCAAAAGCATTTAACTTACAATTCATGTTTCATTTATATTTCCTTCACTGTATACATACCTGTAAAAGAAAAAAAATAATACATTAAAATACATGAATAAGAAACTAAGAAATTTTTAAAAATATTTAAAAGTAATAAATTGTGCGAAATTAGTCCTTATTTATTTAACTCAAAATTTATTCTAGTTTCAATTATTTTTGAGGTATTGTATTATAATTATCAGTGTATACGAATATGTATGTATATATATATGTATATGTGTGTTTGTGTATATATATTGCATAGAATAACTAATGTCGATGCCTAAAACATGCCATTTTTAAACGCTGTCCAACAAAATTGAAAAGTACTAAGATTGTATTTGTTAAATATTGAGCAATGTTTTGTATTTTTAACAAATACATTCTTAGTAGTTAAATTTTATGGTGCAACTGTCTAATATATATCTAAGTTGAAAACTATTTATGATTTCGGTTTTTCTAGCTGTCTGGCCGAGCTTTTACTCCCGTACAAATACTCGGATCACCATGAAATTTTCGCAGGTTATTGACATTTACCTTAGCACAAACCCTATTTCGAATGAAGCTTCTACCATGTTTAATTTATTTACAGATCCAATCAAAAGTTTACCGTTACATTACGGCACATGGGAAAAAATCTATTCAAATTACTTTTAAAAAATTACACTCTGTCAAACATATTAAAATTTATATTCATTTACGAACTGCAGTAAAATATGCGGAGAAAAAATTATTATTATTTATTTGCAGGGCCACACAAAAGAATTCCATTACATGATGGAAAAGGGGGTAATTGTGTGCGACATAATTTAAATATATTAAACTGTTTTTCATTTAAAAAATTGAGATACATCGCTGAGGCTTAGTATAAGTTATACGATTTAGCCATTTTGAAATAAAATGAAAGATTGCTGTTACAGAAAAGTAAGCACGCAGTTCGTTTATTCAATCATAAATACTGGGTATCACTACCTGTCGAACCCGATTTTTCTTTCAGAACGTTTATATTAATACGGTGATTTGCCTTTAGAAGACCAAAAATGTTTTTTTAACAATTATTTTTGAAATAGGAATAAATATTTTAGCTCTGAAAATATTACGATATATAAATTAATTATTATGATTTGAAGATGATTTACATTTTTTAAAATAAAATAATGAAGATTTGGCCTGAGTTGTATGGTTTTATGAATCTAGGGTACACACTTTGCATTTCAAATAAGGCGGAAACCGGTAGATAACCAATGTTGTTTGCCCTCAATTTTCTTAAGGATTATGAAAATATATAGTATTTTCTTAAACTTTAAACACTTTAAAATTTCGACTGGCCCAGTTAATTGCTAATGAAATTTCTCTGGCGGCTAGTTAATATAAATAAACCGGCTAAAGAAGCGAATACAGTTGGATTTCGTTGCGTTCTGATGTTACTGAAATGTTAGACTGGAGCTTATCTCTTTTTATCACACAGTTTAGATTTTGTCAAGAGCTGGTATGTTATGTGTATGAAATAAAGACTTTGCTAAAAATTAGTTCCTAGTGGTATGATGTTTCAATGAACTTGTTTCGAAAGCCATGATATTCCTTTCAAGTTCGTTTGTGATATAAATATTTTTTGTTTCCAGTGGTATTCTATATTAGAGATATTTCAAATTTACAAATGTTTATCTACGCGTTTCTAAAAAGCATTAACTATACAATATTTTACTTAAAAATATTTAACATAAATAATTTTTAATGTAATAATCTAACAATGAAGATGCGACCCATTTTAGAAATGTTTCTTTTAGTAGAATTTCAATAAAACAATCTACATTTTTTCTTTCTTTCAAAAATAAAAAACGATTATAATCATCGATATAATCATAATCAATACAAAAAAAAACTAATTTCTATTTAAATATTAATATTTCTTGAAACTTTTACATTAAGAAGAATTTCGAAAATATACTGATTCTGATACAGAGCTCTCAAAATGTAATTTAATAATCAAATAACATATTTATAGCATGAGTCTACAATTTTCAGTTCATCGGTTTTCGAATTCTATGATTTCTCGAAGAAATTTTGGAATGACAGGTTTCAATTTACTGATATGTCAGAATAAAAAATTCAATTCGTTCAGAGTATCAAATAATGTGTACTGTGACCAGAAGAAGAAATGGGATGTTTCGATTCGGCTGGAAACACAGTACAATAGAATTAACGATGACAGTCGAGATAAGGCAAACAGCAACTGAAATTCTGAAATTCAGATTATAATCTTAAATTACTTTATTCAAATTCTACAAAAAAGCAGGCATCTTTAGATTATTACATGATAAACTATTTATGTTACATATTGTTAAAATAATGTACTGTATAGTTAATACATTTTAGAATGCTTATATTGAGATTTGAAAATCTGAATTGTCAGTCTGAATTCCGTTAAAATAAAAGTAAATCTTTTATTTTAACGGAATTTTACAAGAAAATTCATTTTAAAAGAGAAACTCTTATCCAAATCCCTTAATTTTTAAACATTGCATTTAAAAACATAAAAAAATACTTGTGGATTCTAATGTCTAAGATTTGAAAATGTATAATATAAATATTTTAAGATATATTCGAAAGCATGTCTCATTTCTGATATAAAGTTCTAAAAAAGTTATTTAATAATCAAATGCAATATAATTGTTGCAACACCAGTCTCCCCTTTTCAGTTTGTTGATATTCTTTTTAAAAAATACAAAAGATGAATCGAAGAAATTTCGGAATGACATGCTTCAACATACTGATATGTCTGAATGAAAAATGTGATTCGTTCAGAGTATCAAAGAATGTGTATTGCGAACGGAAGAAGAAATGGAATGTTTCGATTCGGCTGAAAACACAGTACAATAAAATTAACGGTGACAGTGGAGATACAGCAAACAGAAAGTGAGATTCTTAAATGTAGTTAGTCTAAGAGAGCATTTATCTTACTTGCAGTTTTCAAAGAAATATACCAACAAAAAAAATGACTTTAGAAAAAAATAAGAAAAGGGAATAATAGGAAATTGTATCAAATATGATGTGAAGCCTTCTTTGGTGTAGATTTTTTTCATTATATATATATTTTTTTTTTCAAACATATTTTATAGCTTTACAAATAAATATTTAAAAAGATTAATAGTCTTACTGCTAAATATATAACATTTTGTATATAAAGAATATAAGAAACATGCTGTACTGGTAAAATTCGAATGGTACTTTTAAATCTTAATCTCTCAGTACATATTCAATCTACAAAAAAAAATCTTTAATTTTTACGTAATTCGAAAAGAATATTAATTTTAAAAGAGAAAATCATATTCAAGTAGTTTTATTTTTTTTATCGTTGCTTTAAAGATATTGCAAAAACAAACGTAGATATGAATGTAAGGGACGTACATGAATCATAAAAAATATCATGAAAGATACTTGTTTATTCTCTAAACAAGAATAGTTGTGAGAAGTAAGTAGAATTTAGAGCCTGAGAAGTAAAACTAATAAATAAATTTGTAAAAGTTTCAATAATACGAATTCAAAAATTTAGTTCATTTCGCTAAACAATTTTTGAGTTTAAGTTTAAAAAACGAAGTGATTTGCAATCAATTTTTGTATCGACTACAACGTACTAACACCACGCGATTATGTTTTCTTCATGCAAAAAAATTATAATTTCGGATTTAAAGTATTTTAACAGGATTTAGAAGCCATGAAACAAAAATATCCATTGTATAATGAAAAAACTCAAAACGATATATATAACCAATACAAAAATGTAAAGACATTTCTATGTAAATATTAATATTTCTTGAAAATTTTACATTAAAAAAATTTGCAATACGTGTCTTTCCTTTTCAGTTCATTGATTTTCTTTTTAGAAAATACATAATATGTCTCTAAGAAATTTTGGAATGACATGTTTTAATTTACCGATATGTCAAAAGAAAAAATACGATTCGTTAAGCGGTTACAAGGTATCTATAATTACGAGGTTAGGCATTCCCTTGTAAATATGTGCATATATATATATACATATCATAATTTAAGATTTAAATTAATTTAACAAGACTTAGAAGTCATTAGAAAAAAATATTAATACAAATCTCATTTGTTTCATGAAAGAATTCTATTCGATGCGTTGAATCAATACAAAAAGTAAAGAAATTTCTATATAGATATTAAGAAGTCTTGATTATTTGATATTTCAAAGAATTTCGAAAACCTATGTCGATTCTGATACAGAGTTCTCAACAAGTAACTTAATAATCAAATGTAATATAATATTTACAGTACGAGTCTCCCTTTTCAGTTCGTTGATCTTCTCTTCAGAAAATACAGACGATGACTCGAAGACAATTTGAAATGACATATTTCCATTTACCGATATGTCAGAATAAAAAAGACGATTCGCTGAGAGTATACAAGAATGTGTAATTTCGAGCGGAAGAAGAAATGGGATATTTCGATTCGGCTGGAAACTCAGTACAATAGAATTAACGGTGACAGTCGAGATACAGCAAAAAGCCACCGACATTTTTAAATGCAGTTAGTCTAAAAGGACATTTTTCTCAATTGAAGTTTTCAAAGAAATAATCCAACAGAAACAAATGACATTCAATGTAAAATTAGAAATGGTTAAAATGACAAATTGTATTTAATATGATGTGAAAGCTGCTTTGGTGCGTTTTTTAAATTTACGTATAAATGACTGATACCGTATAATTATTTCCTCAAAAAATTTTTTTACAGTACTTCGAATAATTATTAAAAATTCAACATTCATATTTTTACAACTAAATATTTGACATTGTCATTTATAGAAACATACATAAATGCAGTAAAGTAAAATTCGAATGAAATAAAAGGATGTTTTTAAAATTCTTTTTTAAAAAACTTTGTATTTAAGAACATTACCAAATAAAGACCAATTCTGATGCCTAGGATTTGAAAAAGTATCGAAGAAAATATTTTACGATATATTCTCTAAACATCAATAACTTTAATAATTTATATATTCGAAGTATGTAGGAATTGCAACCTAAGAAATAATAATAATAATAAATAATATTTGTAGAAGTTTTAATAATGCGATTTCAAAAATTTAGCTCATTCCATTAAGCAATTGTTGAGTTAAGTTAAAAAAATGAAAAATATGCAATCTTTTTTCAGCCACTGCAAGGAAACTAACATTACGGTCTTAGTCATTTTCACACGTAAAACGTCAGAATTTTGGATTTAAATTACTTTTAAAAGAATTTTAGAAGTCATTAGATAAAATTATTGCTTAAAAAAATCCTTAGTATCACGAATGAATTCAAATCGATATACATAATCAATACAAAAAGTAAAGAAATTTCTATTTAAATATTAAGAATCCTTGAAATTTTTACATTCCGAAAAGCATCGAAACCATATGTAGATACTGATAGAGGTTTTTAGAAAATAATTTAATAATCGAATATAACTTAATATTTTCAATGCGTGTCTCCCCTTTTCATTTCGTCCATGTTCTTTTCAGAAAATACAGAAGATGAAACGAAGAAATTTCGGAATGACATGTTTCATCTTACTGATATGTAAGAATAAAAAATGCGATTCGTTCAGAGTATCAAAGAATGTGTACTGCGAGCGGAAGAATAAATGGGATGTATTGATTTGGCTGGAAACACAGTACAAGAGAATTAACGGTGACGGTCGAGATAGATCAAATAACAACTGAGATTCTTTAATGCAGTTTGTCTCAGATAGCATCATTCTTATTTGCATTTTTTAAAGAAATAAACTAACAAAAACTAGACGTTACGAAAAAAAAGAAATGGGAAATATAGCAAATTATATTAAACATGATGTTATGACTGTGTTGGAGTGATTTTTTAAAAACAGTGATTTGTATGTATAAAAATATCTAAATATATATGTGTGTACACTGATGTTAAGTCTGTTTTCGTGTGATATTTTGATTTTATATTATAAGTTATTGTGCTGATAATTTATTTTAAAGCAAATATTTTTCAGCTTTTCAAATAAATATTCAAAAATAAAGAGTAATGGTATTACTGCTAACTATATAATAGTTTTATTTAAAAAATATAGAAAAAAATTATTTAAGATAAAATGGTACTTTGAAATTTACATATTTCAATACATATTCATTTTACAAAATAAATCTTTTATTTTAATGGAATTCGAAAAGAAAATACTTAAAAAAAAAAGAAAATTTATTCAAATTCACTTGTATTTATTTAACATTGCATTTAAAAATAATACGAAAATAAACGTAGATTATGATATACGAAATCGGATATACGAATATGATACGAAAATGTATCATGAGAAATATTTTATGATATATTCTGTAAATAATAATAAACATATTACTTTAAATAAATATCTAAATTTATAAAATTCTAAATAAGTAGAAATTGAAACCTAAGAAATAATAAATAAATAAATAAAAACGATTAAATAGATCTGTAGAAGTTTCAATAATACGAAGTCAAAATATTAGTTGCTTCCGCTAAACAATTTTTGAGTTAAGTTTATAATACCTAAAGATTTGCATTTTTCTTTGCAGTCACAGTAAATAATCTAATATTACGCGCTTAGACATTTCCTCGTTTAAAAAATCATAACTTCGTATGTAAAGTAATTAAACATGAATTAGAAGACATGAGGCAAAATTATTACTTTAAAAATTTTCTTGTATCATGACAGAATTAAAATCGATATATATAATCAATACATAATGTAAAGAAATTTCTATATTAATATTAAGATTTCTTATTTTTTAATATTTAATTTATTATTTAAATATTAGGATTTCTTGAAAATTTTACATTAAAAAAATATCGATAATATATGTCGATACTGATAGAGGTTTAAAAAAATAATTTAATAACCAAATGTAACATAATATTTGCAATACGAGACTCCCTTTTTGCTCTTCTCTTCTGAAAATAAAGAAAATGAATCGAAGAAATTTTGGAATAACATGTTTCAACTTACTGATACGTAAGTATAAAAAATATTATTCGTTCTGAGCTTCAAAAAATATATACAGCGAGCGGAGGAATAAATGGGATGTTTTGATTCGGTTGCAAACACAATGCAATACATTTAACGGTGACAGTCGAGATAGAGCAAAAAACAACCGGGATTATTAAATGCTGTTAGTCTAAGTGAGCATTTTTCTTACTTAGTTTTCAAAGAAATAAACCAACGAAACAAGTTATTTTTAGAGGAAAATAAGGAATAGGGAAAATAGCAAATTTTATTAGATATGATGGGAAGCTTGATTTAGTTTGATTTTTTTAATTTATTTTTATATGTATTATTGATTGCGCATAATTTATTTTCCTTCAAACACATTGTACAGTTTTTTCAAAAAATTGTTAAAAATAAAGAGTTATAGTTTTACGGCTAAACAACATAACATTTTTATTTACAGAAATATAGAAAAATGTAATTAATATAAAATTGTAATGTTACTTTAAAATCTCCATATCTTAGTACACATTCATTCATTCATTCAAAAAAAAAAAAAAAAAAAAAAAAGGGGGGGGGGTCATCTATTTTTTCTTAAATTGTAAGAAAATTAATTTAAAATGAAAAAATCGTATTCAAACCCTTTTACTTTTTTTAAACTTTGCATTTATAAACATTACCAAAATAAAAGTAGATTCTGATATATAAGATTTTAAAATACATCATGAAAACATTTTAAGATGTATTGTGTAAATAACATTATCTGTAATAACTTAAATAAATGTTTATATTCGCAATAAACCGGGAATTGAAGCCTAAGAAATTAATAAATAAATGGAGTTGTAGAAGTTTCAATAATACGAATAACAAAATTTAGTTCTTTTCATTAATCAATTTTTGAATTAAATTTAAAAAACATTTCTTTTGCTACATTTATAAGGAATCTAACATTATATGCTTTCACATTATCTCGTGAAAAATTCTCGCCATTAGACAACATTATTGCTTTAAAATAAGCCTGTAATCATGAAAGAATTCAAATCAATACAAACATAACGAATACAAAAAAAAAATCTACATAAATATTAAGATTTCTTGAAAATTTTACCTAAAAAAATCGAAAGCATGTGTCGATTTTTATAGAGAATTCTTTAAAATTAACTGCACAATCAAATATAACATAATATTTGCAATGCGTGTCTCCCCTTTTCATTTCGTTCATATTCTTTTAAGAAAAGACAGAATATGACTTGAAGAAAATTGGGAATGACATATTTCAACTAACTGATATATCAGAATAAAAAATGTGATTCGTTCAAAGTATCAAAGAATGTGTACTGTGAGTGGAAGCAGAAATGGGATGTTTCGATTCGGCTGGAAACACAGTACAATAGAATTAACGGAGACAGTCGAGATACAGCAAAACGCCACCGACATTTTTAAATGCAGTTAGTCTAAGAGAACATCATTCTTACTTGCAATTTTCAAAGAAATAACCGAAAAAAAAACAACGACATTCAGAATAAAATAAGAAATGGGAAAAATAGCAAATTGTATTAAATATGATGTGAAGTCTGCTTAGGTGTGATTTTTTAAATATGTATATATATATTACTGATTGCCTTCAAATTATTTTCCTGGAAACTTTTTTTACAGATTTTCAAATAAGTATTAAAAAATAAAGAATAATAATTTTACGGCTAAATATATAACATTTTTATTTTTATCAATATAGAAAAATGTAGTTGAGTTAAATACGAATGGTAGTTTCAAATTTTCATATCTTAGTACCTATTCATTATGTACATATTAAAAGAAATCTGTTATTTTTTTCGGAAATCGAAAAGAAAATTAATTTTAAATGAAGAAATCTTATTCAAATCATTTTTTTCAGCATTGCATTTAAAAATATTACAAAAACAAAAGTAGATTCGTATGTTTAGAATTTGAAAATGTGTCATGAAAAACATCTTATGATATATTCTATAAACAACAACAGCTATAGTAATTTAAATACATATCTATAAATAAAGTAAATAGGAACGCTAACGCAAAAAAAGAAAGAAAGAAAAATCAATACATCTGAAGAAGTTTCAGTAATATGAATTTTTAAAATTTAGTTCATTCCGCTAAACATATTTTTAGTGAATTTTAAAAAACGAAATGATTTGCAATTTTTTAAACAACGACTACAAGTGATTTATGCATTTAAGCATTTTTTGTGGAAAAAAATCAAAATGTTCAATTTAAAGTGAGTAAACAAAATTTAGAAGTCATAGGACATCATTATCATTTAAAATTCCATTGTAAAATTATTCAAATTTATAAATATAATCAATGTAATAAACTTAAATATACAGGATGTTTCGCTACCAGACCGACGAACTTTGAGGGATGATAGTAGACATGAAAACAAACATTATTAAATGGGAAACCATGGGGCGCAAATGTCTTTTGTAGGAGCTAGGGGTCATTAAAGTTTAAGGTCCAAAATTTCAAACGATGATAAAAAACGGAAAAAAGGGTCGATTCGTTTGCGGTTTTCACTAAAATCATTCTTTATATCAAGATTTTTTTTAGAAAAAAAATAATGATTACGTTCGAAAATTGTCGATAGAGGGCGCTTTAGACTTTGGAGTAACGAACAATTACTTTTTACCGTTATTTTGTGCATGGGGTTGAAATTATTCTAAAGTTTAGACTTTAACTTAAATTTTAAGACCAAAATCGGAAACATTGGGATCGGGTAACTAGCGAAAATTGAACTGTGAACAGAGGGGGAGATTTTAAACGCTCATAAATATTGGACAAACTAATCGATTTTGTTGCGGTTTGCTTGTAAGTCATTCCCTTGGTAATTATTTTATTCAAAATGACGTACAGCTTTTGTGTCCTCATTTTTTGATAGAGGGCGCTTCCGACACATCTCTGACATTTCAATTGCATTACTCCTGGGTGTTTTACTACCAGACCAACATACTTCCAGGAAGTGTTAGAAATGCAAAGACGATTAGGAATCACATAGGAATGTAACATTGGAAATGCCTTTTTTGCGAGTTACGGTTAAAGGAAGCATAGAAAAGAAAACAGAAACAGCAGAGAAAGAGCAATACGTTAATGTGACAGAAAACAGTTTATTTAAAGGTTTTACTAGAAACGATGTTCGTAATTACGACCAGAAGTAATTCGACATGCTTGACAGCTGCGTCGCATGTAATTCCTCATGCTTTAAAAGATTCCTGGATTCTTTGATAGATTTCCGGAAGCTACAGAAATACCAGCTGCGAGGTCTTCAACTCATGGTACAGGGGTCTCATACACCCAATTTTTCATTTGACTCCAGCAGAAGAAGTCCATGCATGATAGGTCCGGCGATCTGGGAGGCCAATGAATCGGGCCACAACGACCTATCCTCCACTGTCCATATGTTACTTTGAAGTGCCAGCAAACGTCATTGGTAAAATGTGGATTAGCCCTATCGTGCTGCTCATCGTTCAAGTACTTCATTCTGCTACCTTTGGAACCAATTCGCAAATAATCACTTCAAAATGGTCGCTGCTCAGGCGCATTACCGTTTAGCGCCATCTACCGCAAGGAAACCGCAGCGCCATCTACCGTCGCCGTCAAACTTGCCGGACTACTTCTGGTCGTAATTTCGAACACCTTTTCTAGTAAAATCTTTAAATGAACTGTTTTCTGTCACATTAACCGCATCGCTCTTTCGCTGCTGTTTCTGTTTCTCTTTTTCTCTGCTTCCTTTAACCTTAACTTGCAAAAAGACATTTCCAACGTTACATTCCTATGTGATTCCAAGTCATCTTTGTATCCCTAACAGTTCCGGGAACTATGTTGGTCTAGTAGTAAAACACCCAGGAGTAATGCCATTGAAATATCAGAGATGTGTCTGAAGCGCCCTCTATCAAAAAATGAGGACACCAAAGCTGCACGTCATTTTGAATAAAATAATTACCAAGGGAATGACTTACAAGCAAACCGCAACAAAATCGATTAGTTTGTCCAATATTTATGAGCGTTTAAATTCTCCCCCTCTGTTCACAGCTCAATTTTCGCTAGTTACCCGATCCCAATGTTTCCGATTTTGGACTTAAAATTTAAGTTAAAGTCTAAACTTTAGAATAATCTCAACCCCATGCACAAAATAACGGTAAAAAGTAGTTGTTCGTTACTCTAAAGTCTAAAGCGCCCTCTATCGACAATTTTTGAATGTAGCCTTTAAATTTTTTTTCTAAAAATATCGTGATATAAAGAATGATTTTAGTGAAAACCGCAAGCGAATCGACCCTTTTTTCCGTTTTTTATCATCGTTTGAAATTTCGGACCTTAAATTTTAATGGCCCCTAGCTCCTACAGAAGACGTTTGCGCCCCATGGCGTCCTATTTATTAATGTTTGTCTTCGTGTCTACTATCATCCCTCAAAGTTTGTCGGTCTGGTAGCGAAACACCCTGTATATTAGTACTAATATTAAGATTTTTTTAAATTTTTATATTTTGAAAAGTTTCGAAAGAATTTCTCGGTCTGATACAGAGTTTTTAAAAACTAATTTAATAATCAAATATAACATAATATTTGCAATACGAGACTTCCTTTTTAGTTCGTTGACTTTCAGGGGACAAAAATGAAATGGAAAATCTAGCATAATGTATAAAATATGATGCGAGGCTTTATGTGGTTTGATAATTTGAATTTTTATGTATATTATCCATTGCGTATCAATTGTTTTCCTGGAAAATTTTTTACAGCTTTTCAAATAAATATAAAAAATAAAGAGTAATAGTTTGTACTTCTGAATATGTAATATTTTTATTTATAAACATGTAGTAGAATGTAGTTAAAATGAGATTCGAATGGTACTTTGAAATCTTTATCTAATAATTTTTCATTTATTCATTCTACAAAAGAAATCTTTTATTTATTCGAAATTCGAAAAGAAACAATTAATTTTAAAATATTTTTTCGTATAGTTTTATTTTTCATGAAACTTTATGAAAACCTTACAAAAAAGGTAGACTCTGATGTTTAGGATTCGAAAATGTATCATGAAAACTATTTTATGATAATTTTTTAAACAACAATAATTGAAATAATTGAAATAAATATGTATATATTTGAAGTAAGTGGGAATTGCTAACCGAGAAATAATAATAAAAAAAAGATATATATATTTGTTGAAGTTCTAATAATACGAATACAAAAAATTTGTTCAATGCACTAAACAAATTTTGAGTTAAATTTAAAAAACAAAATGAATTATTATAATTACTATTATTATTCTGTAACTACAAGGAAGCTATCATTATGCGATTAGGCATTTCCACATCTAGAACGATATAATTTTGGATTTAAGATAATTTACCTTTATTTAGTAGCCTTTAGACAACATTATTACTTAAAAAATTTCAATTCTGTCATGAAATAATTCAAATTGATATACATAATCAATAAAAAATGTAAGAAATTTCTATGCAAATATAAAGATTTCTTGAAAATTTTACATGCCGAAAAATTTCGAAATCATATGTCGATTCTTATACAGAGTTCTTAAAAAAGTAATATAAAAATCAAATATTATGTAATATTGAAAATATGAGTCTTCTATTTTCAGTTCGTTGGTCTTCTTTTTAAAAAATACACAAGATGACTCGAGAAAATTTTGGAATGACATTTTTCAATTTACTGATATGTCAAAATAAAAAATTTGATTCATTCAGTGTGTCAAAGATTGTGTACTGTGAGCGGAAGAAGAAATGGGATGTTTCCATTCGGCTAGAAACACAGTACAATAGAATTAACGGTGGCACTCGAGATAGAGCAAACAGCAACTGAGATTCTTAAATGTATTTAGTGTAAGAGAACATATTTATTACTTGCTTTTATCCATGAAATAAACAAAAACATTCAAATGACTTTCAGAGAAAAAAAAAAGAAATGTTACAAATAGCAAATTGTATCAGCAAATTTAATATTAAACCTGCTTTAGAATGATTTTTAAAGTGCTGATTACATATTATAGATTCATACATACATACATACATACATACATACATATATATATATATATATATATATATATATATATATATATATATATATATAAACTATTAATTATAAAACAAGAGATATCATCAGAACATGTAAAAAAGGACATATGTATATTATATGTATGTTTATAGATATATATACATGTAAAGTGATGTGCAGAAGTTACATATTAGAAAATTTAAAATCAAAACAAGGCAACAAAACAGATTGTTTAAATTATTTTGATCACTTATCCAATATTTGCATATTTCGGATAACATCCCGGAAATATAATGGTATCATTTTGGTGGATAAGGAAAAGTTCAGCATCACGATTCATCTAAAAAACATCTAGCCTTTAATTTTTGCACATTAGTGTTACACTAGTTTTACAGATACATTTATAGTTATGTTTATTTATAAAAAAAAATAGAAATGCTTACGTAAGATAAAATTAGAATGGTATTTTGAAATCTTCATCTCTCATTAAAATATTTATTTTCAAAATAAATCTTATATTTTTATGGTATTTAAATTAAAATTAAATTTAAATGTAAAATTATTAATTAAATCTCCTACTTTTTAAAATCCCTTGCATTTTAAAGTTTTACAAAAATACAACCACATCCGATTTCAAAATGTGTTATTATATACAGAGTACAATTTATAACAACGATATTTCTTTATTATTTCCCAGATTTTATTTTAGAAAAATGTGAGCATTCTTCGAGAAATTTTATAAATGAGAAATTTTTAATTATCTAGAGTAAAAATTGCAGTCTATCCAAAACATCTTTAAACGACAGATAAGATGAAATGGAATGTTTAGATTCGATGGAAAGCACAATGCAACAGCATTAACAGTGGCAACAGTGACAGAGAAAACAGTGTGTAGGTTTTCTAAATGCGAATAGTGTAACACAGAAATATTCTTACATGTCGTTCCCTGAAATACACTTACAAAAATAAATAGATCTAACAAGGAAGGTCTTCATACTGGGCATACTCAGAATTTTTTGAAAAAATACTAATTAAACTAACTACTCATGTACGTAATAAAAGATCCGTCAAAATTAGCGGCGGAATTACAAAAGAATACATGTAAAAAAAAATACTTTTGAATATTTGGTGTTAAAAGATGAAAGTGTCACACGGTTTAGCGAGCAGCATTTTCCACCGCCAAAAGTAAACGATTTTAATGCAGCTGAAAACTTTAGAATGCGCGTAAATGGTATTTAATGAATTTAAACATAAACAGCGAGAGAGTTTAAGGTATTATACATATATATATGTTATTTGTTGCTGTAGTTATTTAATTTACCTCTGGAAAAAATATTTTCATACATAAAAAATTCTTATTCCGAAAAATTACTTTAGTACATTTAAGCCCATTAAAAAAAAAGCTGCATGTTTCCATAGCAACAAAATCGAGTCAACAATGCTCAACTTGACTTTGAACTTGTAACAATTTTAATTAATTAAAATTTGAATTTCGTCTTAAATCTCAAATTTTGATGGTTAAATTTGAATATAAACGCATATAAATATCGATATAACAAAATTATTCTTAAATCAAACTAAAACTGACAAAACCAAAGATATTTAATTTATCTAAAGAAATTGAACATGCAGTTTTATTCCTTTAAAATGTATTTGACATAAAAAAGTATTTTTTGAAATTGCTTTTTATCGCCAACCGATGATAAATCGTCAAATAACGAAATTTTCTTATTTTTTTTTTTTTTTACGTACAGGGTAGGGAACTTCCGCCGAAAATTTTTTTATAAACGTATATATCCACATGAGAAGAACATTCTGTAATTTATTTAGATTTTTCGGAGTATGCCCGTATGGAGATCTTCCTTGTAAGAAAGAATTTAAAAAATGGAAAATCTACTGTGCCCCTGCAGTTAAAAGTGCTTCATATCGTCTATTTCTTAAGAGGAAGATTACCTACAGCAGCTCGATATTGATTGGTTTTAAAACAATATTAAAAATTATAAAAAATATAAAAATGAAATTTTAAAGAGAAAATATTAATTAAAACTCCTACTTTTTAAAATACATTACATTTAAAAGCTTTACAAAAATATAACTACATTCTGACGTTTGGGATTTCAAAATACGTTATTATATAAAAAGCACAATTTATAAAAACGATCTTTCTTTATTATTTCCTAAATTTTCTTTTAGAGAAATGTGTGCAAACTTTGAGAAAATTTATAAATGTGATATTGTAAATTATCGAGAGTAAAAATTTCAGTTTATCCAAAACATCATTAAACGAATACTGACAGAGAAGATGAATGATGGGATCTTTAGATTTGGTGGAAAACACAATGCAAAAGCATTAACAGTCACAACAGTGACAGAGGAAACAATGTATAGGTTTTCTAAATGCAGTTAGTGTAACGCAGAATTATTCTTACATGTCGTTCCCAGAAATACACTAATAAAAATAAACAGATCTAAGAAGAAATTAAAAAATGGAAAATCTAGTGTGCCCCTGCAGTTAAAAGTGTTTCATATAGACCGTTTCTTAGGAGGGAGATTACCTACAGCAGCTCGATATTGATTGGTTTTAAAACAATATTAAAAATTATAAAAATATAAAAATTAAATTTTAAAGAGAAGATATTAATTAAAACTCCTACTTTTTTAAATACATTAAATTTAAAAGCTTTACAAAAATATAACTACATTCTGATGTTTGGGATTTCAAAATACGTTATTATATACAAAGCACAATTTATAATAACAGCCTTTCTTTATTATTTCCTCGATTTTTTTAGAGAAATGTGAGCATGCATAGAGGAAATTTCTAAATGCCGCATTAAAAATAATTTAGATTAAAAACTGCAGTCCATTTAAAGCATCTATAAATGGACACTGAAAGAAAAGAAGATATGTGACACTTAGATTCGGTGGAAAACACAATGCAATAGTATTAACAGTGACAACAGCGACAGAGCAAACAGCGTCTAAGTTTTCTAAATGCAATTAGTGTAACAGAGTCTCATCCTTACTTCTCATTCCAAGAACTGCACTAACACAAATAAATGGATCTGAGAAGGAATTAAAAAACAGAAATGTTTTTCAGCATGGTTCTGCCTGTGCAGATAATCCTGCTCAAAACAGACTTTTTCTTAGAGATTACCTACAACAGCTCGATATTGGTTGGTTTTAAAACAATATTAAAATTATAACTAATATATAAATTAAGTTTTAAAGTGAAATTATTAATTAAAACTGTTACTTTGAACAAAAACCTTGCATTTAAAAGCCATACAAAAATATAACCAGATTCTGATATTTGTGATTTCAAAATGTATCGTTATATATAAAGTACAACTTATAATAACGATCTTTCTTTAATGTTGCCTCGATTTATTTTGAAAAATATGAGCATGCGTTGAGGATATTTATAAATGCCCCATTGTAATTTATGCAGAGTAAAAACTAAAATTTATTCAAAGCATCTATAAATGAATAATGGCAGAGAAGAAGAAATAGAACGTTTAGATTCGGTGGTAAACACAATGCAATAGCATTAACAGTGACAGCAGCGACATAGCAAACAGTGCCTATGCTTTTCTAATGCAATTAATGTAATAGAAATCATTCTTACATGTCGTTCCTAGAAGCACACTAACATAAGCGAATGGATCTGAGAAAAATTAAAATAAAAAAGGGAAAATCAACCTCTGAAGTTTAGGCACCTTCAAAAAAAAATTTTTTTTCAGGATGAAGATACGCAAAACAGCTCGATATTCCTTAGTTTTAAAACAATATTAAAGATCATAAAAAATTATAAAAATTAAATATTAAACTAAAATTATCAAATAAAGCTCTTACTTTTTCGAAAAAAACAAACAAACTTGCATTTAAAAGCACTGCAAATATATAACAATATGCTGATATTTGGGATTTCAAAATGTATTATTATATATAAAGTACAATTTATAATAGCAATCTTTCTTTATTATTGTTTCGATTTTATTTTGAAGAAATATGGGCATAAGCAAGGAAATTTCTAAATGTCACATTGTAAATTATCCAGAGTAAAAACTGCATTCTATTCAAATCATCTGCAAATGAATACTGGAAGGGAAGAAGAAATGAGATGTTTAGATTCGCTGGAAACACAATGCAAATAGTATTAACAGTGACAGCAGCGACAGAGCAAAAAGTATCTAAATGCAGTTAGTGTCACATAGCATCATTTTTATTTATATTTCCCACAAATGTACTAACACAAACAAATCGATCTGAGAAGGAATTAAAAAATGGAAAATTAACTGTTACTTCCCCTTCAGCTAAACCTGTTTTAAAAAGACTTTTTTTTAAGTTGGGGGATTACTACAGCAGCTCGATATTGCTTATTTTAAAACGATTTTAAAAAGAATTTCGTAGGTATAAATATTTATCTATAAATATATATACCTACTAATATTTTTGTAATGATAAATCAAGAAATGAAACTTTCAGATAGAATTGAAAACACGATAAAATAGGATGAACAGTGATAGCAGGGACAGAGTGAACAGCGCCTAATTTTTCTAAATGCAATTAATGTAGCAGAGCATCATTCTTACTTGTCGTTCCCAGAAACACACTAATACAAACAAATGGTTCTAAGATGGAATTACAAATAAGAAACTGAAAATTATAGTGAGTAAAGCAAAGCTACCTTCTTCAAACAGTCTCTGTTTTAAGCATACATATCATTAAAATAAATCAATATTTAAAAAAATATATCAATGTTTTGTATTTATAATATTATAACCCTTTTTTAGATACTGTTGAACCATGGTTATCCTAAAAGAATTCGAAAGAAACTAATTTCATATACAGAGTCTGCATAGAATTGTATGCATAAACCAAAATACATTTTATCTGTCAACAAATGTCAACTCTGCATATATCAGCCGTACAAAAGGTGTCGAATTTTCTGTACACAAAAATCCTTTACTAAAAGATTCTTTAGAGGACCAGTGGTCGTTAATAACTTTATCTATATTAAATGCGTATATCTTTATATTTTAATAAACATTTAAGAACTAAAAAAGTCATATTCTTTTTTTTTACATTTTTAAGTATTTTTATATGGTGAACACGACGTTTCAAAGATATACTTAAAAAATTATTTTAATATTTCCTTTATTTTTAGTTTTATTTTTTATTTATTTATTTTTTTAATTAAATTTCTTCAATACTTAATTCTTCTTGCGAGAAATTCAGATATGACTTTTGAAAAATTCTGAAATAACATTTTGAAAATTTCGGTTTATTGATATCTTAGATTTAAAAAGCGAATCATTCATATTTAGAAAGAACGTGAACTGTAAGAAATGAAACGATTATACTTGGATAGATTTAATGATAGAGCCAACATTTACCAACGAAGATTCTTGTTTGCAGTGTCCGTCATATATACTTAACATCTTGTTATTTGAAGCAGAACATTTAAAGCATATTTTCTAATCCAAATAACAGTTGATGCAATGATAACGCATTCGAAATTCATGTATGAACTTTGTGCTATCCTTTTAACATCTAAGATGGCTTTTATGTTTGGTATGTTAAAGCATATATCTTCTTTAATAATAAAGAGATAAGTTTGTGAGCGTGCCTGAGATTTTCTGAAAATGCCGCTGCACGTAGAATTACATAATTTGGTGGGAAGGTACCTTTACACATCACGTTTTGCGCTTCGAAGCCCGATTTTCATTTTTTATTTATTCAATTTTTTTTTTGTCAATTTTTAACATTCTTTCTATATTTCAAGCCGATTTTTCCACATTAGTGAAAAGTAAATGGTTTCATTCTTTTAACCCAACATAGTAAATTTAGTTTTCTTTCCAATAAAGTTTATTCGGAATTCTTGTAGCGAATTTTACATTTATAGCTTTTTTTTTTATTTTGCAGCTATTTTTTGACATTGATAAAAGGAAAATTGTTTCATACTTTTAGCGTAATTAACTAAATTTTTTCTGCTACGACTCTGAATTTTGCCGATCTTTAATGCGATTTTAAATGCAATTTCCAAAGTAATTTTTAAAGATTTTTCGAAATTTTGCGCTGATGTGTTTACATTTTTGACAATATTATAGGTTTTTTATGCAACATGATTAACACGGACCCTGGAAACGCTAAGCGGGTCAGCCAATGTATGTATATTTTTGAACTTTTAAGTACTAAAAAAATCATAATTTATATATATATATAAATATTCCTATACGGTGAACATGACGTTATGAAAATATACAGAAAAATTACTTTAATATCTCCTTTTTTTTCTTTTATACTTAATTCTTCTTGCGAGAAATCTAGATATGATTTTCAAGAAATTCTGAAATAACATATTTGAGTTTGTTGCTCAAAAAGTTGTCAACAGATTTAAAAAGCGAATAATTCAGCTTTTTACAATCTTTTTACAAACAATCTGAACTGTAAGAGACGAAATATTAGTCCTTCGATAGATTTAATGGTAGATTTAATGATAGGGCAAACATTAACAGTCTAAGTTTCTTGTTTGCAGTTACAGTAACGGCATATATTTTTAACATCTTGGTGTCTGAAGCAAAATAAAAAAAACATATTTTCTAATCCAAATAAAAAAAAATCAAACTGTATAGTTGATATGATAAGAGCGCTTTCGAAATTCGGGTATCAACTTTGTAGCATTAATGTAAAACCTAGAATATTTTCTTTTTATGTTTGAAAAAATATCTATATATTTTTACGAACTTTTAAGTGCTAAAAAATAAAAAATACATATATATTGTTTAAATATTGTGATATGGTAAACACGAGACGTTCCGAGATAATATTTATACAATTTATTTTAATATTTCATTTTAAAAAATATCTTCAACACCTAATTCTTCTTGCGAAAAATTCAAATATGATTTTTGATAAATTCCCAAATAACATATTTTAGCTTTTTATTTTTGTCAGATTTAAAAAGCAAATCATTCAGGTTTGCAAAAAATCTAAACTGTGAAAAACGAATACATCTACTTAGATAGATTTAATACTGATTTAATGGAAGAGCAAGCACTAACTGGCTAAGTTCCTGACTTTTAGTTTCAGTCACGGCATATATTTTTTAATATCTTGATATCTAAAGCAAAATACCTAAAATAATAAATAAAATGGAGGCAAAATATAGTAATAGATGGAAATTGGATTAGTTTAATTGTTATTTGTTTATTGTAAAGAATTGGTTAAATAATGTATCAAGATATAGAAGTAACATAAAAAAGCTTAAATATATATTATTCCCTTACATTCTAAAAGTGAGTTTTACTGATTACTATTGTCCCGCATAGATGGGTGCTCCACAGCTCTAGACACCAGTATTTTAAACTAATTTTCTTCGCCTTATCTATTGGAAGAATAATCTGTGATAAAAGATGGAAAAATAAATTGTAAGATATTAGAGGTGTCCAAAGAATTTGGCTTTCGAATTTACGAGGAACACATGTCAACAGTAATTGTGAATAAGTGACACTTCTCTAGTGCAAAAGGATAACCATTTGCATTTTTGAACACAAGTTCCTACGCAAATCTTGTTTCTCATGATATGATGAACAAGCAAGATTAATTTTTAAACAAATTTTTGAGATACCCAGTATATATATATATATATATATGCTAAAATAAAATACAAACTCTCGAGAAAAAGCAAACGTAGAACGCTGATTAACCGAACACGACGGAACCGACCATACTTCGGATGAATGGACAGTCAATTTAAAGCTTGTGTTTTTAAGTGATGTGTAATATTTTTGTCTCATTTAATTTTTACTGATATCAATAACTGACATTATGAATTTATTTTTCAACATTTTAATACTTTACTGATAAAAAATACTAACATTTAAATCAAAATGAATAAAAAAATAAGTAAAAAAAGAAAAGAAAAATACATATCATCTTTAGAACAGGGAATTTTAAATGATACAAAACAAAAATATTAAAAAAAATGTTAATCATATTTTTTTCATACTTAAATTCTCAGTTTATAAAGCGAAACAAAGAGTAAAAACTTATTATACAATAGTTCTCCAACTCTTGATCATTTGGAGCATTCAATAAACCGAAAATGAAAAAAAATTATCAAACTTTTCCCACTTATTCTTTTTGTCTTGAAGAAATGATTCTTCTTTCGCAATAATCAAATATTACTTTCAAGAAATTTTCAAATGACATACTTCAACTCATTCATATGTCAGATAAAAATATGTGTATTTCAGCGTTTTAAAGAATATAATTTGTACAAAATTGGAGAAATACAATTTTTCGATATGGACGGAAATAGAATTAGCCGTAAAACTAGATAAAACAAACAGTGATTGAGATTGTAAAAATTGACATACTTCAACTCATTCATATTTCAGATAAAAATATGTGTATTTCAGCGTTTTAAAGAATGTCATTTCTAAAAAATTGGAGAAATAGAATTTTTCGATATGGACGGCAATAGAATTAGCCGTAAAACTAGATAAAACAAGCACTGATTGAGATTGTCAAAGTGACATACTTCAACACATTCATATGTCAGATAAAAATATGAGTATTTCATCGTTTTAAAGAATTTAATTTGTATAAAAATTGGAGAAATAGAATTTTCCGATATAGACGGAAATAGAATTAACCGTAAAACTAGATAAAACACAGAGTGGCGAGTGGTCAGGGAAAACCGGGAAAAACACAGTCAAGAAAAGAGGAAATTACCAGTATTTTCTTACAGAAAATACTTCAAATAATATAAGGAGATTATATAAACTGAATTTATTTTTAACAAAATACTGATATTTATCATCTATATTGACTGTGTTTTTATCTAACCACTCGCCACCCTGAAACATACACTGATTGAGATTGTCAAAATGAAGTTTTTTTAACGGGATATATAATTCCTTCAGTGATATTATACACAAAAATGATAAAAAAGTAAACTGAGACAAATAAAAAAATGAGAGAGATCAGATATGATGTTACAGTGAATTTTAAGATTTTGCATCAGTTATATATGATATTAATAAAATAATGCTTCAAATATACAACAAAGTATGAAAGAATAAACTTAATTTAATCCTTTTCAGAATTTTCGGGAGATTAATGTAAATTTTAGAGTCACCAAAATACATAGATAAATTTAAAAAAAATGTATATTATAATTCATCAGACATATAAATAAAAAAATTACTTGTACAATTTAAAATCCAAGCATTTCGGGCTGCGTTTTAGTCTTTTATCCGTGATACTCAGGAATACCGATCATAGACAAGATTTTGAAAATGCACTAATATTAAAATACTAATAATATGAAATTGATACCAGTGGTGAAAAAAGTATTTTTAATAAAATAATTTTTTGTTTCATTTGTTGTTTGGTATGCAAAATATCCGATATAAATATGCAAATTACATATAAAAAATTATTTTTCTTCTAATAAAATAAAATAAATAAAAAATTTGGATTATGAAGCAAACATGTTTTGTTAAAAGTTGTAGTATAAAATAATTAAATTGTATATTATTTAAAGCAAGCTATAACCATACAAAATTACATCGGTATTTATTTTTTCGGAGCATTTGTAATTTTATAAATACGTATCACTTTTAATCGTCGTCTAGCCCGTTCGTTATATTGTATTAGAAAAAATACTGAACAAAACAATACATATTAAAAACAATACACATGGAAAAAATTACTTGCTTTTATATGAAATGCATTTATCTGTAAGATGGGAAATCTTCGATGATACAAAATCAATGTATTCAAAAAATATTAAGCATATTTTTCAATACATAAATTGTACTGCTATGAAGCAAAACAAAGGCTTAAAAATTATTATGCAATCGTACTAGAAATCTCGATCATTTGCAGTATTCAAGAATCCAAAAAAGAAAAATGAATTATCATACATATCCCACATCTTCTCTCTATCATGAACAAATGATTCTTCTTTCGTAATACTTAAATATAACTTTCAAGAAATTTTTAAATGACGTATTTCAACTTATTGATATGTCAGAATTATTATTTTTAAAGAGTCTTTCCGCATTCTAAAGGTTTTGAATAGTAAAAAATGGAGGAAAGGAATATTTCATTTCAAATGGAAGCAGAATTAACAGCTGCCATAAAGCTAGATAAAACATAAACTGATTCAAATTGTCAAATGTAATTTCTGTAATTAATGGAATAAAAACGGATACAAAGAAAGAAAACAAAGATATCAGATATAATATTATACTGAATTTTGTGATTTTTTATCAATATATATGATATTATATATTTATATATATATGATATTAAATAAATATATGTATATCAATACTATAATTCATGAGACATATAAATGAAATATACATATAAATATACAATTAAAATGAAAATATTTCACGCAATGTTTTAGTCCTTTACCAGTTTTATAACATTTATGGATACTGATTTCATAAATATGACAGTTATCAGATTGAGTTGTAATAACGTTAAACGTAGAGATTTTCTTGAAAGTTGGTTTACCTGTAAGCAACTTTCACTGAATAATGAATCCTGTGCAGTTCTACCTGAATGCACAGCATTGCTTTGATATGGTTTTTTATCTTTATACTTCTTGTTGTTATTTTAACTGTTAAAAGTTATTGTCTGTAAATATGATATGTAATTCTCTGCTCACTTAATATTATTGCACTGATACTTACATAAGATCTTAAACAATGCATTGTTTAGCTATTTTAATGGTATGGCAGTGGGGGACCGTATAAAAATTTAATTTTGGAAATTAATGTAAATTCTTTGATCTAAATTACTTAAAAACAATTATTTATCTTTTTAAAAACATATTTGCAGTTAGAATTACATATCTATGACTAACGGTTGAAAAACTAATCATTGGCCACCTTCCATAGTGGACACACTGTATATATATATATATATATATATATACCATTATATGTAATACAATACCATTAACCAAATTAAAACAAGGAAAAAATGAATTAAATGGAGTATATTTGAAATTTGCAAATAAAGTGGATTCATTAGGCACACAAATATTTTGGAACTACAAATAAAGGGCGTGGTGTAATCTCTGTATTAGCTCTGAAAAAAGCCATATAATATTTGATTCAACCAATACAGATAAATGCATAATAAAACGGATAAAATATTAAAAAAATCATAAACGCAAGATAAAATTGGATATAATGTCCTTAACATTCCTAACACTATAGATATCTTACAAATGATGTAACAAAAAATGGACTGTCATGATTACAAGCAATTGCTTCTATAAAAAATGTATTCCAAATATTGTAGAAGGAAGTATAGAAAATAAATTTTTAATATCATACAAGATATTTAAGATACAAGTGCCCTCTATAGTAATATCAAATTATCCTATTGTCCTATAGAACATTTTAGTGTTGCCATCTCCAGAGAAATTAGTAAAAGAAAAGAAATATTAAAAAATTATGTTTCTTTTCATTTATTTATTATTCTTGTTATTATTATTTTAATACATTAATGAAATTAACTGTATAATTATTGAAAAATGTCTTATACATATTCTGACAGTAAATAGATAAATGTAATTGAAATGTCCTATTAAATGAAAAATAACATGAAATAAATATTCGTGTGCGTATATAAAAGGGAGATTAAAATAGTTGAGAATTTCGTACAATTTTTTTTTAATACCCGGATCAATAACAGGCAGAGTGGCAATTTTGCAGTTCATGGTAAATGTGTGAGGTGATCAGCTTTCCCATTATCGATGTTCGATGCTAGAGCGACCATTAAGTTTACGTGCAGATTGAGGGAATCTTCTTCAGAAACGTTGTTAATCTTACAAACAGGAGGCGAATATACTAAGCATGATAATTTTTGAATCTTCAACAAAATCAAAACAGACCTCAATGTAATCATTTTTACATCATAGAATACATCAAAACCAATGCGACGATTCAACTTGGGAAGCCATCAAAACAGAAATTTCATTGTTGTTTCCATCAAAGGTTTCAGCGATGGAATACATGGTGTATTTCTAAAGATACCTACTTAGTATGTGATAAAGTAATTGTGTACATAAATTGGAGAAATAAAAATATATAACCAAATTCCGGGATATTTTTTACCCCCCGTCGTATATGCCTACATTCTATATTTAATATAATTTTGAAAAAAAATCGGAATAATCTATAAATGAAATGAATTAAAAATATTATGAATATTAAAAATAATACAAGAGATAAAATAAAAGAGAAAAAAAACTAATGTAAAAGAAAGCTTCTTCACGTTTTTCATATCAAATAAATAAATAAATAAAAATAAAATATACTAATTATGGTTCTCGGTAAATAAATTCTTAATTTATGAAGAAAAAAAACGTTAAAAGGAATTATACACTAACAATACAAATTTCGATAAAGAAAAATGAACCGTCATACATATCCTACTACTTTTCTTCGACTTCAACAAATGTTAACGACACTTCTTTAGTAATAGTCATATATGGAATTCAAGAAATTATTCTTAAATGACATTTTTCAACTTATTGATGTGTCAGAACACAAAACAGGAGTCATTCAACGTTTGAAAGAATGTGAACTTTGAGAAATGGGGAAAATCGAATATATCCTTCTAAACGGAAATGCTTTACACTAGACTTAAAAGTTGCTTTTACACTAGAGCAAACATTAACTGTCTGAAAATCTAGAATGCAGTTACAGTAACGGAGATTATTTTTTCTTTCGTGGTGTAAATGGAAATATTGAATGTGATAAAGCATGTGCAGAAAAATAACAAAATACAGAATTCGGAAATCGTATTTACTTCAGTTAAACATTTTCCTATGATTTATAAGTTTGCAAAGGACAATGCTGAAAAAAAAAAAAATTATGAACGAGTGGTAATGGGGCAATTGAAGTAGGGATGTGTAGTAATCATTTTGCCCAATGTTCATGTTCGAGGAAATAAGAGCGGTAATTAAGTTTACATGCAGATTGAGGGAATCTGCTTCAGATACGTTGCTAATTTTACAATCTGAAGATGAAAGAATACGCTAAGCATGATAATTCTTGAATTGTCATCAAGATCAAAATTAGCTTCAAAGGTAATCATTTTGACACCGTAGAATACATCAAAACCAATACGACGATTCAACTTGGGAAGCCATCAAAACAGAACTTTCGTTGTTGTTTCCATCAAAGTTTTCAGCAATGGAGTACATTGTGCGTTTTTTAAAAAAACCTACTTTGTACGTAATTAAGTAAATATGTACATAAATTGGAGAATTAAAAAATTACAACCGAATTCTGGGGTAATTTTTACCACCCGTCGTATATATTAATATTTAACATTTTGTATTTAATATAATTAAAAAAAAAACTTTGAACATTTTAGAAAGGAAATATATTAAAAATATTATGAATATTATGAATATTGAAATTAGTACAAGAAAATAGAAAAAACAAATGATACAAAAGCTTTTTGATGTTTTTCATACTAAATAAATAATTAAATAAAAAATATACTAGTTATACACTATATTGCCATTGATTATTGGACACTTGCGATTTTAGACATTTTACTAAATATCTAGAAAAATACATGAGGAATCATCTCGAAACTCTTAGTGTATAAATATAATAGTATACGTCATACATCTTCGTGAAGATTTTTTACCGAAACGCCATAGGGGACCGTCAACAAATTAAGAAAGAATGAATATCTTTTGAATAACCCTGTCAAAACCAATCTAGCAAAATCGCTCAAACTCTAGATTATGATTGAATGCCTTATTGTAATACACTGTGTTCATTTTTATGCAAATAGCATGCACACTCGCAGAGTAATTAAGGTTTTTATAAAAATGGTCCCAAATTTTTCCAAGTTTTTCCATTATAATTTTCAGAGTTCTTAATATAAAATAATATTTTTTTCAGAAAATATGACAAGCAACATTGCACACAGTACCCTGTAATCAGAATTAAAAAATAATAAAAATTATATGAAAAATGAGTAGGTTTACTTTATAATTTTTTACTGCGCATGCTTCAAAGATATCAAAATTTCATTTGCATATTATGTTAGATAAATGTATAGAGCAACTTTTGTAAAAGTTTCAAAATCATAGCTTGAAAATTCTGAAAGTAATCGTCTATAGAAAAAGGACAAAATCCGTTGTTTCCAAAATGAAGCAAAAAAAAAGAGGGATTTTATCCAAATGCTGTAGTACATCCCATATTGTGTATTCTATATTGACACTAATCAATGAATATATGGATACAACCCCTCTTGTTTTTGCTTCATTTTGAGAATAACGGATTTTCGACTTATTCAATTAACGATTATTGTCAGAATTTTCAAGTTATGATTTTGTGACTTTCACAAAAGTTGCTCTATACATTTAGCTAACATAATATGCAAATGAAATTTTGATATCGTTGACGCATGCGCAGTAAAAAATTATTTCGTAAACCAACTCATTTTTTATACAATTTTCACTTTTTTTTAATTCTGATTACATGTTACTGTGTGCAATGTTGTTTGTCATATTTTCTGAAAAAAATAATATTTCATATTAAGAACTCTGAAAATTATAAGGAAAAAACTTGGAAAAATTTGGGATCATTTTTATAAAAACCTTAATTACTCTGCGAGTATGCATGCTATTTGCATAAAAATGAACAAGGCTTATTACAATAAGGCATTCAATCACAATCTAGAGTTTGAGCGCTTTTGCTACATTAGTTTTGACAGGGTTGTTCAAAAGATATTCATTCTTTTTTAATTTGTTGACGGTCCCCTTTGGAGTTTTTTGAAAAAATCTTCACGGAGATGTATGACTTATACTATTATATTTATACACTAAGAGTTTCGAGATGATTCCTCATGTATTTTTCTAGATATTTAGTAAAATGTCTAAAATCGCAAGTGTCCCATAATCAATGGCAATATAGTGTATTTCATGGCTATATAGAAAGGCTTAGTTTATGAAGCAAAACAACAGAAACAAAACAACTCAAAAATACGTTAAAAAGCATTATATATCACAGTACAAATCTCAATGAAGAAAAATTAACCGTCATACATATCCTACTACTTTTCTTCGACTTCAACGAATGATAATGGCATTTTTTTCAGTACTAGTCATACATGGTATTCAAGAAATTCTTCTTAAATGACATTTTTCAACTTATTGATATGTCAGAACACAAAACACGAGTCATTCAGCATTTGAAAGAATGTGAACTTTGAGAAATGGGAAAAATCGAATATTTCCTTCTAAAGGGAAATGCTTTACATTAGACTTAAAAGTTGCTTTTACACTAGAGCAAACATTAACTGTCTGAAAATCTAGAATGCAGTTACAGTAACGGAGATTATTTTTTCTTTCGTGGTGTAAATGGAAATATTGAATGTGATAAAGTATTATGTGCAACAAAATAACAAAATTTCGAATTAGGAAATCATATTTATTTTAGTTAAATTTTTCCCTATGATTTAAAGTTGCAAAGAAACAATGCTATGAAAAATTAAACTAAAAATGCAAAAAAGGAATGTAAATGAATAATTAAATATGTATTGTAAATAAAAAATGGGTGATATTTTTTTTAAAGATGCGAAATCAAAATGAACAAAAAAAATGCAGTTTTCCATTAAACAAAGTTACCACGGAGTAATGCACAATTGATATTCATTGTTATAAAATCTTGATGGAATGATCCAATAACTTGCATCGTTTTATAAAACAAATAATAATTTAAAATAATGCATCCAGATTATGAAGTTTTTGACTAAAATTTAAGTTCTGAAGTCATCTCAACTTCTCTTTATTAACCACGCGAAAGGTGACAGATATCGCCATAATACATAGTATGACCAGATATCGACATAATAAGAGAAAGGCATATAGACATGAAAACTAAGCTAACGACAAGAGGGGGGAGTGGTTTAAAGAGAATGAATCCCACACCTGATAATGAAGTGTTTTCGAAGTAAAAAGTCTAGCGTGAGGAAGTCGCCGGAGTCATTGAATTAATATTAAGTATTAAAATAATAAAAAGATTTTATTACAATCGAAAATAAAAACTACCTTCTCTTAGAAAAATATAGATTTAATAGCTAATAAAATTTATGAAGGAATTAAAAACATAGATTAAAACATTGAGATAATTATTAATATACGCGTTTGAAAATTAAAAGAAAATTAAATAGTAATAAATAGTAGATAATATTAATAAATATGAAATAGGGACTATGCTGAGAAAATTAGAATAATTTACATGAATATCGCCGAGAACAATTTTTATATATCATACATATATTCAATGTAAATACTTATTGAAAAATAAACATAATTAAATAAACGCATATAAAATAAGGTACCCTGGGGTAATAACGACACGTTAAGGTTCTACCAATTTTCACGGCTTAGTTTTAGATTGTATTTTTCAAACAAATATAGGATCTGATACAGCAACTCATTGACTATCTATATAAAATAAAATAATTTAACAGATATGCATTTATAAAATGTAATGACGTTTTTTCTTGACCAATGCTATTTGGCGTTAATACCCACCTATATGGGTAATAACGCCACGCAAACAAACTATAAAATAAGATGGAATAATGGCATGTAGATTGCACAATTCTAAAAATACAAACTCTACAGCTCTAGAAATTGACAAATTGCAATCTAAGCTATTGAAAATGTACAATTTTTTGTGACTCTGAAAGAAAAAGAAAGGTGTGGTGGTGGCGGGGGGAGGAGGCAAAAGAATATCAGATTTTAAGCTACGTTTTGCTTAAAAATGACCATTTAAATAGAATTATTAGAAACATTGCACGGATTATTTGAATCAGTATTTATATTCCCATGTATGCATTCTATGCGATAGAAAATATTGATTTTTTTGTGAAAGTAAAAGAAAAAGGAGTGAGGGGGAGCTTCAACAGAATATAACACCCTGTGTCTCTCTTTGCTTAGTCCCGCTTAAATATGATTATAAGAAACATTGCATGGTTTTAACCATTCATAATGTAATATTTTAATCATGTGAAATTTTATAATAACTAGAGTTATATGTAATAAAGATTTTTGTTAAACCTTAACTGCTGTTAGCGTCTCACATACCGCTGAGTTTTTCAAGTTTCAGAGTTTAACTTGCAATTTTTAGTTTAACTATAGATACCGGAAAAATTTTGTTTCATTTGGAGTCCTATTACTATCTCTAGAGACTTTTAAATAGCTTAATTTTATTTATAATAGTCCTGTATATAAGGTTCAATACAAAAAAATATTCTAAAAGTTAATTTAACATTTTATTCATCGTTAGATTAAGCGGTCTGACAGGTCGCTCACAGTAAGTTATGAGACAATTTTTGTCGCAGCAGTTAAGGGTTAATACTATTATAGTAATCTATTAAATAGTTTTTAACCCATAACTCCACACTAATGCGGATTCTCCAAACCTACAGTTAAATTGTCGACGTTTTAAAGAGCATGCTTTAATAAATTTTTAATAAATTGAATAAAATTTTTGATTAAAAAATATTATCCCAAAGAGACATCTTATTCAATTTTATACATAATTCATATGGTTATATATCATTATCTCTATAATAGCAACAAATTAACCTTTAACTGCTGTTAGCAATCTGACTGAACACTGTACCCCCTCCCCCCCCCAAAAAAAAAATAGCGTTTAACTTGTATTTTCCAGTTTAAATATAGTTACAACTGAAATTCTCTTTCGTTTGGAGTTATCCTAATATTGTTAGAAATATTTGAATAGATTAAATTTAATTAGAATTAATTCTGTACAAAAAAATTAGCGCAGGAACAGTATTCTATGATTTTTAATCATGGATCGCCTTTTAACCTTTAACTAATGTTACCGATCTCGTAGACCATTATTTTTATTTTAAATTTTTAGTTTAACTTGTAATTTTCAGTTTAACTGCAAACACTACCGAAATTTTGTTTCATTTGGAATTTTAGTACTATCACCAGAGACTAAATAGGTGAATATTAAGTATAATACTCTAGTATAAAAAGTTTAGTACAAAAACACAATCCTATGAGTTATTCCCGCCTTTTATTCATCTTTCAATTTTGCGGTCTCACAAACCGCATCTCATTCATACGTTACAATTTCTGTCACATCAGTTAAAGGTTAAATTTATAAAGTTTTGAAAAACCGAACGCTGAGAAAGCGGACAGTTAAAATTTCGAACTCAATTCAACAATTCAGTGGAAATTTAATAGAAACCTGATTTTGAAGATGTTCGAATTTGAATCTCGAAAACATTTTGATATAGTTTTATTTACAAGAGTTAAAAATTATTTTTTACATTAGTAAAAAATATATATATAATATAATAAAAAATAAAATAGAGAGATTATTTTTAAGTATTGGGCACCCCCCCTTAATCTTACCATTTCAACAATGATGATAATGCTGTCCCATATTAATATATAAACCCCCTTCGGATATAGTTCGGCCACTGTTGGGAATCAACCGGGGTAATAACGCCAAACCCTGGCGTTATTACCCCGGGATACTTATTGCGCAGTAAATCCTAAACTACAAATTATCTCGAGAAGATATCCAAAATCTTCTACAACAATTTGAAAGTACATGAAATACACTACAAATTTATGTAATAAACAAAGTATTTCCGGATAAAAAATAGTCTTGAGATCAAAAACCTTATCTCGCAAATTTTAGATCAAGCGTTAATTTTAGTTGCTTGTAAAAACAATAAGACCTAAAAATGAAACAAATTAACTTGAAGCTGTTTTTTGCGATTTATATGACTCAAAACCCTTCTGCGCAGAGCACATGGGTGTCATTTACCAGATTATTTCATAATTATGCAAAATATAAGCACTTGGCGTTATTACCCCGCCTGGCGTTATTACCCCAGGGTACCTTATAATAGGTAGATACAAATGAGGTCATCTAAGATATTTTTGTCAATTTAAGCAAGTATGATTTGCATAACATTTTATTTAATTACATGATATTCCGTATGTATATATATATATATATTATAGCATACCATGATTATAGCATAATCATATCATACCAAGATTCCTACAATATGCAATACATTTGATTCTCTACAGTTATTTAATTAAATATTGTATATACATATATATATATGTATATGTATATAATTTGAATGAAAACGTTGAAAGAAGTAAAGTATTAATTAATAATAAATAATAAATTAATACGAACAAAATTATAAAGCAGATTTTTAAAATAATGTTTTTATTTTTAATGTATTTTAAAACTGAGAATTGTTATGAGAAATAAAAATTTATTGTAATTTATATTTTGAAAATGCATTTAATTATAGTGAAAAATATTTAACAGTTGAAGTGTAATTTTTTTTCTAATAACACTGGATTAGAAATTAGTGAAAAATATATCATACTTACATATATAGGTACGCGTACAATACTTATATTTATTTAATTTATCTGTATATGATAATAGTTTTAAAGACAGTTGAAAAACTTTAAACAATGTCCTTTTTATTCACATTTTTGAAAAAGAAAATTTGTTAACAGAAACTTTTGCAAATGTTCTGATTTAATTCAATTATAATAATTTAAAACACAGAAAAAACACTTTTTTCTTAGCATTTAAAATGTCTCAAAAAAGTTACAAATTATTGTCTATTTTTAAAACATTTTAAAGAAAGAATAAAAAAATAATTAAAAAAATTATCGTAAATATGTATATAATGTTTATGATATGAAATAAACTTTATACTAGCAATAACTGCAAATGTTTTTTTTACACCCCAATATATATATATGTATGCGTCTGTGTCGTTATTCATGTAACACATCTGTGATATTACAACCTAAAGAGATTTATTTATTAATAAACAAATTGTAGATGAAAAAACTACATATTAAAAACTATCACATTATGATCTATAGTGAAATATATATATAGTATTAATAATATATAATAGTATTGATAATAGTACATGCCGTATAGAAGTAAATTATATAAAGTATATTGAAGTAAATTATTAAAATATATGCATACATATATATCAATATGTACATGTATGTATGTATGCTTATATTCCTGTAAAACAAAAAAATGAAGTTTATTTGATCTCGGCATTATCTAATCTTCATTTTGCTTAATAATTTGCATAATAAATTATCGTTTTAGCTCACAGGCTATCATAGCCTGAGAGCTTATGTGCCCATCCGTTCTGTATGTACGTTCGTACGTTCATGCGTAACGCGATAACGCATGATAAAAATATCCGATCCACTTGAAATTTTGTATGTAGGTATATCCTCACAAGGCGCTTCCTTGATTAGTTTTTGGAGTTCATTCGATATGTATAAGAGGGGGAGCGGGGGGCTCATGCCCCTCCCGTTAGTTGATATAAATGGGATTTTCATGCTGAATTAAGTTTTCGTTCAAAATTTAGATTAGGATCATTTTGATGAGGCGATTCCATGACTGTTATTAGGTGTTCATTGAATAAGTATAAATAAGGGGAACAGGGGTTCTAATGCCCCCCCCCCCTTAATTTATATAAGTGGGTTTTTCAAGCAGAATTTTCAGATTTCGTTCAAATCCCTGAATAGTTTTGGAAGTTTAATGGTTAGGTATAAAAGAGGGGGATAATTCCTTTTAAATTATATAAATGCTAAATTGGTTTCTATTAAGAATTATCTCTTTGCTCTGAATTTTGGATATAGATTTTTTATATGATAAAACATGTCTCTGATAGTATAGGAGGTTCAATGATTAAGTATAAAAAAAGAGGAAAGGGGAGAGCTGTTTCCCCTTCTTAATTTTTTTTCGAACGGAATTAACCCTTGAAAATATAAGGCTTTAATATACAATTAGTATTTGTAGCCTGTGAGCTCAATGTCATCAGTTTAACTGGGCGGTATTCTTTATTAATAATATACCTCGGAGAAAAAAAATAGCCCGTAATTGTAACAGATATTGTGAATCTCAATCAGTTAATCTTTAACTGCAACCGTTAATTCTATAATTCCGTGTCCATCCGGGAAGAAATATTCCATTTCTTCTTGTTCTTTTTTTTCTAGTTCATATTCTGTGACTAAATGACACATAATTTTTATTCTGGCACATACATGTGTTATATATTGAAAATGTATCTTTTAAAACTTTTTTGATAGTCATATCTCAAAAATTTTAGAAGAATTGTGTATTCAATAGGAAAAATAAAATAGGAGGCTATAGGAGATGTGCTTGATTTTTATTTATTTAGTTAATAGAATCATCCAAGTAATAAAAAGTAAATTATAATTATAAAATACATAAATTTTTATTTTTATTTTTAGCTATCAAAAACAATTTTAAATAACTTTATCTTAAATATTTTGATGATATATTCTTAAATTATAAACTATTTATCTTTATTTCTTATTAATGAAAGATGTCTGTGATATTTTTATATACACCCGTTCATTTCTTAATAGGAAGATATAAATTACTGTAGACGTAACAATGACTTTTGAAAAAACAATTGGAATTAAAGTGAATTGAACGAAATATATGTTTTTAAGAATAGGACAAGCCCTACAAAAGCAAAAGATGTAAACACTGATAAAATACACCCATTTAACATTCGTTTATCAATACCTGAAGGAAATACTCAAAAGAAGACTCAAAACAATTTATCTTGCTTGTACTATGTGAAGCCATATTTAGATTCATAGTTTCCGTATTAACACAATCGCCTTAGTAAGGATTATCAGATGACTGATAAACGATATCAACATTGAAACTTTATTTTCTTCTTAAACTAGGTCATCTGGTAGTTCTCTTCCCATTGAATAATATTTGAAATTATAAATGCATATTTTACGTTTAATTTTTACATGTTTTGGGAAATAAATGCACTTAAATACATTTTTAATGTATTTTTCAATTATCAGCCACCCATTGAAATGACATAATAATATTTATCATTAACATTTATGTAACTGCATGTTTTTTCTGGTTGAATCTGTTAAAAATACACCATAATTATGCCAAAATGACACAATTTATCGCATTTGACAAGTATTGAGTTTTAAGCTTATGAATACAACAGTCAGTTTAATTTTGCTAGAAATCATTCTCGCTTAACTATACCAATTGATTTGGGGTTTCTTTTTAAAAAAAATTCGTCTTTTTTAATATTTACAATTTAAAAGATTTTTTTAAGTTTCAGTTTTAGGTCTGCTAGACATGATTTTGTTTACTGTTTAATATTGCTTAATATCAACCTCGGTGGATATAATCTAACCAAAAAGTCTAATCCAAAAATCTAATCCAACCAACAATCTAATTCAAAAATTCGTCAAAATTTTGCTGAAATCTATGGCGCAATTTGGAATTCAAACTATAGAATATACTTATTTGAAAGCACAGAAAAAGCTTCACATTCTAAAAAAATATTTATGCACCAAAATATACATTCCCGGTCTATAATCATGTCTAATCACATTTTGGGCTACATAACTACACACATAAAGCTATTTTTCCCTATTAATTTACTATCACGTTGAATATTTTCTATGCAAAGTTCTCTAAAAAAATTCGAAGAAAAGATAAATCCACTTTTAAAGTAATCAGTTTTTCAAATATTTTATTTTAATCAAAAGATGATTTTTCATTAATATTCTACAACTATTTTTATATCTGAAAAAAAATCTAAAACTTGATTATACCTAACATGCAAAATAAAATAAACTTAGCTTCTTTTTAAACGGGAACTTCAACACACGTCGTATTTTTCTTTTGTGATTCTAGAAGAACGTATCTAATACTGCACATTCCTATATATTTTAATCTTTATTTCATTTTCTTCGTTTTTCTAAATTCCTTTTTCCTGAAACATTTCATTAAATGTATTAGAACAAAATGGTCTGCCCGTATGCTATTTGTTTGCATCGCGCTTACAATGCCAAGCGAAAAATGGCGAATTCAGAGAAAATCTAGATATTTTTCAACGGTGAATGTATGACCATCGGATTTTGTATTTGTATAAAAATGAAGTATGGGGTAACTATTTACTGAAGTTATGGTTAGAGGGATGTGTATTCCCAGAATTTCTGCTTTCTCTACCAAACATGTTTAATGTGAGTTTTTCATGTTTAATAGGATTGATTGTCCTGGTAGAAAAATTAAATTCACTGTCAATAAAATGGCCATATGGCTTGTGATATGTAATACACAAAGAACCCGTAACTATGAACCAAGAGTCCAAGAATCCATGCCTAAAAACTGGATTTTAGCGATTAACTCACAGATTTAATCTTTATGTTTAATGCACCCCAAATATTGAAAACATGGTGGATTGGGAGCAGGAAAATATAATGGTCAACCTATGAATCAGCAGCGAAAATCGGGTTTTTAAGCATTTTCTATCAAGATATGACTTGACAGACCGATTGCGTTTTTATGTGCGAATAGAGTTTCACTTAAGCTAAATTGTCATCTGTAAACTCTACGACATGATTGGCTGCGCTGCTGCCTCACAGTCTATATATCAAAATCAAGATGCATGAAAACTATTGTAATGCAATTGATGCTCAACGAAAACGTTAGAACAGACCATAATGACACGCTTAAAAATAAATGTCTCTTTCAAATATCTTATTTTCACAGAAAGATACATTTATTTAGTATTCTATAATTAAACTTTATAAAAATATTTTAAATTGAATCCTATATCACATAGAAAATAAAATAAATTGTCTTAAAAGATACTTCATATATGTAGGATTTTTCCTCCATTATTTGGAAGCAACGTATAAAATACTGATTAATTCTAATGTAATTTCAATCCTAATTATATTTTCTTGAAAATTCTAAATCTATTTTTCAAGTAAAATTTCAATAAATTTATAAAAAAACGGTTGTTCGCTTTTAGCGTTTTAAGAATGTATGGTAAAAAAGAAGTTCATTGTTCATGACAAAGTTCATGACGAAGTTCATTTTAGAACGACAATAAATTCTTTGACAAACGAACACACACATCTATGTATGTATTTAATTTTGGAAATAAGTGTCAACCACTGGTTGATTTTGCGACAAATATTGGTCTTTCAAAATAGATTTAGTGTCAGTTACAAGAGCTATTGACGATATTTCTGACAAAAACTAATTAGGCACTATGTACAACTAGGTATATACACACACACATATATATATATACAGAGAGAGAGAGATTTCAATGATGGAAAGCTTGACCAATGGTCTTTGTACAATGGCTTGTAAAAATGAATGATGAAGAAAAGATATGCTAAAGTCATACCCATTACACTGTTAAAAAAATTCTGAAATTCACGAAACGTTTTTTCCTGAATTTCACAGAAAAGCTCCCTTTTAACAACTAAAGGGTATTTTCCGTTACAAATCACAAAGTTCCATCATATTTCCTGAAAAAAAACGAAACGGATGGAAATAAAAACAAGAAACGGAGACACTCCGTTGTGTGGGGAGCTCTATGGCCGAGTGGTCAAGGCACCACACCACTAATCGCCTGAGAGCGCAGATTGTGGGTTCGAGTCCGATTGGCGCCATGAAATAATGAAACATAAAATATTCCTTTTAAATTACATTTTTCTGTTTATTTTTCTATTTTTTTCTTATTAAAATCTTTTAATTTATTAGCCGAAAAATAAATAAATAAAGAAATTAATAGTGTACGACAATTTCAAAAAAAAAAGTCTATATATATATATATATATATTGTACAAAAATTGTTAATAAAAAAATTTTTATTAAAAAAAAACAGTGGTTTCAAACAGTGATTTTTTTTAATTTAAACTATTTAAAAAATTAAAAATGATTTTAAAAAATAATAAGTATTATGCATCAGTCTAAAATAATCCGTTTACAAACATTCTAAGGAATATATTTGAAAAGAAATCTTTAAAAAGCACAACACATTTTCCCACTAACTCATAAAAGACATACTTTGTACCGTTTAGCATCAGCAACTTTAGCTCAGTTCGTAAGAATTTGTTCCGCAATCTGAAGGTCCCGAGTTCGGTCCTGAGGACGGCGTGAACTAAATTATCCAAAATAGCAATTAAGTAAAATAACATAGCAGCTTAAAATAACTCGGTGATTTCGAATTCTTTGAAGATTAATCGGTAAATCCTTTTTAAAAATTATATTAAAATATTACTATTATAAATCAAACTTTGTAACGGAAAGTTACTGATTCTTATTTCGGAGTTTTCCCTTCTTGTATTTCCCACAACGAAAAATCTACTAAAGGAACGGTAAAAGTTCGGCTACATTGCTGCCGGTAGTTTCACCTGGAATTCACAGATTTATTTTTAACAGTGTATAATTAAATAAAACTTTTATAATTGAAGAAAATACTTAGGTGATAGAATGCATCATCTTAAACTTGTAAAAAATAATTTAAAACATTGGAGATAAAAAAAAAACTACACCTTAATGACCCAAAGTTAATTTTTTCAAATGTGGAATAAACAGAAATTTACTGATTTCTTTTTTTGCATAATTGCAAATTTGCAATTTTTAATTGCATATTTTATAATACAGTAAACAAACTTACCTTTGTAAAAACGTTGCACTTTTATAATGATAACGAAGTTCATTTTAGAACGACGATAAATTCTTTGACAAACGAACACACACACCTATATATGTATTTAATTTCGGAAATAAGTGTCAAATACTGGTTTCTTTTGCGACAAATATTGGTCTTTCAAAATAGGTTTAGTGTCAGTTACAAGAGCTATTGGGGATATTTATGATAAAACCTAATTTTTAATAAGACAATGTTCTGTCGAACGGGGACTACTTTGGTCTTTGCGATATTACTTTTTTTCCATCACAGCAAAAGAAAGTGTTCATTATTTGTGTTAAACAAACAATACAAGACAATTTGTAAATTTTGTCCTTGAAAATTATTTTGTACCTGAGTTATATATATATATATATATATATATATATATATATATATATATATATGTAATAAAAAAAATTGGGCCATTTTGTTGTCTCTTAGCTTCAATTCTAAATTTGTGGAACATATTTCAATCTTAGTTTCATAATGTATTAACTTGTAACAGCTAAAATTCTTTTTCTTATTTTATTTATTAATAAATGATTGCTTGCTTCTCAAAAAGGCGGGAGGTATTTCGTAAACTTTTTACTTTCTGGAATATTCCCGGGATTTTAATTTTATTTTTTATTTAACATCGCGTGACCGGTATTAATGCGTGTTGTTAAAGGGCTTGTTATTTGCGAGGAAAAATATAGATCCTGCCGAAGACACGCCTGCTAAGACCTGCTAAGAACTGATCATTTTTTTTTACGTCGAGACTCGAGTTAATCCTAATTTGATTTTTAAAAAGTTTGACGCGGAGTAGGAGGGAGCTAGTTTTGTCGTGAAAATGTTATTTTTCATTTGGTATTAGAGGAGCGTTAGAATGCAATTGCCCTTTAAACTATCAAGACGCCCGTTTCATTTCCCCGCTGAATTAGAATATCTGATGATGTGGACTGGATAACGAAAGTTGTAGTGTCGATGTGTGCTAAAATGATTGCGGGGAAGAGCTTACCTATTTTATGAGTTCATCAATAAAGAACTTGAAGACTGGTGGTGTTTGTTTTTATAATGGGGAAATACCCCAATGAAATTCTTCCACTGCTCGCCAACTGTCGGAGCGACTACTCTGCTCGTGCTGCAGCGGATTCCTATGCAACATAGTTGTGCCGTCGAATTATATATTTATTACATTAGCCCGCAGGATAAATGAGCCGGCGTGCATCTCTGGAGAAATATTAAACTAGTATGGTTTGCCAACTGCAGACTGTTTTTGTCAGAGAAATCTGTTAATCACAGCGATGAGTGTGTGCTCGCCATGTTCTAGGAAGAAATGTGTTTGTCTTTCACTTCCCGTTCCAACTTCATCAAGAGAACTGCGCGAGCCATTTTCGTCGAGTTTAAAATTAATTTGTTGGAATTTCTGCTTTTGTTTGATCTTCCCTTAAATAAGCCTGGTTCATCAAGGTGGGGGTACTGGTGTTGAAGGAAATGCTATCGATTAAAAAAAAATTCCTCAAAATAATAATAACAATAATAATCTGAAGACACATTTTTTATTTTAATTGTTTTTTCGTGCATTTCGAAGGATAAATTTCGGAGCATTTTGAATGAATTTCCAACTTGTGTTTTTGTTTTTCAGGTGAAAATTGGATATTTGTACGGGTTATACATTTATTGTGTCGTATTTAAAAAGTGCTTTATTTTTTGTTTATCTTAATAAATTTTAGATATTTGAACAAGCTCGATATCAAGGTGTATGTAAGTTATCATTTATTATTTATCTTATTTTGTTATTGTTTACGAAATTTTAATAACAATCTCGTTATTTAAATTCTTGATTTTTTTTTATTTTTAATACAGATACTAAAAAGTAAATTTGTTCGTCATTTATATTAATTGAAATTTTCTGCGGATAGAAAATTTACTTAAGTTTAAAAAATGTTCAGAGTACTAAAAAGAGAAAATTATTTTTGTTCTTAAAATTATTTGTTGTGTATTTCCTATGTATGGAAAACCGTGATATTTATTCATTACTTATTTATTTATTTCACATGAATTTAAAGAGAACAAACATTCCTAATATAGCAAAGGAAGAGTTGATTTATTTATTATTTATTTATTATTTATTATTGTTATTTTTATTTATTTGGAGTATAGTAATTGAATTTCACTAATTGAAGTGTAGCATTTAAATATTTTCCGTATGAATTATCCCTCTTTCATGTTATTAAGATCCGGATTAGTAAAGGAAGAAAAAGTGTCAGAAAATAAACTTGATATTGTACCTTGTGATTTTGAGTCAGGAATGGATATTTTTAAGTGGTTTAAACACTTTGATAATGAGTGTTTTGGAGGAAAAGAAGATAATGAGTGGAAAATACACATTATTTCAAAATATTTAAAGGGGGAAGCGCTAAAAGCTTATATAAATGATTGTTTGGATTGTGCTACTTATGAGGAAATTGTTGAGATTTTAACAGAAAAATTCATTCAGATTAGAATTCCAAAATTTTCTCAGTTTACCTCCTTAAAGTAAAATGATCTAGGTGATTTGGATTCTTATTTTAGAAAGAAAGTTGAGATTGGAATACAACTTCAGCTTGGGGAAAATTTAATTATCCAAGGATTAACTGATGGACTTAAGCCGGAGTATCAAAATTGTTTAATGGTTAACCATCCTTCTAATATTCGTGAATGGTTTCGCATTGCGAAACAATTAGCTGCGATTCCACCTCACAACCCTAGTAACAACAACAGAAATTTTGCACAATCCCAATCCTCAGCCCATACATTGGACTCAACCCACTCCAAAAAAACCAACCCAAAATTTAATCCTAGATTTTTCACTCCTAGAATGAATACGACTCATTATCAAAATAACTACCAAAGTCATCCGTGCAGAATATGTTTAAACAGAGGTATACAAAATGCTTTTCATTGGGAGAGGAGTTGTATATTTAACACAAGTTCCTTGCAATCTCAAACTCCTGCTCATATACAACCACCTCCTACTAATAATATTTGACAATTATTTATTCCTGGATATGTGGACAATAAAAAAGTGTATTGTGTGGTTGACAGTGGATCAACTGTCTCAATTTTACCTCTCAAATTTGTTCGATATTTAAATGGTAATTTACATAATGTTACCCCTATTACTATAAGACAGACACAAGGAACTCTTACAATTAATAAATCTTGTCAGTTATGTATTAAATTTGGTAATATAAAGAGGTATGTTAATTTTTTAGTAAGTCAGATAAATTTGGACTATGCTATTTTAGGTTTACCTGATTGTGCCAAATTTAAATTGAACATTGATTGTGCAAAAAGCTAGGTGCTATAAGACAATATTACGTTAAACCAACATGTCAACATATCCAGTGATAATTTAGAATTACTTCATTTTGATTTAATAAAAAATTATACTACTGTGCAACCCGATTATGGAAATACCATAACTCCTCAATCCTTGCCGCGAACTAATAATGATGATTATAATCTATTGGGGGATCTGAATGCTATTCAAAATAAAAATGTAAGAGAACTTTTAACGGATTATTTAGATATTTTTGCCAAAAATAAATATGATGTAGGGAGAATTAATATTGAAACTCAGCGTATTTATCTTAAATCTGACCTACCAATATCTTTGAGGCTTTATCGTACATCCACTGCTGATGAAAAAGAAATATCTCGGCAAATCCAATCCTTATTAGCTGCTGGGTTAATTAAAGAAAGTTATAGCCCACATTTTTCCCCAGTTACGTTAGTAAATAAACGAGATGAAGGCAAAAAAAAACCGAATGTGTATTGATTACCGAAAATTAAATTCTATTATGAAAAATGACGCTGATCCTTTGCCCCGAATAGATGAAATTTTAGACAAATTAAGTGGTGCCCAATATTTCTCTACACTAGATTTAGCCTCAGGCTATTGGCACATACCTATTCACCCAGCAGATTCCGAAATGTTAGCCTTTAATACTAATTGTGGGCTCTGGGAATTGAATGTTCTACCCTTTGGTGTAAAGGTAGGCCCCCCAATTTTCAATAGGACAATTAGAAGAATTCTTACAAAATTAAAAAAGACTGCTTGTTAGAATTTTGATGATATAATTATTTTTTCTAAATCAATAGATGAACATATACAGCATCTCATTCAAATTTTTGATTTATGCCGAATAGAAAATATTAAATTTAAATTATCTAAATGTACTTTTGCTCAAAAACAAATCAATTTTCTAGAGTATGAAATCCAAAATGGAACTTTAACTCCAGCTAATACTAATATAGAAACAATTAAAAAACTAAAACCCCCTACTAATATTAAAGAATTACAAAGATTTCTTGGTTCTATAAATGTGTATCATAAATTTATTGACAAATATGCTGAAATTAGACACCCCCTAAATAAATTACTTAAGAAAGATACTATTTGGAAATGAAATTCTGAATGTCAAAACTCTTTTCAAAAGTAAAAGATGCCCTCGTTGCTAAACCAATTTTAAAGATTTATGACCCAAAATTACCCCTACACATGTTTGTTGACGCTTCTCAGGTTGCGGTAGGTGCAGTTCTTAAACAACCCGACCATAATAACTTTTTACATCCGATTGCTTATTTTTCTAGAGGATTGAGAAGTTATGAGAAAAATTATTTCATTACCGAATTAGAGTGTCTTGCTATCATTGATACCTTAGATAAATTTTATCATTACTTTCACGGTGTACAATTTACCATCCATACTGATCATGCATCTCTTGTTTGTTTAAAAAATGTCAAACATTTAAGAGGTCGATTATTTAGATGGTCATTGAAGTTAACTATGTTCGATTACAAAATAGAGTACTTAAAGGGATCTACAAATGTCGAAGCCGACATGTTGTCAAGAGACCCTATTTCTCATTTTTGTAAACACCTTACTTTTCTTCTCGACGTTAAAGTGATTATTGAGATGCAAGAAAAAGAAAATGTGTGTGGATCAAATTATATTAATGACAATGGACTGATTATAGTTAAAAGGTTTTCGTAAAGTAGTAGTTCCCATGTCCCTAAGAAAAAAATTGCTTAGTGTTGCTCATGAACAGTTTGGTCACCCTGGTGTTCAAAAAATGCAAAATTTAATTTCTCCTAACTATTATTGGCCAGATTATTACCCAAGACATTACCAACTTTACCAAACTGTGATATTTGCCAGAAAAATAAAAAACCTAGACAGAAAAAAATTGGCTTATTACAAGCTATGCCCAGTACAGATCAACCTTTTGACTGCCTGTTGATACTGTAGTAGGGTTCAATTATTATAATTCTACAAAAATAATATCTCCATATTATAATAGACCATGCCACAAGATATGTTTGGGCATTTCCTTCCAAAAGTGTCACTACAGAAACTTATACAAATTGTCTAAAACAAATCTTCAATATCAAAATCCTTCAACAATTATTCTGTTTTAGTAAGATTTCAAGTGTACAGCCCCTCAAAAAATACTAAGTGACAGGAATGCTGCTTTTACTTCTTCAACATTCAAAAAATTCCTGCGAAATCATAATATTAAACAACGTGTGACCACTGCCCATCATCCACAAACGAATGGGAAATGTGAAAGAGTAAATCAGGCAATAGTAACTAGATTAAAATGTAAAGTAAACTCCACTAACTCTAAAATTCCCTGGACTAAGCTTTTGACTGAGGTAATTAATGAATATAATAATACACCCCATTCTATTACTAAATTTCTACCTGCTTACTTGCTTTTTGGCCAGTTACCCTATGACTCCCCCTTACAACAAAATTTTTATGCCCCTGTTCATGAAGCCCTTAAGATTTCTAAAGCAAGAACTGATGAATTTCATTTAAAAAATAAAAAATATTATGATAAAGATTATATCGAACCGAAATTTACAATTGGGGATCTAGTTATCTATGATGAATTTCAGTACCCTAATACTAGAAAATTATCACAAGTATTTAATGGCCCTTATAAAATTCTTAACAAATTATCCGAAGTAAATTTTGAAATTGATACGCAAAATCAGTTCAAAAGTTCAGAAATAGTACATGTATCTAAATTAAGGCCTTATAATTCCTCTTATAAATTTAAATTAAGTTATGAGAAACAACCCCCTAATCAACAACAACAAACTCAAGTAAAAACTGTAGCTTAGACTTAATCTCTTGTTTATTATCATTTTATAATTTTTAGCTCACAGGCTATCATAGCCTGAGAGCTTATGTGCCCGTCCGTTCTGTATGTATGTGCGTATGTGCGTAACGCGATAACTCATGATAAGAATATCGGATCCACTTGAAATTTTGTATGTAGGTATATCCTGACAAGGCGCTTCCCTGATTAGTTTTTGGAGTTCATTCGATATGTATAAGAGGGGGAACGGGGGGCTCATGCCCCCCGTTAGTTGATATAAATGGGATTTTCATGCAGAATTAAGTTTTCGTTCAAAATTTAGATTAGAATCATTCTGATGAGGCGATTCCGTGACTGTTATTAGGTGTTCATTGAATAAGTATAAATAGGGGGAACAGGGGTTCTAATCCCCCCCCCCGTTAGTTGATATAAATGGGATTTTCATGCAGAATTAAGTTTTCGTTCAAAATTTAGATTAGAATCATTCTGATGAGGCGATTCCGTGACTGTTATTAGGTGTTCATTGAATAAGTATAAATAGGGGGAACAGGGGTTCTAATCCCCCCCCCCGTTAGTTGATATAAATGGGATTTTCATGCAGAATTAAGTTTTCGTTCAAAATTTAGATTAGGATCATTCAGATGAGGCGATTCAGTGACTGTTATTAGGTGTTCATTGTATAAGTATAAATAGGGGGAACAGGGGTTCTAATGCCCCCCCCCCTTAATTTATATAAATGGGTTTTTCAAGCAGAATTTTCAGATTTTGTTCAAATCTCTGAATAGTTTTGGAAGTTTAATGGTTAAGTATAAAAGAGGGGGATAACTCCTTTTAAATTATATAAATGCTAAATGGGTTTTTATTAAGAATTATCTAATTTGCTCTGAATTTTGGATATAGATTTTTTATATGATAAAGCATGTCTTTGATAGTATAGGAGGTTCAATGATTAAGTATAAAAAAAGAGGAAAGAAGAGAGCTGTTTCCCTTTCTTAATTTTTTAACTGAATTAACCCTTGAAAATATAAGGCTTTAATGTACAATTAGTATTTGTAGCCTGTGAGCTCAATGCCATCAGTTTAACTGGGCAGTATTCTTTATTTTTCTTTCTCTTAAGCAGTAAATTATTTCCCATATTTTAACCCAGATAATATCCTGTAAATCTTACAGAATGGCAATGATATTTCTTGATTGCAGCGAGAGTGTCACTTGTCTGGAAATTTTTATATTTGTTTGTTTATGCCCACGTAGACGGACAAAGTGAGAATTTCTTATTCTGTATTGAATTACTCTAGTTATAACTTAGAATAATATAATAACAAGTAAATATTAAGTCAACATTTTTTTTTCAACTGAATCTATTTGTAACATTAAATTTAATCTATCAATTAATAAATTAATCATTTGCCAAGTAACAAAATACTTATTACTTTATTTTAATTTTTTTCTCCCTCTCTTTGCTTCTGCATTCCAGTTCATGTACATGTCAATTAAAATTTAATTTTGTTTCTTTTTCTCTTTCCTACTTGCATCTTGCAATGTTTTATCACACCGAGGGAATATTTATTGCATAATTATTTGACATAAATAGATCTCGTCTTTTTATCATTTATTAATATTTCTTTTTAAGAATCTTAGTAGTTGGAAAGTCACTTGCATTCTCAAAAATGAACAAAATTTTTATTTATTTTTATTTTATTTTATTTTATCCTATTATATTTTAAACTTTTTTTGTACCTAGTCCTACTTAATCCTGCACTTGAATTACAAGATTAAGTAAATGATTACATAATTGATTATATTCTTTATTCTATTTTACTTCTCTCTATATTTCATCCCAAAAATATGAGATGAGATAAACGAGATTAAGTATACAATTTAGAAATTAAAGAATGTCTTATGAAATATTTACTATTACTTATTGAAAAATTTACTTATACCCATTATGAGAATAATTTATACTTATTATGATATTTATTATTACTGATATTTCTCCTTATTATGTTTCTTTATTATATTGATTGTTTATTACATTGTTAAAATTTATTATTACTGTATTACTATATTATAAAATGTGTTATTATCTAAAAATATGATTATAAGAAATATTTTCACTAAAAGTTTCAAAAATAGAACTATCATGATTATTCTAGGACTTTATTACAAAAACAAACTGAACTAAAAGCATGATGTTAGATGATGAAGATTGGATGGTCTATAATGATATAGTTATACCTCCTTGAATGGAGGTAGTGAATTCTTCGATTCTAATTGTGACTTTTTAGACGGACATTATGAACCAAACTTTTAAATTTGTTTTCATGAATTTCTAATAAATTTCTCCATTCTATCTAGGTTCATTATTGTCAAGGAAGATTCAACGTTATTGTTTTTCATTTTTATATTAAAAATATACTATGAATAATTGCTTATATTTTCAAATTACTTTATGATGTGTATTTTAAACAACATCATATCTTGTATTTTTATTGATGCCTATTTTATTGTATTTAAATTTAAAGCAATTCCACGCATCACCTTAGTGTTCCTAAATTTTAATTATATATTTATGTAAAAAATATATAATTTAATTTTTCTTTTATTTAGTATCTAATTATTATTACTTATATCAACAATTTCGTGAGATAAGACTGCATCATCTCCCTTTCTGTGAAATTGCAGGTCTCAGACCTACATTTTCACCCGTCTTTCTGGGAGGGGGGATTTCTAATAAAATAAAATAAAAAAATGCGCCATTTTGTTCTCTCTTAGCTTCGATTCTAAATTTGTGGAACATATTTCAATCTTAGTTTCATAATGTATTAACTTGTAACAGCTAAAATTATTTTTCTTATTTTATTTGATAGTAAATTATTGCTTGCTTCTCAAAAAGGCGGGAAGTATTTCGTAACCTTTTTACTTACTGGAATATTCCCGGTGTTTTAATTTTATTTTTTATTTAACATCGATTGACCGGTATTATTGCGCGTTGTTAAAAGGCTTGTTATTTGCGAGGAAAAATATAGATCCTGCCGAGGACACGCCTGCTAAGACCAATCACAACTGATCATTTTTTTACGTTGAAACTCGAGTTAATCCTAATTGGATTTTAAAAATGATTGACGCGGAGTAGGAGGGAGCTAGTTTTGTTGTGAAAATGTTTTTTTTTTTTTTTCATTTGGTTTTTGAGGAGTGTTAGAATGCAATTGCCCTTTAAACTATCAAGACGCCCGTCCCTTTTTGCCGCTGAATTAGAATATCTGATGATGTGGACTGGATAACGAAAGTTGTAGTGTTGATGTGTGCTAAGGTGATTGCGGGGAAGAGCTTACCTATATTATGAGTTCATCAATAAAGAACTTGAAGACTGATGGTGATTGTTTTTATAATGGGGAAATACCCCAATGAAATTCTTCAACTGCTCGCCAACTGTCGGAGCGACTACTCTGCTCGTGCTGCTGCGGATTGATAGAATTTATGCAACATAGTTATGCCGTCAAATTACATATTTATTACATTTATACACACACACACATATATATATATATACATAAATATTTGTTAATTCCTTTATACAGGGTGATTCCAAATTTTTTTTACAATAAAAGAGGGGTGTTAGTACACATCAAGACAAACAATATTAAATAGGAGAGCAAGGGTCCAAAACGTTTTCCAAAGGAGATAGCCGCCATTAAAGTTTAGGGACTAAAATTTCAAAAAAACATAAAAAATGGAAAAATCGTTCAATTGATTTGCGGTTTTCACTAAAATTAACCTTTATGTCGGCATTTTCTTGAAATTAAATTGTAAAGATAAATTTCAAAAAATGCCGACAGAGGGCGCTTTAGACTTTGGAGTAACAAACAACTATTTTTTGCCGGTATTTTATGCATTCCATTACATGTTTTCGTAAGCTTAGAGTCAAACATAAATTTTGAGCTGAAAATCTGAAAGTGGGAGTGGTTAAATAATACAAACTGAACTGTGTTCAGAGGGTTCAAATATCAAATGATTATAAAAAAAACCGGCAAAATTGGTTCATTGATTTGCGGTTTTTACTAAAGCTATTCTTTATGTCGGTATTTTCTTAAAAATAAATTATAAAGATAAATTTCAAAAAATGTCGGTAGAGGGCGCTTTAGACTTTGGAGTAACGAACAACTATTTTTTGCCGTTATTTTTTTCATCTCATTAAATGTTTTCGGAAGCTTGGACTTAAACTTAAATTTTGAGCTCAAAATCTGAACAGTAGGGAGTAATTAAGTAGCACAAAATCAACTGTGTTTAAGGGGGGGGGGATGTTCAAATTTAAAATAATTATAGAAAATGGAAAAATTTGTCGATTTGTTTGCGGTTTAAAATAAAACTATTCTTTAAATCAGTATCTTTAAGTCAGTAAATTTTAAAGATAAATAAAAAAAATTCCATTAGAGGGAGCTTTAAACATCAGAGTAACCATTAACTAATTTTAATCATTATTTTTTTGTTTTAATTAAATGCTTGCAAAAAATTATTAAATGTTTTCGGAAGCTTAGATTTAAACTTAAATTTTGAGCTCAAAATCTGAATAATTAGAAGTAATTAAGTAGTACAAATTGAAGTGTCTTCAGGAGTTGAAATTAAACCCTCCCCCCTCCACGAACACAATTCAATTTTTCGCTACTTAAACACTCCTAACGATTCAGAATTTGAGCCTAAAAGTTAATTTTATGCATTTGAAAGCATTTAATGAGATTAAAAAATAACATTTAAAAATAGCTGTACGCTACTCCAAAATCTAAGGCGCCCTCTATCGGCATTTTTGAAATTTATTTTCAAGAAAATGCTTATTTAAAAATTAGTTTTAGCGAAAACCGCAAACGAATCGACCAATTTTTCCGTTTTTTATAATCATTTGAAATTTCAACCCTCTGAACACAGTTCAGTTGGTCTACTTAACCACTCCCAACTATTCAGATTTTGAGCTCAAAATTTAAATCTTTGTCAGCTAACGAAAGCATTTAATAAGATGAAAAAAATATCGCCAGAAAAGTGTTGTTCGTGACTCCAATGTCTAAAGCGCCCTCTATCGGCATTTTTTGAAATTTATCTTTATTATTTTTAAGAAAATACCGACATAAAGAATAGTTTCAGTGAAAATCAATGAACCAATTTTTCCGTTTTTTATAATCATTTGAAATTTGAACCCTCTGAACACAGTTCAGTTTGTGCTACTTAACCACTCCCACTTTCAGATTTTGAGCTCAAAATTTAAGTTTGACTCTAAGCTTACGAAAACATTTAATGAGATGCAAAAAATACCGGCAAAAAATAGTTGTTCGTTACTCCAAAGTCTAAAGCTCCCTCTATCGGCATTTTTAAAAATTTATCTTTATTATTTAATTTCAAGAAAATGCCGACATAAAGAATAATTTTAGTGAAAACCGCAAATCAATCGACTGATTTTTCCGTTTTTTATGTTTATTTGAAATTTTGGTAACTAAACTTTAATGGCCGCTATCTCCTTTGGAAAACGTTTTGGACCCTTGGTCTCCTATTTATTATTGTGTGTCTTTATGCGTACTATCACCCCTTTTTTATTGTAAAAAAATTTTAGAATCACCCTGTATATACCTACTTTAATTTAAAAATGAAATATAAATATAAAAACTATTTAAAATTTTATAAAAGTGTTTGAACAAGAATCAATTCTGAAGATGTCAGTTACTGGGAATTTCACAGTATTTACTTCTAAGGGCGAAGTCAATTTTCATCTCGAAAATCATAATAAATCTTTAAGAGGAAATTTATTTATTACCTGTGCTAAATATGATATTTTGTATGAAAAGTAAATAAAGCGTCAAATCAATAGAAAAAATCATTTTTTGGATAATGTAAATTTGACCAATGTCCAATGTTTTCTTTAATAATATATGACGATTCAAGAAACATATAGCGAAGTAAAAGGAGTGCGGAAATCGTAAAGTATTATTTATTAGATTCTGAAAGCAAAATGCACTCATGAATAATTCATAGATAATGGTATTACAGGGTATTACAGTAGAAATAAGATTATGTTTGCCAAAAAATAAGAGCTTTCTTATTTCATTCTTTCTTGCTTTTTGAGAAAAAACTTTACGAAATAAATCTTAACAATCAAAAATCATTTTATTTGTACTTACATGTATATTTAGAAATATTTTATTATTATTCATGTACTAGATACAGTAGGGAAACCATAAAATAATTTTGTTATTTAGTGTAGAATCTATTTAATGAAGAGATTTTGTTTACATATATTTCAAAAGAATAATAACAGAAGTTAAGTTTAATTTCTGAATATTAAGCATTTTTGATCATATCTCCCTTTTATTAAATTCTAAATTATTCTGTTTACTCTGAAATCTCATTAAATCTTTTAATATAAGAATATTATTTATACTATACTCATTATTATATTATTCGAAAAATCGAATATAAAATAAGTTTTATGATTTAAAAAAATTCTGAATGAATAATAGCAGAAATTAAAAACAATTTCTAAATTCCATTTTTTTTTACCTTAGCTACTTTTTTAATAGGTTTAATATTATTTTTCCCTTATAAATCTTTTGTAAAAGGTGTTATTTATCTTACGCTTATCATTGCCTATTTCGAAATAGTTCTTTAGGTGAACATTTTATATTAAGATAAATAAAATTTTGTAAATGATAAATGCTGAATCAATATCTCCAGATTTTCTTATACATAGGATGAAGAAGAGGTACCGTAAAGATCACACCATAAGGAATTCGAAAAGAATTATTTGTCAGATTCTGAGCTCCAGTTGAGTAGAATGGATTTATCATGTATAATGAAACAGCGCCGGATGGATATTTAGGTATGCTCACTATTGGAAAATTAAATATTTTAGAAATGCTAGTCGAGTTCTTTCTTTATAAATTATTTTTTCCTCGTTTTCCGTTTTAAGAACAACAAATATTCGAGTTTGAAACTCATAATTATTTAATTCAATTTGTCCATAATGAGTATTGCAATTTATATATATATATATATATATATATATATATATATATATTTTTTTTTTTTTTTTTTTTTTTTTTGCTATTTACCGAAAAATGCCCAAGACATTACTTGAATTCAGAACATATGAATTGCATTTTCAGTACACTACATTGTCTGATAACCCTTGAACATGTTTCGATTAGATTCGATTTTTTATATTGATATTGGTATTTCACCTGACATGTTGACAGCACAACATGATAAATGGCTGGTAACAAAACTTCTATTAAACAATGATGCCACAGACAGACTATTATTGTTTATTTAATCATACAGATTTGTAAGCGTCGGTACAAATACAATGCATACTGAGCTAAAAAAATCCAAGTGGGGACTCGAACCATCATTATTTGACTTGTTTGAATAGATTATTTACAATACTTTACGGTTTCACCTACCTGCACTAACAATCTCCTTTTTCAACCCAAAAATTAGTTCCAGTTTGGGCATTTTGTCATTCAGATGGAAAAAATATATTATTATAAGTTTAACAAACGGTGTGAATGAATTAAAAATGATAGTAAGGTACCCTGGGGTAATAACGCCAGGCGGGGTAATAACGCCAAGTGCTAATATTTTGCATAATTATGAAATAATCTGGTAAATGACACCCATGTGCTCTGCGCAGAAGGGTTTTGAGTCATATAAATTGCAAAAAACAGCTTCAAGTTAATTTGTTTCGTTTTTAGGTCTTATTGTTTTTACTAGCAACTAAAATTAACGCTTGATCTAAAATTTGCGAGATACGTTTTGTGATGTGAAGACTATTTTTTTTTTATCCGGAAATACTTTGTTAATTACATAAATTTGTAGTACATTTCATGGACTTTCAAAATGTTGTTGAAGATTTTGGATGTCTTTTCGAGATAATTTGTAATTCAAAATGTACAGCGCAATAACTATAACGGGGTAATAACGCCAATCCTTGGCTTAATATCCCGGTTGATTCCCTACAGTGGCCGAACTACATCCTAAATACTGATTCAAATAAACACAGTTAAAACTGTGCAATGTTTCTAATAATTATATTTAAGCGGTCCTTTTTAAGCAAAAAGAAGCTCATGGTCTGGTATTCTTTTGCCTCATCCCTCCCCCCACACCACAACTTTATTTTTCTTACACTTTCACGAAAAATTGAACATTTTCAATATCTTAGAATGCAATTTGTCAATTTCTAAGTTTGTAGAGTGTGTATTTTTAGAATTGGGCAATCTACATGCAATTATTCCACCTTATTTCATAGTTTTGTTTACATGGCGTTATTACCCATATAGGTGGGTAATAACACCGAATAGCATTGGTCAAGAAATCACGCCATTACATTTTATGAATACATATCTGTTAAATTATTTTTTTATATAGATAGTCAATGAGTTGCTGTATCAAATCATGTATTTGTTTGAAAAATACAAACTAAAACTGAGCCGTGAAAATTGGTAGAACCTTAACGTGGCGTTATTACCCCAGGGTACCTTACATTAAGTGAACATTTAAACAATATTACGCTATGAAATATTAATGATGAAAATATTTTTTCCTTTGTTCTTATAGAAAAAGAAAGTGCTGCTTGTGTGCACATCACACATTATATGCTTATATACAATAGAAAACGCGATAAAAAAAAAAATAAACAATAAAAAACAATAATAATAATAAAAAACAATAATAAAAATTCTACATTTTCTATCGTTTGTCATATATTTTCATATTTTATACAGTAATATATGATAGTAAATCAGATCGAATAATTAAAATTACTTAAAATTACTTAAAATTTTTTATACATTTATATAAAGGATACAAAAGGATTGTCACAGTGCTTATAAGAGTAGAACACTTAAAAATAAACAACATTAATTTAGAAGTAAACAGTTTTCTTTTTAAGAGTAAGATAAAATTAAATGTAGATTACGTTTTCCGTCCATGTATTATTAAAGAATAGTATCTAAAACGTTATCTCTCTGTAATTTAATCTTAATTATGTTTTCTTCTATGCTCTAAATCGTTTTTCACCCGGTAATTTCATTCACAGGTTCCAAATAAACGAGCCAGTCTGAGTAAAAGAAAAAGACTACATGAAGATTGTATATCAAGTTTAACGGGATTTGCCCCAACTATGAATGCTGACCAATGTCCCCGTCATTCTCTTAACAAAAATGGATGATGCAAGAAAGATGCAGTGAAAAATACAGCCTAAGGAAATCGCAAAGAATCATTAGTTAGATTTTCTGAAACCTAAATATTTACGATGATTTCGTCTTATGTAATGGTAAAGCAGTGGAAGTAAAATTAATTTTCTCTGAAATCGAAATGTTTTAAATATTTTTGTACTCATTCTTTTTGCATCAGAATCATGTCTTTTTGTATCTTTTGAAAAATAAAGCTTAATGGATAAAGTTTTTTTTATGAGAGTATTGTTTTATAAATTGTTAATGATTCTGTATAGATAAAACTCAAATATATTTACTTTTAAATTAGACACTTTATAGATGGCACACTATCTAGATATAAAGCGTTTTATTCAAAAATATCAAGAATATATTAAAAAATATTTTGAGTATGTTAAACATCATATGGATCATCTCAAAAAGTAAACTGGAGCTGCATATGCGTAATATTTAATGTCATGTATTTTAATTAAATATATACCGGGTGTCCCAAAAATAACTGATGGATTTTGAAATTCAATGACTTGCAAACGGTGACAGTTATTAAAAATCTTTTTGTTGGAGGGTTATGTATAATGTCAGGCTTTTTTTACCGTATTTTTTATTTTAGTTCGAATTTCAAACAATAGTGGCGCTCAGGGCGATTGAAGGCCAGGTGATCAATGCTGAGTGAAGTGTCGACCTGGCCTTCTATTGCCGTCAGCGTCATCTATTGTTTGAAATTCGAACTAAAATAACAAATTACGGTAAAAAACTCTTGACATTATACATAACCCTCCTGAAAAAACTTTTAAATAGCTGTCAGCGTTTGCGAGTTATTGAATTTTAAATCCATCAGTCATTTTTCGGACAACCCGTAAATATATGTATTGGTTTCTTTATTACCGTAACTATTTAATTTTAGCGCATATATGATTAAAAAAACTAGTTTTATGCATAAATTAGGCTTCAAGAACAAGTTAACTTGATAACTTTTATGAACAATATGTCTGTTCAACAAACTTTTCTAAAAAAGCTAATGAATAAAGAACTTCACAATTTTTTGGGGTCTTTAAAGGTAAATAACAATAACTTAAATGATAAAAGATTTTTATTTTATGAGTAAAGTAAGATTAAATTGTGATCTCGTTTGCCCTTCATGTATTATCAAAGAATAGTATCTGAAAACGTACACTATAGGCAATTTAATTTTAATTATGTTTTTCTTTTATGTTCAAAATTGTTTTTTACCCTTTAATTTCATACACCCTTTCCAAATAAACGAGCCAGTCGGAGTACAAGAAAAAGAAGAAATGCAGATTGTACATCAACAATAAATGAAATTTGCTCCAACTATTAATGCTTACCAATGTCCCGCCTTCCTCCTAATACAAATTGATGATGCAAGAAAGATGCACTAAAAAACACAGCCTAAGCAAATCGCAGATAATTGTTTCTGAAACCGAAATGTTCACTATGATTTCGTCTTGGATAATAGTAAGGCAATGGAAGTAAAATAAGATTTCCCTGAAAACGAAATGTTTAAATTAATTTTGTTCTCATTATTTTCGTATCCAAATCAAATCTTTATCTATCTGTTATAAAAAAAAGTTTATTCTTTTACATGTAAGTATTGTTTTGGAAATTGTTAATCATTATTTATATTTAAAACTCAAATAGATAGATTTTTAAATTAGACACTTCATAGGTGGCGTGTTCACTATCTAGATAAAAAAGCTTTTTACTCGAAAAATATCAATAATATATTAAAATAACATTTTAAAATTATTTAACGGCACATGGAACATCTCGACAAATAAACGGGAGCTATTTATGCGAAATATTTAACATAATGTATTTTACATAAATATAGGAATAACTTTTTTTGTTTATTTTTTTACAGTAACTATTCAAATTTTAGCAACTATTTTAGTAACTATTCAAATATGATTTAAATAAAACAAGTTTTATGCATAAATTGGGATTCAAGAACCAGTTACTTTTTTTTATATTTTATGAACAATATGTCTGTTTAACACACTTCTGTAAAAAAAAAACTGATGTACAAAGAATTAAAAAAAAAATTTGGGTCTTAAAAAGTAAAAAACAATAACAATAAAAAAGGTAACAAAACAATCGAAAAGTTTTTTATGAGTAAAATAAGATTAAATTGCGATCTCGTTTACTCTCCATGTAATATCAAAGAACAGTATCTGAAAAAAAATATATCTCTGTGTAATTTAATATTAATTATGTTTTTCTTCTGTGCTCTAAATCGGTTTTCTTCCCGTAATTTCATTCACCCTTTCCAAATAAACGAGCCAGTTGGAGTACAAGAAAAACATTATATGAAGATTGTACAACAAGAGTAAACGAGATTTGCCCCAACTGTGAATGCTAACAAATGTCCCCGCCTTCCTCCTAATAAAAACTGATGATGCAAGAAAGATGCAGTGAATAATACAGCCTAAGGGAATCGGAAGGAATCATTTGTTAGATATTCTGAAACCAAAATGTTTACGATGATTTAGTCTTAGATGATGGTAAAGCAGTGGAAGTAAAATTAAATTTCACTCAAAACAAAATGTTTTAATTTTTTTCGTTCTCGATCTTTTCGAATAAGAATCAAATCATTTTGTATCGATACAAAAATAAAGCTTAATGGATATTTTTTTTTCACATGAGTATTGAGTGATGAGAGTTAGAAATTGTTAATCATTATGTATATTTAAAACTCAAATAGATTGATTTTAAAATAAAACACTTTCTAGATTGTAAACAATCCAGATATAAAAGTTTTTACTAAAAAATTATCAATATTTCTTATAGGAATACTATCTTAAAAGAGTACATAACAACGGCTTAGGTAATAATGTTTTTATATAAGCAAAACATAATTAATTTGCGATCTCGTTTGCCCTCTATCTAATATCAAAAAATAGTATCCGAAAACGTTATTTCTATGTAATTTAATCTTAATTATGTTTTCTTCTGTGCTCTAAATTGGTTTTCACACTGTAATTTCATCCGCCCTTTCCAAATAAACGAGCGAATCTGAGTGCAAGAAAAAGATTAGATGAAGATTGTACATCAAGAGTAAACGAGATTTACCCCAAGTATGCATGATGACCAATATCCCCGCTTTCTTCCTAATAAAAATTGATGATGCAAGAAAAATGCAGTGATAAACACAGCCTAAGGAAATCACAAAGAATCATTTCTAAGATTTTCTGTAACTGAAATGTTTATGATGATTTCGTCTTAGATGATGATAAAGCAGGGAAAGTTAAATTAAATTTCTGTGAAATCGAAATGTTTTAATTATTTAGTTCTCCTTCTTTTTGAATAAGAATAATATTTTTTTGTATCTATTAAAAATAAAGCTTAAGGGATAAAGTATATTTTTTCATGTGAGTATTGATTCAGAAATTGTTAATCATTATGTATATTTAAAACTCAAATAGATTGATTTTTAAATTACACACTTTATAGATGGTACAGTATCTAGATATAAAAGCTTTTTACTTGAAAAATATCAATGATATATAAAAATAAGATTTTGAAAATCTTTAACGGCACATGGTACATCTAAACAAGTAAACTGGAGCTGTTAATGCGAAATATTTAGCATCATGCATTTCACTTAAAAATAGAAAAATCTTTTTTTTTTTTTTTTTTTTTTTTTTTTTTTTTTTTTTTTTTTTTTTTGCTGACTTTTTGTTTCTTTGTAATTTTTTTTTTTTTTTTTGGGGGGGGGTGTCTTAAAAAGTAAATAACAATAATTTAAAAGATAAATAGTCTTTTTTTAAGAGTAAAATAAGATTAAATTGTGATCTCGTTTGGCCTCTATGTAATATCAAAAAATAGTATCTTTAGACGTTGTTTCTGTGTAATTTAATCTTAATTATGTTTTATTCTATGCTCTAAATCGGTTTTTACCCCGTAACATCATTCCCCTTTCCAAATAAGCGAGCCAGTTGGAGTACAAGGAAAATACTAAATGAAGATTGTACATCAACAGTAAACGAGATTTGCCCCAAATATGAATGCTGACTAATGTCTCCGCCTTACACCTAATAAAAATTAATGATGCAAGAAAGATGCAGTGAAAATCACAGCTTTAGGAAATCATAAAATATAACTTGTTAGATGTTCTTAAACGAAATTACACGATGATTTTGTCGTAGATAATGATAAATCAGTGGAAGTAAACTTAAATTTCTCTAATAATTTTTGTTCTCTTTCTTTTTGTATCTGAATCAAATCATTTTTGTATCCCTTCAAAAATAAAATGTTCTCTTTTTTTTCATTGTTAGTGTAGAGTTAGAAATATTTAAAAAATATGTATTTACTATACTTATTCCTAAAACATGTAATTAAAAATTCATTTTTGAGGTGAAATGTGCTTTTTCTACTTTTTCTTCCTTTGCTTTTGATTTAAAAGTTTTAATCTTTTTTATTGTGTTTATATACCATATATAATATGATGATTATATAAAAAAGTAATCTGTACAATGGTATACTCTAAAGAAAACCATGCATAAAGTAATTAGAAGAAAAATTATATTCTAAAAATCGTGCACTATAATATATATTTTTATTAAGCTGTACGTTATATTGCAATCGAATTTTTTTTTTTAATGAATACGAAGCTAAATATATAATCAAATTCTGAAGTATTAAATTATGATTATTACTCTCAAGCATTATACTCCTATACATGCATGATTTTTAATTCATTTTTATACATTTGCACAAAATGAATGATACAGTGCTTATAAAAATAGAAAACTTAAAAAAATATATATAACAATAGCTTAGAAAATCTTTTTTTTGTGTGTGTGTAAAATAAAATTAAATTGAGATGTCGTTTGCTCTACATGTAATATCAAAGAACAGTATCTGAAAACGTTTTCTCTACGTAATTTCATCTTAATTATCTTTTTCCTCTATCTCCTAATTTGTTTTTCACCCGGTAATTTCATTCATCCTTTCCAAATATACGAGCCAGTCTGATTATTAGAAAAAGACTAGATGAAGATTGTACATCAACAGTAATCGAAATTCGCCCCAGCTATGAATGCTGACCAATGTCCCACCTTCCTCCTAATAAAAATTGATGATGCAAGAAAGATGCAGTGAAAAAGACAGCCTCAGGGAATCGCAAAGAATCATTTGTTAGATTTTATGTAACCGAAATGTTCACAATAATTTCTTCTTAGATAATAGTAAAGCGGTGGAAGTAAAACGGAATTTCTCTGAAAACGAAATATTTTAATTATTTTTGTTCTCATTTCTTTTTGTATCAGTATCAAATCTTTTTGTATCTTTTCAAAAATAAAATTTAATGGATAAAGTTTATTTTTTCATGTGACTATTGTTTTTGAAATTGTTAATCAATATGTATATTTAAAACTCAAAAAGATTGATTTTTAAATTAGACACTTTATAGATAGTACACTTTCTAGATATAAAAGCATTTTACTCAAAAATATCATTAATATATTAAATTAATATTTTGAAAATCGTTAACGCACAAAGAACATCTCAACAAGTAAACTGGAACTGTTTATGCGAAATATTTAACATCGGGTATTATACATAAATATGGAATATCTTTTTTTTTACAGTATTTATTTACATTTTTGCCCATATATGATACACAAAAAACAAGTTTTATGCATAAATTATAGTAGGGTCTGAAATGTTTTCCAGCTGGATTTTTGTGCTAAGTTTGATATTTTTCGTTGATTTTGTAGCTTTTGACATGTAGATTTCAAATATCTTAGGTGCCATTTTTTCTGGCACATTTTTGGGGTGATTTTCAAGTTGGTGTCCAAGATGGCTGCCATTTACTGACTTCTTTAATATTTGTCTGACGTTATTAACCAGCATGCCAAATTATATGTTTTTGGGGAATACAAATTTACAATCAAAATAGGCGTAAATTACTTTATATATATTATTTATTTACAAATTTACAATAAAATTACTAATTTTGCTTGTTTTTACTTTTGATGCGTATGTGAAATCTATATGTTCCCTGGAAGATTCTTACTAATAAGAGTGACTGTGTTGTGAATACGCTATGAATAGTTTATCTTGCTTAAAAGGTGAATAATCATGTCAAAAACTTGGATTAGCCCATCTCGAAAAACTGAAATAATATGCTGCAAAGCGAGCAAAGTTCGGTGAGTCAAAATTAGCCCCACTCTGTCTATGTTGTAAATTCAATTATCTAACGGCAGTCAAAAATAGCCGTTCCGAGTGGAAGAGCTTCATGCATGTGCTCCATATCCCCATGCACCAGGAAAATACATTGATGGTATCGGCCTTGATCTAATGTGTACAGAAATTTGTCGGTTCCTTCTTTCAACAATTCTCCAAATTTTTGGAGAAAAGAAATACACTAGAGGCTTAGAGTTTCATATGGTAATCGTTTTGACATAGCTTCTCTTACAAACACCGCCGCATTCTATACAGATTATTTCTCTGCCAGGAAAATGCAATTCACGACTTGAAAAATTGCACAATTGTGAAGTTAAAGCTACAATTTTGTTTGAAGAGATCAAAGCAGTAGTTGAAAAAGATCGACTTCCATATATTACACAAATCAAAGGTGACATGGCAAAGTTCCTACTTCTGTATATGTACCAGGGACTTTACTAGGTTTCATCTGTGCCATTCGTCAAGATGATTGCGCATTGCATCTCGTGTCATTAGAGGAAAAAATCAAATATTATTTTGCTCATGACTTACTTTATTATGCTAGACACATTACAGTATACAGAGCACAGATGAAGGTCCTTAAAACAACATATCTAGAATTATGGAATGCTCATAAATCTGGTTGTTTTGTAGTATCCAAATATAATGTAATGTTTATGAAACTATTTTCAGACCAGAACTTAGAATCGAAAATGAAAGAATTGAAGAACATTGGTGGAGTTATTGGTTTAACTCAGAATTAAAGCGCCCTCGAACGGTATTTCTTATGTGCACCAGACATATTACGTATTGTTTCAAGTTTCTTTAAAAAGTACTGTCCAAATGAAATCTCTAAGCAGCCCAGGAAACACTATCAACTTTAGACCTCCTTGTCACTAAGAATTTTTCACAATGCAGCCATCGTCAAGGAGAGTTTGTGAAATCATTTTGTAGGAAACTCTTTCCAAGATATAATATGACACTAATGAATATTGCATCATCTATGAAAGTTCCAGCATCTACGAAGGATGATATTCTGAGTCGTAACAACAAAAAAAACCCCAAAAAAACAAATGCAATTTAAAGAATTTACAAGAGACAAACTACACGGTAAATACGCTAAATTGTCGCTTTTGCGTCTAATGAAAAAATTTAATTAAAGACATTCAGTACTTGTAATATGAAGACAGCATTTAAGATTGGCGATAAATTAGTTAAAATTCGAAAAGATAGGCAACTTCTCGTTCGTTTTCTTATTGTTATGGAATCCAGACATCAAATGTCTGCAAACCTAAAAGATGCAATGAGAAACTAAGAGTTATCGGTATCACCGCGATCATTATTTTCTTCTGACAGATATCTTCATATCCCATCTAACAAAATTCATTTATTGCAGAAACAGAGCAATATAATCGTTCTCCCATATTTCAAACATTAGAATACCCAATTACTTCTTCAATAGAAAAACTGTGTATTATAAAAGGAATGGCAATCGTACTATTAGTAAAAATAGATACCTGTCGTGAAAACTCGTGAAGACTTTGCAAATGCTTTTACCGTGATCATTATGAAAATGGCAAATGGATACACAGAGGAGAGAATGTGTCTGTAAGAGAACGTGTACAGTTGGGAAATGTTCTTGCTTAATGTTCTAGTTCGCACTGCTTTTTGCAAATGCAGTAACAGCAGCAAAACAAAGTACTATCAATATCATCACAGCTATAGTAAAGATTTAAAAGACGATACGTAACATCCCAGTATTGTATATATATATATATATATATATAAGCTGTTTTTAATAATTCTGATCAATATCTTCAATTAATTGATGTTATTTCATTTAAAAATTTCGGTTGTGTATAACTGGTTAATAAAACGCTAGTATATCTAAAGGCTTCAATGTTTTTGTGCTTTATTTTTATCTTATAACTTAAAACACTTGAAAAACTCAATTTATTCTTAATTTTATTACAGATTTGTGTTTATTGACCGCAAAAACATATAATTCGACATACTGGTCAAATATATACCACAAATATTAAAAAAGGTATTATTTGGCAGCCATCTTGGACGCCCTCTTGAAAATCCCCTCAAAAATGTATCAGGAAAAAATGGCATCTAAAATATTTGAAATCTACATGACAAAAACTACAGAATAGAACAAAAATATCAAACTTAGCACGTCAGTCCAGCTGGAGCCACATTTCACGACATTTCAAACCCTACTATTAGGGTTCAAGAGCAATTTAACTTTTCTTTATATTTTATGAACAATACGTCTGTTCAACACACTTTTCTTTTAAAAAAATGATGAATATAGGGCATTACAATTTTTTGTGGGCATTAAAAAGTAAATAACAGTAACTTAAAATAAGAAAGGATTTTTTCATGAGTAAAAGAAGGTTAAATTGTGATCTCGTTACCCTTCATGTGATATCAAATTACAGTATCTGAAAACGTTATCTCAAATTAATTTAATCTTAATTATATTTGTCTACTGTCTCCTAAATTGTTTTTCACCGTAATTTCATTCACCCTTTTCAAATATACGAGCCAGTCTGAATGAGAGAAAAAGACTAGATGAAGATTGTACATCAACAGTAAACGAGATTTTCTCCAATTATGAATGCTGACCAATGTCCCCGCCTTCCTCCTAATAAAAATTCCTGGTGCAAGAAAGATGCAGCGAAAAGCAATGCCTAAGAAAATCGCAAAGTATCATTTGTTATATATTCTGAAACAGAAATGTTTACGATGATTTCGTCTTAGATAAGGGCAAAGCATTAGAAGTAAAATTAAATTTCCCTGAAAACGAAATGTTTTAATTATTTTTTTTTTCTCATCCTTTGTGTGTCTATTCAATAATAAAATTTATTGGATAAACTTTATTTTTCTCTTATGAGTATTGAGTAAGAAATTGTTAATCATTACGTATATTAAAAACTGAAATAGAGTTATTTTTAATTTAAGACATTTTCTAGATTATACATTATCTATATATAGAAGCTTTTTACTTAATACATATCAAAAATATATTAAAATTAGTATGTTAAAATAATATTTTGAAAATCTTTAAGATCATATGAAACATTTCGACAAGTGACTGCAACTATTTTTGTGAAATATTTAAAATTACGTATTTTACTTAAAATAGGATAAGTTTTTTTATTTATTTCTTTATTTATTTATTTTACAAAATCATTTTACATTCTAGCCCATACATGACTCAAAATATGCATAAATTAGGTTTCAAGAACCAGTTATCTTTTTTATGAACAATATGTCTGGTCAGCACACTTTTCCGAAAAACTGATGAGTAAAAACCTTTAAATTTGTCTGGGGTTTTAAAAAGTAAATAACAATAACTTAAAAGAAAAAAAAGGTTTTATTTTTATGAGAAAAATAAAATAAAATTGAGATTCTTGTTTGTCCCACATGTAATACCAAAAAATAGTATCTGAAAACGTTATTATTTTTTTATCCTAAATCGTTTTTACAAGGTAATTTCATTCACCCTTTCCATATAAACGAGCCAGTCGGAGTAAAAGAAAAAGACTAGAAGATTGTACATCAAGGGTAAATGAGATTTGCTTCAATTATGAATGCTGACCAATGTCTTCGCCTTCCTCCTTATAAAAATTGATGATGCAAAAAAGATGCAGTGAAAAACACAGCATAAGGTAATCGCAAAGTATCATTTTATAGATTTTCTGAATCGGAAATGTTGACAATTATTTCGTCTTAGATAATGGTAAAACAGTGGAAGTAAAATTAAATTTCTCTGAAAAAGAAATGTTTTAATTAATTTTGATTTTTCAAAATCAATTTTTTTGTATCTATTCAAAAACAAAGCTTAATGGATAAAGTTCTTTTTTTATGTGAGTATTGTTTTAGAAATAGTTAATCATTATGTATAATTAGAATAATAGATTGATTTTTAAATTAGATACTTTATAGATGGTACACTATCTATATATAAAAGCTTTTTACATGAAATATATCATTATTTTTTTAAAATAATATTTTGAAAATCTTTAACGGAACATGGAACATCTGAACAAGTAAACTGAACTATTTTTGCGAAATATTTAAAATCTTAAATTTTTCTTAAAAATAAAAAAAGTTTTTTTTTTTTTTTTTTTTTTTTTTTTTTTTTTTTTTTTTTTACAATAATTATTTACATTTTAGCCCTTACATGATTCAAAAGATGTATAAATTAGAATTCAAGAACCAGTTAAATTTTTATCTTTTATAAACATTATGTCTATTCAGCACACTTTTCAGAAAAAAACTGATGAATAAAAAACAATTATACTTGTTTGTGGTTTTAAAAAATAAATAACAAATACTTAAAAAAAAATGATTCTTTTTTTTTTTTGGAGTAAAATAAAATTAAATTGAGATCTTGTTTGCCCTCCATCTAATATAAAAAAAATAGTATCCGAAAACGTTATTTCTATGTAATTTAATCTTAATTATGTTTTCTTATGTGCTCTAAATTGGTTTTCACCCCGTAATTTCATTCACCCTTTCCAAATAAACGAGCCAGTCTGAGTACAAGAAAAATACTAGATGAAGATTGTACATCAAGATTAAACGAGATTTGCTTCAACTATGAATGCTGACTAATGTCCTCGCCTTCTTCCTTATAAAATTTGATGATGCAAGAAAGATGCAGTGAAAAGTACAGCCTAAGGAAATCGCAAATAATAAGTAGTTAGATTTTCTGAAACCTGAATATTTACGATGATTTCGTCTTAGATAATGGTAAAGCAGTGAAAGTAAAATTAAATTTCTCTGAAAACGAAGTGTTTTAAATATTACTTCTTTTCGTTCTTTGTATCAGAAACAAATCTCTTTGTATCTATACAAAAATAAAGCTTAATGGATAAAATTTATTTTTTTCCATATGTGTATTGAGTAATGAGAGTTAGAAATTTTTAATCATGATATATATTTAAAATTCAAATAGATTGATTTTAAAACTAAGACACTTTCTAGATTATAAACTATCTAGGTATAAAAGTATTTTACTCGAAAATTATCAATATTGCTTACAGGAATAAAATCTTAAAAGAGTACATAACAACAACTTAGATGATTATGTTTTTATATGAGCAAAACAAGATTAATTTGTGATCTCGTTTGCCCTCCATCTAATATTAAAGAATAGTATCCGAAAACGTTATTTCTATGTAATTTAATCTTAATTATGTTTTTATTCTATATTCTAAATCGGGTTTTACTGCGTAATTTCATTCGCACTTTCTAAATAAACGAGAAGAACTGAGTATAATAAAAAGATTAGATGAAGATTGTACATCAACAGTAAATGAGATTTGCTCCAACTATGAATGCTGACCAATGACCCCGCTTTCTTCCTAATAAAAATTGATGATGAAAGAAAGATGCAGTGAAAAGGACAGCCTAAGAAAATCGCACACAATCATTTGTTAGATATTCTGAAACCGAACTGTTTATGATGATTTGTCATAGATAATGGTAAATCAGTGGAAGTAAAATTAAATTTCTCTGAAAACGAAATGGTTTAATTATTTTTTCTTATTTTTTTCGTAACAAAATCAATTTTTTTTTATCTATTCATAAATAAAGCTAAATGGGTGAAGTTTTTTTATGTGACTATAAAGTTAGAATTTGTTAATCATTATATATTTACTATACTTATTTCTAAAAAAATGTAATTAAACATTTATTTTTGAGAAAAATTTTGCATTTGTTTCTTTTTCTTCTTTTATTTTTGATTTTAAAAGTTTAGTATTTTGTGGGGTGTTTATATATCATATGTAATATATTCAGTGCATAAAGCATCAATCTTTATAATGAACAACTCTAAAGAGCATCATGTATGCAGTACTTAGAGGGGGGAAAGCATTCTCACAACCGTGCACTAATATATCTGTTCACTAAGCTGTAGGTTCACTGCAATAGAAACATTAAAAAAATAGTATGAATCCACATAAATCATCTAATTCTGAATTATTAAATTATGATTATTGCTCCCAAGCATTATAGTCTTATACATGGTTTATTCTCTCCAAATTGGCCAAAAGAAAATTTATTATCTAGTGATGCATTTTAACAAAATGACCATTTACTTTTTTACCATTATCTGAATTGAGATTAAGCTTAGTGGGCTTTAACTATTTCTAAATACTTATGAATCAGTAATAATAATTATTTTTTTAATATTTACATGTAATCAGTAGAAGCTCGTGAGGAATTGAGGATGTACTGAGCCTTCCTCATCACTCTTTCATCAGCCACTACTGAATACAGGTAAATATTTAAAAAAATATTAATTATTATACGAAAAATTATTAATTATTAAATAGTAACTGTGAATTTGGAATTCACAATTACTTCAGGCATTTTATGTTAATTATATTTCTGTGGTCATGCATTAAACTACAAACCCATGTACGAAGGTTGGTATCGGTGGACTCCATCAAACTTTTTTAAGAAATCACAAAATTCATGTGATGAAGTCATAAAAAAAGTAGAAGGCACATGTACTTGAAAAACAGTGGGTATAACAAATTCCATTAAAAATCCCAAAAATACATGGTTTCACTACGAAATAACTCTGTATCGCTTCAACAAAGTACAAAAAATTGTTACTTCCAGGGATGCCAATGGTGTTTTGACTCTAAGTTACATTTCATGTCTTAAAAATTTCCTTTCCAGTAAAATATTTTTAAAACATTGCAACAAACTTGTATCGTGTAGTTTTTTTTTACCGGTAATTAACTTTAATTAAGTGTGTATTTTGATTGGCATAGCCTATTCTTCCATCGACACTCCCAGGCAATTATATCTCACATTTTCAGGAATAGGGTTAAATAAATGTAAATTACGTTAGTAATACGTCGCTTGGCCAACAGACTCGTCACAAAGTGAGTGAATGTTGATTTTTTTTTAATTTAAATTTTTTATTGGATGATCCAGCCAGTAGTTTATCAAATAAAGTCAGTCCTGCGGGATTTATATTATATTTCCTTCCTTTTTAAGTTTTAGAAGTAAAATAGCATAATTTCAGAAACCCTTAATGAATGTTCTCTCATCGTGACAAGTAATTCAGATGAATTTAAATAGTAAAGAATTATGTAAGTTGTTTCGTCAATTGTGATTTTCCAGGTAGTTGATCAATCGTAGAAATCGCGCGAAAATTCAAAAAATAATCTTTAAAGTATGCTGTGGCTGTGATTAACAAAAATTCATATAAAACTTTTATTTGAAAAAAGCATAATGGAAGTGGGCTATTTTAACTAGCCGTAACTGTCTCCAATTAATAAAAAATATTTTTCATATTTGCTAATAAAAAAATCGTAAAATGGATTCTAGTTTAATAAGTAAACTGTAAAAAAAATTTTTAATCTTACAGATGTAAAGCTGCCGAAATCTATATGCTTATATATTTATCTGTAGACTTTACATGAAAAGATGTAAATCTACAAAACTAATATTTGTAAAGTTACAGAAATTTGTAACTTTACAAACAAAAACTACTAAAATATCAGTTAGCTTACTAAAATTTTATCTCTAAGCTAGATTACGTTACATAAAAAAAAGAAAAATTAGGAATCCCAGTTTCCGAGAAATTTCTTAGTAACCTTACAGATTTTTTTATTTTCAGTGTAAATATGCATCTCTTACACGATTTTTTGCTGCTGACGTTATTTAAAAGTTCTTCGAATTGCAGTTTCCTAGAAAACTTTTAATATCTTTACAATTTTTTTTTACAGTGTAGCTGACAACAATACGACAATAGGTGTTCCAATATTGAAACAGAAATGTTTTGTCTGTGCCACGTGTAAAACTGATTTCTGCTGTGAATGGCGATATATTTCCTTGCCTACTGATGGGGGTCGCATTATTTACTTTTGCTTATCGTAGACTTTGTAATTTATGTAGATGGAAGGCAGTAAAAAAATTACATCAGGGAAAAGTTACGTATCTAATGTATGTACACATACAAATTTGCAATTTCTCTTATTCCATTTGTAAAAAATGTATAATATAAAATACAAACAAAGTAAAATTATACTTTAAATGAAGAAATTTGATGAATATTTAATCATTTAGGAATTATATATATTTAATTTTAATATTAATTGCACTTTTCCTTCGGATCAATTTACTCAGTAAAACTTCATTAAATCCTTAAAAAGAAAAGGTCCGTGTCTCTATAGTTTGCAAAAAAACAGCTAGATGATATCTAGAAAAAGCGAAATTAGATTTCACCGACGACGGATGTCTGATAAACGTCTCTCGTTCTGCTTAATAAAAACTGATGATAGTAAAAAGACACAGGCTAAAGAATTTACTACAAGGAATTATTTGATAGATTCTGAATACGAGATTTTCGTGATAAATTATTTCTATGACAAAATAATTAATTATATATGAAGTGATGCAAATTTAGATATTCCTAGAAAAGAATTTTTTATTTCTTGAAATTTTAAAAGCTACTGAAACACATTACTGGATAAAACTACATGAAGAATTGTCGAATATACATTTTTAATATAGATTTAATTTGATTAACTATAAAGAATTTAATTTTTTAACAGAAATTTTACAGAAATTTTAACAAAATTAGAAAGAAGTGTAATGTGACAACAGTACTCCTACATTCTAGTAGAAATATTATGGGTAGTAATAAGTGTAAATAATTTCTGCCTTAAAGGGAGCCACATTTCAAGAATTTTACCAACTACTGAAAAGATATCAACTACTAGTGGGACCATCCAATTTACTTTTGCTTGTCTTAGGCTTAACAATTTACATAGATGTAAGACAGTAAACTATTTATATATAAAAAAATAGCTATTTTATTTATGTGCACATAACAATTCCCAATTTCTCTCCTTCCATTTGCATGTAATGTATAATAAAAAAAAAAATTAAATAACGTAAAAACATTTTTTCGAATGATGAAAACTTGATGAATATCTAATAAATTAGGAATTATTTATTATTATTTTTAATATTAATTACACTTTCCCTTCGGATCCATTTATTCAGTAAAACTTCATTAAATCTTTAGAAAATAAAAGGTCCGTGTCTCTATTGTTTGCAGAAAAACAGCTAGATGAAATCTAGCAAGAGAGAAATTAGATTTCACCGACGACGGATGTCTGATAAACGTCTCTCGTTCTGCTTAATAAAAACTGATGATAGTAAAAAGACACAGGCCAAAGAATTGACTACAAGGAATTATTAGATAAATTCTAAATACGAGATTTTTGCGATAAATTACTTCTATGATAAAGTAGTTAATTATTTCTCAGTACATGTAAGATTAAATTTTTCGAGCAATGAAAATTTGTTTCTCCTTTTCTTAAAAACTATTGAAACACATTTCTGAAAAAAAAAAAAAAAACACGTACATGAAAAATTATTTATACATGATATACATGAATATGTATTTATACATGATTAATTATTAAACAATTGAATTTGTTTAGCATAAATACTTCTGTAATGTAAAAAAGATTAAAAAAAGATGTAATATGACAACATATACTCCATCATTTAAAAAGAATTTTACGTCTAGTGCCACGTGTAAATGTCATTTATGTGTTGAATGGCGCATTATTAAAAAAAAAAAAAAAAAAAAAAAAAAAAAAAAACTTTTGAAAAGGTATTAACTATTGTTGGGGCTATCCTATTTACTTTTGCTTATCTCAGGCTTTGCAATTTATATTTACACAAGACAGTTTATCATTTATATCAGAAATATACCTATTTTATGTCTGTATATGTACAGAAAAATTTTTCTTCTTCTATTTGTAAATAATGTATGTAATAAAATACAAACAAAGTAAAATTATGCTTTAAATGAAGAAATTTGATGAATGTTTAATCATTTAGGAATTATATATTTTTAATTTTAATATTAATTACACTTTCTCTTCAGGTACGTTTACTCAGTAAAACTTCATTAAACCCTTCGAAATAAAAGGTCCGTGACTCTATTGTTAGCAGAAAAACAGCTAGATGAAATCTAGCAAGAGCGAAATTAGATTTCACCGACGACGGATGTCTGATAAACGTATCTCGTTCTGTTTAATAAAAACTGATGATAGTAAAAAGACACAGGTTAAAGAATTTACTACGAGGAATTATTCGATTGATTCTGAATACAGGATTTTTGCGAAAAAAAAATTTGGGATAAGGTAATTAATTATATATCAGTACATGCAAAATAAATTTTTCCGAGCAAACAAATATTCTTTCTTCTTTTCCTGAATCTTTAAAAGCTATGAAAACGCATTTCTGTATAAATCTACATGAAGAATTATTCAATATGTATTTGACTATAGATTTGGATGGATATTTATTAAACAATTTAATACGTTTATGATAATTGCATTAATGTTTAAACATTTTAAAAGGGTAAGTTCCCAGAAATCTCCGCGAATACCAAAACCATGACCGAAAACTGCCACAGGCGACTATTTTTATATTTTGTTCACATACCAATTAAAAAAAAACACATTTTCTATTATGCTTTCAGGAATGATACATTTTTGAACATTAATTACACCTTTCCTTCGGATCCATTTACTCAGTAAAACTTTATTAAATCCTTAGAAATAATAGGTCCGTGTCTCTATTGTTTGCGGAAAAACAGCTAGATGAAATCTAGCAAGAGCGAAATTAGATTTCACCGACGACGGATGTCTGATAAACGTCTCTCACTCTGCTTAATAAAAACTGATGCTAGTAAAAAGACACAGGCTAAAGAATTTAATACAAGGAATTATTTGATAGATTCTGAATACGAGATTTTTGCGATAAATTATTTCTATGACAAAATAATTAATTATTTATCAGTACATGTAAAATTAAATTCTTTGAGCAATGAAAATTTATTTCTCCTTTTCTTAGTATTTCAAAAACTATTGAAACGTATTTCTGAATAAATGTACATGAATAATTATATAATATATATATTGAATATAGATTTTTATATGATTAATTATTAAGCAATTGAATTTGTTTAGCATAAATACTTCTGTAATGTAAACAAGATTAGAAAGAAATGTAATATGACAGCAGGTAACCCAACATTCAAACAGAATTTTATGTCAGGTGCCACGCGTAAAATTCATTTCGGCTTTAAATGGCACTGTTTCAAAAAATCGGTAATTCATGATTATCCCGTTGACACATTTCGCTAAATTATAGAAATCGCCGAACTATTTGCAAAATTATAGAAATTAACCTTATTTGTAAGAATAAATAAAGTAATTAAAAAGTAAAAATACAAATTAAATGACGAATTAAAAGTCACTTGATGAAATGACAGACGCATTTAACATATGCATTGTGTTATGTTACATCCCTACAATCAACCATTCTTTGCATTTAATCTTATATTTTGGCTGTATGTGTTTGGTAGAAGGGATAAACAAACGGTACAAAAATTTCTTTGTAAATAATAAAAATTGCAAACTTGAAATATTTTCCATTGAATACTTAACGTTACTGATCGATTCCAGAACATTAATGTGTATTCATGGTTCGTACGGCTACCGTTATTTTTTACGTGTAATATGACAATTGTTATAGAGAAAAATAAATCTATGGGTTCAAACGCGCGAAAATCTGCTTTATTTAAGAAACAATTTTCCATAAGAAAATGCTGGTTCCGAAGAATTTTCAGGTTATGGAATTTAAGTAACCGTACGAACCATGGTATTGTTAAGGGCTGTTCTCTATCGACAATATTAAAAAACATAAGCAATGTTGTTTAACATTCAACTCAACATTTAATATAAGTATGTATTTTTTGGACACCTTGCTCTACTTTTAACTAGAAAGGCATTCTTTAATGAAAAACTTTTTTTGTCATGTTGATTCTACAGCTTGTAATTTTTCGATCTTGTTTTATAAATGTATGAAAAAAAAAAGTATTTTTTTCACAAAACCTCTTTTTTTTTGCTCCATTCTAAATGTAAAAAATAAATATTAAATGAAGATTTCGTCTTCTGTCCATGTAATTCTTAAATAAAATACTAAAAAATTAAACATTACATAATTTTAATTTAAATTTCTATTCTTTCTACGTTCTTGATCGATCAAGTATCGGATAATTTCATTAACTGCAAAGAAATGAAAGAGATTGCCTTTGCTTCTATTGTTTATTTTTGACTAAACGAATTTGATGAAAATTACACATAAAGATGAGAAATAGATTTTCACACGTCCATTGTCCTCCACAATAAAAACAGATGATTCTTGAAAGATAGTATAAAATATAGTCTAAGATATTTCCCTCTTTTTTTAGTACTTTGCATGGAATGATTTCTTCATAGAAAATGCTGTAGTACTAGAAGCAAAATTAGATTTATAGAGAAAAGCAAAGTTTAATTTTGAATTGTATTCCTGTCAAATAGGAAAAAAAAATGTATCAATAAAAAAAATTGTTTCCAGAAACATGTAGTTTTTTAAAACGAATTTCTTAACTGTTAATTTTTATGTAATCACTGTTGCGTTTTAAATATTACATCTTAACTGCACTAGGAAAATAAATGTGTGTGGCACTCGGGGACTGCCGCGGTAAAGCTATTGCATAGAATTTTTTTATCAACTTATGCAAAAATAACGCGTCAATGTCTGCCGAAGTCTATCGAAGGATACCGTTCTGAAGTCTGCCGAACTGAAACGTCGTTAGCAAGAGTGTTAGGATTTTTTATCGTTACGGAATTCCTAGATTCGGTCGTCGCGCTCAAATCCCGCGATAAAAGCTATGCAATAGCTTAATAAATTACCAAACAAAATTTGGTCGCGCTACGAAAATTAGATCGCGAGTTATAATTATTTTAAAATTTTCGACTCTCACGGTGGAAGGGGGGGGGGAATCTCTCGTCCCAAAAAGTAACACTGCCTCATTATAAATTACCAAACAAAATTTGGCCGCGCTACAAAAATTAGATCGCGAGTTATAAGCATTTTAAATTTTTTGAACCTCACCATGGGGGTCTCCTGTCACCAAAAATTAACAATGTCTCATAATAAATTACCAAACAAAATTTACCCGCGCTACGAAGATTAGATCGCGAGTTATAAGCATTTTATATTTTTCGACCCTCACCATGGGGGGGGGTTCTCCTGTCACCAAAAATTAACTGTCTCATAATAAATTACCAAACAAAATTTGGCCGTGTTACGAAAATTAGATCGTGAGTTATAAGCATTTAAATTTTTCGACCCTCAACGTGGGGAGTCTCCTGTCGCCAAAAATTAACACTCTCTCATAACAAATTACCAAACAAAATTTGGCCGCGCTATGAAAGTTAGATCGCGAGATATAAGCATTTTAATTTTTTCGACCCTTACAGTGGGGGGTCTCCTGTCACCAAAAATTAACACTGTCTCCTAATAAATTACCAAACAAAATTTGGCTGCGCTATGAAAATTAGATCATAAAAAACATAAGTTTGAGTCTTGATATCCTAATATCTGAAAAATACCGCGTCAATGTCTGCCGAAGTCTACCGAAGGATACCATGCCGAAGTTTGGCGAACTGAAACAGCGTTAGCCGAAGTGTTAGGTTTTTTTTCGTTACAGAAGTGTTAGATTTTCTCATTACGGAATTTCTATATTCGGTCGCTGCGCTTAAAGCCCGCGAAAAATGCTATGTAATAGCTTGAAATGTGTCATTTCGTCAGTTCACGGATCGCACTCGTGTACTATTTGCACTTGAAAACAAACAATTTATATTAAATGATGAAAACTTTTATGCATGTACTTCCAAATGAAAATTTCAAAAAATGTAGGTTTTGGGTATGTTTGAATATTAATTACGCTTTCTTCTCTCTTCTAAATTAATTTATTTTGGAAAATTAAATTACTCTTTTTTAATATTTTTCCCCGCAACTCCCCTACTTCACGTAAATAAGCTAGACGAATATTACGTATCAGAGATTTTTACCTCCCATTACTGCCACTTGATAACAAAAATTGATGTTCCAGGAAATGCACAGGGAACACAAAGATAAAAAAAATTACAAAGTATCATATAAAGACTAAAATGCTTGAAAATAATTCATGTTTCATAATGGTACAACACTAAGAGAAAAATTGTGCTTCCGAGAAAATGAAAGTTTAATTTCTCTTTCTTTCTTGCTATTTTGCAGACAATTAATACTTACGAAAAAAAAAATTTCTTAGATTTTTTTTTAATTCAGGCTGATGTAGATTTGGATCTTATTAAGCTTCATGTAATTATTATTTTTTTTTTCCCTTACGTGTAATCGAAATAATAATAACAGGGGAAATTTTTCACGGACAAAGATAATTTTGTGTCATCTTGAAAAATGCAAATTAATGTCCTGCTTTGTATACCATTTACGCCATTGAAAAATACAATCTAGATTATTTGATGAACACTATTCTAAAAAGATCATCTTTAATCCATATTCTTCCGAATGAAAATTTCAGAAAATCTTAATCTCATGTATTTCTTAAAGTGACTTACGTCTTCTAAATCAATTTAATCTGATAAATTAAATTATTTTCTTTAATATATATATATATATATATGAATATGAATATTTCGCAATTCTCCATTTTTTTATAGTTAAAAAAAGTAGATGAAGATTTCACATAATAATAAACACTACCGTAAAATGGGGAGAATAGGAACAGCGGGTTGAATAGGAACGAAATTTCCCGATCATACAAATAAATTCATTATAAATGTACGTGATGATATTTTTAGTAGCCAATTTTTTTGTAAGATGGTAATAACATTAAGAATTGGGAAATCCAGTTTTGACATGTTAGCACCACTACTGGGATATATAAAAAAACACCAAGCGGATCCTCAAAAACCTCATTTTTTCAACGTCTTCAAAACTTTGTATGTAACTACAGTATTTTTCGTATTCTAAAACCGAGAGAGGGGATTTTGAATAAAGGATAGATCTGTTAACGATATGCTGTATTAAATTCTACTTATTTCTAAACTACATAATGAAAAAATGAAAAATGGCTTATAACATCAGAGGTTTAAGATTTACGGGGTAAATCGGAACACATTTTCTCTCATGGTTTATTTTTCTATACAGTAATAGTTTCATGTAATATATAAAAAAATATGCATGAGTATGTATTGTAACAATATTTTGTTTGTTCTAATTACTTGAAGCGTTTAAAGGTGCCAAGAAATTACTTGGTTAAACAAAAACTCAACGTCTAATCCAACAAACATGGAAGACACAATAAAAGAAATTAAAAATAGCAATTTAGTTAGAAAAACTTCACAGAATTATTCTCTGATATGCACAACATTACAGAAACATCACCAAATGAAAAAAACAATTGAAAAAGAGAGGGATGCAAACTGTACTAAGGGCTGGGGATGAGGGCGTATTAGTAGATCGTATTAATACATGCAGGCATTGAGGTTATTCAATAGATTCACTTATCCAATGACTACTAGTAAAGGACAACACATAACAGGGCTGAATTTGTATTAAATTCTATTTCTGCAATTCGAATATAATTTCTTAAAATAAATTTTAATTTTTCTTGATTTCAACATTCTTTTCTAATTTTCAAAAAGGCATATCTTTACTTGCATATAAATTAAAGGCTTGGTTTCACATTAACTACGTGTTCCTATTCCTCTCTTATCATTATTATCTGTTTTTATTAACCTTATTAAAGTTTGAATCGGAATAAATAAAGATTATAACATTTGTTCCGATTCACCCCTATCTACGGGGTGAATCGGAGCACCATTAAAAAAATAAATAATATATATATAAACAGTAAAAAAGTTTCTTTTTTGCTTAAAAAGTAAAGAACAAAACAAGACCGAAGTTTCTAGTAGAAAAATTAAAAAATTAAAAAATAAGTTGTTGCTTTTTTTTAACGTTAAAGTTCAAAAATGTTCCGATTCACCACATTTTACGGTATTTTTTTAGAAAGGCGACCCACTTTTGTGATATTAAGCACTGATGTTGCAGGAAATACACAACAAAATTATCAGCCTAATGAAATCGTAAGGCAACATTTGTTAGATTCTGGATTTAAAATGTCTGCGTATAACTCTAGTCAAAACTGCACAACACTAAAAGAAAATTACATTTCCAGGAAAAGAAAAGTTTAATTTATTTCCTTCTTGTTTGAGAAACAGTTGTAAATCATTAAAAGCAAAACTACTTAGTATTTACGCAATTTGTACAACGTAAACGTAGATTCAAATTTATTGAGTATGATTTTTTTTCTTTGAAAAACTTTTCGAAAATTTTAGAAGCTCGGCATATCTCTGCAACCTCTTTCAGTAGAAGCTAGAAATTCTAGAACATAAATCTACTAAAAAGTAATAAAACAAGTGTTTTAAAAATTTTAGAATTTCTCGCTCCATGACGGATGAAAGAAGGGTTAAAAATTTTAGAATGTTTTACGATATTTCTCAGTAGTTGTATTATAGACACGAAAGAAAAAAAATATTACACATAATAATAAGATTAATTTCAGTGATTTTAAATATACCTTCTCAAAGAAAATATGGAGTGCTCTAGAAAACTTGACCACATTTCAGCAGATACCATATTTATAATTTCCATGTTCAACAAATCTACCAAATAAATAATTAATTTTATACTAGAAATATTTTGAATTATTGGGGGTCAAACATTTTATTACATTTGGTGATGTATGTATTGCTGTAGCAATTTTAGGTAAAAGCAAGAAATTCAGAATAGAAAACTTCTGAAAAGTAAGAAAAAAATTTAGCGATTTTAGAAATTATTTTAGTATGGTGGTGATGGTAAAAGTTTGGACAAACGTTTCAGAACCATAACTCCGTCATAATAAATGTTTTAGGTAGGAGCGTGAAATTTCCATAAATTAAGCAAAAAAATAATTAAAACCGTATTCCAGCAATTTTAGAAATTTCCTCCTAAAGAAGTTAAAGATGAGGACACCTAAAATTGTAGAACATTTGGGCATATCCCAGCAGCAGTTTCAGGTAAGAGGATGAAATTCATGATAATAAACTTGTTAAAAATATAACATGTATATAAACAGCGCTTTTAGAAATTCTCCTCGCATTTAAGAGGATTAAAATGGAAAAACGGTAAACCTTTTACCCCATAATTCATGGTCTGTTTTAGATCGAGGCATGAGTTTCAGGATAACTGATCAACTAAAATATTTATTTTGTCATATTTCATTACATCATCCATAGTTCATGTCACTGCATCATATTTGATATATTTTATTTCATTTCGCCATATCTGATAAGCCGTTTTAGGTAGAAGTGAGAAATTCAGGTTAATAAACCTAATAAAAAATATTACACACATAAAACATATATTTCTTTTAAGCGATTAAGAAATCCATTTTAATAATTTAAAGGAGTGGGTGAAAATTACAGTGCATTTCCCATATGTCAGCAGAAGTTTTAAGCACTGAAGAGAAATTTAAAATATCAAATTTCTTGATAAATATTAAAAAACTGTACCAAAGGATCTAAGGACTGTTCTACCGGCAACATCTGCTTTAAACTGAATAATGCAAGGTTATACGAATAAGACAACAATCATGCATATATTTGATTAAATTTTAAGAAAATGTTTTTTTTATTTTTATTTTGTCATTGCTATTTATATCTCGTTTCATCATGATTCTTCTAGAGAAAAGACAAGTGAAGTAGGAAAAATCTGCTTGTGAAATCACATAACCGATAATCTCATTTTCGTGTACTTTTTAAATTTCATTACACTATTCTTAAATCTTCTAATTCTATTTAATCTTGAAAATAAAATAGATTTCTTTGTAATAAAAAATGCTCTCTGAAACTCTTCTATTTCTTATATTATGAAAGAATCAAATGAATATTTCATATAAAAAACATTGCATTTTTACTACGGTGTCCCTTCTTTCTGGTAACAACAAAAATGGCGTCGCAGGAAATATACAAAGACATGGACAATCGCAAAGTATCATTTGTTGATTTCTAGAATTGAACTGTCTGCGAATAATTCCTGCTATACAGTGTTAGAGTATTTAAAAAAACGCAATTTCCGGGAAAATAAAGGTTTAAAATTCGCCTTCCTTCACTTCTAAAGATAAATGTTGATTGTACAGTATAATTATGTTAAGTGTGTTGCTAGTATTCTACTGTACAATTAACATAAATACACCGTAAATAAATAGTTGTATGACGTTTTATATATGAAAATGCAGAAATAAACCATATATTACCGCTTAGATGAATATTACTATTCATTTCATAGTTGTTTATTGTTATTTAACGGCATATAATTACAGCATTATCATATTATTCCTACTGCCTGTATGATGCTATAAAATAAACAATTTATATTTTGCAATGTTCTTGCTGTTTTAGAGCCATTTGAAATCCTTCACAAGAAATATTACATCGCAAATGATTTTTATGTAACGTGGATGTAGATTTAGAATTTAATAATTTTTATAAAATATTTTTTTTCTTGTGCCTAATTTAAATTGCAATAAGAAAGAAAATAGGTTACATAAAAAATAATTTTATTCGTTTTGGAAATCAATAAATTACACCATGCTTTTGTATGTAATTTACCAGAGAAAAATGCGCCAATCTACATTAAATCGTGAAACACATTTTGTCGCATCACTCGAACAAAAGGTATCTCCTAGAACACTAACTATTGTACGTCATCAAATTTCTCAGAAACCGTATTTGAGATTTATACTTATTAGCAACACATTACTCCATATTGTTCGACCATTCCATAATATCCGAACTTCTTATATGTGTCTGCATATAACGTGAATGAACGTTTAGGAATCCTACATTTTTATGTAATTGTATTTTTTCTTTTAGAAGTGTGATGTATTAGCATTAATAAAACTAAAATTCCTTAATCCTTAAAAGATACTTTTCTATACTCATGAAAAATTATTGAATTTATAATTCGTTTGCTTGTGTATCATATACACTAGAAAACATTTTTTAAACAATTCAGAATTAAAAAAAAAAGAATAATAAAGAATATTTTGTTTATTATTCATATATTTTTAAGGACAAATAAGAGAAAACTTTCAATTTTATCTAATTTTTAATCCTTGTTTTTTTATACCAATATTTTTTCTTTACAATTTATCTAAATATCAGAAATACGAAACATTAGCCATGTGTATATTTTTTATTGTAGTAGATTAGATATCAAAAGCAAAACTAGATTTTTGTAACGATAAATTTCCACCGTCCCATAATCTCCTTTATAAAATCTGATGATGGAAAAACCGAATATATAACTGATTATTTATTGTTAAATAATGGAACAATGTAAAATAAAAAATAAATTTGCCGGGACAAAATAGAGCTCATTCTTCCTGTAGAAACAAAGAGATATTAATTAAAAATAAAACTACAAGAATAGACTTGTTTATTTTTCGTAGTATTAATGTTATTTTGAAAATTCTTAACTATTACATAACAGTTATCTGTGTACATTACAACTGCAGTAAACAACGTGTCAACAATAAAGCGAAATCCACTGCGTAAGAGAATCGCAAATATTTATCGGATGCTATAACCGAAATTTTTGCGAGGAAATTTTCTGAGACAATAATATAAGCATGAGAAACAAAAGAAAATTAGCTAGCAAAAAGACAATTTATTTTTTTTTATTTATTTATCTATTTTATTATTTTTGGCAGCATAAGAAACAAATTAACCCTTTGCGGCGCGGTGGTTTCATAGATAAACAACTTAATTTTAATTCCCAATCGTCACATTGGCAAAGGACGTTTGTTTAAAAAATTAACGGCTTATTGAATGCTTGAAATATAGCGTTTTCTTAATTTAAAATAAAATTGTTTTCGAATTCCGGTGTCAGTCATTAATTTCAACACTTAAACAATGAATTTGCCCTGCGCCGCAAAGGGTTAAAGCCATTCAAAAAAGTCCTTCCGGCAATGCCGGAAGGAAGAGGTGGCTTTCATATATTTATTTATTTTAAATTAAGTTATATTATTCAAACATACGAAGCTCAAATTAGTGGAATCCGATTTAATAAGATTGAATACTAGTTTCTGTCAGTACTGAATATTAATTAATATCATATAATTTTTTAGAAATTAGTTATCTTTAATTCATGCTGGTTTTAATATTAAGAGTTTTAGATAGTAACCAAATTCCAAGATATCATTAAGTGTATGTCTTTTTACAGCAACATGATGGATAAAACAAATCAATTAGCTTGGTCGAAATCTTAATTCAAGTGCACATGCTCACTCATGTTGAGATCGATTAATATATACGAGTGCTGTCGCGTGCAAATTGATAAAAAAAATGTCACACACATTAGAAGTTCAAGCTGCTATATATCTCAGGCGTTTTTTAAGGTAAAGACAAAGCAAAAAATACTCCGGAATTTACTATTAAGATAAATACTTTAGGAAAAAACCTTTCTTTTTCAATTTCTAATTTTTTGTATGTGAATCATTATACATTTAAAAGCTTGTTGACTAACTTAAATAGCCGCCATTTTCAAACAAGAGGGTGGATGAAGTTGACAGATGAACTCGGTCAAGACATTATTATGTACTATGTATACACGGCGTTATATCCAAATCAGTTTATAAATATGCGTTCTACAGCGTGATAAATTTCAGATCGTTTCAAAATGTCAACCATTGAATCATGAAATTGAAAGTGCTATAACTAAGCCATTTTTCAAGATATAGAGGAAACAAAAAATGCTCTGGAATTTTATATAAATATATTAAGGACAAACACACAAAAGAAAAATCTTTCTTAATTTCTTAAATTTTTGCACTTAATTTTAAAATTTAATTAAAAAATATATTCCGCCATTTTGAAACAAGATGGCTGATGGAACTGTACAACGAACTCGGTCCAGACATCAGAATGTACTACGTACGCACCAAGTTTCATGCAAATAGGTTTATAAATGCGCGTGCTATCAAGTGACGAAAATGAGGTCATTTCAAAATGTGAGCAACACTAGAAATTAAAAGTACTATAACACAGCCATTTTTTAAGATATAGACAAAACAAAAAATGCTTTGGAAATTTTGTATCAAAGTCAAATGCATAAAAGAAAAATATTTTTGAGTTTCTCATTTTCTTGTGCCTACTTTTAAATTTTAATTAAAAAAAAACAAATGTCCGCCATTTTGAAACAAAATGGCGATTGGAACTGGCTAACGAATTCGGTCCAGGCTTTATTATGTACTATGTACACACCAAGTTATATCTAAATCTATTCATAAATACGCGTGTTATCACGTAACAAAATCAGATCGTTTCAAAATGTCAGCCATAAGAAAAATTCAAAGTGCTATAACTCAATCATTTTTTAAGGTATAGACAAAATAAAAAGTGTTCTGGAATCGCTGTTTTAAGTTCTAACACATAAAAGAAAAATATTTTTTTTTACTTTTAATTTTTTTGCATTTAATTTAAAGTTTTAAAATTTAAAATTTTTTTTAAATGGCCATGATGCTGGCCAACGAACTTGGTCGAGACATTTGTATGTACTATGTACATAACATTCAAATCGGTTCATAAATACATTAGTCACAGCATGACGAAAATAAGATATATATATGGTTATATATATGTATATATATATATATATATGTCAACATTTGAATGGAGGGAGGTTTTGTGGTCTGGGGTCATGATCGGTGAATATATACCAAAATTTTCCAGAAGTGCTTTTCTCTGGACTGCTGCAATATGTAGTTTTTTACTTTATGTAATGAAAGCTACAAAATTATATCCGAATTATAATACCTAATGTATATTAAAAATCAATATTTATTATGTAATTATCTTCGTCCAAGAAGAAATTATCAATTTAAACAACATTAATAAGGAATATTTTTTTACACTGAAATTTTATAATTTTTTTTTTTTCACAAAGCATTTTTTAACATGTAATGTCACCAAATGACTGTTCTTATTTCAATATAAATAATTTTATAAATATTAATATTTTATCTGAATAGTCGAAATATAATAATATGAAACGCACTTTAAAACCAATACAGGCTGTAACTTAAAATACAATAAAAAATCTACACATACTATAATATAAAATACAATGTAAAATATAGATAAGTCTAGTTAAATCTAGTTTATTCATATTAAAATATGTCACATGTGAAATTTTTTTAATGTACGCCATATCCCAGAGTATATATTTGACTATAGTTGTAGATTGAATACTATTAGATTCCTGTTTATGTGCGTTTGTAGTTATATAAATACCTGGCACCTATAGTCGCCGTTCAGTCCATCCGCCTTTCCGCATATAGCAGAGCAAAAACTACCCAACCGAATCGTTTGAAATTTAAAATAATTGTTGCATAATTTTGTCGTATCATTTAACATTTTATGAAAATCGGATGTATAGTTAAATTACAGGGACAATCAAAATTATTCCACTACAATACAATCAGTGGGGAAAAAGTAGTTTCATGTTAATTTTATGATGTTACACTCTTTCAAGCATAATAGAACTGATATCCATCTATGAAGTTTATACTAAAAAATACATCCTGGCAACCTGCGGTGCAAAGGATATTTATTACTAATTTATGAGCCACGCAAAATCATTAAATTACATAATGGTATAGTTGGAATACTGTATAAGACGCGTTTCAATAATATTAAATTATTTCATATTTTATGAAATTCATATACGTTACTGTGATTTAACACACGCTACACCCTATATAGTAGAAAATAGATAGTATTTAGAAGAACACACAAAAGATTTGACCGTTATACTTATTTGAAATACTGCATGCTATTACTCGAAGTCCTGAACATTTTTAAAACTTCGTTATAGTAGAACTCATCTCATTTGCAACACTTGATATCCAATTTCCAACCTGTATTTCTTTTGAATTAATTACGAAAATTTTCATTTTTGACGAAAACAATACCTTATAAACTTACCTCTAACTTTAATGTAATATTAATGTTATTCGTATACTTATAATTTAAAATTTTCAGTTCTTTTCTGTTGTTCGCAGAAATAGAACTATTTTTTCTTTAAACTCCTATTTAAGGCAGTTATAGTTCTCAGACATTTGACTAAATAAATCTAAATCCACCTAATTAATTAAATTCTAATAAAAATTCAATAAAGTTAAACGCAAATTCTAGTTAAAAGAGATTTTCCAAAAACAAAGAGAAGAAAATTACGTATCAACCCACACTTTTCTTTATTCATACTTTTATTCTGAATGCAATTTGTCAGGCAAATTAGGTATTTTAAACAAATTTAAATTACAAATTTTCATTAATAGAACTTAATTAAAATATGTGTACATTCTTCATTAGCGTACTTCCTCAATAGTATCTTTTTTGCTGTTTTTCATTTCAAGAGTATTTAGGAAGATATTTAATTGGAATGTTTATATAAACGTTATTTAGTTAGAGTTTTATAAATAATGCCATTGTTAAACTCCTACGCTAAATACAAACTTTTAGGCATCCCACTCTTCACCATCACCACCACCGAATAGCGTATTACCACTTACATAAATTCGCTGTTGTATAATAAGTCTCGAAAATTAAATTTAAGAACATTTGTGTACTAGATCGTCCGAAGCGCAGTTCCATACATTTGATAGTTCTTTTATTCCTTTTTGATTTAGTTTCCATATATTTATTAAAATCGAGATTAGAAGCATGTAAAATTAATGAATTTTTATAAACAGTGTTAGAACATATTGATTGTAGATTCCCGGAAATATATGATGAGTCTATCGATTGTGTTTTTTACGATGACGATTGCTACTCTTTCGATTAATAAATTTTGAACAATCAGCTTTTGAGAAAATCAACTTACGCATTAAAATTTTTATTTCGCATAAATTTGCAAAACTTGGATTACGAATCTTTATATACTACTTTCAAATTTCTCTTTTTAACAGAACTTGTCTTTTCTATCTCACTATTAAAGATTAAAATATATATGACAGTAAAAAAATATCTACATCTTTATTTTTTATTGTAATTCCATTTAGTAGAATTCTTCAGAAATTGTAATTAATATCACTAATAAAATATTCACAGAATACAATTATTCATTACAATGGCAGTTTCTCAAACCGCAAATTCAAGCACGTAAAATTTAATATATTGGAAATTTTATTCGACATGTACTTATGTACATTTATATTGTCTTTTTCTCTATTATTTTTCCCTACACACAAAGTATAATTCAAAGAAAACAGAAGATACAAATTTATTATACCAATGAATCATATATGAGGCATTTATACACATAATTAATATCTTAGCTATTTCGACTGCAAAATACTCGGATAACATATACGATAATGTTCGATATTAGAGAATTATTTTGAAATTTACTTTATAAACGTTTGAGCACAAATATCTGTTTTAATAAGTTTTATATTATCATCTGTTAAGTATGGCATAAAAAACAAGTGGCATTGTATCTTCATTTTCATAAACATTTAATCAATCATACTAATAACAATGTCGCATACTACATTTAAAATTAACAAAATGTCATACATTCTCCCAAAATCATGGAAATAATGAACGCTATGAGACATACTATTTAAAACTATTTTTGAATAATCTTTGTGCAAACATGTATCTTTAGACTTATCTTATTGAAATATAATTTTATTTAATTAAATATGTCAAAAAATAGAAATATAGTTATATATTTTATTATATACGTTAAATTAATTACGTACTAATTAAAAAAATAATAATGAATTAATAAAATATTCACAGATTAGTATTAGTCATTACATTAAAGTAAGTGTCTTTCTCAAAATTCAGGCAATTATATTTTCTATAGGATTTTTGAATGTTATTTTATTATACTTTACACTTAATATTTATTTTTATATAAATTCAAGCTGATTTTTTTCTTTTTAAGTGGTACCAATTTCTTTGTTTTACGCTAGCAGAGCATTGCGTTAAGGGAATAATAATAAAAAAATATTTATATGTATATATATATATATATATATATATATACAAAGGTGTGAAAATTATTAGAATAATTATGAAATTTACAGTAAAATCTTGATATATTATAGAAATAGCACATTATTTAAAAAATAATGATACATTTAATATTTAGTGTGTATTCCGTTCACTTTTGTTAAAGATTTGATACGTTTTGGCTAACATTGCATTGGTTTTTTGGTAATTAGTTTGTATTTCGATGTCAGGTTCCGAATTCCAATGAGTCTCTCTATCAGATATTTCTTGCTTGTAATGATGCATTTCTTTGATTTTTTTCTTTACAATGGCCCAAGATTCATTATGAGATTCATATCTAAATTTTTTTCAGGCCATGGAAGTTTTTTTTTTTCATCCAAAAATTTTGTTACAGATGAAACTTTATGGGACGGAGCTTCATCATGAATGAATATAAAATCTTCATTTGGGAAACGGTCTTTTAATTGCAGAATTACTCTTTGTATAAACACTTTTTTACACTGATACTGGCCCATTATGCCTTCTACAATGTATAAGCATCCAGCAACTTGAGAAGACATCACGTTTCAAAAATTTCTTTAGTAGGATGTTTAACCGTTTGTGCTAAGCAATTTATGGAAAATTCTTCATTAGTATTTTTTCTGATATATACACTGTTTTCGCCTGATATCGTAAATATTTATTCATGTGAAAAACGTAACTAAAGGATATAAAATTAATTAAGATATGTAATTTGTAGAAAAATATTCTTATAAAGAAAATTTTAATCAAATTTATAAACAGTTCTGTATCTTAATTCAATATGCAAAAAACATGATTTCAAGAAAAGAAATGAACAACTTAAGTTCAACTGATTAATTAAGGGAAAATTAATATTTCTCTTTTTGCTCCAGTCAATTCTAAATTGTTTTTGCACAATTTTGCCCAGACAAGTCCATTCTTTGCCGTAGTAGATATGAATTTACTCTTTTTTCGAGAATGGTGAGCACTGAGTCCAGCTGAGATAAGTTTTATACTAACAGTAGAATCGCAAAATTTACTCCATTGTCTTGCAAAGAAATTTTTAGTTCATGATTAGTTGCTCTTCTGTTAGTTTCAGCTGAATTAATTTCCTTCCTGTTCTTGCAGTAAATTTACTTTTCCTTCCGCATTTTCCTACTCTAGAATTTTCATATCACATTTGAAGGCCAAAGATCGTCACACATACGTGCGAAATGTTTGCTGTTTTAGCGATTTCGTGCTGTGTATAATTATTTTCTTGGATGACACACTTTACCTCAGCAAGTTTTCTAGGTGAAATAGCAATTGCTATACCCATAATCACACAATAATCCTTTGACAATCAAAAATAAGCTATTAATTAGTATAAACTAAGAAAAACAACAAAAAGCTTTGTTTTAAGAATAAAATAATACTTATTCCAACTAAAGAAAAGAAAGATAATACACGCAAAGCATGCAGAAATTTTTTTAATTTTATTTTAAATTCGTTTGTTAATCAAACAAATTCGTTATACAGTGCAAACAATTTGATTACTTTGGATCAAAAATTTTTATTTTTAAGAAATGGCAACATTTAACAAAATTACATCCCAAAAACTGTTCTAAAGGAGTAAAAAATTGACTAGATCATCAAATCAAACTGCCTTTCATTAAAAATAGCAAGTATATATAGTATTAATTAAGAAAAACTGAAAAAAACTCAGTTATTCTAATAATTTTCACACCTCTGTATATTAAATTACCAGCAACAATAAAATTCAAACAATAATCATACATTTATTTTATAATAGCTTTACTTCACTTTAGCTTACAGACTTACATTTATATATGGCCTATATATTTATATTTTCCTCATCTATCAATATCTAGTTTTTCCGTTATTCTACAATACAGCAACAACACAAAACTCTTACATTTTTTAGTGCACTTATCGTATTAAATATAATTCATCAAAACACATAACGAACGATTGTAATGAAATATTTAGAAACTACTAATATCCAACACAAGTCAGTCATCTTCTAACAAAATTCCAGGCAATAGTTCATAATAATCGCCGTGTGAATATATATCTTCATATACCTTCAATTTTCGTTTCTAGTGGTATCGAATCTTTCTCGTGCTTCAGTAGAGCACAACAGGTCATAGAAAAAAAGAAAAAAAAACTCTTTATATTTTTATTATAGCAACCAGTACACGAAGGTACATAACTAATGTTAGTACTAATATTCCCTTATTTTAATTGTCTGTGACAACAAATTTCGAACTCGAATCACATTTTATTTTTTATCAAAGCTTTACTTCAGAAAATTTCATGTATAAACATATATCTTAATATATTTTTATTTGACCACTATTCCTTTTGTTGTGCTAGATAGCAACATCAACAAAAACAAATATATTTTAATGTTTTCTGTACCAATTGCTTTAAATACTATTCATCCAATTACATAACCGTATGATTCTAATAAAATATTCAAAGACTGATCTTACCACAACCAAATCATCATCTAACCCAAATTTTAGGAAATAATGTAATATATCGGAAATTTTATTCGACTTTAGTTCACAACACTTCCCGTGTGAATATATAACTTTACATACCTTATATTTTCGTTTTTAGTGGTACCAATACTTTCTCGTACTTTAGCTGATTGCAGAATTCATAAAAAAATATCAAATATCATTATAGCAAACAGTAGAAATAGGTATATAGTCAAGGCAAATAGCAACTCTCACATTTTATTTGTATATGTTGCGGCCAATACCCGGAGCCTGGCCAATTCAAGAACTGCCCGGCCAATACTCGAACTGGCCAAGCTTTCTGGCCAAAACCCGAAATACATGAAATGAATAGCGTATTTCGGGTTTTGGCCAGCCAATTCGCGAACTGGCCAGGAAGCCTTGGCCAACATCCGAACTATGATGCATAGGTACTAATTTTTTTGTAATTAAGATAATGTAACATTAAAATGTGCAGTAAAAAAGATTCCCATTGATTCTATTGAAACGAAATATTTTTGTGTACCCAACTAAATTAACCAGAAATTGTACACAATTCCCTTTCAATGTCTACACCAAATACGATGACAATTACAAGTTAACTGGAAACTTTACTCGAGTTAGATGACGGACAGGCTGACGTCTAGACTATTTGAATTCATAGACATTTTCAACTATGTTACAAAGGATTAAGCCGAGTGCTTATATCTATTTCGGGAATTGGCCAGTCACATCTGGCCAGTTCGCGAATTGGCCAATTGCATCTGGCCAGTTATTTTGTAACGTTGCTAGCCAATTCGGGAATTGGTCGGTCAGTTCTAGAATTGGCCAACTTCGGGTACTGGCTGCAACATATATGACAACAAAATTTAAACACTAATCATACTTTTTTTTACTGTAGCTTTACTTCATAATAATTCACATACAAACGCATATAATTAAGTATTTTTAGTTTTCTCTCATCGATCAAACATCATTTTTTTTCTCTTTTTTTTTAAGCTTGAGAACAATAATAAAAAAAGACCTCTACATTTTTATTTTTACTGTACCATTTGTATTAACCCTCTGACAGTCTTGCAAAAGGGCAAAATTGTAATGTTGTTTCTCAGCATTTTGTTTTAATTGCTAAAAAAATATGATTCTTTCAAAATTATAGAAAAATCTGATTTACGAATATGAATGTTATCCTTGAGTGTGTTAATCATTTCACAATGTATTAAAAATCCATTAAATCAACTGAGTTATATAATTTTAATTATTGCTTGCATTGCAGTGAAACCTGGAGCTTAGGGAATATGCTATAGACGGGCTTGTCAGTGAGAGGGTTAAACACAATTCATCAAAACACGTAATCAAAAATTCTAATAAAATATCAAAGACTGCTATTATTCACCGCAACCAAATCATCTTCTGACTCAAATTACAAGCAAGAATCTAATGTATCGGAAATTTTATTTGTCATTAATTTGTAAAATTCCCTATAAGGATATTTATCTTTATGCACCTTCAATTATCTTTTTCAATGATACTAATTTATTCTCGTATTTCTTCAGAACATTTAAGTTTTTAGGAAATAAGAAATCAACCTTTTATTTTATTAGAAAAACATGAACAAATACGAATATAGCCATCAAATAAAATGTTCCCACATTTTAATCATCTGTAACAAGAAAATTACCATATCTTGATTTTCTTTAATCATTGCTTTACTTCATAATAATTCACATGTAAACGTATATCTTTATATACTTTTATTTTTTCTCGTCTAACAATATCTTGTATATCTCATCTACTCATTTTTTTTCTTTTTTTCATGCTAGAATATACCAATAAAAAAACTTCCCATTTTTATTTTAACTGTATCAATTGTAATAAATTCAATTCATGATAACACTTAATCAATGATTCTAATAAAATATTCAAAGACTGCTATTACCCACCACAACCAAGTCATCTTCTAACCCAAATTTCAGGCAATAATCTAATATATCGGAAATTTTATTCGACATAATTCAGAATACTCCCCGTATGAATATCTATCTTTATATACCTTCAATTTTCTCTCTTCTAGCGATACTCATTTTTCCTTTTCTTTGCTATATAGCATAGCGCAGAGTTATTATGCATGCCTTTACTGTTCAGCTCTCGCAGGGATGACAATTCGATCAATATATAAGCGTGGATGACCTCAGAGCTTGCTAAGCACTTCGCTCTGCTCTGCTCGTTGGACCCTTTTCTTTGCATTGTGTGTGTGTGGCATCAAAAGAGAACAGTTCAGTTCGTTACGTTAGGGATATATATATATACCGCTCTTGTACATGTATATATCGAGTATGAAAAGGAGTGAGAACATATAAATTAAGGATAAAAGGATAAATAAATGTTTGGACAGGCATAAATAATGGAGTAGTACTTGAGATTTGGTCTGTAAGAGAAGGAAAATCATGACTGTTTGGTTTTACATCGTATGTCGACAAATGAGCGTTCATTTAATTTATTTATCAGTATAATTTGCAAATACATTTTATTTTCAATTATTGAAACATGTTTGACAAATATGTTCATGGGTATATAATAATATATATTTAAATATAAGCGAATATACAAGTAATCAATAAATTGATATTGTCGTATAATGTACAAATTAAAAAATGAATATCATTTATTAAATTTCGCATATAAATCTGGATTCTTATAAATACAATAAATGTATATTTTTTACAAAATGCATCAAATATTATAAGGTTTAATGAAGTTTATTAATAAGGGGAAAATGAAATATTTTATTAGTGCAATTTGCTTTAGATTGTTTGAGTGGCATCAAAAGAGAATTGTTCAGTTCGTTACATTAGCGATATATATGTATACTGCTCTTGTACATGTATATATCGAGTATGAAAATGAGTGTGAGCATATAAATTAAGGATAAAAGGATAAGTAAATGTTTGGACAGGCATAAATAATGGAGTACTATTTGAGATTTGATTTATAAAAGTTAGAGTTTATTTAATTGATTTATTAAAATTATTTACAAATACATTTATTGTCGAAATTTCCAAGCCTTTTTGATAAATATGCTCATGGACGTATAATAATATATTTGTTAACACAGACGAATGTGCAAGTAATTAATAAATTGATACTGTGAAAATTAATGATGTAATACACATATTAAAATATAAACAACATCTATTATATTTTACATAGATAATTGGATATTCTTAAATACAATTCAATAAATGTATGTTATTTATAAAACGCATCAAATATATTTGCAAAAAGATTTTGTGAATAAGAGGCCAAGGAAATATGTCATTAGTGTGATTGCTTTACATCGTTTGAGTGGTTTAAAAAGAGAACATTTCAGTTCGTTACGTTAAGGATATATACTGCTCTTTACATGTATATGTCGAGTATGAAAATTATTGTATGCATATAAATTAAGAATAAAAGAATAAATAACTATTTGTAGAGGTATAGATAATGAAGCAGTGATTGAGATTTGGTCTGTAAGAGAAGCAAAAGTAAAACTATTTGATTGTATATCGTTTGTCAACAAATTAGGATTTATCCAATTTATTTATTAGAATTATTTGCAAATACATTTTACGTAGAAATGTCCAAGCTTTTTTGAAAAATATGTTCATGTATGTATAATAATATGTATGTAAATGTGTGTGAATATGAATACACATGTAATTAATAGTTTAATATGTCAAAATTAGTCATCGATAGCACATATTAAAATGTGAATGTCTTTTATTAAATTTTATATATAAAGCTGGATATCCACAAATGTAATTCAATAAATGTATGATATTTAATGTTAATTTATAACGTTTCACAATGATTTAAAGTTATTTTCATTATTTTCTATGCCGAAATATACAAGCATACTCCACAATTTTTTATGGATGCATTATAGTTTAAATATACTCGCGTATAAGTCGAGACGCATTTAATCCCATCCCCCAACTTTCGAATGGAAATTTAGCAAAAAATCAAAGACTCGCGTATAAAGCGAATTCCTAACTCGAACATTGTATTAAATCAAATCAAAGATTTCAATTTTCAATTCGATAAAATAGTAATGAAGGAAAAAAAAAACACTGAAAATTTTTTTGTGATAAAATATTACCATTGGTATCTTTTATACATAATTTTATTATTCATACATATAAAAATCCAGAAATGTACAACATACCAAGTTATTGATTTACTCGCGTGTAAATCCAACTCCCCAATTTGCTTGTAAAATTTATCAGTAATTCCTCGATTCATACGCGAGTATTTAAAGTAAAAAAAACATGTGTAAACATATACGAATATACAAGTAATTAATAAAGTAATTAGATACCGCTAAAATTAGTCATAAAATGCACACTTTAAAATATGAATATCATTTACTAAATTTACATATAAATTTGAATATCCATAAGTACAGTTCAATAAATGTACGTCATTTAAAGATGCATCAAAAATTTTTCCAACTAGGATTTATAAGAAAGGGGCCAATGAAATACGCCGTTAATGTGATTGCTTTACATTATATGAATAGCTTTAAAAGAGAAATATTCAGTTCATTAAGTTAGAGATATATACCTATATTGTACATGTATATATCGAGTATGAAAGTGAGTGTGATCTTATAAATTACAGATAAAAGGATAAATAAATGATTTGACAGTCATAAATAATGGATGCAGTACTTGAGGTTTTGTATGCAATAGAAGCCGAATTACTGCCAAATAGAACCAAACTGTTTGGTTAAATGGCGTTTGTCTACGAATTAAAAGTATTTGCATATCCATTTTAATTCGAAATAGAAAATAAAGTGACTAAAATGTGTTCCTATTTGTGTAATAATATATATTTGATATGATTATAACTAATTAGTAGCTCCATGTATTTAAAATTAGTCGTATAATGTAAGCTTTACTACAGAAATATAATTTTTTTAATTTTATATGTGAAGGTGTGTATATGTAATTGCAATTCAATTAATTGATGTTTACGAAAGAATGTGTAAACTGTATTTTTAGAGCAGATTTCATCCATAAATCACCAACAGAATAGGTCATTGGTAAGATTTCTTTGCTGTATTTGTTACGCATCTAAAGGAAGTATTAAATGCTTCCTTTAATTTATTAAACGTACTACAGGGTGTCCAGCAAATAACACCCTGATTTCAAAATTAAATTTCTCAAAAACAAAGATCAATAGTAATATGCAGTAAACGGTTCTTTCATTAGGTAAGCTGTAAAAATCTTATACAGAAATTTTAATCAGTGAATATTTTGAAAAAAAATGCGTTCTGATTGCATAGAATTGTTTGATTTGACATTTTTCTTGTTTTAGATTGCCTGCAAAGAAATATTTTTTCAGCTTATAGTGCAATATTTTAAAGATTTTTCAAAGTAAATTTTTAGAATTTCGAAATTTCAAAAATTTAATTAAAAAAAACTATGGAATATGGCATTTTAAGCCGAAAAACACATTGTCTGTCAGCAATCTAAAGCAAGAAAAATGTCAAATCAAAGCATTCTTTGCAATCAGAACACAATATTTTCAAAATATTTACCGTCCGAAACTTTTGTATAAGATTTTTACAGCTTACCTTATAAACAAATCGTTTACTGCATAATTCTATTGATCTTTGTTTTTGAGAAATTTAATTTTGAAATCAGAGTGTTATTTGCTGGACACCCTGTACTTTTGTGTATATGTATAAGTAGTATAAAAGGGTGTACGAGCTTATAAATTACATATAAAATGTAAAAAAAATTTTCAACAGGAATGCATAATGTAGCCGTACTTAACGTTTAATACATAATATAAGAAAAATTAAAACTGTGTTATTGTATAAGGCTTATAAATGATATTTGCAATAATTACATGTTAGTTCATAATGTACTAGCGATTTTAATAGAATCGTTGATATATACATAATAATATATATGTAACTATATACGAACATAACTAATGAATATTTGGATATCGCTAAAAATAGTCATATAATGCACACTTCAAAATCTATACATCATTAATTAAAACTTCACATACACAGTTGGATACATATAATTCAATAAATGTATGTTAAATTTTGAATGCAGCAAATACATTTTCTAAAAAGATTTTATTCACAAGGGGATTATGGAATATGTCATTCATACAATCGTTATTCATTGTTTGTGTGGCTTTAAAATAGAACAATTGGCATGCATGTTTGAGAACAATAGGAAATACACCACTCTTCAACATATACAGAGATTATTAAAGGATGATCTTATAAATTATGAATAAATAAATATTTGCATTTGGAATATATAACACAATAATACTTCAGAGTTTCTATATAAAAGACAAATCGATATTGAATGTAACTGTTTCGTTATATAACGTTTGCCCATGAATTGGAGATATTGCAATTTCACTACATTTTATGTAGAAGAACGCAAATAATTTAGAATAACATCTTTTCATAGTTACGTAATACTACATTTGTAAGTATAAAAGAATACAGCTAATAAATATCGAATATAAAAATCAAATATAAAGAATAACGAAAGAATAACGGATATAAATAACGAGAAAATAACAAATATAAAGAATAAAAACTGGCTAATGTCTGAATAAAGTAATATTAACATGTGAACATTTTAAATAATAAATAGGTGTACATTGAGCAGTTGGGATCAAAAGCAAAGAGTTCACTTTGTTAAGTGGGACATTGTTATATTGAAATTATATTGCACTTTTATTGCACTGGAAATAGATCAAGCACAATATAGTTCCAAAAAAATCTATACGGGACTAACGATTTACAATTTCTTTCACAGTGAATTTTTGGCAAAATATTATAACAAATGTATAATGACCATCACTGAGAGTATCAGCTTTCACGGTACTGTTAAAAAGAAAACAAACGATTGGACGGATTTACATAATTTATATACAATAAAGGAAATAGTAAAACTATTTTTTATATTAACTATTTATTATCTGCTGATAATTAAATTTATGGATGCGGTCACTTTTATATTTAACATCCTCTTACAATCCGGATTAAAATGGCTCATGAACGAACATGTATGAATTATTCATTTGTGTGAATATAAATATGTCTTAATATATGAACGTAGCTAAATATAATCTTTGCATATTTCAATTTAATTATAGTTTGTGTGCTTTAAAATATAAATATCATTTAATGAAATTTTAATACATGAAGTTGATTATCTATCAAAACATATTTGCTTTTTAAATAGTATAAGGTACATTTTCTAAACAAAGATTTTTTTGTGCTATGTATGTGCAGCATAAAAGATAAATGGCTCAGTTATTTACGGAAGGGTTATTTTTCCCACTAGTAGGTTTTGTGAGGGTGTGTGAGTTCATAAATTACGGATAACTGGAGAAATAAATATTGGACAAGCATAAATGTATGAAGCTGTTTTAGGTTTTATATATTGCATAGAACACAGTGAAGCATGGAATTTTTTTTTCTGGGCATTATTATGTCAGACAGATAAGGGATAGGCTGAATGGAAAGTCTGATGAAAGTATTTAACCCGGCAGGTCCGGCACCGTGAAACACCAGAACGTGCATGGAGTATCTGCACATTAAAAACTTATTAATTGGCATGAAATATGCATAAAAATAGCTTTAGAATTCTATACGCTAATAAAAATCGTGACAATTACTCTTTTTATTAAAACTATCATTAATTAAAAAAATTAATAAAAATAAATTAAAATCTCTCACTTTTATTTTTCTTATTTGAAAATCTTAATCTTACCCATGTAACGAACTAATGTCTCCTTAAAACATATATATATTTTTTTACAATTTTTGTTATAATAGAATCACATTATTGTGAATAAAAATACTGAGATTTACAAATTTTCGTAACATTTAGATGATGTGCCTGAAGCTTTAGGTTGTTGTTGAGTGTCTGTACACCCAAAATTGTTCTGAAAGATGAAAAAAGAGTCTGATTTGCTAATTTTTGCGCGCTACGTACGAAAAATAATCTTGTAAGAAAATACCGATGAACCAGAGTACTCCGGCTCATAAGGCGATACAGCTGATGAATATTTTCAGGAATGGGTATCAAAACATGTCTATTATTTTTTTACCTGAGAAGCCAGGTTGCAGTTGTTTAGAAGAATGAGGCAACTTCAACGACGATCAGAGGTAAGCTTGTATTGTATGGAGTCCTTATATAGACACATATATTCATATCCTATGACTATGACCTTGATTTAATCAGCTCAATGGGACCCGACGCAGTCGATAAAAACTGTCGATTATTGTCTTTTTGAAGAAAGGGCAGGAAATTTAATGGGATTTACGTATAAATCCGAAATTCTGGAAGACGGACATATATGGTTTCCCTGGTAAGCAGTTGACGACGTTACAGTCAGGAGACGAAAAAGTATAGCATATCATCAAGAATGCATTTCGCTGCCTGTGAAATTCAAAGAGATTGAACTAGTGTGGGAAATCATGTACGGGAAAAACCTGGGCAACTAAAAATATTATTAATATCAATTTTCGCCGACATCTTAAATAAGTGTATATCAAGCAAGTTATTTTGAAGAATTTCAAAATTGTAGAAAAGATAATTTTACATAAAAAGACATAGTGCCTTGTCATATGGCGAATTCGATATGCAGAATACAATTTGTACGTAAGTTATACTGTTGTAGCAGCTACGAGTTTTTATCAATGCAATATAAAATATAATAATAAAACACTTTTCCATCTTTTTATTCCCTCTATATTAAAAAAAAAAAAAAAAAAAAAAAAAAAACTGGTCATAAAGCTAATGTTTTGCCAATGAAAAGTGTTGTTCTTAATCAAATTCAAAATTTTCAACTTGTGGTCGATGAAATTGGAAGTTGCTAAAATTTGAATAAGACTCAAAAGATTACCCTCCTCAATCTTAAGACAAATTTTGCGTGGCACTGCAAAAAACAGTTAAAAATCATTATAAAACATTCTCCAAAGGTGCATCAGTCTATATATCGATTTTACTAATGTGTACACATTTATTAAATAAGTCTAGATGTAATTTTAAGAATTCAAATTAATTTAAAAGGTGTTTCTAGTGTCGCCTCATCAGGATTGAGGAGGTTAAACTAAAACAAAAATAGCAGTATGATTTCCTACAATGAAATTCGCTTAATTATATCAAGAATTTCGTTTCTTCTATATTAGACAAACGTATGGCGGTCATCGCCGTTCACGGCAAACCTACAAAATTTTAAAAGGATCCTTTTACTCATCGCCAATTCAATAGGCATGCAAAATGAAATGAGTTACATAAAATTAATTATTATCTATTGTATTTCTGGTTTGGTACTTTTTTCCCTTTTGATAAAATAGTAAACTTTTCAATTTTGGAACTTATTAGAACAATTAGGTGTTAACCATTTGACCTTTATATACTGTAACAAAAATCTGTAATTGTACTTATTTACATTTTTGAATCTGTGTGTTCTTTAACATTTAATCCGTATATTGTACAAAAACGATATCAATCTACAAAACTATTTTTAGTAAAGCTGGAAAAATCTTTAACTGTACAAAAAATCTAAAAAAATTACATTAATCTTAGAAAAATTTTATAGGTAACGCGGGTTGCAGTAATATGAGAAATTGTAAGCATCCCAGTTTCCATAAAAAATTCTTGGAAATCTTACAGTTTTTCATTTTTATTTACAATGCAAACGTATATCTGTTACATGGATTTTTATTGTTGCCATTACACAAAAATTTCTACGAATATCAGTTTTCTAGAAAAGTTTTAGGATTTTGCAATATTTTTTAAAAATTTTATTTTATCTATTTATTTTTTACATTGAAAATGCGATCCCTTTAAAAAACTCAAACATTCCGTTCGGAATTTGAACACAGTTGATTCTAAGCTGCGCTGAAAAGTGAGAATGTGGAAAGTGCAATAAGGAAACGCAAACAATTCTTTCGAAATTTATTAACATAGGATTTCGAGATGTGCTGAAGATTGAGAATATACAAATCACAAAATAAATGCTCAAATAATGTGTTCGGAATTTGTAAACAACAGATTTAATGTCTGGACTGTCTTTTATAGTGAAAACTGTAAATAAACATAAATTAGAATTGACAAGAAGACGAACTGTAGAGATTTCAATAAAACTTCCCCTTAATTTGAGTAGGTAATGTTGATTCTTCTGTCGAAATACATGTTAGATATATAACTAACGAGAAATAATGCATGCTTGGATAAGTGAAAGATAGAAGAAATTACGTAAGCTATTTCATGAATGAGTAATGAATGGGACTTAATTATTTTATTATCCGACCTTAACATACTTAAGATGTATAGTAGGTTAAGATTTAAACAGGATGCGAGACACATTTTAAAATAATTTTTATTTTTTCATATAAAATTTTGAAATTTTTTGTGTTATTAACTATATTATCTGAAAACAATATCAAGTGATGAAACTTCTTAGATTTTCTTTTTTCTAAGTCTTTTTTATAATTTATATATAAAAATTTAGAATCGAAAATTTATGAAAAAAATACTGTAATTTAAAATCCTTGTAACTTGAAATATTATGCTTAGAATTTCAAGTTTTTATTATTGAAATAAACAATAAATTTAATAAACAATAAATTTAAATTTTCATTCATCATTTTTAAAAATATTAATTTAAAGAAAAATCAAAAGCACTTAAACTAAATATCATTATATATTTTTTACATACAATGAATCGAAATTCCAAAAGACATTTTGCAAGTTTGAACGCTTTATCTTTAACGATTCTTCCTTACAGCAATTTAAATGCTAGAAATGGTTAAAAACCCATCATGAAGGAAAACTTATTTTCTCAAGAAGTCTTTTTTTTTTACTGCACCCATTGCTTTATAGATAAATTTTGAAATCGAATCAAAACATTTTCTTCTGTTTCAATTAAGACAGAAACCTAATCTAAACAACATTTTAAGCATAATGAAACTACAAAAGTTTTAATACAATAATTTTTTTTTTTGAAAAAATTAAGATTTTTGAGTCTCGGATCCCCTTAAGTTAAAATCTGAAATGTCTTTTAAAGTCAATATTTGAAAAGAGACATCTGTATCCAAAAAGAAAAAAAAAAAAGAAAAAAAAAAAAAAAACCCTAATATATTTTTTCGCTATTCTTTGAAGGATTCAAAAATACTATTAAACAAATAATAGAATCAGTTTTATTTATTAAAACATATAAATTTGTTTATATTAACCAAAGAATATTATAGAAAATACTGGTACAGGGAACATAAAATGGAATGGAACTTAATAATTACACTATCCGTACTTACCAATATTTTTTAAATTTATTGCTAGGTTAAGAATTTAAGTTCATTAAAATCTGAAATATTTTTAAATGTTAAAATTTGCTAATATATATCTATATTTAAAATAAAATATCTAATATAATATTTTTTTCATTAATCTTTGTATGATGCAAAAAAAAAAAAAAAAAAAAGAATTAAACAAATAATATAATTATTTTTTTTAAATAAAACCTATAAATTTGTCTATATTAACCAAAGAGTTTTATAGAAAATATTGGTACAGAGAACTAATTGGAACGGAACTTAATAATTATACTATCCGAACTTACCAATATTTAAAAAATGTATATTTAGGTTAAGAATTTAAGTTTATTAAAATTCAAAATATTTTTAAATGTTAATATTTGCAAATAGATATCTATATCCGAAATAAAGAATTGTACTGTTATATTTTTCAACCATTCCTTTAAGGATGCAAAAAGACTTTAACAAATAATAGAGTTTTTTTATTAAATAAAATCTGTACACATATTCATATTACCCGCATTCATATTAATCTTAGAAAATATTGATACAAGGAAAACATAATTTTAAAACATATAAATTTATTTTATATTATAATTTATCCGCTTAAGATGCCCAAAATACTTTTCACGTGCCGTAGAAAATAGTGAAATGGCAAAAATGATGTTTTCAGTTCCACAGTGATTTACTATCTGGCCATATATGCATGATATATTGCTGGTTCAAAGTAAACTTAGAAATGGTTTCTATCTTTCCTGAATGGTAAATATATGGTACTTTATGATAAAAATTTCTCAGAAAAATTCAAAGTAAGAACATAAATCATTCACGGTTTAAAATTTCTGCATTTCCTTGCATTCTGTTGCCATCTTTTCTCTGTAAATGAAAAAAATAGTGTATAAAAATACAAATAAAGATTTAAGTTCAAAGTATATGGGAATATAGATATAAGTTTCCATAAAAAAAACAAATGTTAAAAACTTTAATGATTTTGAGAGAACTAATTTTAATATCTAAGTATTAAGTATTTAAAGAAATTTTACTAAAAAAAGTAAAATTGTCTGTAATAAAAAAATAAAAAAACAGTGTTTAAAAATACAAATAAAGATTAAAGTTCAAAGTATATTGGAATATAGATATAAGTTTCATTAAATTTACATTTATTAAATGAATTTAAGAGAACTAATCTTAATAAAGTATTAAGTATTAAAAAAAATTAACAACAAACAAAGTAATACTCTCTGTATTAAAAAATAAAGGATGACAAATATAGCCTAAAGAAAATGAAAATATATCTTTAGATGAAATTTTACTTATTGTACATTCAATCATTTTAGTGATACGTATGAATCCCTTTACAACATTTTGGAGGCACTTTGTATTCTAATAAAGTATAAACTACTTTTATGTGTTTTAAATTTTTCTGTGTGATAATCGATTGTGAACAAAACTTTTCGTTAATCATTTTTCACCTAAAGTTTAAAGTGAATAGAGACTTTTATATTTTTTATATATTAGGAAACTGGGATTCCTAGTGTGTTTCATGTAATGGTAACAGCAAAAATTCATGTAACCGATTCCGTTACATAATTTTTTGCTGTAACCGTTATCTAAATCATTCTAGGAATCCCAGTTTCTTAGATAAAACATGACAACTTTACTTTTTTTTTCTTTTTACAGTGCGATTTACATATTCAACAATAATTTAAAATTCATTTCTAATATAACGGTTCATGATGAAAACCTTTGAATTTATGTTATTATTTTGCAATACATTTATGTTTTATATATATACAGCCTTTAAAGTATTATTTTAATAAAGATCCTAATTATAAAGTAGCATAATACCTTAAAAAAGTAAAATAATGCACCCAAAGTTCAAAATAAGTCTTTTCAGTATTTTTTGAGGCAAATTATGAGTAGGAAGAATTTTAATACATTTGGAAGTAATTTAAGTAGTCTCCTACCAAAACAAATGTCTGTTAAAACTGTTAAAACTTAACGAGCTAAATGAAGGATTATAAAAAAAATGCATGTTTCTAACAGTTCATATGGAGTGATCAAGAATCAATCGTAAATTAATATAACTACTGGTATAATTAAGATATATATGGTTTACTTGGTTTGTAGTATTTGAAATAATTCAAATTCGTAAATTAACATATTCGTAAAAAATGAATCGGCCTCAAGCCTTTAAATGTAAACGAAAATGTCATAAAAGTTCCTATTTTTTATTTTTAATATTCATTTACAAACGCATTAAGTTAATAAATTAAGAATTATAATCACACGATTATTCAAAATGTAACTAAACACAGATGTTTCATTATCATCATCATAAACAACATTATTATCATTAATAATAATTGCAAATTAAGTACTTAATATCTCCATAATTTGCTCAGTTATTCTTAATATTTATAGTATTTTAGATTTTTAAAAATACTTCAAATGCATTTTTAAGGCGTAAGGGCATATTTCTATATACTACAATAATTTAAAATGAAATTACTCAGATAAATGCTGGTTATGAAATTCTTTTAAATAATTTTATATTTCACAATACATTTATTGATTAAACACGTCTATTCAGAGTATTATTTAATTGTATATATCTATTCTTAAATAACTTAATACTTTTAAAATGAAAATAATCTATTAAAAGCTCGAAATAAGCCTTCACAGCACTTTTATGGGCACTTTATAAGGATGAAGAATTTTAATAGATTTAGAACTAATTTAAGTACCCTCGCACATAATAAATTATCTGTTATAACTGTAAACACATAATGAGTTAAAGAAGGGATTAAAATAAATATGTGCTTTTCAAACGATTCGTATGCTTTATTCTAAAGTACGTAAGCATCTCTTGTTGTAAATAATATTCGTATAGATGTAATGGATAGTATTTTGATGCAATTTGTTGTTTTTGAGTTTGAAATAACAAGTCTTTTGATAATTTTGTAATTTCAATAATTTGTTAAGCCCTTAAGTGCTTTTAAATGCATATAAAAATTTACTCAAATTCCAAATTTTTTATTTTAGGTATTTTTTCTTTACATGTAGATACTAAAAAAAAAAAAAAAAAAAAAAAAAAAAAAAATTAAATAAGACTTTACTCGACTTTTTTCAAAATGTCACATAATAGTGGCTGCAATTACTATATTCCTCTTTTTATTATTATTATTAACTAAAAAGTAAATATGCTATTATCCTTATTGGATTTTTTTTAATTTAAATAAAATAAAACACTTTAAATGCTTCTTTGTTTTTGTTGGGGGAGAAGTAGCAAGGTGGGACTACAATTTGTGCTCATTGATGTTTTTTTAAAATTTGTATCATACACTTTAAATACTTTTTTCTTGTTGTTGGGGGAGGGTGTGCACGGTGGAATTCGTATGTTCTATAATTTGAGCCCGTTGAAAACTTTGTTTTTATTTGAAAAAACACTTTAAATACTTTTTTGTTGTTGATTGTGGAGGAGGTGTATTTTGGAATTCGTATGTTCTACAGTTTTATATATTTCGTTTCTCAGATAAAAGTTCGTGACGAAATAATCGAAAATGACCTTATCTTTTTAGAATATAACTATTTGTTATGTATGGACATACAATGTTTTATTGAAACTTATATATCTATTACAAAATACTATAATAATTTCGAAATAAATGACAAATAATCGATTCAAAGCTTTTAAATAATACTTTGAAGCTCGTTCTTATGTATCTTATGAGGGTGGAGAATTTTAATGGATTTAGAACTAATTTAGTTATCCTAACATCAAATAAATTACCTGTAACACAGTAGGAGTTAACTGTAGGACTGGAATAAAATATGTGTTTTAAATAATGCGCATTAGCTATTCTGAAGTATTCATGAATAAATTGAATATTAATATCAGAATTGAATATTATTAGTATGAATTTTGTTGATTTTGTATTTAAATGATAACTTTTAATTTGCTTTCAACAATTTAAAAAAAATGAAGCTTCGACAGGCCCTTAAATGTTTATATTTTTTATACTGTTCAAATGCAGCATTATACAATAATCAAGAAACAAATGATTGTAAATTAATCTAACTAGTGAATAGTATTTAGGTGTATTTTTTTGTGTTGGTTATTAAACACGCTGTAAAACATTTGCGCATCGTCAACAAATTAGAGGGGTGGCAGCTTTGCTGCCTGCAATTTTATGGGGTACTTTAACAGATATAACTGGTAATAACATTGCAATGTTACACCAGTAGTATATGTTTAAATTATTCCATTGTATAAGTGAAAAAAAATATTCCATAAAATGGAGACAGCAGTTGCAACTAATTTTACAGAGTAAAGTTACACATATGTTTTACAATATAGTAAGTTTTTGAACTATGTTTCATTAACTAATTTAAAAAATTCAAATATTCAACGGGCTTTTGAATGTAAATAAAGAAAAATTTCTTAATTTTCTATTTTTTAATACCGAATTTATTTATGTATAACGCGCACTTTTTTTTCAAAAAATTAAGGCAAATTTCCTAGGCACGAGTTATAATAGGAATATTTTATATGCTGGATGTAATCTTACGTTATGCATTGAATCAAGAAATGTATTGAAAGAAGACATTAAAACTCAAAACTCTTACTTAATAAATGTATTGCTGCTTCTTTATTTCACTCATTAATTTTTTTATATAGAAAAACGCTAGTAACATTATTTAAACGTTAATTTGTAATTCTCATTGCTGTCACTCACTTCTATCCTCCGTCATTCCCTCCCTACAGGCAGACTAAAAATGTAATTTCGCCTTGTTTTTTGGGATAACGTAATGTTTGCTTCGACTTTCTTTACTTAAATTCATTTGGCCATTACTTTACTTGAATATCAAAGTTATGGTGCGCGTTATATACGCTATTTTTTAAAAAACATCGTTATTTTTTCTTTTAAAGTAAGGGGTGCGGGTTAAACACGAGTAAATACGGTAAATATTCACAGACACGTTACGCTATAAAAAAATAAAGTTAACGAAAGTGGTTTTATTATAATTGTTATTATTATTGCCATTATTCTTCCATTTCTCATAGAAAGACTCGTGAAGTTAAATCTTCCAAAGCAATGTTGCACTTTCAGAATACATTTACGTTGTAGAGTATGACGGTTAAAAGCATTACTTAATTGTATTTATCTATTCTTAAGTAGTTTTTTTTTAATTAGTATGATCTATTTAAACCATCAAAATAAGCCTTCGCAGCACTTTTATGGGCACTTTATGAGATGAGGAATTTTAGTATGTTTAGAGCTAATTTTAGTAACTTAAAACGGAATAAATTGTGTGTTAACATTTTAAGCACATGAGAAGTTAGCTCTGGAATGAAAATAAAATAAGTATTTTAAACGATTTATATATATACTGTTCTAAGCAACTCAGAATTTAATTACTGCGTAGTAATATAAATATATATACATTTAATACATTATGTTGAGTTTGTGTTTAATACAATAAGTATTCCGATAATGTTCCACGTTTTATATATTTTTTTTTTCAAGCATTAATAAATTTTTAAGAAAGCTAGTCACTCTACTCCCGAATTCCCACTGTATGTTAGCAATTTAAACATATTAGAAGTTAACTCTAGAAAGGGAATAAAACATGTATTTTAAATATTTTATAATCAGAGTTTTAGGTACTCCCCCACCAATTGTTTTTGATTAATGTAAGTAGTGGGTAATATTTGGATTAATTTTGTTTACTTGCATTTTAAAAAAAAAGGCTTTCGATTTTTTTTTACATTTTTATAACATTTTTATCTAAAAGTCAATTTAAATAAAATTTTCAGAAAACTTCCTAGTGTTTGATTTTAGGGAATGCTCATTTCGTTATAAAAAGTAGATTTCTTCGACTTTACAAAATATAGCATTCCATAGATATTTTATTATTTTTAAGCTATTGCATAGCTTTTATCGCGGTCTTTGAGCGCGGCGACCGAACGTAGAAATTCCATAACGAGAAAATTTTAGAAATTCCGTAATGAAAAATAATCTAACAGTAGGCTAACCATCGTTTCAGTTCGGCAGACTTCGGCATGGTATCCTTCGGTAGACTTCGGCAGACATTGACGCAGTATTTTTCATATATTTAAAGGATATCAAGTCTCAAATTATATTTCTTATTTCAGTTACTATAAATCAATAGTTTCAATAATAAAAATTCCTGATAGAACGTGTATAGAAAAGAATCGTCTTATGATAAAACAAGGTAGGATAATGCAGCTATTGGTGATTGGAGATCCGCCAATGATGAGGTTCGAAAAATTTAAAATGCTTATAATTCGCGGTCTAATTTTAGTAGCGCGGCCAAATTTTGTTTGGTAATTTATTATGAGACAGTGTTAATTTTTGGTGACAGGAGAACACCCACGGTGAGGGTCGAAAAAGTTAAAATGCTTATAAGACGCGATCAATTTTCTTAGCGCGGCCAAATTTTGTTTGGTAATTTATTATGAGACAGTGTTACTTTTGGTGACAGGTGACTCCCCCACGTTGAGGGTCGAAAATTTAAAAATGCTTATAACTCGCGATCAATTTTTCGTAGCGCGGCCAAATTTTGTTTGGTAATTTATTATGAGAGAATGTTAATATGGTGACAGGAGATCCCCCATGGGGAGGGTCGAAAAATTTAAAATGGTTATAACTCGAGATCAAATTTTCGTAGCGCAGAAAAATTTTGCTTGGTAATTTATAATGAGGCAGTGTTACTTTTTGGTGACGGGAGACCCCCCATGGTGAGGTTCGAAAAAGTTAAAATGCTTATAACTCGCTATCTAATTTTCATAGCGCGGCCAAATTTTTTTTGGTAATTTATTATGAGACATTGTTAATTTTTGGTGACAGCAGATCCCCCATGGGGAAGGTCAAAAAATTTAAAATGGTTATAACTCACGATCTAATTTTCGTAGCGCGGCAAAATTTTGTTTGGTAATTTATTATGAGACAGTGTTACTTTTGGTGACAGGAGATCCCCCATGGTGAGGGTCGAAAAATTTAAAATGCTTATAACTCGCTATCTAATTTTCTTAGTGCGGCCAAATTTTGTTTGGTAATTTATTATGAGACAATGTTACTTTTAGTGAAAGGTGACCCCCCACGTTGAGGGTCGAAAATTTTAAAATGCTTATAATACGGAATCTAAATTTTATCGCGGCAAAATTTTGTTTCGTAATTTATTATGAGAGAGTGTTGATTTTTGGTGACAGAAGATCCCCCACGGTGAGTGTCGAAAATTTTAAAATGCTTATAACTCGCGATCAATTTTCGAAGCGCGGCCAAATTTTGTTTGGTAATTTATTATGAGACAGTGTTACTTTTGGTGGCAGGTGACCCCCCACGTTGAGGGTCGAAAATTTAAAAATTCTTATAACTCGCGATCAATTTTCGTAGCGCGGCCAACTTTTGTTTGGTAATTTATTATGAGACAGTGTTAATATTTGGTGACAGGAGATCCCCCATGGGGAGGGTCGAAAAATTTAAAATGCTTATAACTCGCGATCAATTTTCGAAGCGCGGCCAAATTTTGTTTGGTAATTTATTATGAGACAGTGTTACTTTTGGGGGCAGGTGACCCCCCACGTTGAGGGTCGAAAATTTTAAAATGCTTATAACTCGCGATCAATTTTCGTAGCGCGGCCAACTTTTGTTTGGTAATTTATTATGAGACAGTGTTAATATTTGGTGACAGGAGATCCCCCATGGGGAGGGTCGAAAAATTTAAAATGGTTATAACTCGCGATCTAATTTTCGTAGCGCGGCCAAATTTTGTTTAATAATTTATTATGAGACAGTGTTGCTTTTGGTGACAGGAGATCCCCCATGGTGATTGTCGAAAAATTTAAAATGCTTATAACTCGCGATCTAATCTTCGTAGTGCGGCCAAATTTTGTTTGGTATTTTATTAATGTATTGCATAACTTTTATCGCGGGCTTTGAGCGCGGCGAAAGGATCTAGAAATTCCGTAACGAGAAAAAACCTAACACTCCGGCTAACGTCGCTTCAGTTTGGCAGGCTTTGGCACGGTATCCTTCGGTAGACTTCGGCAGACACTGACGCGGTATTTTTCAGATATTTTGAAAATATCAAGTCTCAAATTTATGTTTTTTATTTCAGCTACCATAAACGTATAGTTTCAATGATAAAAATTCCTGATTAGCCTACATGTATTGTAAGATAATAAAAATATTTTAAACGATATTATCTTCTGATTTATTCACTAAAAAAAAAAAAAACTTTATCGGTCATCACGCTCAAAAAGTTTAACTTGAATTAATATCAAACACAAAAAAAACTGCATAAATAAAAAAATAAATAAATAATTATAATAGCATAAGTTGATAAAAAATGCTATGCAATAGCTTTACCGCGGCAGTCCCCGAGTGCTACACGTATTTTTTTATTATTAATACCAATTGAAAATGAAATACTTTAAATTCAGTAAATTGCGCTATTATTCCTAATAATATTTTTTTCTTTTGTCGTTACGAAGATGTTAAATGTATATTTATATGGAGGGATGAGAGTATTTGTATATTTTACAAAAAAAATATTATACTTTTTTCACACGAAAGCTTGTGCGGTTAAATGCTCTAAAACAATATTATATTTTTAGAATACTGTTACTTGCTATATATGACCTTTCAAAGCAGTACTGGATTTTATATATCTATTCTTAAGCATCTTAATTCTTATTAAATTAACATAATCTATTTAAAGCAATATAATATGTCATTGCTGGATTTTCATAGTTAATTTATGCAGATGGAGAATTTTATATGTTCAGAAAAAGTTTGAGTAACCTGACACCCAATAAATTTCCTGTAGAATTTTTTAATATTTTAGTTGATAAATGTGGAATTAGAATAAATTAAGTTTCCTAAACAATACATATGCACTGTTCTAAATTTCTCAAAAATCAATTCTTGTATATTAATGTAAGTAATGAATATTATTTGGACTCATTTTGTTTATTTTCTGTTCAAAGTAGTAAGTCTTACCACTATTCTTCATAATTTGATAAAACTTTTTTGCCCGTATTATTTTACCCCTACCTTTTACATTATTGTTATTATTATTATTGGTAGTAGTATTAGTAGTACTAGTATCTTCTTTGTGAATGAGTATTAACGTAGTATTATCGATTATTATTAAATTATTTCTTTTTTACTAGTTTATGTCTACTTTGGTTATTTTAGATCATATACAGGGTGTTTCGCTATCAGACCGACAATCTTTGAGGGATGATAGTAGACATAAAGACAAACATTATTAAATAGGAAGCCATGGGGCGCAAACATCTTCTGTAGGAGCTAGGGGCCATTAAAGTTTAAGGTCCAAAAATTCAAACGCTGATAAAAATTAGAAAAAAGGGTCGATTTGTTTGCGGTTTTCTCTAAAATCATTCTTTATATCACGATTTTTTATTTTTTAATTTTAAAGGTTAAGTTCAAAAATTGTTGGTAGAGGGCGCTTTAGACTTTAGAGTAACGAACAAATACTTTTTGCCGTTCATTATGCATGGGGTTGAAATTATTCTAAAGTTTAGACTTTAACTTAAATTTTAAGCCCAAAATCGGAAACATGGGGATCGGTTAACAAGCGAAAATTTAACTGTAAACCGAGGGAGAGATTTTAAACGCTCATAAACATTGGACAGACTAATCGATTTTTTTTGCGGTTTGTGTTTAGGTCATTCCCTTGGTAATTATTTTATTCGAAATGATGTACAGCTTTCGTGTCCTTCTTTTTTGACAGAGGGCGCTTCCGACACATGTCCGAAATTTCAATTGTATTACTCCTGGGTGTTTTACTACCAGACCATCATATTTCCAGGAAGTGTAAGGGATGCAAAGACGACTCGGAATTACTCAGGAATGTAACGGTGAAAATTGTTTTTTTTTTATGTTACGTTTAAAAAAAGCAGAGGAAAAAAAACAGAAACAAGAAGAGAAACAGCAACATGTTAAAGTTACAAAACAAAGTTTATTTAAAAGTTTTACTGCAAAAAGTGTTCGAAATTACGACCAGAAAATGTCCGGCAAACTACTTGACAGCAATAGTAGATGGCGCTGTACGATATTGCGTGTGAAAGTTTCGCTCTTGTTGCGCAGCTCTATGTGGTTCCAGCACGATCGGGCTCTTCCACATTTTACCATTGATGTTCACCGATACCTCAAAGTAACATATGGACAGCGGTTGATAGGTCGTGGCGTCTCGGTTTATCGACCTGCCAGATCACCGGACCTATCAAGTATGAGCTTCTTCTGCTGGGGTCACATGAAAAGTTGGCTGTATGAGAATACCGTACTATCAATTAAAGACTTAGCAGCTCGCATTTCTGTAGCTTCCGGAAATCTATCAAAGATTCCAGGAATCTTTTAAAGCGTGGGGAATTACATGCGACGCCGCTGTCAAGCATGTCGAATTACTTCTGGTCGTAATTACGAACATCGTTTCTAGTAAAACTTTAAATAAACTGTTTTATGTCATATTAACGTGTTGCTGTTTCTCTGCTTGTTTCTGTTGTTTTTTCTCTGCTTCCTTTAACCAAAACTCGCAAAAAGACATTTTCAACGTTACATTGCTATGTGACTCCGTGTCGCTTTCGCATCCCCAACACTTCCTGGAAGTATGGTAGTCTGGTAGTACAACACCCAGGAGTAATACCATTGAAATGTCGGAGATATGTCGGAAGCGCAGTCTATAAAAAATAAGGACACCACAGCTGTACGTCAATTTGAATAAAATAATTATCAAGTAAATGGCCTACACGCAAACCGCAACAAAATGGATTCGTTTGTCAAATGTTTATGAGCGTTTAAAATCTCCCTCTCGGTTCACAGTTAAATTTTCGCTAGTTAACCTATCCCCATGTTTCTGATTTTGGGCTTAAAATTTAAGTTAAAGTCTAAACTTTAAGAAAAGAGCAAACAAATCGACCCTTTTTTCTAATTTTTATCAGCGTTTGAATTTTTGGACCTTAAACTTCAATGGACCCTAGCTCCTACAGAAGACGTTTGCGCCCCATGGTTTCCTATTTAATAATGTTTGTCTTTATGTCTACTACCACCCCTCAAATTTTGTTGGTCTGGTAGCGAAACACCCTGTATATAGAAGCATATTATTCAAAAAAATTGAAATTGCAATCATCCATTCAAATGATAATTGAAAAAGAAAAGGATTTAAAAAGGAAGTTACATATATTTTTATTGTGAGGGCTGAGAGTATTTGTATATTTTACAAGAATTTACGATTTTTTTCTCGGATAAACGCTAATGAAGTTAAATCCTCTAAAACAATACAAAGTTTTTAAAATAAAGTTACTTGTAAATATGACCTTTCAAAGTATTATTGAATTACTTATTATTACTAAGCAGATTAATCCTTTTAAAATGAATATAATCTATTTAAATCAATATAACAAGTCTTCGTACCCTGTTTATGGTTAATTTATGAGAATGGAGAATTTTAATATGTTTAGAACTAGTTTGAACAGCCTGACCCCAAAGAATCTCTAAGTGAAATTTTAAATATTGTAGAAAATAATTGGATTAAAATGAAATATGTGTTGTAAACAATTCCCCTGCACTATTATAAATTATAAATTACTCAAAAATCATTTTATGCGCAATAATATAAAAAGAGTAATATTTCAATGCATTTTTGTTTATTTTCTGTTTAAAGCAGTAAGTCTTTTCAGTAACATTCCTGTTTATAAAACAGTGCCCCTTACGACTTGCATTTAAATAAAAATGCAAGATAAGTTTCTAATAGTTGAATTTGTGAAATATTCATTACGCTAGAAAATAGAAGTGGATTAGAATTTAATAAACGTTTATAAAAGTTGTGTCAACTTACACAACTATCAAAAATGTAACATAATAGAGATATTTTTTATTCTTTAGATTACTTATACTATTATTTAAATTATTTTGGTTTATTGAAAATGAAATCCTGTGATATTTCTATAATTTTGCTCTAATATTATTTATAAAAAATATGATTTTTTGTGACTAAGGCGTTACATATAAATTCATTAAGAGAGACCAGGGGATATGTATATTTTACAAAACTTTTTTATGCATTTCTCAGATAACCACTCGTGTAGTTAAATCTTCTAAAACAATGTTACTCTTTTAGAATATATTTATTTGTTAAGTATGACCTTTCAAAGTACAACAGAAATGTACATATATATTCTTAAGTAGATTAATGCTTTTTAAACGAAGATATACGACTTAAAGTATTACAATAAATGTTCACGGCCTTTTTATGGGCATTTTATGAGGATCAAGAATTTTAATAAGTTTAGAAATAATTTAAGTAGCTTGACACCAAATAAACTGACGGTTGAGATTTTAAATATTTTTGAAGATAAGTGTGCAATTAGAATAAAATGAATGTCTTAAACGATTTATATGCACTATTGTAAAACTTTCAAAAATAAAATATTGTCCTTTAACATAAATAATAATTAATATTTGATAAATTTTTTATGTTATTTTCAAAAGAGTACGCTTTTACAGAATTCTTCAAAGTTAAATAAAATTGATGTCCCTAAACCTTTAAATTTCAATGATAATATTACACAATTTTTTATCGTTTGATAAAATAAGAAAAGGATTGTCTCAATTTTCAAAATCATAAGAGACCACAGAAATTATTATTATTATTATTATTATTATTATTATTATTATTATTATTATTATTATTATTATTATTATTATTATTATTATTATTATTATTATTATTATTATTAATTAAAAATGAAGACGTTTAATATTTCCAAAGATAGTTCTATTATTCTTAATAATAAATACGATGTTTTTGTTATTAAGATCTTAAATATAATTAATTCGGAGTGGTGAAAGGATTTATATATTTTACAAGAATTTACGATGCATTACTTAGATAAACACTCTAGTAGTTAAGTCTTCAATTTTTTTTAATTATTTTAGAATAAATTTATTTGTTTAGTATGAACTTTCAAAGAACATTAGGAACTGTATATATCTATTCCCAAGTAGCTTACTTGTTTTAAATAAACATAATTTATTTAAAGCATCAAAATAAGCCTTTTCAGCACTTTGATGCACACTTTATGAGGTCGGAGAATTTTAATAGATTTAGAACTAATTAATGTACCTTGACACCGAATAAATTGTCTGTTAAAATTTCAAATGCACTAAAAGTTAACCTTGGAGTTAGAATAAAAAAGCGTTTTACACAATTCTTATGCCCTATTCTATGCTACTCGATAATTGGTTCATGTACATTAATGTAAGTAAAGTGGTATATTTGGTGGTATTTTTGTTTATTTTCCGTTTAAAATAGGAACTACTTTTACTATTTTTTCCAGATTTATAAAACACTGACCCATAAGACTTAAATTTAAATGGAAGTGTCTCAAAAGTACCTAGTATTCAATTTTGTAAAATATTTATTCCGCTATAAAATAGAAGTGTTTTGACTCAACTCTCAAACATATAGCACATCACAGTTATTTTATTATTATGATAAATATTTTTGTTAATTGAAAATGAAATCTTTGTTATTTCAATAATTTGCGCTATTATTCTTTATAATAAGCATTAGTAATTATAAATTCGTAATAATAATTACTCTTAATATTTAATCTGTATCATTTTTGTGATTAAGACATAACATATACTTTCATTTAGAGAGATCGGGGTATTTGTATGTTTTACAAGATTTTACGATGCATTCCCCAGATAAATACTCATGTAGTTAAATCTCCTAAAACATTGTTATTCTTTTATAATATATTTATTTGTAATGTGGCCTTTCAAAAGGCAACAGAATTGAACGTATCCCGTCTTAAGTTGTTTAATGCTTAAAAAAATTAAGCATTATAGTAAATCTTCGACACTTTTTTGGGCATTTTATGAGGATGGAGAATTATTATATGTTTTGGACAAATTTAAGTAGCCTGACATTAAATAAACTGACTGTTGAAATTTTAAATATTTAAGGAGATAACTGTGGAATTTAAATAAAATATATGTCTTAATAGATTCATATGCAATATTTTATAATTCTCAAACATGAATTATTGTATGTTAACATAAATAATAAATAATATTTGGATGCATTTTGTTTATCTTCTGCTCAAAATAGTAATTTTTACACTATTCTTCACAACTGTATAAAATTGGTGCAAGTAAGTCTTTTAATTTCAAAGAAAATATTATTGTTACACAAATACAAATTCGCATTGTTCGATTTTGTTGAATATTCATTTAGCTACAAAAAACACATGGATTGCCTCAACTACAAAAAAAAAAAATATATATATATATATATATAAAAGACCACATCTGTTTTTATTATTATTATTATTATTATTATTATCCATTTAAGAAGAAACCCTATAATATTTCTATAATTTTCGCTATTATTCTTAACAATATTTTTTTTTTGTTATTAACCTCCTCAGACCCGAGACAAATATCACAAGGGACTACATAAACAAGTTTAAAATTACAATGCAATAACTTCAAAGATTGGGAACGCATGAATTTATAAAAAAAAGATCTAGAAGTAATTTTAACAATTCTGGAAGGATTTAAATAAATTTAAAGGGTGTTCTTTATTGTATTCTACAGCGACATCAGGACTGAGGAGCTTAAAATATTAAATGATTGTTCATTCGGAGAGATGAGGGTATTTGTACATTTTACAAGAATTCGTCATGCATTTCTGAGATAACCACTCGTGTAGTTAAACTATTTAAAACAATGCTATTGTTTTACACTATATTTATTTATTAAGTATGGCCGTTCAAAGTTCAACAAAATTGTATATATATATATATTCTTAAGTAACTTAATGCTTTTTAAACGAACATAAATAATTTAAACCATTATAATAATTTTTCACAGCCCCCTTATGGGCATATTATAAAAGTAAAAATCTTTATAAGTTTAGAACTATTTTAAGTAGCTTTACACCAAATAAATTGTCTGTTGATATTTCAAATATTTTTTATGTTAACAGTGGAATTAGAAAAAAATATGTCTTAAACGATTTCTATGCATTTTTCTAAAATTCTCAAATGTTAATTGCATATTAACATAAATGTTACCTGATATTTGGATGCATTTTGTTAATTTTTTGTAAAAAATAGTAAATTTTTACACTATTCTCCGGAATTAAATAAAATTGATGTCTCTAAGCCTTTTTAATAAAATAAATAGCGCAAAAATTATTATTTTTCGATTCTGTTTAATATTCATTTCACTATATGAAGGTAACGGATTGCCTCAACTTTCAAAAATATAACACATCACAGCTATTACTATTTTTATTTATTTTTTTCTTATTAATTATTAGCGGAAAACCTTTAATATTTTTACAGTTTGCTCTATTATTTTGAATAATAAATAAACTGCTTTTATTATTAAGACCTAAAATATAGTTTTATTTGGAGCGGTGGGAGGATTTATTTACTTTACGAACATTTACGATTCATTACTCAGACAAACACTCGTGTAGTTAAATCTTTCAAAACAATGGTGTTCTCTTAGAATATATTTATTTGCTAAATATGACCAGTCAAAGTACAACAGAATTGTACATATCTATTCTTAAGTAGCTTAATCCTTTTAAAAGGACTTAATCTATTTCAAGTATCAAAATGAGTCTCTGCAGCGTTTTGATGTTCACTTCATAAGGTTCCAGAATTCTAATAAATTTAAAACTGTTTTCAGGAGCCTGACACTGAATAAAATGCGTGTTACAATTTCAAACACATTATAAGTTAGTTGTAAGATTAGAATAAAGTATGTGTTTTAAACAATTCATATGTACTATTGTAACTTGCAAAGCATATTAACCCTTGGCACACCGTCTCCTCTGTGGAGACGTCATTTTTTCCTTCCAAAATCCTCACTTCTACCTTGTAACGTTATGTCTGAGACAGTTTGATGCATTTTTGTATACAAAATATCTCCTCGGTAAATTAATATTTTTAACTTCTTTTTTCAGTGTTCTCTTCGTAAAGAATGCCACTTTTTTTTAAAGTTCAAAATATTTTTTAAATCCTTGTTTTTCTAATTACGTCATATTTTAAAAACTGACAAATTGGGTGTAACATTTTAACATTTCACATAAAATTAAGCATAGCTTTTAGAGATATTAAGAAAACAAAAACAAAAAAATAGACATGCTTAAAAAAGAAAACGCAGAAAAAAGAATTAAATATATTAATTTCTTAAGGAGATGCTTTGAATATAAAAAATGCATCGAACGTTCATAGATTTAACATTACGGAAAGGAATTCGGAAAAGGAGAGACCAACAATCTTAAGTTAGTAATTCTTAAATTATCTGATAAGTTAAGAATTATTAACTTAAGAATTACATACTTAAGATTCGTAAGTTAGTAATTCTTAGGCAGAATTAATTAAGTTTCTCGACTTTGTGCCATTACGGACATGTGTTGATTTAGCTGATGATGAGCTGTTATTGTTGTAGCTTGAAACGCTTCCTGTTTTATTTTTCATTTTATGGTGATTTTACAAAGTGTTTTACTTTATTTATTAATTATCGCCAGTGTTTACGGTGTTTTTTCACTAATAAATAAGTTGTGTAGTAATATAAACAATATGTTATGTTTGGAAGTATTATTTTGAGTTTGTCTTAAAATAGTAAGTCTTTTGATAATTTTTTGCAATTTAGACTTTAAAAGGTTGTTGACTCAGCTACCGGATTCTTTTAACTAATGTAAAAACTATGGGTGTTTGATGCATTCGTAGATTTAAAATATCTGCTCGGGAATCAATTTTTTTAACTTATATTTTTGTGCATATTTCTGTATCGATTTTTCCAATTTTTTTCTAAATTATTCACTTAATTTTACATGAAATGTGAAAATTCTACTCACACTCCATCAGCTTTTAACACATAAAGTACTAAATAAAACACATACTTTAGAAGTAGTCTGAGAAATCAGACAAATAGACAAAGCCTTTAAGAAAAGTACACAAAGAAAAACAAAAGAAGTTAGAAATATTAATTTCCCCATGAGATATTTTAAATCTGCAAAGGTACCAAACATCCATCGACTTAACATTATGAAAGAGAATTACGAAGCTGACTGACCAGTTCCATCAAGCTCAAATTGGAATGTCACACAAAATCCCCCTTTTTTATTGCCGTGCATAATTCTTTATAGACGCATTTCGTTGTATGAAAATAAAATGGATTCATTCGATTTTCTGAAAACTTTATAAAAAAAATGCGTATAAATTTCAATTTACGATACAAGTGTAACAAAAGGACGTGAAACTTTTTATGCAATTACCCGGCAGGACGGGTGCGGCGTGTTTTGACGCCCCATGCCTGAAAATATTCAATTTTCACCAGTGATCTACAGAAAAAAATCTGTAGATATTTGCCTGAAAAATATGTGTAAAATCTGTCTGTATTTGGAACTTTCTGCATGAAATATTTAAACATATCTTTAAAAACTCTAAGGATATTTTTAAGATAAACTAAATCTGCCAAATGTCTTGAAGAAAGTGGTGATTTCTTCATATAATCTTAAGATTATTTTTTGTGGAAGTGTAGTAAAAACAGAATAATGTATGTGCTCTAAGCAGACGATATACGCTCAAAACAGAGGGTATACCCTATATTGCATGCACCATAGTTTTCTTAAGAAACTGAGGGTATACGATGTTCTTTAAAAAATCCAAATGATATATGGCGTATCCCCCGTATACCCTCCAGTACATCCCTGGTTTTCACACTTTAAAAACCGAAGTGGTTAGGTCTATCAGGATCTACATCCAAGGTCACCTTACATGCGTGGAGAATAAAAATAACAAATTCAGACGATTTCTTAGTTTTTAGAACGGTTTTCGGTGTGCACACACTCAAAAAATCTAAAATTTCTGATTCATTTATATACTTAATCTTATGAAAATTCATAAATATGAATATTTATATCCACAAAATGTATAATTTTAGTATAATAAAAATTATTAAGAAAAATAATTAAGTACTGCATAAAATTAAGGGGTAAATTATTATTTTCGATTATAGGAAATAAGGTGAGGCTTTTAATTTATTTTTTATTAATTTTTAAAATTAGTGAAAATTTAACATTTAAGTTATCATTTTATATGATAAAGTGTAATTATCACAAATTTCATTAACAGATCGAAATTTAAAGATTTTTTTTTTCATTTATGTCATTTCTACCTAGTTTTATATTTTATGGCGCCCATTCTGTCGTCATTATTTTTCTAAACCAACACTTCTTAACCTTTTTTCTTTTTTTTTCGTACCCGTTTCTTAGATTTTTAATTTCGAAGTATCCATATATTTCCTAAACACGGCCTCCCTTTTCCTCCTTTTCAACATGCATTTTTTAAGTAGTAATCTATCACAATCATATAATAATTCGATACAAATTCCATTGGCATTTAAAAGTTAATATTTCTTTTGTTGAACATTATCAAAAAATTAAAAAATAACAACATAGCATTAAAAGAAATTTTTAAAATCATACTATGATTAATAATCAAATTTTAAGGGCATTAAAATAAGATGTCATGTGATTTAGACGGTTTGTAATTAATAATAAACACATATAAAAACATATTTAATTGAAGTTATTAGAAAGTTTGGGGAAAAAATATTCACGCAATATGTTTATCAGTGGGTGGGAGCTACACATATTGTTTGCATGGTATTAAATAAGGCGGATCTTCTTCCTTAATTTCAATGTAATATATTAGATTTGCGCATTTTTTGTATTTTAAGTTAAACTATAGTTGTGATCTATACTATTATCAATACTATTTTAACGTAGCCCAAGCAGGCTCGCCTCCTATTCCCAGTGGTACACGAATGCCAGCTTGGTAACCGTTGGTCAGAGCCATCGAGTTTTTAATAAATTTTGTTCAAGTAAAATCATCATCCTACCTAGTATTTCCATGGTAATTTTCTCTATAGGCACGGTCACAGAATGAATTAAAAATAATATCATTAAACATAATTTAGCTCCTTTATAAGCAACTATTTTCATTTCTGTAATGTTATATTCAAAGATTTCAAAACTAATTTTATCTCAAAATAGGGGATTATGGTTTTACAGTTCTGATTCTTCTTTTTTTCGTAAAAATTGTGGAAGCAAATTTTGTTAAAATATTCTTGTACAAATTTTTATTACAATAAAATGGTATAAAAATGGTTGATCCTGATGATTTAAATATAAAACAAATTAGCAAATTTCTATGAAAATCAATACAGATATTGAGGAGTTATTTTATAACATACATACTCTATTTGTAATCAATTAGAGTTTCTATAAAAAAAAAACAATCTAATAATCACTCACTATATACATATATATATATGCATATATATATTTATGTATATCATTAAAATATGTAAAATGGTTTAAAAAAAATAAAAAAGTGAAAAAAATCGAACACATATATACAAATGCCTGCGGAATTTTCGTAAAAATATCAAAAGAAAAAGAATTCGGGAAAATCATATTTCAAAAACGAAATTAAATAGCAAAAAATAAATAAATAAATAAATAAAGTTATAGAATGACCCCAGTGATTTTACGAAAAGAGAAATTTATGTTTGAGAATATTACGGAAAATTACAAATGGAAGAGTAGAAATTTCCGTATTTTAGAGAAATATAATTACAAAAAAGTTTATAAATTTACCTTTTTATATATACGAGTAATAATGCAAATATTTTAATACAATTACTTAAAAAAAAGGAATAACTGAATACTAGCTCAGTGCACCATAAAATGGATTTAAATAAAATTTAAACTGATAATTATATATTTTTCTTATAAAAAATATTAGATACAGAAATTTATAAAAGTACATTTAAAAAAAAAATACGCAACATAGATTCATAAAATCCTTTGTTTTTATTTTATCTTCAACTTTCAGTTCATTTCAATAATAGTTGAAAAATTATTTCAGATGTCACCGAATGTTTTTGCTTTTACATTCTCTTCGAAAATTGAGAATAAATGAAATGCATATAAGCAATTTTCTGAGATAACACCAATGTATCAAACTACGTCTCATTTTCACTGAAAATGATCCAAAAATTTGAATCGATGATAGCTTTTAAACTTCAGATTCTAACAATTTCTTCCAAGAAAATTGAACACAAAAGTAAATATTTCAATTTTGATCCTAAATATGACATTTTTCCGAAATGTAATATATTTACTTTTACACCATATGATATTGGAAGTGAAATTGGCTATTTGCAGCAACTTATGCAAAACAAATTTTATTTGAAAGTATACATTTTGCAACTACAAAAGTTTAGAAAAATAAATAGGACAATATATAGGAAATGGCTTTTTTGTAGCACTTCATGCACTTTTTATTAGAAAAAACATGGTTTTTGTACTGATATATCAGAGTCTAAATTTTACGATTTTGTGCTTTGATTCTCAAAAATAAGGTTATTAAATTTTATAGACCAAAGACTATCTTTATAATGCATAAAATAATGCACAATATGCACTGTTTTCTGTTCATACTTTTTCTGTTTATAAAAAAAAATTGTTACGTTAACATCGAGGTTAATCGATAAAATACCCCTATGAGGTCGCATTAGTCACGAATCGTGATAAGCGTATTTTTTTCAATGTGTCATATCAAATATTGTATAAATACATTAAAATCTCATTGTGTCTTTCATATTAATTTAAACTTACACACACACACACACACACACACACACACACATATACATATATTCAAAGTACGCGAATAGAATAAATAACTTAACTGAATAGACGAAATTATGTATAATTTCTAATATCTTGTGTTTAGCTGACAAAACGATATTCAAAATTTTCAGTAACGATAAAGCATCACTTTATTTTGGAAGAAGTTTCATAAACTACAATCATTGTTATTAAATCTAAATTCTTGTGTTCGCATCTATTCGCAGATATGTTAAACATGTTTTCTGCCAATTACGAGAATATTTGTACTGTTGAATATCAGCTTTGGCAGGGAACGTATTAAATAAGTTTGATACGACAATGTAGGAAAATGCTCTTGAATTCTAGTTGGAGAATCTAGAACTCTCTAGCAATAGAAACTAGAATTTATAAAGATGACATGTAACTATAATTTCTGGAGCTACAAATCAGATTCTAGATAGCAGAACCATGTTTTCTTCTCAATGTAACCTCTTAATCGCCGAGTAGTTTTCATAAAAATCGTTACAAAATTTATCGATTTTTCATTCTACATTCTTTCTAATTTCTGAAAATATATAAGATTAAAAAATTCAAAAACAGTAAATAAGTTATTGACTTTTGAAATGATCAACTCTTTTCAATTGATCTTCAAAGCAATAAAATAATATTCTGAAATTACACGGTCTATGGTGCGTGTAACTAAAATGCCTCATACAGTTTTTTTTTTTTTTTTTTTTTTTTTTTTAATGTAACATACAATTTTTGAACAAAAAAAAAATGAAATTCTTTTTCCACTGTTACATGGTCTATGGTGCATTGAATTGAAATGCTGTCTTTCATTTATTAATGTAATACACGTTAATATTTATTTATTTATTTATTTATTTATTTTGGATTTTACTTCGATGTTTATTCCTATTTTCAAAACCTTTGAGTAATTTATGCTACAGTTTTTGTAAATTGATTGATGTTATATCGTTACGTAGGAAATTTTTACATGTTTATATCTGTATTGTTCCTCTTATAATAACCCGTAAGACATGGTGACGTCACTGAAACGTCGTTGTGAAGTCACACTGTGACTTTGTGACCATCGATTGTCGATGTGACGTCACGTGACGTCGATGTGAAGTCACTGTGACCAAAATGTGAAGTCGTTATGGCCGTTTTCGAGCTTTTTTGTGACGTCACATGGTGACCACTTTGTGACGTCACAATGTGACCAATTTGCGAAAAGTGTGTCATTTGTGACTTTGACATTAACATTGTGACGAACTGTGAAAATTTTTTTAGAAAGTCACATCTTAGTCACATTGTGATGTCACTGAGTGGTGGCATTTTCGTCACATGTGTGATGTGACCAAAGTGACTCACAGTGACGTCACTGTGAACATGCATGCTATGAGGGAATATTTGGAGAAAAGACATATTTTATTTTGACTAAAATTTATATATGTAATTTCTTATTGAATTAATCTTGCCAGGGCTGTAGTTTTTCTATTTTATTTAATATCAGCGATATGCTTTTTTTTCTCCACTCAAATTTCTTCTCGGTATTCCAGTATAGTAATTCTTTGATACACCTGCACTAAATAATTGTATTTTATACATTCATGAATAATTAGCAAAATTAATTTGATTAAAAAGAAGGTACATTAAAATAGAAGAATCAACCTGCAAATAACTTTAAAAAGTTATTAAAAATTTTCTTTTACGCATTTTTATTAACGGGTTTGGACTTTAACGGTATAAAACATTTCCCGTTCAATATATCTTGAGTTTTGAACCTTTAACTGCTGGTTCTGTAAAAAAAGCCCCAGTTAATCTCTGGGTTATACATTTTTCTACAAACAGTTGATTGGCAGTAACTTTTAGAATACTATTTCGATTATTTTAAATTGCTTTAACTTTTGCAATACCGCCAGATATTGAGAATAAACTAGATGCAAATAAGCAATCTTCTAACATAACTTTTAAACCAGGTTATCAAAATTCGTCTCATTTTCACTGAAAATGCGGGTAAAATTTTGAATCATAGCCAGATTTCAATTTTAAAAGTCTATAAATTATATCAATAAAAATGCACAGAATGATAAATGTTACACTGTCCGTCATTTACTTTATATTTACTTTATATTATTAATTTGAGATATTTACTTTAAGTATGTACCACAAGTCTACTTTTATATGAGTGCTTTGTTAAGTATAGTTTTCAATTTCGAGCAACATATGAAGAACAATTTAGATTACAAAGCATAATTGTTGTGCATCTAAAAAATAGGTAACGTGTATAGAACTATAAATAAAGCATGCATTTTATATAGCTATTGATAAATTTCGTTTTGTGAGAAAAGAAAAAAAGATTTTTATAATGGTCAAACACATTTACATATTTAAAATTGCAATTTTATGTATCATTTGTTCAACAATGAAAATTACTAATTTTTTTTTAATTTTTATCGTGTAAATGTAATAGGAAGTTTGTGTTATTTCTCGCATTCAACAAAGATTTAACGCCTGATAAATAATTTAAATAATTTAATCTTAAATTAAAATTTTAACATTGAAATTTACCGTATTTACATTGGTTAAAATCTGTAGCAAAATTGCTACTTATTCAAAATTTTTTGTAGTTACCGTTTATTTGATCGTAGCTGAAAATCATATCTTTTACAATAAAGATAATTATGCTTATGTAACCGTTTTCTGTAATTGTGGGAGAATATTTGTTTACTGCATCTTTTCAACAGTGTATATATAAAACAAATTCAGACAATTTGGTTCTAAATTGAAAAATGCAAATATAAAATGTTTATTATTGCTTTAATGATAGATTACTCCTAAATTGCAGCAATCACTTTAGCAGTGCAACATTTATTTAACGTATGTAACTCTTGTAATAACTAAATGTAACGAAATATAAGTATCTAACATACACAAAATATTATAGGTGGTATTTTGAAAAGGATAATTAAAAAAATATCTTCGTTTACTAAATAATTACTAATTAAAATAAACTACTTATATGTAAAAACTATACAAGTATGCTAAATTGAATTTAGACGAACCAAAATTAAGATTCATCAAAGACCAGAGAATAATGATATCTTGCAAATTAATAATAAATTTTACTTATGTATGTAAAACAAAACTTTATTATTATTACTGTTTTCTAGCATTTATGTATTAATGAAAATGGAATTCATTCTACATTTTTATTTTAAAAGGAAATTGGAAATTGGTTATTTTTACATAAAAATATGTTTAATATTTTATTTTTAATTCATAAATTTATTAATTCATCAACCATATTTGAAAAGTGATCATCTTAGAAAAGATTTTTTTAAGGGTGAGGGTGTTCGGAAATTTTATGTTCAGATTTCAGGACCAGCAGTGATTTACATAAATCTGTAGAGGCATACACTTCATAATACGCATTTGACCATATTTCTAAAACACAGACAATTGGTCACAGCTAAGTACATTAAAAATATTTTGTAATTTAGCTTAGAATTGTTTGACATATGTAGAAATGGATTGCTTACTTAATAATCGATCTCAGAAAAATTCCAGAATGAAACATATTACGCGATTTAGATAAAACAACATTATATAACTTAAAGAGAATATTCAAATGTCCAATGACTTTACTGACCACATTAAAGAGACCAAAATTTAGGACCACAAATGAAGACAATACTCGATACAATCCTAAGGAAAATATGTAAGCTTTATGACCATGTTATTTGGGAAACAACTGACCGATTTCAATAAAATTTGGAATTCTTATTCGCTTAATTATACTCAAGACGAATGGTAGCCTTTGTTTTTCGTGTGTTGAATGTGTTCAAAAAATTTCTGTTTTTTAGAAAGTTATTCTTCTGAAATTATTTATTTTCTTAAACGATTTCACACATATACTTTTATATTCTTATTTTACTAATAATATGTTTAAAAATATCGATCCAGTACGTTAATGGAAGTTAATGGAAGTTTTTAGACGAAAAGTACAATTTTTAGAAGATGTAAAAAAATTAGACACCTTTAGCTCGTGCGAAATTATCTCACAGTTTTATAAAACACATGAATGAAAGTGTGTATCAATAATTGCATAAAATTTAATTACATTTAATGAATAAATATAAAATGTTTGAATAAAATATTTGTGAGTAGTTGTAGTAACCCCGTCATATTTTTACGTAAGAATACTTAAAATACTATGAGACGATTTAATAAATTTTGCAGCTGCTTTTTAATAAGTAAAATGAAAAATATGAAGAATACTATTAATTTTTCTGTAAACAGTCTATTATGACTTTCAATAATATATCATTGAAGTTAACAAAATCACTTGATATTATTAACATTATCTGTCAATTTTTACAAATTTTTCAAGCATTTTCAAATCTGCATTTACCATTATTTTCTATGTAGAATCTTTTCAAACTTCGTTGATTTGTTTTCGTAATACGAATATTTAAAGATTCGAAATAATTATTCGACTTCTTTAAATGTACTTGGTTGTTATAAAATAAGTAACTCGATTTCGAACTACCCGTAGCTTAAAGTAATAACGCGAATGTAACCAAAATCATTTCATGCACTATTTTAGAAAATGTAAGAATAATGGAACTTAAAAAATACATATATTAATAACCGCTGACAGATGGCTCTATACACCTTGTCGATCCAAGCAATTATCAGCAAAATCAAGAAAAGGTTATTTCTCTCATAAACCTTATACGAGAACAACAGTGTTTTCGACATAATTTCACAGATAAATAGAGTAATAAACATACATTTTTGTATGGCGTGGCATTCTTGATTACCCGATGAGAAGCTAGATGATTTTTAGCTTTGGTGCTACTGAAAATCTATTCTATGCCGTAGAGCAAGCGGTTCCCAAACTATGGGTCGCCGCCCACTGGTGGATCGCAACAATTATTTTAGTGGGTCGCGGAAACAATCGAGGTTTGTCATAAAAAATATTTCGTATATCACTATCAAATATATATAAAAACTTCAATAGCAAATAATATTTCATAATTCCTTAATTTCTATATAAAGATTTATACGAGCAGAATATCGAGAAACATGCAAATGTGCTTTGATATCCTTAATGAATTTCAGCACAGCATACTCGTGTAAACATGTTCTTTGTTCTTCGCTGTTTTGTAAAAACCAGTATAGTAAAAACTGTGTGTTGAAAATGAATTAGGATTGAATCCTGGTAAAGATCCTTTCATCGGTAAACTCTAGTGCTAGAAAATGCACTAATTATAAAGTTATGCTTTGAAAGTAATTAAATATATTTTTAATTATCTTTCTAGTCTCTGTATAATGTTATTTATTATTCCCCTTACACACATTGGAATTACGAATTGTTGTTTTCGTAGAAAGTCTATCCATCGTAAGGATGTTTGACATTTTCGTTGGGTGGGATGGCCGATAGCCTATCGATTTATTTCATGCAATTTCCATTTTGATTTATACTACACTATTATATTAAGTGGTTCCGATTTTTTTTTTACTTAGAGGTGGGTCGCGTACCAATATAGTTTGGGAACTGCTGCCATAGAGGTTTCTTAAATTTTAGTGACATAAAAGATCGAATGTCACAACATGTACAAAACATCACTTTTGATGTGGTGCATTCCACTGTGGATTGTGTTCTCAGGGACAAAGACTATGTGAAATCTGAACTTGATCATCATTGACATGCGTGATCCCATTCACTGTATATTTTCTAGTAAATAAGATATATTATACGGTTTTACGTCGTAATTCCCTATCTATATCTCACATTCAAAAACACCATCTGCCGGCGATTATTACATCTGCTTTTGTTATTGTTCTAATCTTCTTCCTTCTTCTTCAAAAGTAAATACGCAGTTTTGGTTTCATTTATGATATTCTTTTAAGCTAGAGACAGGTCCGATTAGAGATGCTATTTTTATAACCAATCTGTACTTTACAAATTTATGAATACATTACTCTCTTGGTTAAAAAATAATAAGAAAAGATTAAAATTTCCTGATCCTTCCATATAAAAAGAAATATTATATTTTAAATCAATCGAAAAGAATCACCTCTAGCCATCTTCCGATATTTAGATTAAAACACTCTTAAAATTTCAGCATAACTTGCATTTGTAAGTTCAGCATGTATATTTCTTTTGTTGCATGCATATAAAATTAATCAGAGTTTTTGAAAGATTTATAATCTATATAAAACATTTTAGAAATATGATTTTATTATGAATTTTAAAAGATTCTTACGTCCATAAAACTTTTATGCCTCTCTTCAAAGCCTGCTATTTGAATATAAGAATGCTAATTTTGCTACAAGGCAGGTTTTATGGTGCTGTAAAATGAAAAATAAAACTTTTAATTTGCATTTTTCTTGCGGAGATTTGCCTCCATAAAGTGTTTGAATGATACCGAAACATATAATGAGGCAATACATATAAGTATATATATATATATATATAATATATACGCTTTCATTATGTTTTCTATGTTACTTTTGAGAGTATAAAGACACTAAAAGACTAAATTAGAGCTATTCTCGTTTTATATAACCCTTTCAGGTCCGATTTTTTTTTCACTTTTTAGAAAGAATTACTTTTATCTTAATAACATTAACGGTAGCTATCCAAATAGATTAATTAGTGTTTAACGAATATTTCATTGTCTGAAAGATAACGAATGTCGTTGTTTTACATACTATTCAATTCATATTCATCTGAAAATGTCCTAAGGAATAGTCTTTGGAGATGTTTAGAGAATATTATATTAAAACAAGATTTAAGTAATAATTTAATTTTTTAATATTTTTTCACTTTATTACATAGGATTCTTTCAGGAAAATAACTTTTACGTGTAAAAAAATTGTTTGTTTTTAAAATTTTTATTTTAAATTTACAGAATGAATTGTGAGTTTTAAATAATAAAATCGTAAACGGCTCAAAGAGAATTCAGTAAACATTTATTATTATTATTATTACTAAATGACTAAACATAAATGAAGTCATATACTAAATGCATAGACATATATTAACATTACTATCTGTAAATAGTAGAAAAAAGTTTTGTTAAAACAAAATAATACTCCATTAAAAGACATGTACTACTAATAGCACACCAGACCGAAAGGGTTTATTTGATTTGTTGTTAAAAGCTTTCGGTCGATTTCTGAACATTGCCATAATCAAAGGGTTTTAACCTTGTATCACACAGAGTATAAGTTAAGACTTTTTTCATAACATTTTCAAATCTGAAGTTTTAATTTAAGAATACAATTATTTTAACGTAATAATGTTAATAGTTACTATTCAAATAGGTACTCTGTAATTTTACAAACGTATCATTGTCCAAAATTTAACGAATGTAGTTAACTTACGAACTATACAAATCATATTCATATGGCAATAGGCTAAAAAATAGTTTTTGAAACTAATTAGATACTATTAATTTTCTGAACATTGCTGTAAACTAGGGGAAATAACCCGAAACACCTCACAAAATGTAAGTTAAGATTTAATTCTTATTAATATTTTTTAATTTGAAGATTTTTATTTTGCGAAAAAATTACTGTTACGTAATGATGTTAACAATTGCAATCCAAATAGATTTACTCTATTTTAACAAACGTATCATCGTCCAAAAATCTAACGAAATTAGTTATTTTACGTACTATTCAATTGATATTCATATGATAATAGGTTAAAAAGCGTTTTTGGAGATGTTTGATAAATATCGTACTACAAACGATTTTTCCGATATTACAGCTTTCTGATATTTTTCTGCATTTTCTCACACATGATTGTTTAAAAAACCAATCTGTGTTTTTAAACATTTAATTGATTTGGCCGTACGTCGCATGGGCAAGAAGAATTTGCTTGATCCATCACATAAAATTTTCTGATACCACTAGTTCTTTTTTTTATTATTACAACTTCATTTTATACTTAATTTTACGAATATCTTTGTACGAATATGTTTATTCCATTCAAATAATTTTTAATTTTTTTATATATAAAAATGATGAATTAAGTTATTAATTTAAGGAGAGAAATATATGTTTAAAATAAAGAACCACTAACATTGAAAAGAAAATTATGCAAACTATTTTTATTATTATTGTAACTAAATTCTAAAATGTGTAAGTGTAATTCCATGAGCACATGTCGTGTAAGTCACATAATACGATTTTGGATACCAGTATTTTAAAACGGAAAAATATGACTTATTTTATAAGACATACTTCATTAATTGAATAAAGCCAAGCAAATCTCTCGAAAATAATGGTGGCCAACAATTTAGCAGTTACTAGAAATATGACTCACACGACAAGTTCTCGTGGAAATACGTGTAAGAAGTTATAATCAGAAATGTATAGACGCATATTAACATTACTATATGTAAAAAGCAACAAAAGTTACTTTTAAGATAAAATAATACTTAAATGTATGCATTATCGGCTTGACGGATTATTTTTTAGATACAGAGAAGTTGAAAATGAAGGTTTAACACCACTGTTTTTAAGCAAAAATATTTGTAACATTCTGTCTAAACATTTCTTTTCTTAAACAGTGTGACATCTTTATTTAAAAAAATAGTGGCGTCAAACAACGTTAAGGGATGGATTAAGCAAACTCTTCTTGACCGTACGCCAAACGGTCAAATTAATTAACTGCTTAATAATACACCAAAATCGAACCAGTTAATATATTTTTCATATGTCTTTTTTTCAGATTGCCCCTAAAAATTTTGAAAAGAATTTTTATTTGAAAAATATCTATTTTGTATTTAAAACAACTTTTCATACTTACTATAGACGATACTTTCATATAAGTTAATAGCCGAATAAATCGCTAAAAATTTCCTCACATACATGTGTCCTTTTTTTATATTCTTATCATTTTCGTGGTTTAAGAACATTGTTTGATTACACTAAATTTCAGTTCACTAAATGTCTACTAAATTTCAGTTTTATTTATAAAACTTTTTATAAATAGAATTTTATCTTCGTTATTTGTATTTTTTAAATGTTCTCATTGATTATCATTCCAAAATATCTTTATTATATATCGTGCTTTATGTAAGGAAATAAACTTCTAATCTTAAAAAAAAAAAAAAAATACTGAAATCAAGAAAGATTTTTCCAATTGAAGTCTGACAGAATAAGAATTGAAAATGAATAATTAACGACAGTGGGTATTGAAAAAAATATATTTTTTAAATCTTTCTGACATATAATGTAAATCTAGATGAATATTCACCTCAGAGAGGTAGGCCGCATAATTGCTGATGCACGATGTGAAAGATCAAGACCGGTATCAATCATTCTGCCAAAATCTGCCTGCTTAGTTTTATAGTGCAACTAGATATTCAAACGGGTCGAAATTCAGATGAAGGTAAAATAATAATAATAATAATAATAATAATAATAATAATAATAATAATAATAATAATAATAATAATTGCGATTGGTAATTAGTTTGTAACTCGTAAAATCAGTAACATAATATTTTAATTAATAAACACTGGACGTGGTGTTTTCGTAACTATTGATTATAAATTTTAATGTTATTGGATTACTAAATGAAAATAAAGTACAGTATTATGCAAAAATACTGTTAAAAATTAATATGTGTAGTTCTATCGAACAAAACTTTATTATCGTCACATATTTCAAATAATAATAAAAAATAATAAAATAAAAATAAAGTAAAATAAAATAAGTGTATAAATATAAAAACATATAAAATGAAGTATACTGTTACTATTGAATAAATAATAAACAATCAAATTTTCAATATAAGATTGAAATGTATACTATGATTATGAACTATGAATTATATATTACATTTTCTGATCGTTAAATATTCTAGAATTATAAGAAAATATTAAGAAATATAAAATAAATTAGTATATAAATAAGTAAAAAAAATATCATGACACTATCGGATAAATAAGCAATAATTAACTTATCAATACAATATTATTGATCTATATCCTATGAACTAACTAATGTGACAACAAGCACTCCAAAACTATTTTATTTTTAAAATTAATATAATTCATTGACATTCTACGTCTTTTGCTAGGGAAAAAATAATAAAACTCTGTCTTTTAATAATATGTCAATTTAAATTATATCGTTAAAAGTTCAAATTAATCTTCTACAATTCTGCTATTTTAAATTCCTCTTACAGCACTGTTTTATTACACCTTGTTTTATTCAGCAGAAAGAACTTTTAATATGCGACAAAATTGAAATTTGTAGAAACCTTTCAATTTAAAGTAGAAATGCGAGTCACATCTGGCAATGATTAAATCACACAACGTGAAATTTTAAATCATCTTTAACAATTCTGATACAAGGTTGAATTCTTTCTGAAAAATCACTTTCAATAAGGAAGTCAGAATAATTTTGATATACATTCTGAAACATTGAAACTGATATATGCGTTATTCTGTCAAAAACTGTTTACTCGTCTCCTTGTGTATTTTACTATTCGATCACGTTGAATTACAAAGACTAATCGCAAAACAATTCTCCTTTCCTTTAAGATATTATCATATATTATTTGTAAAAGTTATTTAAAACATATCAATTAATAAAAACTTACAATGATGTAGTCATTTAAGGTTTGACTAAACATATTTGGAGGTTATTAATATTTTATATATTATATTATTAATTTTTTTGAAAGCAGACATAGCAGCAAAAAAAATCTGCTGTTTTGTAAAACATATTATTCTTTTTATAATTACATGCGTTATTGGTCAATGTAAGGCATATAATCAATAGCAAATCTTCATGAAAATATTTTCAAATGTATACAATCTTTATAAAAATATTTTTCTAAAAATCAATTTGATTTACCATTTTATGATACTTCTTTGATTGATCAAACACAACGTGTATCCCAATGATTAAATGATATGCAATTACAAGCATAGTCTTAACGTCTTAATTAACATTTTAAATTTCTTGTACTTTCTATTTATGTTAGAATAATGTTTCTGATATCATGTTTAATGTTTCAAAATTAATTTTTATTCCTGGGTAGAAACTGAAATCTGGGGAAAATACTCGAGTTAAAATCTAAAAAAAGGTTATACCAAGCAATATTTTTAAGTTACAACAGAAATTCTAACAATAATTTTCATATTTGTGAAATACGGAATAATTCATGTCTTAAATCCCACTTCAGAAACACACTGAGAATAATTTTGATATATGATCTAACGTGTAAATCCGTCGAAAATAGGGTTTTGAAAATTTTCATGAATAAAATACTTTTTTTCTTGTGAAGAAAGCTGTAAGTAATAAGTCTATAAATTTATGAGTGAAATTGTCACCTTGTTATATGTTAAATGACACGTCATGGAATTAATATTTTCTAGTACTATTAGAGGAAAATTTTAGCATGTCCGGATTTATATAAAAAAAATTGCCTTCCAATCTTCAAAAATATCGGAGTCTAGACACAAATTTTCAGTTGAAGTTAGAAAGAAGTTACATCTGGGAACAATTTAATGGAACAATGGGAATTCTAAACTCATTTTTCATCTTCCTGACATATGGATTAATTCTAGCTTAAAATCACACTTCAGAGAAGACAGTCAGCATAATTTTGATATACTATCTGAAAGATGGAAACTGATAGCTGTCATACTGTCAAAATCTGTCCACTCAGCTTTTTAGTTCAATTGATTATTCGATCTGGTTTAATTTCAAACCAGCTTAATAAAATCATTCTTCTTGTTCTTTTTAAATGTATCACTGTCATAATGGCAGCGCCTCTTGTTGAGCGATCTGCATCAAAACTTAACCAGCACCATGCTATATTAAATATTAACTAAAGCTAAAGTTTTATGAAAGTCCATTTTCAATTTTTGAGATATAACTATTGTGTAAATTGTAAATATTGCAGGATAGCAACGCCACCTATTAAGCGATTTACATGAAAAACTAATCACATCTACATAATGCAATTGTCTAACAGTATCTAAAGTTTCGAGAAATTCTGTGAAATAATTCTTCAGATAGAGATAACAGAAAATATTTCTCATATACAAACAGACTGACTAGCATCAGAGACTCACATACAGATATACAGATAAAAACATGTTTTTCAGGTTAACTGACCCCTGAAACATGTAAATACGTGTGAAACTGGATTTCAATATTCTTTACGAATCCAATACTTTCTTCTTGTAAAGATATAACAAAGTAATAAGCATATAAATTTTTGAATGGAATTGTAACATTATTATGTGTTAAATAACACGCCACGGAATTAATATTTTCTATAATCATTAAACGTATATTTTATCATTGTCGGATTTTTATGAAAAAACTGCCTGCTAATCTTGTAAAATATCGAAGTCTACACAAAAATTTCCAGTTGAAATTTGAAAGAAGTTACATCTGGGAACGATTTAATGGAACAATGGAAACTCTAAACTCATTTTTCATCTTCCTGACATATGGATTAACTCTAGCTTAAAATCTCACTTTGGAGAAGACAGTCAGCATAATTTTGATATACGATCTGAAAGATGGAAACTGATAGCTGTCATTCTGACAAAATCTGTCCACTCATCTTCTCAGTGTAATTGATTATTCGATTTGGTTCAATGGCAAACCAGTTTAATAAAATCATTCTCATTGTTATTTTAAATGTATCATTGTCTGTTTTAAAGAGTTGGATTGGCTGTATGATTTCTCAAACTTTTATTAAAAATCTCACATTTAAAAACACGTTTGAAAAATGCTCAGACTTCAGTAATGTTCATATATATTTTTCAAATAAAAACATCGCGCAATTTTGCAATTAAATAAAGTGAATCTAGTGAAATCCAAGATGAAAGGATAAACACGAACAGGTCTTGATTCTGTTTGATGCTCCCGACTTTTAACGATTACAGTTGTATATTGTGAAATATTATAAACTGAAAAAAAATTGCTTTTTACACCTATGTAGATTTGAGATAAGATCACGTTCCACCAAGATATCGTATTATTAAATTTACTTATTTTATTAGATTATTTTTTCCTTCAGTAACATATTTAAATTAAATAATAAGTTCTCAAATGTTTGTAAATTTATTAAATAAAAAAAATCAAAGGGTTAATTTTTTATAAATATGCTACTGTTTAAACTTTAAAAATGAAAAGTTTTATAAATGAAATTGTCACAATAGTACATGTTAAATGACACATCCTGAAATTAATATTTTCAATTACCATTATAGGTATGTTTTAGCATGTCCAGTTTTATATAAATAAAAATTGTCGTCTAATCTTCTAATATATAGTAGTATAGACGAACGTTTCCAGTTCAACTTTGAAAGAACTTACATCTGGAAATGATTTAACGGAACAATGGAAATTCTAAACATATTTTACATTTTTCTGACTTAAATATTAACTCTAGTTTAAAATATCACTTCAGAGAAGACAGTCAGCATAATTTTGATAGACGATTTGAAAGATGGAAACTGATAGCTGTCATTATCTCAAAATCTGTCCACTCCTCTTCTCAGTGTAACTGATTATTCGATCTGATTCAATTTCAAACCACCTTAATATAATCATCCTCATTGTTCTTTTTTAAATGTATCATTGTCTGTTGTAGTGAGTTAAATTGGTTGTATGATTTCTTACACATTTATTAAAAAAAATGTCACATTTAAAACGTGTTTGAGAAATGCTTAGATTTCAATAATATACATATATTTTTTTTTCAAATAAATTACATCGCGCATTAAATATGAAATAAAGCGAATCTAGGGAAATTCAAAATGAAAGGACACTAAGATCTTGATTCTCTTTAATGCACCTTACTTTTAACCATTACTGTTCTTTGTTGTAAATTGTTATAAATTGCACAAAAAAATGTGTTTTGTACCTATGTCGATTTCATATAGGATCAACTCATTTTTCATCTGCCTGACATATGGATTAACTCTAGCTTAAAATCTCAGTTCAGAGAAGACTGTCAGCATAATTTTCATATACGATCTGAGAGATAGAAACTTGTAGCTGTCAGTCAGATAAAATCTGTCCACTCATCTTCTTAGTGTGATTTATTATTCGATCTGGTTCAGTGACAAAATAGCTTAATAAAATCATTCTCGTTCTTTTTCTCATACTTGTCTCTTATCATTGTCATCATGGCAATGCCACGTTTTGAACGATTTGCGCCAAAACGTAACATGCACCATGATATATGAAGTACTAACTAAATCTGAAGTTTTATGAAAATCCATGCGCAACTTCTAAAAATAAAACTACTGTGTAAATTGTAAAAAAATGCAGCATAGCACACCACCGTTAATCTACATACACCCAAAAGTATCAGAACTAGTTTATATGAAGGTTTAATAGAATCTAAAGTTTTACGAAATTCCATGCTCTAGTTCTTGAAATACAGCACTCACAAAATTATTGCACAAAGAGACACACATATTAACAGACACGCAGATTAGCAGACAGGGAAAACTCACAGACTCATTTACATACATTTTATAAAAACTTGTTTCAGGTTCTCTTACTCCTAAAACATGTAAATCCATCAAAAACCGGATATAAAAAAATTATGAATCCCATATTTTCTTCTTGTAAAGATAGAAGAAGGCAATAAGCTTATGAATGGAATTGTCACATTATTATATATTAAATGACACATCATGGAATTAATATTTTCTGTTACAGTTAGAGGTATATTTTAGCGTGTCTGGATTTATATAAAAAAATTCTTTCTAATCTTGTAAAATATCGAAGGCTAGACGAAAATTTCCAGTTGAAGTTTGAAAGAAGTTACATCTGGAAATGATTTAATGGAACAATGGGAATTCTAAACTCATTTTTTAACTTCCTGACGTATGGATGAACTCTAGCTTAAAATCTCACTTCAGAGAAGACAGTCAGCATAATTTTGATAGACGATCTGAAAGATGGAAACTGATAGCTGTCATTCTGTCAAAATCTGCCCACTCATCTTCTCAGTGTAATTGATTATTGATATGGTTCAGTTTCAAACCAGCTTAATTGAATCATTCTCAAATCATTCTCATTTTTCTTTTTTAAATGTATCATTGTAAAATAGTTCTATGATTTTTTACAGTTTTATAAAAAATCTCTCATATGAAAACTTGTTATAGAGATGCTTACATTTCACGAAAATACACATACTTCTTTTTCAAATAAAAATCTCATAAGTCTGCGATTAAATATGATGATTCTAAGAAAATTCAGGTTGGAAAGGTGCTCAGGTCTTGATTCTGTTTGGTGCTCCAGAATTGTAACGTAACCCTTTCGGGTCCGATTTTTTTTTTCAATTTTTAAAGCAAATTTACTTTTATTTTAATGACCTTAGTCTTAATTATCCAAATAAACTTACTGAAGTTTAAATACCATCTTATTAACTGAAATCTAACGAATGTGCTTACTTTGTTCACTATTCAATATGTATTAATATGAAAATAGACTAAGGAAATGTTTTTGGAGAAGTTTGAAAAATAACATATTACAACATAATTGGAAAGGGTATTGCCACATTCTAATGTTTTTTGCAATTTATCATACATGATTTGTTCAGAAAATTAACTTATATTTTGAAGATAAAGACTGAAATATATATATAAAGAAAAAAATCGCCAATGGTATAAAGAAAATCAAGAAAATATTTATTATTAATTTTATTATTACTATTTTTTAAGATAAAATAACACTCTTAATAGTACACCAGACCCAAAAGTTTTAAGTTTAGTATTCTTTAATGAGAACTGCTAGAGTTTGCTCAAAAATGTGTTTTGTGCTTAAATCGATTTTCTAATGGATCAAGTTTCTCTAAAATGAATATAAGGTACCGTGGGGTAATAACGCCAGGCGGGGTAATAACGCCAAGTGCTAATATTTTGCATAATTATGAAACAATCTGGTAAATGACACCCATGTGCTCTGCTCAGAAGGGTTTTGAGTCATATAAATCGCTAAAAACAGCTTCAAGTTAATTTGTTTCGTTTTTAGGTCTTATTGTTTTTACAAGCATCTAAAATTAACGCTTGATCTAAAATTTGCGAGATACGTTTTGTGATGTGAAGACTATTTTTTTTATCCGGAAATACTTTGTTAATTGCATAAATTTGTAGTACATTTCATGGACTTTCAAAATGTTGTTGTAGATTTTGGATGTTTTCTCGAGATAATTTGTAATTTAAAATGTACAGCGCAATAACTATAACGGGGTAATAACGCCAATTCTTGGCATTAATATCCCGGTTGATTCCCTACAGTGGCCGAGATACATCCTAAATACTGATTCAAATAAACACAGTTAAAACTGTGCAATGTTTCTAATAATACTATTTAAGCGGTCCTTTTTAAGCAAAAAGAAGCTCACGGTCTGGTATTCTTTTGCCTCATCCCCCCCCCCCACACCACAACTTTATTTTTCTTACACTTTCACAAAAACTTGAACATTTTCAATATCTTAGAATGCAATTTGTCAATTTCTAAGTTTGTAGAGTGTGTATTTTTAGAATTGGGCAATCTATATGCAATTATTCCATCTTATTTCATAGTTTTGTTTACATGGCGTTATTACCCATATAGGTGGGTAATAACGCCGAATAGCATTGGTCAAGAAATCCAGCCATTACATTTTATGAATACATATCTGTTAAATTATTTTTTTTTATATAGATAGTCAATGAGTTGCTGTATCAAATCATGTATTTGTTTGAAAAATACAAACTAAAACTGAGCAGTGAAAATTGGTAGAACCTTAACGTGGCGTTATTACCCCAGGGTACCTTACATCCTAAGTTTTGGGTGACATAATTTTTTTATATAATGAGACAGACTTATTTTTTTCTTTCAAAAATATATTTAAATTAAGAAAGATGTTTTCAAAAATTAATAAATTTATTTATTATAAATGCAAAATGTGAATATTTTTTTATATAAATATGCAACTTTAAAACGTTTTGATAATGAAAAATGTTTAACATATGGTTACCTTAATGTGAAATATTCTTTGAATGTACATAATTTATCATGTACAAAATGTGTTATTTGAGCATCCATGGAATTTGGTTGTCATGTCCAAGAATCAGCATTAGAGTGCAAACTATCATGATCTGAGACGAAAAAAATCTTAAAGGATGTTTAGGTTTTAGTTCTGTTTCGTGATTCTAACTTTTAGCTTACGATTAATGTTTTCTATGATAAATTGTTATAGTTTGCACAAATAATGAGTTTTGTATCTATGTCGATTTTGTATATGGAAGTTCCTCTAAATCAAGTTCCTCTAAAATAAATACATACCTTCGTATTTTTGGTGACTTTTTTTTATAATAAATCACATTTTTTTTTCTTTTGGTTTGAATCACATATTTAAATAAGGTAATAAGTTTTCAAAAAGTAAAATATTTTTTTTAATAAAAATTGCAAAAGTTTAATTATTTTCATATAAATATGCAGCTTTAAAGATTGCTGATGATGTAAATTTTTTTATTCGTGTTTACATTTAGACGCTATATCCATTCAATATACATAAGGTATCAGGTACAAAATGTGTTATTTGAGTATCTCTGAAATTTGTTTGTTTATGTCCAAGAATCTGTACTACCGTGTACCTATGATGTTCTGAGGCCAATACGATTTGCAAATAACGCCTCTCAAAAATAACCACATCCACATTCTTTGGTTACATATTCAAAATCTGTCTGACTAGATATATCTATATTTCAAAATTACAAGACTTCAAAATATTTTATTATTGTTATATGCATCAATATAACTGTAAATAAATATATAAACATATGTTAACAGATTAACATCATACAATCAGAATTTGTTGAATCAACATCGTTATTTATTTGATTATTTGAAAGACCTATAAAAAGAGCAAATTTTAATTTTCATTGTTAAAAAACGAATATTTTCCTACATTTTGTATTGATAATATTAATTACAGAGATTCGGTTTGAAATAAAATAACAGTTACATATTTAGAACAAAACATTCATTAGTGTCGTTTAGATTATTATTATTATTTTTTTTTGTATGAAAGAGAAATTTTATGTGAAAGTTAAACATTATTTAAAGTGTAATCTCAATAAATATTAGGAATACACATATTTTGCATTCTAATTAAAGTTATTTCTTTTTAAAACTAATTTTAACATTTATTTAATTTTGACTAAAGCTTTCGATGAAAAATTTTATTTAAATATACGTTATTTTCTATTCGATTAAATGAAATCTTTCCCTTATGACATATAAGATGAATCAAAATAATGTCATCTTTAATCATTATTTATTGTCTTAATGTATTACATAGTTATTTGCTCTGAAAAAATCAAATTACGAAATAATTGTAACGTATTAAATGCATACCAATTTGGATATGCAGACGTAGAAAGAAAATTTTAAACACGATTATTCATTCAGGTAAATTAATTGTAACAGATGTAAAAATTTTCCATGTGGTTGTAGACCGCAAATATGATTTCGTATAAATGAATTTGTGAGCGTTATCTTCAGTTCCAAATATGGTCTTTCGATTACTTCTATTGAGACGATCAGGCATAGTATCACACCTGATTCTGTTATCTTTGAGGACATTTGGTGAAATAGTCCTTCAGTGCTCGTCCGGGATGGCTCAGTTAGAAGAGCTTAGGCGGCTTCATTCAATACGTCCCTGGTTCGAATCCTGGCCCAGACTTTTTTCATCTACAGAGAAATTTTTTACATCTGTTATAGAAAGAAAAGTTTTATTTTAATCATCGTTTAATTAGCTGCCTCATCCCCTCCAAAACAAGTAAAGAAAAAGTTTTATTTTGTAGACCAGTGTTATGCAAAAACAATGTCCAATTACTGTTCTTTATAAGATGGTCCAAACTGAACATTTTATTTATTATTGCACAAAAATATTCAAAATTAAAACGATGTAAATCAGTCTATTGGTATAGAAATACATTGTATCGTTGCAAATTTGTTAGCAGTTTAGATAAATACATGATATTTGTGTAATTATTTAGAAAAAGAAAAGGAAAAAAAGTGAAACCTAATTAAGTCTTGCGAAAAATTAAGTGCTTCTTTGTATATTTAAAACAACTCTACGAGGAACGTAACATCTGGCTGAAATGTTTCAAGATAAGCATTGCGAGAGAAAAATGAATGCTTCGTTTTTGCGTTACTAATGACTCTGGCAAATTAACACTATTTCCCGACAATTCATTAAAATCGCTATAAACATGTAGTAAATGAAAATATTTACTTCTAATAATTAGAAAGGCTCAATAAGAAATATGTTATTATAAACTCCTAATTTTGTATGTTTAGGCAAATATTGAGAGAAATACTTGATGAATTTGCTTGGAACATAATAATATGAAAGGCACGTTAGCAAATGGAACACTACGAAAAAACTGAATTTAAAAAATATCTTGCTTTTGATAAACTCTGTAAAATATGATTCTGAAAAGATCTTTAAAAATGAATAAATAAATAAATAAACTCTCAAATTGATGGAAAAAACTATCAATTTTCTCGAAAGTAATAAAAAAATCGTTATATATATGTATATATATATATATATATATATATATGTATATATATATATATATATATATATATATATATATATATATATATATATGTATATATATATATATATATATATGTATATATATATATATATAATGCAATACAAATGCATTGTATTGTTGCTCAGTTGCTAGCAATTTAAGTGAATACATGAGTGTTGTGTAATTACTTAGAAAAATGAAAAGAAAAAAAGAAAAACCTTATAATGTTTAGTGAAAATTAAGTTCTTATTTGTATATTTAAACAACTTTACGAGGAAAATAGCATCTGGTTGAATTGTTTCAAGATAAGCAATGTGAGAGAAAAATGTAAGCCTCATTTTTGCATTATTAATGACTCTGTCAAATTAACACTCTTTCCCGACAACACATTAAAATCAATATAAATGTGGGTAAAATGAAAATATTTTCTTCTAATAATCAGAAATGCCCACTAAAAAATATAAATTATCATAGTCTCAATTTTATATGTTTAGTCAGATACTAAGAGAAATACCTGATGGATTCGCTTAATATGAAGGGCACGTTAGCAAACGGGGCACTATTAAAACACTAAACTTAAAAAATCATATTTTTGATAAACTCTATAAAATATAATGCTGAAAAGATCTTTAAAACAAAATGAATAAATAAATAATCTCTCGAATAGACGGAAAAAAACTGAAAGTTTTTCCGAAAGTAAAAATTTGTTTTATTAAAAAAACTGGAATGCAAATGCATTGTATTGTCCTCAGTTGCTAGCCGTTTAGGTGAATACACGAGAGTTGTATAATTACTTAGAAAAATGAAAAGTTTAGTCAGATACTGAGAGAAATACTCGATGGACATTTGGACATAAAAATGTGAAGGGCACGATAGCAAATTGGTAGCTATTAAAAAACAGAATTAAAAAAAAACATATTTTTGATAACTCTGCAAAATATAGTGCTGAAAAGGACTTCAAAATGAGTAAAAAATTAAACTCTCAAATAGATGGAAGAAAACAATCAGTTTTGTCGGAAATAAAAAAACCGTTATATATATATATATGTGTGTGTGTGTATACTGCAATACAAATGACATGTATTGTTGTTCATTGTTGTCTTACAGTTTGCTAGCAGTTTAGGTGAATACATGAGAGTTGTATAATTACTTAGAAAAATGAAAACAAAAAAAGCAAAACCGTATAAAGTGCAGTGAAAATTAAGTGCCTGTTTATATATTTAAACAACGATGAAAGTAATATCTGGTTGAAATGTTTCAAGATAAACATCACGAGAGAAAAATGAGAGAGTTATACATGCATTACTAATGACTCTGGCAAATTAACACCATTTACTGACAACCCATTAAAATCAGCTAAAATGTGGGGAAAATGAAAATATTTACTTTAACTATATAGATATGAACATGGACGTAATAAGTCTATCTATATCAAAATTGAAAATTTATTTAACATTAGGAATAACTATATGAAAATGAGCTACAAAGCTATATCTTGTATTATGGCTACAAATTGATCTCTTACAATAAAAAAGTGCTTGATTGTAAAATTTCTATTATTTAAGTACATAAAGTAGAACTTACTATCCGTCAAATATTACTTCAAGATAGAAATGAATTTTGAGACTGAAGGTCTTTACGGAAAGACGTTATCATATAATGTCCTCAGTCACTCACTATTTTATATGTTTAGTAGAATATTGAGAGAAATATTTGACGGATGCTTCTGGGACTTAATAACGTAAAAAACATACTCGACCTTACAGTCAGAGAGCCGACCGTCGATTTTCCTATGTATCGAGCTCAAGGACTGGACATACATCAAATCGTAGGTCTCAATGTGCAAATTAAGAATATCACTGGCTACCAGGTCCTATCCTGCCGGAACCCAAGGCAGCCGCATTTTTATGACGTCAATTTTGAGTGTTTACTTACACTGTTAAAAAAGTTCTGAAATTCACGAATATTTTTTTCCTGAATTTTACAGAAAAAGTCCCTTTTCACAACAAAAGGGCATTATCCGTTTCAAATCAGCAAATCCCACCATATTTCCTGAAAATAACGAAACGGGTGGAAATAAAAACAAAAAACGGAGACACTCCGTTGTGTAAGGGGTTCCGTGGCCGAGTGGTCAACGCACCATGCCGCTAATTGCCTGCGAGAGCAGATTGTGGGTTCGTATCCCACTGGCGACAAGAAATAATGAAAACATAAAAAGTCCCTTTAAAATTAAATTTTTTTCTGTTTATTTTTCTCTTATTTCTTATTAAAAATCTTTTAATTAATTAGCCAATAAATAAATAAATAAATAAATAAATAGTGTACGACAATTTCAAAAAATTGTCTATAACATTATTTTTCTAAAAAAAAGTTGTTAATAAAAAGTTTTTTTCATTCATTCATTCAAATAAATAAATAAATAAATAAATAAATAAATATAAACAATGGTTTTAAACAGTGGTTTTTTTTTATTATTTAAACTATTTAAAAAGAAAAATTGATTTTAAAAAATAATAAGCATTATGCATCAGTCTAAAATAAAATAAAATAAACCGTTTACAAATATTATAAAGAATGTATTTGAAAGGAAATCTTTAAAAAGCACAACAGATTTTCCCACTAACTCATAAAAGACATATTCTGTACAACTCGGCATCAGCAGCTTTGGCTCTGTCAGTAAGGATTTATTCCGCTATCAAAAGGTCCCGAGTTCGATCCTGAGGACGGCGTGAACTAAATTGTGCAATAATAATAATAAGTAAAATAACATAGCAGCTTAAAATCACTCGGTAATTTCGAATTCTTTGACGATTAATCGATTTAATAATTTTAAAAATTATATTAAATTATTATCATTAAAAATCAGACTTTGTAACAGAAAGTTGCCGCTTCTTCAAACGGAGTTTTCCTTTCTTGTATGTCCCACAACGGTAAATCTACTTACGGAATTGTAACAGTTCGGCTACTTTGCTGCCGGTTGTTTCACCTGGAATTCACAGATTTATTTTTAACAGTGTATGTATCGAGTACAAGGACCAGACATACATCAAAATATAGATATCAATGTGCAAATTAAGAATATCACTGGGTGCCACATACATCAAAATGTAGATTTCAATGTGCACATTAAGAATATCACTGGCTGCCAGGCCCTGTCCTGCCGGAACCCGGTGGCAGCCGCACATTTATGACGTCAATTTTGAGTATTTGCCTATGTATCGTGTACAAGCACCGGACTTACATAAAAATGTAGCTCTGAAAGTGCACATTAAAAATATCACTGGCTGCCAGGTCCTATTCTGCCGGAACCGGTTGGCAGCCGCACTTTTATGACGTCAATTTTGAGTATTTGCCTATGTATCGAGTACAAGGACCAGACATACATCAAAATGTAGGTCTGAATGTGCATATTAAGAATATCACTGGCTGCCAGGTCCTATCCTGACGGAACCCGGTGGCAGCCGTACATTTATGACATAGGCAAACACTCAAAATTGACGTCATAAAAGTGCGGCTGGCAGCCAGTGATACTCTTAATGTGCACATTGAGACCTACATTTTTATGTATGTCCAGTCCTTGTACACGATACATAGGCAAACACTCGAAATTGACGTCATAAATATGCGATTGCCACCGGGTTCCGGCAGGATAGGATCTGTCAGCCAGTGATATTCTTAATGTGCACATTGAGACCTACATTTTTATGTATGTCCGGTCCTTGTAGACGATACATTTGCAAATACTCAAAATTGACGTCATAAATATGCGATTGCCACCGGGTACCGGCAGGATAGGACCTGGCTGCCAGTGATATTCTGAATGTGCACATTGAGACCTAAATTTTGATGTATGTGGCAGCCAGTGATATTCTTAATGTGCACTTTGAGACCTACATTTTGTTGTTTATCTGGTCCTTGTACTCCATACATAGACAAATACTCAAAATTGACGTCATAAAAGTGCGGCTGCCACTGGGTTACGGCAGGATAGGACCTGGCAGCCAGTGATATTCTCAATGTGCACATTGAAATCTACATTTTGATGTATGTTGCAGCCAGAGATATTCTTAATGTGCACATTGAGACCTACATTTTGATGAATGTCTGGTCCTCGTACTCTATACATTGGTAAACACTCAAAATCGACGTCATAAAAGTGCAGCTGCCTTGGGTTCCGGCAAGATAGGACCTAGCATCCAGTGATATTCTTAATGTTCACATTGAGACTTACATTTTGATGCATGTCTGGTCCTTGTACTCGATATATAGGAAAATCGATGGTCGGCTCCCGGACTATTATAATGTTCAGTGAATTTTTAATTGCGATTGCAAATGGAGAAATACTATTAAAAAATGTAACTTAAAAAATCATATTTTGAAAAATCCTTTTAAAAAATGCTAAAAATTATCTAAAAAAAAAATTCCCTCAAATTAAAGGGAAAACTATCATTTTTTGGCCACTGAAAACGTTTTATTTATAGAAAAAAAAAGATTTGAACACAAATGCATTGCATGATTCTTATTTGTTAGCAGTTTAGATAAATACATGTGATTTGTGTAATTACTTAGAAAATGAAACGAAAAAAGTAAAACATAATAAAGAGAAGCAAAAAATTAAGTGCTTCCTTGTATAATTAAAACAATTGTTCGAGAAACGTAGCACGTGGCTGAAATTTTTCAAGATAAGCATCTCAACAGAAAAATGAAAGCATAGTTTTCACGTTACTAATGACTCTGGCAAATTAACATCATTTTTCGACAACCCATTAAAATTAGTCTAATTGTTGAAAAACAATAAAAATATTTACTTCTACTCATCGGAAATACATTGTATAAAAAATAATTCCTCAAATATCTGTATTCTATATATTTAGACGAATATTCAGAGAAATACTTGATGATTCGCCTTGGATTTAACATTATAAACAGCACGTACGACTTCAAAATGTTTAGGAAGGTTTAATTGCGAAGGCAAATAGAGTATATTGATTTTAAAAAAATCGTAGTTCTGATGAACTCTTTAAAATAAATTGCCGCTAAAAAGATCTAAAAAAAAATACTTAAACTGACTTAAAAACTATCAATTTTGTCACCAGTGGAAGACCGTTTTATTTACAGAGAAAAAAGACTGGAATAAAAATGCATTGCATTGTGCTCATTTGTTTGTAGTTTAGGTAAAACATAGGATTTGTGTAATTACTTAGAAAAATGAAGCGAAAAAAATAAAACATAATTAAGTCTAGATAAAAATTAAGTGGTTCTTTGTATATTTAAAACAAGTGTACGAGGAACGTAACATCTGCCTCAAAGGTTTCAAGATAGACATCTCGACAGAAAATTCATTTTCACGTTACTAATGACTCTGGGAAATTAACACCATTTCTCGACATCCCATTAACTCCTTAACGCGCAGTGTTGCCGGGTCGGCAAAACCTAAAGTTCCCACTGTTTAGAGACACAAAAACTCCGTGAATATATCAAAAACTACTCTAATGGATACTTTAAATCTTTCTTATGTGTTCTGGATGGCAGCACTACAGAGATCAAAATCTACTGTTTTTAAATAATAGGTAAAATTTTTCACTGTAATACGCGCCTCACAGCAATGCTCTTCTCACTGCGCTTATCAATGCTTTACTTATGGGAGGTTACCACTTCGGTAACAGCTGTATAATTAAAATGGTTAGTGCAATCTTTACAAAACAATACCTGTGAACTCATCTAGGCCTAATTAGATTGCCTAATTTTTTTTTCTTTAAATTCCAACTTTAAAGAGTGGTGCGCCGGAAAGGGTTAAAATCAGTGTAGATGTGTGGAAAATAAAAACATTTATTTCCAGTAGTCAGATACAGAAGTGCACTATGTATAATATATGTCATCGGACTCCTACTTTATGCTTAAAGGTAGAAAACCAACGATTATAAATGCACAAATAAAGTATGAGAATGTAGCAAATAGCTATTCCGAATCTACAATCGAGATTCTTCATCAGTGCAAAACTCAGCGAGCTAAAAATAGCAAAACTGAGCAAAGAGACAGAGAGACGCAGGCTTAAATACCCGCTATGGGAACAATCCCGCCTAAAGAGAAGAAACCAATGAGAACAAAGCAGCCAAAACCACTGGCTGAACAAGTGGCGACATCTATCGGAGAACAAGCAAAACAAAAACTAAAAAGCGAATGAAAAAAAAAGTATTAAATTAAAGATTTCCAAATACTTAGAAAATCAGGAGTACTAGATAAGTCATTGACTATGGAGTGAGAATTTTTTATGATGTGGTAAGCTTCCTGAAAATCAAGATCAAGAATGGAAGGACATTTATGGATGATGGCGGCTGAAGAAAAGTTAAACTTATGTTGTGAAGACCAACAATGTTGAGCAATAGAGGAACCTTTAAGCTCCTGATTTTTGACATACCTTTTATGTTCCATTAAACGAAATCTTAGAGCACGTTTAGTCTGACCAATATAAGAAAGACCACATTGGCAAGAAATTTGGTAAATACCCCAGTTATCTAAGCGATCAACGGGGTGCTTAAGATTTGAAAAAGCAATCTTATTAACAGGAGAAAAAATAACACTGAAATCGAACCTTTTTAAAATTTTAGCAACTTGCTGACTGATTTCGGGGACAAAAGCCAAAACAACCAAAGCATTGGAGTTCGAATTAAAGTTCTTTCTTTCAGATTGGGTGGATTTTGTCAATTTTGTATGAATAGAATCTATAATATTAGGGGAATAACCACGATCAACAGCAATAGCTTTTAGGTAATTAAGTTCATCACGGAGTAACTGAGGAGTTGAACAAATATTGGAAGCCCGGAAATCAAAAGTTTTAAAAGCCGCAACTTCCTGGTTAGGAGGATGAGAAGAATACCTGTGAGGTGGAAGACTGACCGCAAAAGGTTTGCGAAAGACAGTAATCTGAAAATTATCTTCATTGCGAATAACAAGAACATCCAGAAAAGGAAGACAATTGTCCGATTCAGTTTCAAAAGTAAATTGAATGTAAGAATCAATAGAATTCATGACAGAGAGAATATGATTTATATCAGAATTCACTTCAACTAAAGCATAGATATAATTTACGTAACGAACATAGAACGGAAATTTTAAGACTTCAAATAATTTTATTTCAAAGTAATGCATGTACAAATCGCATAAAGTCGGACTAAGAGGATTACCCATAGCCAAACCGTCAATCATACGAAAGAAATTCCCGTTAAATACAAAAGTATTTTAAGATAAGCCAGCACGAGTTAGATGAATGAGCTCCTCGATTTCGAAAAATGAAAAATGAAATTCACAGAGCCTTTTCTTGAGACAATCTAAAGCACCTTCGACAGGAACATTAGTAAATAATGATTAACATCAAAGAAAACCATCATGTGGCCTTGTGGCTTAAACTGTGAAGTTTCTTAGCAAATTCAAAAGAATTCTTAACAGTGAAAGAATTACTGCTTGAGAGACGAGAAAATATGGAAACACGATATTTTGCAAGTTTATAAGAAGCCGTACTGATACTGGAAACAATGGGTCTAAAAGGAATGTCAGGTTTATGGACCTTAGGTAAAGCATAAAACTTGGCACAATGAGCAATTAAAGGAATAAGAGACCTCCTTAATGTAGCAGGAATAATGTGTGAAGACTTAACCCATTAACGCCCGAATTATTTTCTTCCCTAAAATTTAAATTTTGTATTTCCCACCACTTTACAAAGCAAATAAACTTTTATCTAAATTTATCGAGGATTCCGTCTCGTGAAGTAAGTAATATATTTATCTTTCTTTTTACTGGTGGGAAAACTGCTTTCTTGCTATTTTTGTAACCGTCCTCAAAAAAGGACGCTGGACGTTAATGGGTTAATGGCAGATTAGATAGTAGCAATTTCATTAGAGGAAGGGTCTTTGTGTATTTACACATAGGGACCATCATTAATTACTTTAGGGGATTTTTCTAAATTTGAAGACTTGTCAAAAACAACAATCTGACCACCTTTGTCAGCCTTAGTTACGATCAAATTCGGATCAGAACACAAACTTTTGAAACAATGTTTAACTGAACTATTAAGATTTGGCTTATAAACATTCGAATTGAAATCAATAGTATTGGCAATGAGATGCCTAATAGACTCTTTTTGAGAAGGAGAAATGGGGCTATGCTTAAAGGCTGTTTCAATAGGAGCAATCAGACGGGGTAACGAAGGAGGAGCAGAAACAGAGAAATTGTTGTTTAATTTTAGAGCATTTAGCTGATTATTACTTAAAGCGACACTAGAAAGATTGGCAACAGCATTCTTGTTAACAGTAGGTAGAACCTGCCAATTGTCGTCCTGCGTTTGAAGTCAAAAAGGAATTTGAAAATGAATCGGAAAACAGGCAGTTTAGATTTAAGAATATCCTTCATCCATATTTTTTTTTCTTCAAACATGCATTTTTAATTTGTTTTTCGGTAAAAATTGGCTCTGTTTGAAATTTGTCAATTTAAAAGTTGTAGATAATAATAAGAATATCTATAATAAATCCATGCGTATTTGATATCTCATGAATTGGCGAAGTTGTACATTTTTTATTCTTCTACCCCCCCCCCCCCCCGCTTATTTTTATTATTTTCGTTTTCGTTCTTTTTTTTGTGCAAGAGTTGTTTCTATGAAATACTTGCCAATATAAAAAATGTAAATGATATTATGAAAATTTATCATAAATTTAATTGGATTTGATGCTTTCAAAATTGATGAGGTTATGATTTTTTTTTCTTCCTAGGGTCTATTTCTTTTGTTCCTTAAGTTGATTTTAAATTTTATCAAAAATCAGTCATGTGTACATTTTTTTTTTGTCTTTTTTAGAAAACATTATACACGGCACTAACGATATATATTATAATTAAAAAGTTATGTTTTTTTTTATTATTATTATTTTAGGGATCATGATCGGCGTAGATCTGAAAAAAACATTTGTGAAACTCCAACACAGGGGGAAATGTAATAGGCAGGATTTCTAATAAAATCGATCTAATAAATTTCAAACTGTTAGAAAAAGATTAATTTAATTAGAATTAATCACATAAATATCAAAAGACACCCAATTACTTTGCATTGTTTTGATTTCGCAATATACCGTCAATGACTTTAAAACTTATTAGAAAACCTAATTGGAAAAACGCGGCACGAACTAACATGGTGTAACAGATTTGCTACCCCCTATTGAAGTGCGCTTATTAAAATACGAATATTTAACTTTAAACAGGGGATTTGTTTTAGCTACTCTGTAAAATGTGAAGCTTATTGCTGATGTTAGTTTTATGAAATGCCAAATGAAGTTTAAATACGCAGTAATTTTATTGTCAGTACCGTATTAATTTCATCTTAAAAATTAGCATAAGATTAAAAAATGAGCTATACAAAATAGTAATATCTGGTATTGTTAATTTTTATACCTCGTTGAATTATTTTCATACTTTTGAAGCATTTAAAATATATCCAATTCTACATTGCATTAGTTTTTTTACAAATTCTTATTATGCTTTTAGCAACAATTTCTTTAATTAATACAATTAATAATTCATGTATTTTTTTTCCCTAAAAATCGCTCTTGAGCGAGTTTTGCTCACACTTGACAATTTACTCACTTTTAATTTTATTATTAATTTTATAAGTAATATTCAAAAAATAGTAATATTAATTAAGAAGAATTCTACAATATTAAATAACAAGAATTAATAGTGAAATCGGATAAGTAGTATTTAGCTATTTAAAAAGTGTATATAATTTGTAACTTTAAAATTTTGAAATTTTCAACACTTGTAAATTTTTATTTAATGAACATGAAATTTTTATTTTTTTATGGAGAAAATGCCTTTATAAAAAGATATATTTAAAGACAAAAACGCTTGAAAAGAATGCGATAAATAAATAAACAAATGCCACTTTTAAATTTAACCTAAAAAAAAAATAAAATAGGAAAATAAAACCATTTTGTAAAAAAAACAAACATAGGAAACATAATTTTGTCACGAAAATCGTAATTAATAACACATTTTAACCACATGTTAATATAGTTTGTCTACGTAGCCTCAATAAGTTATACAAGTTATTATATATATATATATATAACTTAAAAATTTTAAACTTTTAAACTTTTTACATTTATGAATATATAAACTTTTAAATTTGAATTTAATGAAAATCAACATTTTATAATGCTAGTATGTGTAAAGTACTTTTCATAAATGGCATATTTGAAGACAAACCCATTAAAATAGGAGTATCCTTTGTAAAAAGATAAAAAACACAATTTTGTCAAGAAAATAATAATTCATAACATATTTTCAAAACTTCTCAATATAATATGCCTACGTAGCATCAATAAGCATAAAAACTTTTTTAGACAGTCTGTATAAGCTTAATAATATATAATCTTACTTTTCTCTCTTTTTTGAAGCAACAAATTTTCTACCGGGAGAGCAAAAAGTCCGTAAAAAATTTAAAAATTCATAAAAACCGAAAAAATAACCGAAATGAAAAACGGTTTGCAGGGTTAGCATCCATAGGTCACGGGGATTTTTTTAAGACAGAAATAAAAAATAATTCAAAAAACAGCCGCCAGATGGCGCTGGTACTTGCGATTTCCGCGGAAATATGCAAATGAACCGGTTATAATAGCTTTCGGTCATAATCCACAACTAGTGCACCGTTGTGAACCCTCAACTTGATCAAGGATGCTCACTGCGAAGGACAAAGCTTTGTTGGTGAAGTTATTTTACATGAATAAGGAATCAGCGACTATTGCTTTGCGTAAATTCCGATTTCAAAAGGATTTGAGGACGGGAAAGGGGCCTTTAACAGCGGCAGGCCTCATAAAGCTTGTTCGGCGGTTTGAGGAAACAGGAACGTTAGAGGATAGTGTAAGATCCGGACGACCATCTTTAATGAAGGTCCGCTCACCGCGTGTTGCAGCCGAAATGGAAGTGTTAGCGTCCGATTCAGTTGCGGGGACCAGCAGTGCTCGTGAAGCAGCCAGACGCTTAGATTTACCCCAATCATCTGTCCGTAATATTCTTCATGGAATACTCAATCTTTACCCATACAGATTACAGTCATGCCATGAACTTTTGCCAGCAGATACTGCACAGAGAGAAGCATTTGCAAGGTGGGCTTTCTCTAAAATTGATCAGAATCCCACATGGGTCATTAACATCTTTTGGACCGATGAAGCTCATTTTTCGCTTCATGGAGACGTTAATACCCATAACTGTCGAATCTGGGCGACATCTATTCCACATGGATACACTCAGAAACCATTGCATTCCCCAAAAGTTACTGTGTGGTGTGGATTCACAAGTTCATTTATCATAGGACCCTTCTTTTTTGAAACACCTTGCCGAATAAATGGGTGGAAAACAATTACGGTAAACGCTCAGCGTTATTTAATGATTCTGCGTGAGAAGGTCATGCCATGTTTGCGTGAAAAAGATGCGCTTTCTACCGTCACATTCATGCAAGATGGAGCACCTTGTCACATTGGTACATCTGTCAAGGAATTCCTGATACAGACGTTCGGGGAAGACAATATCATCAGCAGGGGTTGCAAGTTCCCATGGCCTCCTCGGTCTCCAGATTTGACCCCCGCAGATTTCTGGTTATGGGGGTATTTGAAATCCCGAGTGTATTGATCTAGTCCATCTAATCTGTCGGAGCTGAAAGATGCAATCCGGCTAGAAGTGTCATGTATACATCCAGACCTGCTACACTCTGCAGTTGCTGGATTTGTGACTCGACTCCAATGTGTCATCCCCTGTGGTGGTGGTCATGTAGAACACATACAGGTCAAATAAACGATTTGGAAACATTCTGTTCTTTATTTGGGTATCTTTTCTTTGATTTGGGTACGTCAGCTCCACCTATAGGCTGTTTTTTGAATTATTTTTTTTCATGTCTTAAAAAAATCCCCGTGACCTATAGATACTAATGCTGCAAACCGTTTTTCATTTCGGTTATTTTTCGGTTTTTATGAATTTTTAAAGTTTTTACGGACTTTTTACTCACCCGGTATATACATCTTGCCGTTCTCTCTCTCTCTCTCTCTTTTTTTTTTTTTTTTTTTTTTTGAGCAAGCTACATTATTTTATTTTTAGGTATTATAGAGGATGGCCATCCGTTTTCATAGCTAATGACAATCGAATTTAATGAGAAGTGACAGCTAAATTAATTTTTTTTCTACCCTTTATTATTGAATGTAGCACGAAATTCGCATTTCGTGGAATTCGAATTTCACGGAAAGAAGGAAACAAAGCATAAAAATTCTTAGCGAATTTTTATCAATTCAAAAACATAAAATATTATTTCTTTTTATTTTGTTTCCGTATAATATGTCTCTTTTCCTTCTGTATGCATTCATTCTCAATATGTAAATCTCTGACAATTAAATAAGAATAAATATATTTAAAAAAATTATATATATCAAATTTTTAAAAATACATATTTAAAGACAAAAACGCATTCATAGGTTTCTATTAAATATAAAGCGAAGGCCACTTCCAAATTAAAACTAGGAAACATGAAAAAGGAAATACACTACTTCGTAAAAAACATAGGTAATACAATTTTGTCCAAAAATTCGTAATTCATAACACATTTTCATAACACACCTCTCAATGTACAATGCTTACATAGCCTTAGTAAGTAAAAAAAAAAAAAAAAAAAAAAAAAAACCTTTTTAGACATCCTGTATAGACATAATGATATGTAATATTTATATTAATAGAATCTTACTTTTATCTTTTTTTAGAAGCAACAAATTTTCTATATACATCATGTCTTTTTCTTTTTCTTCTTGAACAAGCTACATTACTTTAATTTCCGTATTTGAAAACAGAGGAAGCCCATCAGTTTTGATAGCTGATGACAACCGAATTAAATGAGAAGTGACAGTTAAATTCCTTTATTTTCCACTCTTTATTATTGAATGTAGCATCAAATTCTCATATTACTTCAGGAAAAGAAGGAAACAAAACATAATAATACCTTAACGATTTTTTATAAATTAAAAAATATAAAATATTATTTACTTTTATTCTGTTTTCGTATAATATGTCTCTATTCCGCCTGCATGCATTTATTTCTATCATGTAAATGAGAATATTTATATCAATTAAATGAGAATAAAAATATTTTAAATAAAAATATATTTCAAACTTTTAAAAATACATATTTAAAGACAAAAGCGCATTCAAAGGTTTCTATAAAATATAAAATGAAGACCACTCCCAAATTGAAACTAGGAAATATAAAAAGGAAAAACATTACTTCGGAAAAAACATAGGTTACAATATTTTTCTAGAAAATCGTAATTAATCAGACATTTTGAACACTTTCTAATATATATTGCCTACCTAGCTTCAATAAGTAAAAAAAAAAAAAAAACTTTTGAAGACATCTTGTATATCCATAATAATACGTAATATTTTTACTAATAAAAACTTGTTTTGATCTCTTTAGAAGAAACAAATTTTCTCTATACATCTTGTTTTTCTCTTTTTCATTTTGAGCAAGCTACATTACTCTAATTTCCGTATTTGGAAACAGAGGATGCCCATCAGTTTTGATAGCTGATGACAACCGAATTAAATGAGAAGTGACAGCTAAATTCCTTTATTTTCTGCCATTTATTGTTGAATGTAGCATCAGATTATCATATCACTTCAGGGAAGAAACGAGAAAAAACATAATAATTCTTAACGAATTTATTTCAATTTAAAAATATAAAAGTTATTTATTTTGATGATTTTGTCTCTTTATAATACGTCTTTTTTATAATATGTCTATATGCATTAATTTATATTTTGTAAATTTGTGGTAGTTAAATAAGAATAAATATATATTAATTAAAAATATATTTCAACCTTTCAAATGAAATATGTCTTACATTATTTACTTTACACTACGTTGGAGTATTGCAATATGAAATATATCACAATAATAAAATACATCTTACGTTATATATCCTTTGGAATTTCAATTACAGGCTAAAATTTTTATATTGAATACACAATAGCATTGTTAAATTTGCCGAATGTGGCAATCGGAGCAATTTCTTCTATCTCATGCATGTTAATACTTCAAAGTTCACCGTGACAGTGCTAAAATTAAATCTCAATCCTTGTCCATCATTGGAGTTCTATTGATAGGGAACTACATGCATTAGTTCTTGATATATGACTATCGCAAATATCACATAAATCGTGCAAAATGCAGCATAGCAGCGGCACTTGTTGGAATACTTGCACCGAAATTTTATTTGCTACAGCTTATGTCAACATCTAACTAAATCTAAAATTTGATAAAATATATGTCCATTAATTCATGAGATTGAGCTATTGTGGAAATCGAAGAAAATTCAGCATAGCAAAACCTCCTGCTGGGCAATTTACACCAAAACGTGAACAGTAGCATGTCATATGTCTAACTGAATCGTAAGTTTGATGGAAATTCTGTGCATAGAATTTAGAGACAGATTTTTTGCGGGAATCACAAATGATGCAGAGTAGCAGCGCCATTTAATGAGCGGATTACACCAAAATGTAGAAAGCGTCGATTGATGTTAAGGACTAACTGAATCTGAAGTTTGATGAAAATTCGCACATTAGTTCAGGATATTGAGCTATTTGCGGAAATCGTGAAAAATGCTGCATAGAAATGCAATCTCTTGATTTTTCAACAAAAGTAGGAAACGTCAATTCATCTGACTAACTAAATTATTAAGAAATTTGATAAAAATAATTTTAATAATTGTGAAATCAAGTTATAGCTGAAACCATGAAAAATGTAGGCTAGTAGCGTCATTTTCGTCGCGATTTACACCAAAACGTAATCATCAAAAATTTATGTCAGGAACAAATTGAATTTTCACATACAGACAATTTATCACATACAGATAGACGGAAAGAGTCCCAGACTGTCATATAGGCATTTTGAAAAAAGCATGTTTTTTGGTATCTCTAACCCAAAAAACGCGTAAATCCGTCGAAAATGGGAAGTTGTAAATTTTCCCGAATCCATCACAAAATACATTCCGTAGTACATTTGTCTTGCGAATATTCATAAAGCATGTGTAATTGTTTTTACTTTGAAAAAGTTCTTGAAGTAGTATTAAAAAATATTTGCCTGTAATTGAAAATTGTAGTTATCCTACGTATTTTTTAAGTATTTTTAGTAGCTTCTCGATTAACCAGTATTTTAGGAAAATACCTGGTCCGGGATAAGAAAATATGCCGTTTATTCGAGTTTGTGAAAATTTTAATGAAAAAGTTTGGAAAAATAATCGAAAGTGCTAATTTTTTATACACTAGGCATAGCTGCCTACTTTACGCATTTTTCTATCACAAAAATTTTATGGCAAATATTGTCTAATTTAATCGTCAATATCGCATGATTAACCAAATGGAAAATCTCTGTTCTATTTTAGTGGTAGCAAAAGGAAACTATACACTAGGACTCTTATAATTTAATTAATGTTTTAAAAAAAGATAATTATATTTTAAAGAAAAATAATTATGTTTTAATGTTTTTCATATTTACAATATGAAAATAAAAATGTAGCAATCCTCACTGTATTGAAAAGTTTGAAACGACAAGATTTTGTTTATGTGTTTAATTTACTCTTTGAAAAATTTTACTTCGTAAATTTCTTAATATCACTTTTTCAGCTGATGTGTTTTCATTTTTTTCTTTACTCTAAATAATTAACTAACACCTCAGTGTGTATTAATGCATCACAGGGACCTAATTTTTGATAAGTTACATGATTCTTTTGTACACTTTAAGGGCATTCTTCGTAATTTATGAATGGTTTTAAATTTTTAAGAGCAGTTTAAATGTAATGAAATGACTTTAATAAAGCCATTTTTAGGTAGATTTCGTATGAAATACTATCTGTTGCAATCGCCCCAGTTTATATATCTATCTATATATATATATATCTGTATATATATCTCACTTTTTTATGGACACGATAACTTCTATAATTCTTCACCAATCTCCACCAAACTAGTACGTAAAATCAAAGGGGTTAAAATCTCGGCTAAGTTCGTTAATGGGCAAAATCGGACCAAGGGGGTCGAAATAGGGGGCGTTTTTGTGAAAACCGAAAAAACACCATAACTTCTTAATTAAAGTAGATATCGAATCGGTTTAAAGTTTATATTACTTCTTAAAAATGGGTCAAAAGTTTATGTATGACAGATTAATTTTGTTAAATTTAGAAGTAGGCTCAAGGGGCGAAAAAAACAGGGATTTTGAGAGAAAAAAATTCATAACCTCGTCAATTTTCAAGATATCAAGTTCAACTAAATTTTTGTAAATGTTCTTAAAATTATGTAAAACTTTAATATTTACAAGTTTTTGATAGGACCAACATTTACCGATGAAAAAAATTAAAAAAAAAAGAAAAAGAAAAAGGGCGGTGAAAAAAGAGAAAAATCCATAACTCCGTCAATTTTTAAGATATCAAATCTGATTAAATTTATTTTACATCTTCTCAAAAATATCTACAACTTTTATACTGACAAGTTTTTCATAGGACCAATTCGTATAGCAAAAAGAAATTAAACAAAAATAGGAGTTGGAGAAAAAACCTCAAATCCAAACTGCTTATATTCTGACTCATTTTTAAATTCATTTTTGATTTTAAACGCATCCAAATGTTAGATCCTCTTATTTAGAAACTGTATAAAGTGACGCATTGGTCAACTTTCTGATAAAGATAGAATATATTTCAAAAAAGGCTACCAAAAAGGTTATTTTGAACAGAATTTCCCATAGTCATCGGGACTGAAAATTTAAGGAAGTATTCAAATGAGAAATTGCGTTTTTTTCTGACTCGTTTTTAAATCCATTTTTGCTCTCAAACGCATCCAATTTACAGATCCTCTTATTTAGGAACTATATAATGTGATGCATTGATCGATGTTTTGATAAAGACAGAATATATTTTGAAAAAGGCTACCAAAAAGGGTATTTTGAACAGAATTTCCCGAAGTCTTCGCGATTTGAAAATTAAAGGAAGTTTTCACATAGCAAATTGCGTTTTTTATGACTCGTTTTAAAATCCATTTTCGCTCACAAACGCATCCAATTTACAGATCCTCTTATTTAGGAACTATATACTGTGACTCATTGGCCAGTTTATTGATAAAAATAGAATATATTTTTAAAAATGCTGTCAAAGTGAGTATTTCGCACAAAATTTTCCGAAGCAATCATGATTAAAGAATTAAGAATGTATTCAAACAACAAATCGGTTATTTTATGACTCATTTTTAAATTCAATTTTTTTCTTAAATGCATTCAACTGACAGTTTTTTTGTTATTTAGGAACTGCATAATATACTGTTTTGGTCGATTTTTTAATAAATTCAGAATTTATTCCAAAATATGTTGTCAAAATGGGCATTTGAGCTGAATTTTTCTTAAGATGATTCTGATAAAACCAGTTTTTGGAGAAAAATGAAATTAAAAATTTTTCATAAACGGCCAAATGAAGTTATTAAACTGGGTTTATCTCTAATCATACATACATACATATATATATATATATATATATATATATATATATATATATATTGTTGTTGAAATGAGCACTCTTCGAAATCTACCTCCGCCTATAGGCCCAGCCGACAGGGATTTTTCATTATCACATTAGTATTTATTACTTATAGTTATTTTAATGAGTTATTTTAACTCAGTTTGTAGGATAAATTGCTCTTTAAACTCTTTTCCTCAGATTTTATTTGATTTATTTATGTATCACATATACAGCATGGAACTTTTTTTAAGCAGTATCATAATATAATGTTATTGACTAATACCTACAAAGAATAAAAATAGTTTTATTAATAGATCGTTTAAATTGGAAACGTCTTCAACTACATGTATCGCATTCTAATGTCTAAATTCATATAGACTGTCATATTTAACTCTTCTGAATCTGTTATTTTTATCTCCTTTTTGGCACCGACATAAGTTTCACGTTTATCTTTTTTCATGAGTAAGGTACAATACTGTAATTTTTATTTTTATTAACAGAGAATGCCCATCAGTGTTAATATGTGTAGACAACAGAAATAAATAAGAAGTGACAATTAAATTCGTTTCATTCTTACATTAAATATTGTATGTAGCATTATTTCCCATATCACTTCAAGTAAAGAAAGAAAAGGCTGTAGCATTTCTTGGTGTATTATTATCAAACTCAAAATAAGGAAAATTATTTATTAGATTTTTCTCTGTTATATTTTTATTATTACATATATTTAATGTTTAAAATTTTGAAATGTATGTATGAATTATTATTAATGAAAATTGTTAAAGATGCATTATGGACCGTTGATTTAAACACAAATTAGAAAATAAGCAGTATTTAATTGCATTTGTGCTTCGGTAAATCTATGTAATTTGAAAAATTCAAGAACTTAAAAGCCAAAGCTAGATTAATGCTATTTCATCATATTCAATGATAAGTATTCAATTGATATATATAAACATAGATTTTGAATTTTTGAAAGTCATTTCTAAGCCAAATACAGTAGTTAATATGTTAACGAATTTAATCCCTTCCATCAGAATGTTCGGTAATCAAATTGTTCGTTAACGGATCACAGATCTACTGATTTGTATGACAAATCAATCGATTCGTTGCAGAAAAATAACGTATAAAGGGCTTGTAAGTCCGATCTCAGATACCATAGAGGATTTCGTTTAATAATTCTTTTAAAAACCTATTCTTTAACTGATAAATTCAATCTCTTAATTTATAATTATAAAATTCTTACATAGATGATAGTATCAATAAATTTAATTTAAAGATTACTATAAAAGAAATGTCTTTATCTTAATCAAATTAAATATGTTTTAATAAAATTATTTAAGTAACATCCAAAAGTCTAAATCTTGAAAAAAAGAAATTCAAAAAAATTAAAAAAGAAATTTAAAAAAAGCGGGGACATAAATTATTTGCTTTTTTATTTCTAAAAATGAAAAAAAAAAATGTTGAAACGAAATTTAAAATCCTGAAACATTAATCGCAATAGAGTGAAAATAGTCCTCCAGCGTTTGTGTCCGGGATGAATCAGTTAAAAAAGCATTGTCGGCTTTAGCCAATACATACCTGGTTCGAATCCTGGCCCGGAATTTTTTCACCAAATTGGAAAATTTACATCTGTTATAATTGATTTAAGTATTGAAAAATCGTGTTATAACTTAATCTAAGAATCTCCTGTTTACTAGCGAGGTGCTTTACCTGCATCCTAGCTACAAGCAGAACGTTCAAATTACGGTCCTCTTTTAAATGTAAATCACATAAATGAGTGGATGACATTGATAAAATTAATTTAATTAAAATGTATTTTTTTTTTTAAGTTTTATGATTTGTCGTGTGATACGAGGTAGTTATCTGTAAGTTCACAAAAAATTGTAGTTTCTGATTTATATATTTTTTCTTACAGAATCTGTCACAGACGGAAAGACAGAGGTGACCCGAATAGGATTTCGTGAGATTAACAAAACCCTTAAAAATAACATGCATATTTTCTTCACAATCCGCATATTGTAAATGACCTCCTTTTATTTATATCCAATCTTATTTGATATAAACAAACTATATTCCGATGGCTTTGTCCGTGTCGTGGATTAATTTTTATAGCATACTCTTTATAAAATCTTTTAGGATTACATTGATTGATTGCAAAATTAATTAATATCAGTTTGTCATTGTGATCTTTTGTTCTTTTAAAGATCTAGTTTATTGAAATGCCTAATATAGTTCAAATTGATCGAAAAGCCAGTTATTTTTATACTGAAATGAAATTAAAACAATTAATTTGAAATTAAAACTATTTCCTAAAAAAGGATACTCTTTTAAAATATAATTATTGTAAATGTATTTAATATAATTTAAGAGTCGATCCGCTACATTCATAGCATAGAGGAGTAACAGAGCCTCAACTCGGCTTGAAAAGAGCACCCTCAATGGATCACTTAAAAACTAATCCAATCCGTTGGCAATTTTTATCCTCATGATTTCTGTTTAACTGTAACCTTATTCTGCTTGGCGCTTCTTGCTAAATGTTGATTTATCTTTGCACATGTGCTTATGCTATTTGATCTTAGATTTCCGCGCTTATATTGATTCGTAATTATCACTGTTATTATTCTTGAATTATCAGATCGGTATGTTACGAAGAGACACATGTATTATTTGCAAGACGAATACGTCAAAGTTATTTCATAATTTTTTCATAAATTTCAAAACAAGAAGCAGCAAGCCGTCGCTGTATTTTTTTTTCTTTTTTCCCTTATCATTTGTCGCCAAGGAAACGATGTTTCGCCGAATTAGCAAACTCTCTTATGTTATGATCGTAGTTTCAGAGTGTTCTGCTCGTGTCACTACTGTCTATGCGTAATCCCATGTTAAACAAGTTGCCATTACAGTGTATGAAAGTTGATTCTCTGTTACAATTCCGTACTCTGTGATTCATAGTAGAGGTACGTCTGTTTAACTACGTCTTAACGCGTAACTACGTTTAACGCCTAACAAAGAAATACTGAGTTCTTTCGAAAGGCCTCGTTCATTTTAACATATTTTATCCTCGTTCATTTTAGTTTATTTTATGGTGTTTTTATGAAGTTTTTTAACTTCGAAATTAATTTACTTAGAAAGTACATATAACAACATTAGTTAAAAATTTAAAAAATAAATCTCAAAAATGACATTTAGAATAACTTAATAAAAATTCTTTACATTCATTATTCATTCATTCGGGACGAGTGTCTTTTACAGGAATTTTATTCTTTTTTATCACCAGTGCTCGTATTAAATTAAGCAAAATTTATAAAAAAAAATTACCTGTGAGTATAATCAAGGATTTCGAGCACCTTATGCCGCACGTATACCGGCCACTCGTCACCAAGAGGTTAAATATTATATATCGCGCAAGTACAGTATAAATATAGTATAGTCTGATATATAAATATATATTGAAGAAAATTATATCTCAAATGCATATACTCTATGTGGCCAAAGGTGATCGGCCACTTTTCAACTTTAGACATTTTTTGAAATATAAAGAAAAATACTTGAGGAATTATTCTGAAACTGGAATGTGTGAACAGAAATATAAAGGTCATATATTTCCGCGAGAATTTTTTTTCCATAATTCCTACAAAGTACCGTTATATAAAAAAAACGAAAGTTTTTGGGGCACCCTATCATAACTAATGTAGCAAAAGCGTTCAAACTTCAGATTATAATTAAGTGGCTTATTTTAATAAACTGTGTTCATTTTTATGAGGATAACATGCAAACACGAAAAGCAATTAATGTTAAAAAAAGCAGTCCCAATTATTGCCCAAATATTAAGTTTTTTTGCTTATAATTTGCTGAGTTCGTAATATAAAAAAAAAGTATTCTTTTCAGAAAATATGACAAATAACATTGACATTGTACACAATACTCTGTAATCAAATTTAAAAAAATAATAAAAATCATATAAAAAATGAACAGGATTACAAAACGATGACTAACTGCGCATAGGTGAAAGCAATAAAAATATGATTTGGATAATGTGTTAACTAAATGTATAGAACTACTTTTGTGAAAATCTCAAAAGTATAACCTGAAAATTCTGAAAGTATTCGTCGATAGAATAAGCTCTAAACAAGTTATTCTTCAAATGAAGCAAAGCGATGAGGGGCTGTATCCATATATCCATTGATTAGTGTCAATATAGCATTACATGAAATAGAACGTACTACTACATTCGATGCAGCCCCTAATCCTTTTTGCTTCGTTTGGTGAACAACAGATTTTAAAATTCTTCAAAGTATGCGTAAAACTGGATTGTGGTTACCTAATTAAAATAAACCTAGAAAAATTGTCGGCTAGCAATAACAAATGACGCTTTTGAGCAATGAAAAATTAAAGAGAAAATTTATGCTGATTTAAATATTCAAAAATTCTACTTTAAATATGTAATTTAAATATTTTTAAAACTGATTACTTAGGAATTATTAAATTATTAACTGAATATTTTTATAAATGCCGTTGAATATATTTATAACTGAAAATAAATAAAATGAGTTAAAACTAACTGCGCGAAAAAAATATTCTTCAAGGAATTATTTTGGAACTTTATGCATATAAATCTATTAACTCTTCTTCAGTAACTTAAAAAATAAATAAATAAAATAAGGATGATGTTGACTATAATACAGTTGAAAAAATTATGGTCATTAGTATGGTTAATTATTTTTTAAATAGATAATGAAATTGAAAAAAAAGAACTTTCGAAATAAGGTCGTTACATTTAACTTAACATGTCGTTTAGAAATTAAACTTGTTTGTCAAAGTCAATGTTAAACAAAAAATGTTTCCCTGTGCTATTTATAAATTTCATATTTTTGTCACTTTGCAGAATTAACATTCCTTAAAAGGCTAATTTCTCATAGATAACTGAAAATTTAAATTTCTGACATGTTTTACACGGTTAAAGTTATAATTGCTTTTATTGAAGTAAGTAAATTTTAGTTACAACATTAACTCTATAAACTATCTCGCATGCCTTATTAACAAACATTTATTTAATAAAATACTTAAGAAAAGTTATTTATTAAAGCTATACATTTCAAAGATAAAAAAAGCATTTGCTAACTCTCAACAAGAACCACATGTTTCCAGATGTTTTATTTCACATCGCTTTTCTGACACTTTGCGTGGCGACTGAATACATGAAATTTTCATTGAATGTTGACTGTTTTACCGAGAAAATACGACAGGTCGAGCTAATAAAAGAAACTAATATAGCCCTATAATGCACTAGAAAAAATTACGGTTGTAATATGCTTCATAATAAATGCGCACTCCTATGTGATCTATATTGGCCGTTAAGGAAATGGGAAAAGTATTTATGTTTTGTAATATAATATGAGGATTTTTTTAAAGAAAACTTAAAGTTTCTATACTACACTGTAAAAAAAATTCAAGAGGTTACTAAAAATTTCTTAGTAAATTTGTATTCCACAGAATTTTTTAGTAACCATTACAAACTTTTTTTTTGCAAGTTAAACAAGCATTTCTTTCGTAAACTGAACAAAAGAATTTTTTGTATAACTAACTTAAAAATTTTTAGTATGAGCCACAAAGCAAATTTTAGTAATAGCTCCAAAATTACTTTTAATAACCATTAAGTGCAACCGAAGCGGAGGAGCTTCCTTGGAGCCGCATCCAGATTTCTGAAGCGGAAGATTTTCGGCAAAACCGCAATAGATGGCAGCACTAAACTTTCTCAACGGCTCCGACAGGATTTTCATAATCCCTTTATTAATGAGATACTACAGACATTCGGGGTGTATTTGGCGGTGGCAAGTTTCGAAACCGGGACCTTTTAGCCTGGAGTCCGTTACTATAACCACTATGGTATCAAGGTCACACCAACTGAGTTTTAGTAAGAGCTATTAAAAATATAAAACTATTAACGCTATTCGTTGTTAACTTTTTTCTAGTAATTCTTACAGATTTTCTAGTAACCGACTAAGATTACTAAACATTTTTTAGTTACAAGGATCACTAAAGTTTTTTTAGTAGATCGACCTTTTTTTTTACAGTGTAGGTCACGTCAAAAAATTTGTTTCAATGATAAAGTAACAATGATAAAGTAACAATATAAAATTGTTTTTAAATTTTATCTTTAATGAAGAAGGGGGAAATTTATATTTTTATCTCATGATGTTAATTCCATAACTTTAGATCCCAAAGTGTAACTCAAATACTTAATCCTAAAGACTGTGAAATAAGCATTAGAGTTAAATTAGTATATGATTTCCAATTAAACTTTTATACCAACGACAACGTTAAAGAATAACGGTTTCCCGGTGCTATTTATAGATTTAATATTTTTGTTACTTTTAAGAATAAACTTTGCTTAAAAGCCTTATTGATTTCCTTATTGATAACTGAAAATTTAAATTTTTAATGTAATATAGACGGTTAACGTTATGATTGCTTTTATTTATCTAACTAAATTTTAGTTAAAGGATCTCTACAAACTATCTCGCATGCTTTATAAACAAATTTTTATTTAATTAAATACTACAGAGCAGTTATCAATTACAGCTTTATGTTTCAAAAAATAAAGAAAGACTCTTAACTCTACAAAAACCACATGCTTCCAGATGTTTTATTTCACATCGCTTTCCTGACACTTTCCGTGACTACTGGATACGTGAAAATTTCATTGAACGTCCGCTGTTTTACCGAGAAAATGCCATAGGGCGAGCGAACAAAAAGAAAATAATATACTCCTATAATGCACTAGAAAAAATTACGGTTGTAATATGTTTCATAATAAATGCGCACTCCTATATAATCTATTATTGGCCGTTAAAGAAACCGGAAAATATTGCTGTTTTGTAGTATACCTTTTGAGATTTTTTTTAAAGAAAAGATGAACCTTTTCATAGTATGTCACATCAAGAAATTTGCTTCTGTGATGAAACAACGCTTATAGAATTTTTTTTATTTATATTTTTTAAGAGGGACGGGTTAATTTATATTTATATATATTACTCTCATAGTAATATTTTATAAATGAGCAAAGAAATAAAACACCTCATTAATCTGAAGTATATTTTTCCTATTGAAATAATTTTAAGCTTCAAAATAACAGTCAAAATCAAGTCTCAGCATTTTTCATGTCTCTTAATATATTTGTATCAAAAATAAATAAAACAGGAGTTAAAAATAACTTAATGAAAAATACATTATTCTTCAATACATTATTTTATGTGCAGTAGTCTGTTAAATCTTTTTCAGTAATGTTTAAAATTAAAATAAATAAAAGATGAAGTTAACTATAACAGAGTTTAAAAGATTCTGGCCAATTTTTGTTTAAATCGATAAAAAAAAAAAAACTCTTTTAGAAAAATTAGGTAAAAGTTGATTAAATATGTCTTTTCAAATTAAACTTTCATGTCAACGGCAGCGTTAAATTATAACAGTTTCATAGTGCTATTTCTAGGTTTACTATTTTTCTCACTTTTCAAAATTGACTTTCCTCAAATTTCTAGATATCTGAAAATTTAAATTTTTAATGCGTTGTATACGTCTAACGTTATAATTCCTTTTATTGAAGTAACTAACTTTTATTAAAATCATTACCTCTACAAACTATCTCGCATGGCTTATATACTTTTAGTTAATAAAATACTGAAGAACAGTTATCTATTACAACTCTATATTTCAAAAAATAAAAAAAGGGGTCTACTAACTCTAAAAAAAACTCCGCATATTTCCAGATATTTTATTCACATCGTTTTTCTGACACTTTGCGTCACGACTGGATACATAAAATTTTCACTGAATGTTCGCTGTTTTACTGAGAAAATGCCATTTGGCTAGCGAACAGAAGAAACTAACATAGCCCTATAATGTACTAGAAAAAAATACGGTTATAATATGCCTCATAAGGAATGCGCTCTCCTATACAGGGTGTCCACTCTCAACGGTGGCCAATGGCTAATTTCTAAACCGTTAGTCATACACATATAGTTCCAGTTGCCAAAAGGCTTTTAAAAAGATAAAGAATTGTTTTTCAAACGATTTAGGTTAAAAAAATAAATTTATTAAAAACTTATGAAAATTAAATTTTTATACGGTCCCTTGGTCCTATAAGTTATATTTAGTAAAAATTTCCCATCACCCTAACAAGTTATACAAAAAAGGTCCCAATCATCTATCATTAAAATTGACCGAGTTATGAAACTTTAAATTTCAAGACTTAAACCATTTTTTTGTAGCTGCAAACGGATGAGTTGGACTACGTTTTCAGGGAACGTACACTAAGTGCTTAAATTATTATAAAAGGCATTCATTTCCAATACTGTCCAATAGCTAATTCCTAAACCTTTTGCCACAGACATATAGTTCCGATTACAAAAATGTTTGAAATTGAGATAACGAAATATTTTTAAAGATATTTAACTGAAGGTGCTGCCACCGTATAAGTTTTACGGTAGCGTTAATTTTTTTAACTTCTAGATTGGTTAAAATAATTGAAGACGTGAGTTTCAAAGTTTTCTTTGTTGAGAAAATCAAATTTTGGGAAGTCGCGATTTTATTTTAAAATGGTTATTTTGATAAGCTTTTATTTTGCTTAAAACGTTCGTACGTAAGCTTTCCTAGTTAAAAATTTGTATTTAAATATTAACTCGCTTCCAAATACACGATCGAGGTTCAAATTGCACACTTATTTGTATCGAATGACTATGTACTATTAATATAATTTTTGATGCGTAGGATTTATTTGTTTTATAGGACTACAACAAATTATGCTAGGTTAAGAAATCTAACAGAATTTTAAATATGTGTCATTTTGCAACGAATTGCGACTGTTGCTTTTCCTAATTTAATTTAATAAAGTTTTTGTTATTTTTTAACTTATATTTTTAGTAAAACTTTTGCTTTAATATGTAAAAATCAACATAAATTTAAAAATAGTATTATAAAAATTATTTTACTCTAAATATTTAAAGTCAAATTTTATATCTGGAGTTTATTTTTATTTCCAGTAAATTTGTGGCTGACCCCTAATTTGCAATCTGCTTGAACTTTAAACGGCTATTACTCGGTCAGTTTTAATCGCAGAGGAATGGAACTATTTTTGTATTACTTGTTAGAGTAATGGAAAATTTTTACTAAATATCACTTATAGAACCGGGGGGACCGTATTAAATTTAATTTTCGTAATTTTTTAACAACAATTTTTCTTCACCTAAATCGCTTGAAAAACAATTCTTTACCATTTTTAAAGCATTTTTGCAATTGGAACTATATGTCTATGTGTAACGGTTTAGAAATTAGCCATTGGCCACCGTTGAGAGAGGACACCCTGTATTGTATAATTAATACAAGCCATTAAGGAAACGGGAAAGATATTTCTATTTTATATTATACGGGATGAAATTTTAAAAGAAAAGATTAACGTGTTCATACTAGGTCATGTTAAGAAATTTGTTTCAGTGATTAGTAATACATAGAACATATTTTTTATTTAAATTCTTAAAAAAATTTTGGAATGAGCGTTAGAGTTAATTTAATGTATCGTTTCGAATTAAACTTTAATTCAACGACAGTGTTAAAGAATAATGGTCTGTTGGTGATATTTTTAGATTTAATATTTTTCTCACTTTTCAGTATCAATATTACTTAAAACCTGGGTAACTGAAAGTTTAAATTTTTAATTTGTCATACACAGCTAACGTTATAATTGCTTTTATTGGAGTAACAAATTATTAGTTAAATAATTATCTCTACAAAGTATCTCGCATGGCTTATAAACAAAACTTTATTTATTAAAATACTGCAAAACTCTTATCTATTACAACTACATATTTCAAAAAATGAAATAAAGGAGAACTTCAAACCCTCAACAATAACCATATGCTTCCAGATGATTTATTTCGCATTGCTTTTTTGACACTTTGCGTGACTACTGGATACATAAAATTTTCACTGAATGTTCACTGTTTTATTGAGAAAATGCCATAGGGCGAGCGAAAAAAAGGAAACTAATACTGCTCTATAATGCACCAGAAAAAAATACGATTGCAACATGCCTCATAATAAATGCGCACTCTTATATAACCTATTAAAGACCGTGAAAAAAACGGTAAAAATATTCCTGTTTTGTAATATAACTGGAGAATCTTTTTAAAGAAAAGATTAACGTTACTATACTAGATCACGTCAAGAAATTTATTTCAATGATTAAGTAACGCATAAAAATATTTTTGAATTTTATTTTTTATGAAGAATGGGTAATTTACAAATTTATGTTTTCTCTCATACTAATATTTCATAACTTTAGATCCTAAAGTCTGACTCTAAAGCTTATTCCTATACACTAGGAATAAGCGTTAGAGTTAGTTTAATATAAAGTTTCAACTTGAACTTTTATACCAACGACAACGTTAAAGAAAAACGGTTTCCCGGTGCTATTTATAGATTTAATATTTTTGTCACATTTGAGTATTAACTTTCCTTAAAAAAATTGATAACTGAAAATTTAAAATTTTAATGTGTTATACACGCCTAACGTTATAATTGCTTTTATTGAAGTAGCTAAATTTTTTTTAAATTATCTTTACAAGCTATCTCTCATGCCTTATAAACAAACTTTTATTTAATAAAATACTGCAGAACAGTTATCTGTTACAGCTATATGTTTCCAAAAATAAAGGAAGAAGTTTCTAACTCTCTACAAAAACTACATGCTTCCAAATGTTTTATTTCACTTCGTTTTTCTGACACTTTGTGCGTGACGACTGGATAAATGAAATTTTCATTGAATGTTCGCTGTTTTACTGAGAAAATGCCATAGGGCGACCGAATAAATGAAAATATAGCCCTATAATGCACTAGAAAAAAATATGGTTGTAATATGCTTCATAATAAATGCGCACTCCTATATAAACTATTATTGACCGTTAAGGAAACGGGAAAAATATTTCTGTTTTGTAATACAACAGGAGATTTTTTTTACATAAAAAATTGACGTTTCTATGCTAGGTCACGTCAAGAAATTTATTTCAATGATTAAGTAAAGCATAAAAAATAGTTTTGAATTTTATTTTTTATGAAGAAAAGGTAAATTTACATTTTTTTTAATTTTTCTCTCATAATAATATTCCATAACTTTAGATCCTAAAATCTAACTCTAACGCTTATTCCTAAAGACTAAGAATAAGCATTAGAGTTAATTTAATATATCGTTTCAAATTAAAATTTTATACCAACGACAAAGTTAAAGAATAATTGTTTGTCGGTGCTATTTATAAATTTACTAATTTTGTCACTTTTGAGAATTAACTTTCCTTAAAAGCATTGATAGCTTAAAATTGAAATTTTTAATATGATATACACGGCTAACATTAAAATTGATTTTATTAAAGTAACTAAATTTTAGTTAAATTATCTCTACAAACTATCTTGCATATCTTATATAGAAACTTTTATTTAATAAAGCACTGAAGAACAGTTAGATATTACAGCTATATATTTCAAAAAATAAAAAAAAATATTCGTCAGTGAGATTTCTGATGAGCTTAATACCATCAAAAGTATCGCTGAAGAAAATGGATTTTCAAGAATTCTCATTAATAAACTCATCCATGAATTAAATTTTCATGAAAATATTAAAAAAGTAAACCACAAAGAAATGATATACAAAAAGTTTAACTATTTCCCTGGACTATACAAAAAATTAAGGTATACACTTCCGAAACACAATATAAATTTAATAGCCTGTCCACCAAAGAAGTTAAAATAAGTAATTTGTAGGAAAATCGATTTAATAGAAGTTGAATTAGCTGGTATGTATATCAACCCTGTCAAAACTGATTACAATAAATTAATGAAATACATCAGGAAAACCAATAGAAAACTCAAAAAATGAATAAACGAACATAAATAAGATATAAAATTTTGTCGCCTATCGACTGCTTTATCTCGTTTATATCTCAATCAGAATATTACTATAGATTTTGATCATACGAATATCTTATTCGCAACATCTAATTATTATTTGTCCATTATCAGAGAATCCACAGAAATCCCATATAAAAATAATGTGTGAGATGATACCCTATAGTACATCAAGTTTATGGTTTAATAACCTTAAAATAAATCCTGAGAATTAAAAAAAAAAATGACGTACTAAAATTTTTTGGTACAACAATTAAATATTTATGTTTACTTTTCATCTAAAACACTACTAATTCAATCTTCAAGCCACGAATCTCCTTCATTTTCAAAACGTCATTATGCATTCGTGTAAATAAAAAAAATATTCTCTGAGGAAGAGCCTGATTAAAGGCTTCAATTTTAAAAATAAATCTGTGAATTCACGGTGAAACTACCGGCAGCAAAGTAGCCGAACTTTTACCGTTCCGTTAGTAGATTTTCCTTTGTGGAAAATGAAAGAAAGGAAAACTCCTTGAAGAAGCGGTAACTTTCAGTTACAAAGTTTGATTTTTAATGATAATAATTTAATATAATTCTTAAAATTAATAAATCGACTAATCGTCAAAGAATACGATATTTCCGAAAGATTTTAAGCTGCTGTATTTTATTTTACTGTATATATTTATTTATTTGCATAATTTACCTCAAGCCACCCTGAGGATCGGATTCGAGACCTTTTGATAGTGGAACAAATCCTTACTGACTGAGCCAAATCTGCTGATGCCGTAATGTACAAAGTATGTCTTTTATGCTTCAGTGGGAAAATCTGTTGTGCTTTTTAAAGATTTCCTTTCAAATATATACGTTAGAATATTTGTAAACGGTTTACTTTATTTTATTTTAGACTGATGCATAATACTTATTATTTTTAAAAATCAATTTTAATTTTTTAACTAGTTTAAATTTAAAAAAAAATCACTGTTAAAAAACAATGTTTTTTTTTTTTTTTTTTTTTGAATGAATGAAAAAAAATATTCATTTTTTTTTTTTACAAAAGTAATATTATAGACAATTTTTTTGAAATTTTTGTACACTATTTATTTATTAATTTTTTGGCTAATTAGTTAAAAGATTTTTTTATAAGAATTAAGAAAAAATAAACGGAAAAAAAATGTAATTCAAAAGGGATTTTTTTACGTTTTCATTACGCCAGTGGGATTCGAAACCACAATCTGCGCTTGCAGGCGATTCGCGGTGTGATGCCTTGACCATTCGGCCACACAACGGAGTGGCCCTGTTTTCAGTTTCTGTTTACACCCGTTTCGTTATTTCCAGGGAATATGGTGGAGTTTTATGATTTTTAACCGAAAATGCCCTTTCGCTGTGAAAAGGGACTTTTTTCTGTGAAATTCAGGAAAGAAATATTCGTGAATTTCAGAATTTTGTTAAACTTGTTGAAAGTACTAAGATGTTTTTGAATAAAATTAACTATTAACAACTATAATTGATTTTTTAATTGCCTTTTAAGTAAACCTGAACATTTTAAAATTTATATTACATAATTTGTTCCTATTCTAACCATGAAGCAATTTTGCAAAATAACTCATAATAACTACACACACGTGCATACCACTTTGTTTGTTGTTTGAAATTATGGAAAAAACATTATATTAATATATATTTAATTTATTATATCGTTTCGAATTAATCTTTTATGTCAACGACAGTGTTAAAGAATAACGGTTTCCTGGTGCTATTTATAGATTTAATATTCTGCTCACCTTTTCAGAATTAACTATCCTTAAAAACATGGATAACTGAAAGTTTAAATTTTTAATGTCCTATACACGGCTAACGTTATAATTGCTTTTATTGAAATAACTACATTTTAGTTAAATCATTAATTCTACACGCTATCTCGCATGCCTTATAGATAAACTTTTATTTTATAAAATAGTCATATAGCAGAATAGTTATTTATTACCCCTATATATTTGAATTTTTTTTTTTTTTTAAAGAAGAAGGTTCTAACTCTTAACAAAAACCACATGCTTTAAGATATTTTATTTCACATCGTTTTTCTGACACTTTGCGTGATCACTGGATGCATGAAATTTTCATTCAATGTTAACTGTTTTACCGAGAAAATGCCATAGGTCAAGCGAACAAAGGAAACTAATATAACCCTATAATGCATAGGAAAAAATTACGGTTGTAATATACCTCATAATAAATGCGCACCCATATACACTCTATTATTGGCCGCTAAAGAAACGCTAAAAATATGCCTGTTTTGAAATATAACAGGGAAATTTAAAAAAAAGAAATGATTACCGTTTCCATACTACGTCATGCTAAGAAATTTGGTGAGTGATTAAGTAACGCATAAAAAATATTTTTTATTTATATCTTTTATGAAGAAGGGTTAAACGTATATTTATATTTTTATAATGTTAGATCTCCTATAAAATTCTGAGAGTTTTTGATAAAGTTTGCATTCACAAATGAAAATTTTCACCGGAATATTTTGTATAATAATTTGTTTTTATATTGTGTGTATAGAAAATTTATTTACTTATTTTGTAATAAATTTATTTATAATTTTCGGTGTCACTCAATAATTTCAGGACTGGGGTTCGACTATGAAGTTAGGCAATGTTTACTTACGCATCATATCCGGGAGACTAAAATAAATATATCACTTGCTTGAAAACTAAATTCTTAAGAAAGAAGCTAGATTGAATCTCTGAACGATATATATGCTGTACATCACTATAAAACCCATTATGGAGACAACAGATTTGAACATTGCAAGTCATTAATGGGTCGTATAGTTGCTTAGCTTAAAATCTAGTTTAAGCTGAATGTTAATACCAGAAGATGAAAAGGTCAATATTGGTTCACAACAATGAATGCTTATAAAAAACGAACAATATATTTGATAAGCAAATCATTAGGTTAAATTCATCTCTATGTTAGAAAACAATAACATTATGCTACATATGGTATATGTTTTGTGTGGCTAAATTGTGTACAATTCATAAAAGGTTATAAAAAATAAAGCATGGCATTAAACAGAACAGACTGTTCCTTGTGAAGATAAAATGTAACAGCTTATGAAAAAAGAAAAAAAATATTCTGAAAAAAAAGATTATTTAAATAGTAATTACTCTTCTAAACATAAGATTTGAAGAGAATAAAGTGCAGATTCGTTTAATGTATATAAATATAAATGCCGAGAAACACAATTTAAAGTTGTACACTTACCAATACAACTTTTATCGATAAATGCAACTTTAGATATAAGTGCCCGTTATATTCATGTTTCAGATTTCTTCTAATGTAAATGCTGTTTTGTTTGCTTCCTTGTATTGTAAATGCTTATTTCCTTACAGTTGTATACCACCCATCTGTATTTTTTGTGCAGATCAGTTCTTATTTCCAATTCGAAAGCATTTAAAAGAATTTACCTGACTGATGGGCAAATTTATTTACAATATAAACATCTGTAATTCTTGATTATTTAATAGGTGATTATAAAGGCGTAGAACCAACGTAGTGAAGAATGCCCAGTGCTCTACCATTTAAGCTTCAACGACGATGGTCAGCTTGTCATTTTTCACTCACATTCTGTTGGTAAGGCTGCAACGTCTACATGAAAGCAAAAACATGACATAACATGTTATGTGTGTTCATGGAGGCGTTATCTTCTTGTGCTGTAATTGCAGCCTTACCAACAAAATGCACAATGTACAGGTTTGCGTTCCCATGCAGACTTTATCATCTCGTACTGCAGTTGCAGCCTTAACGACAAAATGAACACGTTTGTGTGCTCATGTAGACGTTATTATCATGTGCTGCAATTGCAGCTTTAACAACAAAATGTCACAGATTTGTGTGCTCATGTATACTGTATCATCTTATGCTGCAGTTGCAGCCTTAGCATCAAAATGTCACATGTTTGTGTGCTCATGTAAACGTTATCATTTTGTGCTGCGGTTGTAGCCTTACCAAAAAATGTGAGTGAGAAATGACAACCTGGGCATCATCCTTGAAGCTTATCTAGTAGACCACTTGTAGCACTATTCCAATGGTTCCCGGTTCGATCCTCGACTTGGACATTCTGTACTATGTTGGTTTTGCGCCTTGTTTGCAATGTGTAAGTCACATATTAAATAATGAATAATTTTTAGTGTAATTTCTCTGCTGATAATTAGTTGAAAAAACAGTTGAAATTAAAACTATCTGTAATTTTGTATGCTCATTTGTACCTTTAAAAAGTGTAAAATTGAGAAAGTTTAAGAATGCAGTTTTTAATCAAACAAAAGCTTGTATGTTAAAATTCAGCTGTAAAAATTGCATTTACAAAAACAAATAAAAATACTTTTTTCGTTTTTTTTTTCAATTACTAAAATCTACTCTGATAACTTTAAATATCATTTAATACTTAAATTAGATAAAAATATTGCGCATTTAGATAATAAAATCTGTATGGCCACACTTCGTTGATCGAGAGATATTACGTTATTTTTTTATTAACTTTTGTAGACATAACATTTCTAACACTTATTGTTAACATATGTGTTATGTTAATATGTGTCTTAATACTGACACAAATGTTTTATTTAACACTTAATTTTTCTCATGTGTGTGACATTTGCCTCACTTATAAAATCTTGAAAATATCAATAGAATGGCAGCTTATTGCTATTCAGTGATACTCATACACATATAAACTATGGAATAATTAGTATCAAGCAGCTGAATAAAAGATAACTTACTGATATTATTTATTTTTTGGCAATAATTCCACACATTTGAGTCAAATGTTATCTTTGGAAACTGCAGAATACGTAATGTTCTTATTCAAATGTAAAAAATCTCATTTGACCACAAAACTCCCAAATATATATTTTTCTGACATTAGTAATATTGTTATAATTTTTTGCAAAGCAATAATTACTAACTCTGTATAACTTATTTATAATGGACAAATCATCTATTTTTGCATACATTCTCATCTTTAAATAATCGTATTTTTTATATGCAGCATAGTCGTTTTCCAATAAACTAAATATTTATACAAGTGTGTTTTTCTAAAAATGAATAATATCTTCTTGAAATTATCATTTAATGATTTTCTAAAGATATGTTTTGCGCTTTTGTTCTTCTTCAGATACAAATTTTAATCATTAAATGGAAAACTTTTCAGTTTTTGTAATATATTCTTATAAAATGTCTTATTTAGTGTAGACATCGAAGTAATTGTTGTTATTGCAGATGTACTTATACTTATAATAAAATCCTAAGTCCCGTGACTGTCATTAACATTTACGTGTTGTCCACTTCAATTCAGATATGTCAGGAGACCAATTATTAACCCTTTGGTGGTTATAAGCGCGCACACGCGCCCGAAGTATTGTAGTTGTAAATGGTTAAGAGCGTCTGTGAACGCCAAGACTCATATGCTCCTAAATGGTTATAAGCGCTTGTAGACGGTTGAGTTTTTCTACCTGGAAAAGGTTAAGAGCGCGTGAGCGCGGTTGTGCTTTTCCCCCCATTGCCCCATTGTTCCAGCCGGGGAGTAGAGTAGGCGTGTAGCTGCTCCTCCTTCTTTTCACTGCACAATAGCTGTTCTTAGGTAAATTACCTGTCAAGTAGTTTATTGTAGTTGAAAGAATTTGTGCTTTGGAAATTTTGTTAAAAAATGCTTAGAGTATGATGTTTTCTGTGTATGGTTAAAAATGGCATTGTACCTCAAAACAAATATTAAGGTGAATCTAAAGATTATATGTAGATGAGGTGTTATAAATTCGTTCTAAGCAAATTCATGAAATATTATTTTAATGTTTGCTTATTTTATTTTATCATTCTTTTCCAGAACATTATATTTCATTATAATAAGTATCATTATTTTAAGACATTTGCACGTTTCATTTCTTTACTATATTGTTTCAAAGAATAAATATTTATTTTCTTTTAATTTTTTTTCTTAAAATTTTTCAGTGTTTTTCACTTAATTATATTACTAAATACTTAAAACTTTTTTTCTTACATCACTTTTGCTGTATCACTTTTGTTAGTATCAGGAGTGCCATTTCAGAACTTTCTTTGGGGCGAAGGGGGGGGGGGGAGATTTTATAAGGATAGGTTCTGGGGTATAACTCCCTCTCCCCTTCTGAACAGAAAACGTTTACTGAATCATATTTACAAAAAAAAAGTCAAAACTACAAGAAACAAATACAAGAAACAGAAGAACCGTTAAAATATTTCATTTTAAACAGGATTCCGTCTTAGCACGTGAAATTTAACATATTGAATATTAAAAAAAAATTCCTTTTTTAGGCAATTTCCATTTTTACAGGTATCTTCAGATGTTGTTAAACCGTTCACTTTGTAGTATGGCACTGTATTACTGTAAAACTTGTGTAAACGAAACTTGCCTATAACAGAATTTTTCAATAAAAGTAAAAAAAATCAAATTTCGACAACAAAATATATACAGTGAAACTTCTGAATAAGGGACACCCATGGGACCGGAGCTTTTGTCTCTTAAATAGAGATGTCTCTTATTCAGAGTTTTGGTTGTTGTTTATAATTAATCGTTCAGAAGGATATAAAAATAACAAGTCATTAAAGGTGAAGCTTAAATGTGTAAATTACGTTAATAAGACACACAAGGAATAGAGAATAGAATTGGAGGCACAAAAGGAACAGAAATTAAAATTTTCAATTGATTACTAAATCTTTAAATTATTTGTACAATTATTGTTTTTTAATTTATATGCAAATATATATGCAAAAAATATTAAAACATTTAAAAATTTGTTTAAGTAATTCATCAAAAGTAATCGTTTTGCAAATTTCAATTTTTCGTTCAAACCTTTCAAGTGTTCATTTACCATACTTATAAATATTAGTTCTTCATTATTAGCAGCATTTACGAAAAAGTATTCAACTACTGTGCTCAGCTAGCATATTGGCTAGCTAGCATATATAAATATTTTGACACATTTAAAAATTCATTTTTTAACAGAAAGGTATATAACTGGAATGCTTGATTGTGGAAACAATTTGGAATCGAGCTGTGTTTTCACTTATTTAGTAAATAAATTACCAATTGAATTACAAGTGATTTTGATCATGTGACAAATAGGTTTTTTACACTTATGAGTAGTTATTCTACTTTCAAGTAGAAATTCGGTTTAAAACGTCCACTTTGACAATATTTTCTGCATGATCTATTGCGTTTGCCCTCCCTCCTTAAAAAATAATAATAAATAAAACAATTCGATTACATAGTTTCTGAACAATAGCTAGTTTCAGGCATTTCCGAATAAAAAATAAATTAAAACTTATGTCTTAATAGTTGAAGTGACCACAAGCACTAATTTTCCTTTGAGACTTGGAGTTAAAGCAAATTACAACTTTGATATAGCCTTTTTCGTGACTGTTTATAAAATAACATCCCCCCCCCCCGTCAAAAAAAAAAAGCTTGCAATACAACATGAAATTTTCGGGACAAACGTAACGACATAAAACCACGGTACTTGGAAATATAACTGCTGTTTTTTTTTTGGTTAACTTATTGACAGATGAATTGCATCTTTAATAATAAACGATTGTTTTCTCAAGGTGGATATTTTTTTCTTTTTTAGTCCTGTTTCAAAGGATTAACTTCGACAGAGTTCACTGAAAAAATATTCTACTTACACCTAAAAAATGAAAAAAAATGTTCGACTTCATTTTTATTAAAAGCATCTACGCATTTTCCATCAGTTGCTCTTTTTCGTCCTGGATTTTACTCATTTAAACACAAACAAGATAATGACTGAATAATATCTTCTGATCTATTTATCTGTGACCGGAAAAAAGTGAAAAAAAAAGAGAAAAAAGGTGGCAAGGAATTGATTTTTTTTTTTTTTTTTTTTTTTTTTTTTTTTTGTATTTAAGTACTAAGAAGTGACGAAACACCAAATATTTGGTTTGTATAATTTTCGTAGATGAATATTTCTTTAAAATCGCTTGAATAATCACATACGAGAACGCTCGTTTTTATCAATACTCAATTTCTGGCATTAATAAATTAATTCTTAGGCATCATTTTTTGTACCATGTCAGAAATAAATAAATTAATTTTTAAGTATGATCTTTATGTCATTAAAAAATAGGATAAAACTTTACTATCCCTGTTACATATTCTAAATTCCACAAGCAAAACTTTATCTTTTCTGTTATGTATACTATTAAATAAATGCGATATTTCTCTTTTTTGGGAGTATATGTGTGTGTGTGTGTAAGAGGGGGGGGGGTGCTAGCTTTTATCCATTATTCTAGTATCTTATAGGAGCGTTTATTTTATTTCATATTTTAATATTTAGAATAATATATCTGGAAATTTCATAATCTATAACCAAAAAAAAAAAAAAAATAATAATAATAAATTGCTTTTATAACGCGTCAAAAAAAGGGGGGGGATAACAAACTTTGCAAACTTCCTTATTTTAGGTGTAATCTCAACAAAGGCCTTGTTCAAGACCATACATAAGGCGATTCTGAAGGTGACTCATCCCCCCCGCCCCCCCGCCCTAGCATCACTGATATTTTGAGCCTTTCCTGGAAAAAATTCCAAAGTTACACAATAAATTTCTGTTCCGAAAATCCAAATGAAATTCTGTTCAAAAACCAACTTAGTTTTGAGGCCCTTTCACAATTTTGCAGAAATACTAAATTGTAACTAAAATACGCGTTTCAAAACTAGCTCATCCTATTGCACTAATATGATGTTTAATATTGCACTAGTTATACACTCTATTTTTTAATCATCCTATTATTTTCTTTGCATGAAATTAAGTTATTACAACAGTTGAATAGGAAACATAGTATCTAGAGAATGAATATGCATTAATTTATCTTTCTGCTTCGGAGAGAGAGAGAAAAAGAAAATATGAGCCGTCCCTCCCCCCTATTATTCCCTTCTAATTACGGCCTCTAATCTTGTCCCTAGCTTATTATCATTTTTTTTTTTTTTTTTTTTTTTTTTTTGTCTGTTTGTTCAATTAGCAATTAAAAATACTAATGCTATTGATCAAAAAATTTTATTATTTTTAAAAATACAATTTTAAGCTAATAAACAAGCATTTCAAATAATTTAAGTTTTTAAAAACCCTCATTTTTATTTTAATTAATTTCTTTAAAATTATATATGTAAATAAATAAAAAATAAACAGAAAATAAATAAATAAGTGAATTTATACACGCACAAGCTTAAAATGAAGTAGTTATGTAAAGAGCATTCTTGTATGCAAACATTCGCACATTTTCCAGTTTTTGCATTAGTAGACATTGACTTAAAATAAACATTTCTACATATAAAATACATATAAAATATATGACGGAATAAAATTTCGCCTTGCTTTTAATATAAAATGAATAATGCTTACTTAAAAGGCTATTAAATAAACAATTATAGATGTTAATAATTATAGTATTAATCTTGTATAGTTATAGACGATTTTTAAATAAAATAAAATAAATAAAATAAAATTTTAACACCTATTATTGTTTATTTAATCGCCTTTTAAGTAAGCATTATTCATTTTATGTTAAACATTTCTATTCACATAACTGTGTTATAATGCCTTTAATATGTGTTATAATGCTGAATTAAATATAAGCATAGCATTTTTTTTCTTTCGTGTCCTGTTTTTTCCTTGTCCCCTCTTTTTCGGTCACATTTTTTCTTTCTATTTTTCTCCGCCCTTCTTTTTTTCTGTCTTTTTTCCCTTTAAATAACACGTTTTTTCAGATACACTTTTCAGATGTGTGTTCTCCCCCCCCCCCTGTCCAATTTATTTAGAATTGAGAATTATATACTCTAGAGGTCTGCACAGGCCCGGACTTGGCCCGCGGGCCGGCCGGGCTGATAAAAAAAAAAAAAAAATTCGGGCCTGCTGGTCCGTTCTGAAGATTTCAGCAAAAACAATAAAATATGAGGTATTTTCAACGAAAATGGTTTTAACGAGAATAAGTGTAAATGTGCGTCACGAGCTATACTAGTTCGACTACATCAATATAAAAATGTAGAGTGTAGACATCGGTATCAGAGAGTTACATTGTGTGTAACCCGTTTTAATATTTTTTTAGCTGACTCATGCCGGGCCGAGATCAAGCTTGTATTACTTTTCTACACATAGACTGGTCGGACCGGAACTACACTTAATTGTCCTCAAGATCTGTAGGGCAGAAAACATGATTTGTAAAATTATTAACAGTGATAAAGAACTTATGTTAGCTTAATCTTTGGATATATACCTCTTGATGGTTTCTAAATTAATTTCTCAATAATGTGAAAGTTTGACACATTTTCTGATTAATTTTAAATTGTAAAAGTATGAAAGTGATAAGCCTAACTATTGAAGGGATTTGGAATCGAATAGCGTTTTTCATTTTTAAAGTAAATAAAATACTTGTATAACCTTGTTGAGATATAATAGTTACTCAATGATTGCAGGTTTTTCTCCCTTTCCATGCTATCGCTTCCAGAAACTCTATTCAAAACGCTAATTATGACAGTATTTTATTTGCTTACAGTATTTTTAAAATGCTTGTATCAAAAAATGGATAACACCATTTGATTATATCGTTTCTCAATATAGATACCTGCTAATCTTATGCGTTTCTGAGAAAAAATGAATTCATAAATGTGTCAGAAAGGAGCTTCTTTGAATTTAAGAATGGATTTGGATTTAAAATCTTTAATAAAATTACATAGAAATATTTTTATAAATTTTCTTTTATTAAAGAGCTTCAAACGTAACGATGTTTTTAGATTTATTTCCTTTTTCTTTTATTGTAAGCCTTATTAATTTTTTAATGAATCTTCATTCGAATGTTGAAAACCTAAGAATCTAAGTAATCATTAATGTTGTTAATGTGTATTTCCTGTAAAATATACTGTAAAATCCTTCCATAGATATGTATGCAGTAATCCTTAAAGGAATCTTAATTTTATGATAAAAATATCAATTTTTTAGAAATCGTAGAAATTGTAACAGGCCAAAACGGACCGGACCGGGCCTAAAATATAAACATTTAAACGGGCCGGGCCCGGAAATTCCGGCCCGTGCAGATCTCTAATATACTCATGTGTACATATTATCTTGATGTGATGGAAAAAAAATAAAGTTTTAGATCACTCATTTTATTGTAAAATTTCCATTCTTGAAATTTAAAATTCAAGATATAATTTCAAACTTATGGGGTTTTTTGTGTGTGTTTTACTTTATATCAGAATTATTTAATTTCAAAGCTTTGTATGAATTCAAATTTTTAAATTTTACTCCAGGGAAATGCATGAGAAAGTGTGTTCATTATGTCTCGAATTTGACACCATCGCCCCACCCATTCTTAAAACAAAATCATGTCTGTGCTGCTGTATGCAAAATTCAGTAATAATAATAAAAAAAAAAACTGTTAAAATTAGTTCAAAGAACACTCCCAGTTGAGTTTCCTTTTCTATAAATACAGAAATATAAATTCTGTCTTTGTCATTTATTAAATACTTAATAGAAATATTAGTATGATTAATTAGATTTAATATTAGTAAATTTAAACGAAAAAAAAAATCATAGTAGAAAATAAAATAACCGTTAACTTAAAACTATTTTAAATTTGAGAATTCCTTTATTAAGGCATTTTTTTTATAAATGTAATTATTTGTAACGTATTGCAATAAGAGAAATATTCTACATTCGAAGTATTCCTATAATCCAAGCTTTCTTATAGAACATTTCAAGCAAATATTTGTGTAAAAATATCACACCTTGTTACTTTAAAGGAAATGGCTAGTAAAAAATCCTGAATATCATTTTAATAGCAGTTAAAATATTCTTCTGCATCAGATGGAAAAAATAGAGTTTGCATTCGCTTATATTCCTTTATTTTTTGTTTCGGTGAACACAACCCCGATTTTTTCACCTGATGAAAGGAGCTGTTTTAACTATCCTGGAAACTACATACATGTATATATATTTTATTTTTTTCTGAAGTATCACGAAGTTCTTTTACATAGTTTATAAGATCTTAAGGTTTATATTTAATGAAGTTTTGTGTACATTGGTACCGCTAAAGATAATTTTTATCCCGACAAAAAAAAAAAAAAAAAAAAAAAAAAAAAAAATACTTTGTTCTAAAATGTTTTTTTAAATCACATTTGAAAAAATTATTCCTATATTTTGCGATACAAAAATTTAAAAAAACAAATTTATCATCATTTTAGTATCGATTTCCAAACTTCAGCAAGAGAATAACATTACATCCTTTTGTAATCTTAACTAAATCCGATATTATGTTGTAAATTGTAATTAAAAACATTAGTTAATGATTTTTAGTTGGTTATTAGTTCAAACATTTTTCATTTTATAAATTTTGAAATCTAAAAATACATTCTAAAATCATATTTAATTATTATCTAATATTGTTACATTCTTTGTCTGATATTTTAATCGACAAAACAGCATAGGGTTTTCTTTCGTTGTTTTGTTATTTTCTATTTTTCATAGAATTTTTTAAAGCATGAGTTTCTTTGATAAATTTATCTATGGCGCCTCATCTAGTTCAAAAATCTATTCTTTAGAGGCTTGATTTAGTAAAGAAGTGAAACCATATATGAATTTAAATATGAAGTTAAAAATTCATTTTATCTTATACGTTTATAATAGATCTGAATCAATATTTAAAAATCTTAAATTAATTTTGCTACATTCTTGGGTTTTGATAAAATATTCTTGAAATCCTGCTTTTCCTTTTTAATTAATTATATATTTTTTAACCTTCTAAAATTATACTTTGCAGAAAGTCTTTAATCTAAGGTATCTTGTATGAAGAATAATTCCTAATAATTTTGTGTAATTAAAAATATTAATAAGTTATATCTGAATTTAACTGCATGTTATATCAAATTAAAAAAATCTGCTTGGTTAGGTTATTAAAAGTGATGTTTTTAGCTAATTAAATTAAATTTACTTATACTTGTAAAAAGCATAGCAATGTTTAATTATATCTTTTTTTACTGCAGTAAAAATAAATAAAACTATATTAAGACATGTATATTAGCTACAACTAATTTATATCAAGAGAGTTTTTTACAAAATAGTTCATAAGCTATAACTCTTAAAATCAGTGCGAAAATATCACGTTTTCTATTTGTCTTTTTTTTTTTTTTCTTTACTTCAATGCGATTTACCTGTGTTCAAGAATGCTTGCAATCAACACATGTTCCCTATTACAAAAAGATTCCCCAATTTCTTCTAGAGGTGATTATACAGGGATTAGTTTCTTCAGGTGTCCTAGGGTGGGAGACCGGTTGTCAGGGGAAGTAGAAATTGAGTGTCCTTGCTAGACACACACACAATGGTCTTGAATAGATTATTGATTACCCGCAAATATTGCAGGGGGAAAAGCAGTTTTTTGAGAAACACATATAATGACTTAGCTTTCTCAAAGAATGAACATTTACAGAAACACAAAATATATTTTCAGTAAACCTTTCTGAAAGGTTTTGAATGCAGAGAGCTTGACTGCCAATGGGTTAAATAGTTTTTCTTTAAAACTGTTTAAATGTTACATTTTTAGAAATATTGAAAAAAAAACATATTTAAAATTACATGTTCAAAAAAATCAAATTATTAAAACTATTTTAACACAATGTATGATTCAATTTTTTAACATAATCATAATTCTTGTTTTTAGTTTATTATAATAAAGCTTCAAAATAAAAAACAAAATTCAAAATGTTATTTCTTTTCCATAAATGTAGCTTTTATTTCAACACTGTAAGTTCATTATTAATCAATGCATTTCAGTAGCTAATATTAAATGTTACGTGATTTCATTAATGCTTAATGGATAAAATCCATCTCAAAAATCTTTTGATTTAAAGAGGAAAGATTTAAAAGAAGTTGTAATGAAATACGATTACTTAAAATTTTTCTATTACCACAAAAGCCGCAAATGTACCACATGTTCTGCTTCTCATCTCAAACCCCACGCTTAGCGTGATAAAAGAATTTACGAAATTTTCACCGAACATTCTTAGTGATGACGTGAATGCACAGTTTGGACAAAGCGGGGGGAAAAGGTAATATAGTTGAGTGAGAAATAAAAATGTTAGGGCATAATAAACAGTAAATGCATACACTTAATGATTGTGATTTCTTTAACATTATTGCTGGATTTAGGAACAAAGATATCAAGAAGGTAGAGGAGTTATGGATATAAAATAAGAATACTTAACGAATATAAAATATAAATAGGTCAGAAATCTGTTTATGGAGATTTATAGACTGCCGAAATAGATATAGATAAAGTGCATAATACATTTGCGTCGATGAATAGACGGTTAAATATAATAAATACATAGATAACTAACAATACAGGCAAATTCATAATAAAAAAAGAATCAACACGTTTTAGAACTCTTTAAAGTAATTTAATAGAATAAAGTATGAACATAAAAAAACAAAAACTGAAAACATTATTCCTTCTCCATAAATGTAGATTTTATTTCAACACGCTATTATGAAATATTACGTGATTTTAATCATTTTTATTGAATAAAATTTATTTCAGTGAGATTCTTGATTTCAGAAAATTATTTGAGTGAGAAATTAAAATGTTTGGTTATAATAAACAGTAAATCCATACACTGAGTTAAACAATGATTGTGTTTTCCTTAACATTTTTGCTGCATTTATGAACAAAGATTTCAAGAGGTTGGACAAGTGTTATGGACATAAAATAAGAATATTTAACTAACATAAAAAATAAAATAGTTCAGATGCATATTTAAACATATATACAGAAATGAAAATATATATGATAAAGTTATATATTTGCATAGATGTTTATTTGATGGCCATTTTTTATTGTTAAATTTCTTAACTTTAAGACTGTTTAAATATCATTATTTTAGATGCGTTCGAAAATCACATTCAAAATTAGTGTTAAAAAAAATCAAACTAATAAAAGTGCATTAACACCTTATTCAACTATTTTTTTAAACAAAACCATAGTTCTTTTATATTTAGTTTAATATAATAAAACATCAAAATAAAAATATAAAACTTCAAAATCTGATTCCTTCTCCATAAATGTATGTTGTATTTCAACACTATAAATTTACTATTAATGTAACAAATGCATTTCAGTAGCTAATATTAAATACTACGTGATTTCATTAATTTTTAATGAATAAAATATATTTCAAAATCTTTTCATTCAACTAGGAAAAAATTTAAAAAGTTTTGATGGAGTACGATTTTTTAAAATTATTCCATTACCACAAAAGCCGCAAATGTACCAGATGTTCTGCTTCTCACCTCAAAGCCGACACTTAGCGTGATAAAAGAACTCTCGAAATTTTAAACAAACATTTTTTTGATGTTGTGAATGCACAGTTTGGACAAAGCAGGGAAAAAGATATTACAGTTGGGTGAGAAATAAAAATGCTCGAGTATGATAAACAGTAAATGCATACACTTAGTTAAACAACGATTATGATTTCACTAACTTTATTGCAGCAGTTATAAACAAAGATTTCAAAAGATTGAAGGAGTTATGGATATAAAATATTAAACAAATATAATATTTGTCAGACGGCCATTTTTAAACTCCATTTGTTTTCTTTAAAACTGTAGAAAAATATTTTTTTTAGAAAGGTTCAAAAAACATAACCAAACTTCATTTTAAAAAATCAAATTATAAAAAGATCTTTAATACATTATAAAATTAACATTTTTAAGAGAACTATAGTTCTTGATTTATTTTAATAGAATAAAATATCAATATATTTATACAAAAATCTAAAATTTTATTTCTTCTCCATAAAAGCAGCTTTTAATTTTCCTGCAATTTTTTTATTAATCTAATCAATCCATTTCAGTACTTAATATTAAATGTAAGTGATTTTATTAGTTTTTAATAAAATTTATTTAAAAAACCTTTTGATTTAACGAGGGAAATTTAGAAATAGTTTTGATCAAATGCGATTTCTTAAAATTATTCCATTATTGCAAAAGCATCAACAAAACCAGATGTTCAGCTTCTCATCTCAAAGCCGACGCTTAGCGCGATAAAAGAATTTCCGAAATTTTCACCAAACATTTTTTGTATTGACGTGAATGCACATTTTGAACAAAGCAGGAAAAAGATAATACATCTGAGTGAGAAATGAAAATGTCCGTGTACAATAAACAGTAACACTTAGTTAAACAATGATTGTGGTTTCTTTAACATTATTGCTGCATTTATGAACAAATATTTCAAGAGGCTAGAGAAGTTATGGATATTAAATAAGAATATTTAACGGAATATAAAAAAAATAATTCAGATATACATTTAATCATATTTATAGATTGTGGAAATAGATAGAGACAAAGTAATATGCTATATTTGCATAGAGGAATAGATAGTTAAGTACTTTTGATTCTTTTTGCACACCATTCTTTGTGATGACGTTACTGCACAGTTCGGTCAAAGCAGGGGAAAAGATAATACAGTTGAGTCAGAAAAAATGTTTGAGTATAATAAATAGTACATGCATACACTTAGTTAAACAATGATTGTTATTTCAATGATTGTTGTTAAATATAATAAATATTAATTTGGTCAATGCATTTCAATATCTAATATTAAACATTACGTGGTTTCATTAATATTTAATAAATAATGAATGAAATGGCTTATTTAGTGTAGACATCGAACTAATTGTTATTATTGCAGTTCTATTTATCTATATTATCTATTTAAAATCCTAAGACATGTGTCTCTCATCAACAGTTACGTGTTGTCCACTTTAATACAAATATGCCAGAAGACTCATTTGTAAATAGTTTTTTCTTTAAAACTGTTTAAATGTTACTTTATATAGTTATTCAAACAACATTTTTAAAATTACATGTGTAAGAAGTCGTCTTACAAATGTAGAAGAGAAGAAAGAAGTGATAACTTATCTTAATAAATATCTCGGGGTTGCATTCTTCTTTATAAACTTTTTATTACTTGAAAAGACGACACTTACAAATATAACACTAACGCACACACATTATATACAAATAAAGCTTTTACATAATTCTGGCGCACGCCAAGATATAAACCACAGTTTACAACCAACATTCGAATATCACTAAGAAAAGAACATTTTTTAATAGAACTAGTGTTGCCAGATTTCTTTTAAAACGAGAAATATTACAACTACATTTTTTTTTTAAATTTAGCAAAACTCAGGTCACGTGACGCGTGAGTCTATTTTTTTTTTCTTTTATTCCTTTGGAAAGCGCGTGTTACATCCTCCCCCTCTGTTTCCGATCTACGTCTCGGTGAGGAAACAGGATGCTTTTTTGGTCTTCCTCTTTTTCTCAAGGGTGCAACTGGAATAGTTTCAGATTCTTGGAAAGGCAACAAGGCAGAAACGTGGTAAGATCCAATTCGTTCAGTAGGATTTTCTAGACTAGCAATGTCATATGTCACTAGTGACTTTTGAGTCAAAATTATGTATGGCCCATCTCTCTTAGGCATAAATTTTGCTGTTTTATTTTTACTTGCCTTGCTCACTGGGTGTAGGTTAACCCATACTTTTTCACCAGGCTTGAAATATACTTGTCTACGATTTTTATCATAATATTTCTTTCGCTGATCTTGTTTTATTTCAACACGTTCTTTCACACTTTTCGAAATATTTGCAAGTCGTTTAAGATATGGGGTTATTTCCGGAACGAAATTGTCATTTTCGACAACAGCTTTGAAATCGTTTACCACATCATCGATTGTTCTTAGTTCTCGACCAAATTGTAGATAGGCAGCAGTTTGGCCTGTTGTATCAGATTTGGCAGAGTTCATGGCAAATCTAATGAAAGGAAGTTTATCTATCCAGGAACGGTGTTCATCCCCAACAAGGATTGCTATTCGAGGTTTCAAGTCTCGATTTTTGCGTTCGACCGGATTGGCCTGAGGATGGTATAAAGGTGTCAATGATTGGTCTATTCCAAGAATATAACAAACTTGTTGTAGAACAGCGCTCACAAACTGAGGACCATTATCACTTATCAGTCTTCTTGGAATACCATACCGAAGGAAGATCTCTTCTATCAAAGTAGTCGCACATTCTTGTGCAGTTGCAGTTGTTAAGGCAAATAGTTCTACCCATTTAGTGGCACAATCTTCCACTATAAAAATCCATCGGTGTCCATCTTTACTGGGTGGCAGTGGTCCAAAAAGATCAATACTGAGGGTTTCAAACCGCTGAGCATAAGCAGGTGTTCGCAATAAACCAGCAGGTTTCTGATTTGTTGCTTTATAGCGAGCACACTCTGGACATTTCTTTACATATTCAGAAATAAATGCTCGCATGCCTGTCCAATAATATCTCTTAGCAATTCTTTGATAGGTTCCTGCTTCACCATAATGTCCAGCTGAGGGGTCGTCATGATGAAGTTTCAAAATATTTTCTCTTTCTTGAACTGGAATGACCAGTTGCGCTTCCTCGGCATCAGATTCAGGAGCATAACGATAAAGTACACCTTGATTCATCAGGAATCCTCTATCAGTCCAATTGGCAAAATCTTCACTTTTCTGTTCATCTTCAAAGCAATCTATAATTTTTTTAAGATTTTCATCTTGTAACTGCGCTTCCCTCATATCTTTTGAGCTTCTTGTTGGCATATCTATGCTAACAAAATTGCATGTCTCGCAGAAAGCAGATTGATGATTACACACAGGACGTGACAGCATGTCAGCCACAACATTAGATTTTCCAGGTTCATATTCTATTTTCAATAAAAACGATTGCAATTGTAGTGCCCAACGGGCTAATCTTCCCGATGGTGACTTAAGACTGAGAAGCCATTTTAAAGGTTGGTGATCAGTAGCTACAATCACTTCTTGGCCTTCCACATAACCACGAAATTTTTCTAAGGCCCAGACAACAGCCAAAGCCTCGCGTTCAGTAGTGGAGTAATTTCTTTCTGCACTTGTAAGAAGACGGCTAGCATATTCTATGGGGTGTTCAGAGGTCTTGTCGGTACCCTGTAAAAGTACAGCACCAAGAGCATAGTTGCTAGCATCAGTACGTAGGATGAATGGTTTGGTTCCATCAGCTTGCTTCAGTACTGGAGATGTCATGAGACAATGTTTTAGAGTTTCAAAGGCTGTTTGTTCTTCTTTTCCCCATTTCCAAGTGGCTTTCTTTTTCGTAAGATTGCTAAGAGGTCTTGAGATATCAGCAAAATTTGATATAAATCTTCTGTACCAAGAACAGGTTTGTAAGAAGGACTGAATTTCTTTAACATTTTTTGGTGGAGGTATCGCTTTAATCGCGGATACTTTGCCTGGATCTACTTCTAAACCATTTGGAGTTATCCAGTGTCCTAGATACTTAACTTTCTCACAAGAAAAATGGCATTTTTCGCGTTTGGCATCTAACTTAAATTCAAGGAGTCTCTCGAACACAGCTGTAAGATCTAAGAGATGTTTCTCAAATGTTTCTGACAAAACGATGATGTCGTCTAGGTACGATAAAGCAAATACATCCTTAAGACCATTTCTAAATTGATCTATCAATCTTTGAAACGTGGCAGGAGCATTTCTTAGTCCAAAAGGCATTTTTAAGAAACGATAAGTTCCATAAGGACAGACAAATGCAGTTTTATCTTGATCTGGTGGGTAGACTTGGACTTGGTGATACCCAGAACGAAGATCTATAGTTGACATGTAAGGAGTATGCTTGGCTTCATGTAAAAGGTCGTCCATTCGAGGTAATGGATATTTATCTGCTACTGTGTTTTCATTTAATTTTCTATAATCTATGCATAATCTTACACTGTCATCGGGTTTTGGTACGAGGACCACAGGCGAAGCATAAGGTGATTCACATTCTTCTATGATTCCTTGAGCTAGAAGATTATCTAATTCCTTCTTAAGAATTTCTTTTTTAGCAGGAGTCATTCGATAAGGTGGTACAGCAACAGGAGCACTATCACCTGTATTGATACGATGCTCAACAAATGGGGTTGTCTCTCCCCCTGGTTGAAAACACTTTTCATACTTTTTCAGGAGATCATTAAGTCTTTCCCTTTCATCAGGACTTAAATTTTTGCCTTCGTCTTCACGTAAAGCATATGGGCTAACTTCGACAGCACCAGCAGACGTACTATTTTCTTCTTCGTACTCATCCACAAAATCAAACTCTTTATGAGGTTTATCACTAAAATGCCATGTCTTTTTAGCGGTATCAAGCACCATGTTAGCATTGTGAAGGAAATCCATTCCTAAAAGGGTTCTATTACCTTTGGCATTTGGTAAAACAATAAACTCCGTTTTGAAAACTCGGCCTTCAATTTCTACGGGCACAGTGGCAGACAAAGTTTCTCTAGCCATCGTAATTCCGTCAGCCAGGATTACATCATGAGTATGGGGATTCAATGCAACACCAGTTTTCATAAATAATTTATACATTCGTTCTCCTGCGATAGAACGATTGGCTCCTGTATCTGCACAGACTAACACCTTCTTATTGCAGATCGTAATAGGCACATTTGGAGCTGAAACTGCTGATGTATTTAAACTATATAGCTGAAGACGATGAGCTTGCACTGTTTGTTTTTTAACCATAGGGGAACAATTTGGGCATTTCTTCTTTATAAATCCCACTTTGCCACAACCATAGCAAAATATATCGGATTCTAAACGTTTATTAGCAACCTTAGGAGAAGATCTGTCTTCTTTTGGAGGCTTACTCTGCTTCCATGTATTTTCTCGGCGAAAATACGCTTTTTTCTCCTGGGGTACAACCGAATCTTTTTTAGAAAACGTAGACCTGATAGTATCATACGCATCTAATTTTCCGGCAAGGTCGACTGGTGAATTTAAATGTTCCCAATCATCTAACATATGTTGTTTGCATTCGACAGGCACGCGCCTTTTCATCTGATCCGCTATGATCAAATCCTGAAGAGCTTCAAAAGACGTTACTTTTAACTCTTTAAGCCAGTTTTCAAAGTAAGCACGTAACTCGAAGTAATAATCTCTCCAAGTAATTTCTTTATCTTTGCAATGCGTGAAAAACAGCTGCTTAAACCTTTCAGCGCTAATTTTAAACCTTTTTAGAAGTAGACCTTTAACATGTGAAAAATCTGAAGCGTTATCTTCTTTTTCACGAGCAATAAGCCTAGATATAGAAGAGGGTACAACACTTAGTAAATAAGAAACCCAAAGGTGTTCTGGTACCTTCGAAAGCTTTAACTGTCGTTCCAGGAGCACCAGAAACAATGTTACATCATCTGTCTCTGGCTTAAATGTAGGCAACAGCTTCTGGATATCTATTTTACTCTCTGGATGAGACATTATCCCTGCCGCATTACCACCTACCGCTCCACTGGAAACACTTTGGCTCTGAGCCTGTAACTTAAGCTTCTCAAGCTCAAAATTCATCTCAAACTTTTTTAATTCCAGTTCTTCCGAACGACGTTTTTCTTCTACTTCTAATTTACGCTGTTCTAATTCAGCTGCTTTTTGCTTTTCCTCTAAGTTTCGTTTACGCTGTTCTTCCTCGCGAGTCGCAATTTGGTTTCTGACTAACGAATTTACGAAATCAACTTCATACGAGGGAGAGGATTTAATCTTATCACGCAATGTGACAACAGTCATAGAGGGTTGTACATCTAAATTCATTTCTAAAGCGACCTGAAATAGGTCTTCTTTTCGTGCTTTGTTGAGGTCGGACATTCTTACTTTTAGCAAAACAACAAAACATATACCCCACAAATGCTAAAAATTCGATTTAAATAAATTGTTCCCCGGACGTGAGCTTTGCTTTACAACTCATATAAACAAGACATTAATAAAACAAAACAGTGAACTTTAACTTTAGCAAAATATACTTTTAAAATAATTAAACTTCATAAAACTTCATAAAAGTATCTTTAAAATTTAAACTTTATTATTTTTTTTAAGAAAATATACTTTAAATTACGTGTCATTTAATCAAAACATTATTTTAACTGATATAAAACTAGTACTGAATTGTTGGCAACATTCATAAACAATGTTCTAAATAAGTCAAAACATATCTGAATAATTAAAATGTCAAGCAATATTATTATCATATTATCAAGACAAGACTACGTAATATAGTTTTTTTCAATATAACTTTAAAAGAAAAGAAAGTCTTATTTCATAAAAATAAATAAATAAATAAATGCAAAAACTTACTCAATCTGTTTTAAAAATCGTATTCAATGCTATTTCACAATATATCAAGAACTCTAAATTAAATGCTTAAAACAACTAACAATAGAACACTCAAATAAAATTTCTAATTAAATTCTGTTACCTTGCGAAACCAACAACAAAACAAACAAAAAATAATTAATAAACACATACCGTATGACACTTGTATTGATGGTATCAATGTATTTTAATATATTTTTGCACTATTAATTTAATTCCCTGTTTGTAAAAAAAAAGAAAAATAATATCATCGTAAATAAATGCTTATTTCATTATTTATCAACCCTTTTTTTTTAATTGCTTTTTTTTTTATTCGAAGTAAGAAAAGTTGTTATTTAATCAAGATAAAAATTAAACATGCAAGCAGAGAATGAAAATAAACAAAAGAATAAAAAATATAAGCATGGGGAGGGAAGGGGAATTACACAATATATAAATGAGCTGTAAAATAAATCAATAAATTAAAACTAAAAATATGAAAAATTTTACAAATAGAAAACAAAATATAGACACTTGTGGAAAGAATGCATTCTTTTGATAAAAATATGGATCCATTTTAAGAAAGTAACTTGAAGATTAAATAAATATTTGTTGAGTTACACCTGCAGGCACAAGAACTGAAAGTTTTTTTTTTTAAAGCATAGAAAACGTAGAATTCACAAACAAATATAAATGGCGTTATCGAAGCAAGATTAAATTCGAGAACATATATCGCAAACAAATAAAAATGGTGCTTGGCATATGATTATTCAGTGGAAATTTTTTTTCACAGCATTGAAGAACACATTTCACAAACAAACGAGCAACGACTGCTCGTGCCATTTTCTTGCATTAAACATGCATGCATTTTTATTTCGTGCATATTTCACAATCGAATGATTTCACATCAACGAAACAAACGTACTATGTTAATTATTTAAAATATACTTCACAAAAAGACGAGCACGACCGCTCGAGCCATTTTTTTTTCATTCTTATTAATCATATTTCATTATAAAAATATCGAACTTTCTGGAACTAAGATAGCTGAATACTTTGAAATTGATTCGTAGCCAGACGTTGGGTAGCCATTTTGTAAGAAGTCGTCTTACAAATGTAGAAGAGAAGAAAGAAGTGATAACTTATCTTAATAAATATCTCGGGGTTGCATTCTTCTTTATAAACTTTTTATTACTTGAAAAGATGACACTTACAAATATAACACTAACGCACACACATTATATACAAATAAAGCTTTTACATAATTCTGGCGCACGCCAAGATATAAACCACAGTTTACAACCAACATTCGAATATCACTAAGAAAAGAACATTTTTTAATAGAACTAGTGTTGCCAGATTTCTTTTAAAACGAGAAATATTACAACTACATTTTTTTTTTAATTTAGCAAAACTCAGGTCACGTGACGCGTGAGTCTATTTTTTTTTTCTTTTATTCCTTTGGAAAGCGCGTGTTACACATGTTCAAAAAATCAAATTATTAAAACTATTTTAACACAATATATGATTCGATTTTTTAACATAATCACAGCTCTCGTTTTTAATTTAATATAATAAAGCAAACCCTCAATAAAAAAGTAAAAAACAAAAACTCAAAATGTTATTCCTTCTCCACAAATACAGCTTTTACTTCAACTCTGCTCATTTATTATTAATTTGATCAATGCATTTAAGTAGCTAATATTAATATTACGTGATTTTATTAGTTTTTAGTGAATAAAATTTATTTTAAAAATCTTTTGATTTAACGAGGAAAATTAAATAAAAAAATGATAAAATATGATTTCTTAAAATTAATCCATTGCCCCAAAAGCAGCAAATATACCAGATGGTCCGTTTCTCATCTCGAAATCCACTCTTAACGTGATAAAGGAATTTGCAAATTTTTCACCGAACTTTCTTTCTGATGACGTGAATGCACAGTTTGGACAAAGAAGGGAAAAATATAATACAGTTGAGCAAGAAATAAAAATTTTCGGGTATAATAAAAAGAAAATGCATACACTTAGTTAAACAATGATTGTGATTTCTTTAATATTATTGCTGCAGTTATGAACAAAGGGTTCAAGGAGCTGGAGAATTTATAGACGTAAAATAAGAATATTTAACAATTATATAAAAAATAAAATGGTTCAGACATATATTTAATAATATTTATTAGACTAAGGAGATAGATATAGAAAATGTTATACAATATGTTTCCATAGATGATTAGATGACCATGCTTAAATACTACTTTTTTTCTTTAAAGCTATTGAAGTGTTATATTTTTAGAAATGTTAAAAAAACATGTTCAAAATTAGTGTTACAAAAATCAAATTAATAAAACAGTTTTAACAGATTATATGGTTATTTTTTTTAACAAACCCATAGTTCCTTTTGTAGCATTAAATAACTCCAAATCTTATTTTTCTCCATAAAGGTATTTTTTTTTTCATCACTGTAAATTTATTATTAAAATGATCATTGCATTTCAACAGCTAATGTGAAATATTACGTGATTTCATTTATGTTTATTGAATTAAATTTATTTCAAAAACATTTTTACTTAACGAAAAAAAATCGATTTTTTAAAATTATTCCATTGCCACAAAAGAGCATATTTTGTAATAAAAATGTACGTGTATATACGATTACTTACTCTTAAATAAATAAACAATTAAATACAGTTTTTGTTTTTTTAATATATTCTCATACAATATCTTATTTAGAATATACATCTAACTAATCCTTGCAGTTCAAATTATTTCTATTATAAAAGCCTAAATCAGTGTCTGTGATCAACGGTTGCGTAGTTTGTCCATTGCAATTCAAATATCTCAAGCGGCCATTTTTGAACATTCGTTTTGTTCTTTAAAGCTCTTATTATGAACATTTTTAGAAATGTTCAGAAAATATATTCAAAATAACATGTTCAATAAATCTAATTATTAAAACTATTTTAACTTCTTATATAACTATTTTTTAACAAAACCCTAGTTCTTGATGTTCTTTTCATATAATGAAATAACAATAACTCAACATCTTATTCCATCTTCATAAATGCAGCTTTTATTTTAACATTGTAAATTTACTATGAATCTGATCAATGAATTACAATAGCTAATATTAAATATAACGTGATTTCATTATTTTTTAATGAATAAAATTTATTTCAAAACCTTTTGATTAAACAAGGAAAAATTAAAAATAATTTGGTGAAATACAATTTCTTAAAATTATTCCATTGCCACAAAAGCCGCAAATGCACCAGACGTTTCGCTTCTCAGCACAAAGCCGACGCGAAAGCCGAATTTACGAAATTTTCACCGAACATTCTTTTTCATGATTTGATTGCACAGTTTGGACAAAGGAGGAGAAAATATAATACAGTTGAGCGAGAAATAAAAATGTTCGGGTTTAATAAGAAGTAAATGTATACACTTAGTTAAACAATGATTGTGATTTCTTTAACATTACTGCTGCATTTATAAACAAAGATTACAAGAGGATGGAAAAGTTATGGACCTAAAATAAGAATATTTAACGAACTTAAAATATAGAATAGTTCGGATACATATTTAATCATATTTATAGATTATGGAAATAGATATAGTTCAAGTTATATACTGTATTTTCGTAAATGAATAGGTGTTTAAGGACCCACAATAGATACAGAAAAAGACCCGGATGATGATGTAAAGTCTATGGGGGGCGTTCTTTTCAAATATCTCACTCAAATTTTTATGTTTTTACCTGATTGTTTTGCATAGAATATCTGAGGGCATTCCACAATCGGCCTAGTTTTTACTTTTTCAATTTTGGTTTCAGATTTTTTTCAAAAATTTACTTTAAAATTCAAGCCCGGTTTAAACCGGTTCTAAAATTGAAACTATCATAATATAAAAAAAATATATAAGCAAAAAGAAAAAAGGAAAAACTAGGCCGTTTGTAGATCATCCTCAGCTAAACCATGAAAAAAAAATCAGGTAAAAATATTAAAAATTGATCAAGATATTTGAAATGAACCCCCCCACCGTAAATTTTACATTATCATCCGGGTCTTCTTTTATGCCTAGTGTGGGGCCTTAAGTATAATAAATAGGTAGGTAGCTATACTGCAAATTCTAAACACACACAAATTAACACATGCCATAAAACTTTTTGTAGCTAAATTTGTAACATATGCATTTGTTGTGAATTGGAAAACTTCATATACGAAACTTTTTTTTTTGTTGTTGTTGTTGTAATTGTGTATTTAATATATTTCAAACATGTTTCTATTTAGAAATGTGTGCTTATTATGTTGAAAAAGTGTTGCTACCTAGAAATATGTTTAATTATGTTATAGCAGTGTTGAAATAGTGTTGTAAATAGGGTTGATAAAAATATTTTCTCACAACAGTGTTGTGCTGCACATCTCTTTGTCAACAAATTAAACACGCATTGTAAACATCACATAATTTAGAAAACAATAAAACAACACATGTGAAGCACTTTCAAAACTCTTTATACATGATGCTTTTAAAATTGTAGAATTTTAAAAATGAAATAATGTATAGTTTCTTTATAGAAAAAAATTTGCTGTTGATTATTGAATGAGATGACATTTTGCCAATAAATATCAATAATTGCATTTATGAAAAAAATTATGTAATTTATAACAAAAAATTTGCACATTATTATCCTTGATACAACACATTCATATGACAATCAAAAACGATTTCAAGTGGAAGTTTTAATTATTATGTTCAGTTAATGTAGTAAAAAAAGTTTTACGAACTTGCAATTTATGCATTATTATAGATAAATGCATAGTTAAAACCTGATGATTTCTTTGGTAATCAATATAGTTTAATATTATTATTGTAACTCACATGTGAATCGAGAATTAATAATTAGACATTTGTAAATTTTGCAACTTAAAAACGGATTGAGACCAGCAGTTATGTGTCGCCAGTTTTACTGCCAAATAGGTTTGTTCTATATAATGTACGCCGTTGGTTAAATTCGCCATTGGTTAACGAAAAAGAAAATCCGTTATGTAAATTACTGAAATATATCAGTGTACTCCATTAACGACAAAACAACCGAATATAGAATCATAGGTTAAATTAAACACTTTTCACGCTTATACTTAGGATTTTAGAAACCTAATATGTGATTCGATACGATTTAAGTTTTTTTTCTTTTTTATGTGAGCATTTTCAGGTAAATTTTTGGCATAATAATAAAAAAAAAAACATAAAGGAAAATGAATCTATTGAGGAATTGCTCTATTTCAAAGGCAAAATTTAAAAAAATCATGTTTTTTTTTTTCAAATATTTAAGTAGTTTTTAAAACGCACAATTTTTAACATTTGAGTTAATTGTTTTTTAAATTATTCCTAGAAATGTGATTTATAATTTTACATATCGGATTCATATGAAGTTAATAAGTGCGGAAGAAGAAAATAAAATGTGTAAATACATGTAAAATGGCAGTAAAAACTGTATTTAGTTTATGTGTAAAAAAAAAATCATGTACGTTTTTATGTGTATAAAAAAAACTTTTACTTTATGTAAATCCCATACTTATGCTTATTAAACAGACTCTATAGTAAAAAAAAGAATTAATAAAAACATACGCATAGAAGTTTTATTCTTTTCATCATGCCTATTCGTCGAATAAAATATGAACTGAGAAAAATTAGTTTTCAGGAAGATGTATTCTGACATTTAAAAGGACATCGCTTTAGACGACGTTTATACTACTCGGATATTTACAAAACTCCATCTGAATGTACTAGGGATAATAATATATAATTTATGCAAAAAATTAGAAAATCGGTACTTTCGTCATTTTTCGTCCTAAGAAGAGGTGCAGAATCTCAATAATAACACCAAAAAATGTTTATACAATTTAGTTTTAGTACATTAAATTGAATTATAACTTATTATGTTATGAAAAAATTAAAATTTAAGACTTTTGTTGTCCTTTTCGTAAAATTCTTTTCTTTTTTTAATTATCAGCTTATTTATTTTTTAATTTTCTTTTTTAACTGTAAAAAAACATAATGTTCTACATCTACCATATACTTAAAAACACTAGAATTATTATTATGCGCCCTGAATTTGAAAAATATAATCGCTGTAAGTGAAAAAGAACGGTTAAAAGATAAATTAACATTTTTTTGTCCATGTGAAATGACTACATTATACATACAAAATATATGAATATGTTCTTTGGAAACAAAAAAAAATTCGATTAACCTATTAAGGCAATATTGTTTTTATTAGCACTTTCCAACAAAGTTGAAAAGTGCTTATGCATTCGGTTTGTCTGGCCGTCTGTCCGTCTGTCCGTCTGTCCGTCTGGCCGTCTGGCCGCGCTCTAACTCCCATAAATATACTCAGATTGCTATGAAATTTTTATACGTTATTGAGGTTTACCCTAGCACGAACCCTATTGAAAATGAAGTATCTACCATGATTAGTTTATCTACAGAGAGAATCAAAAGTTTCCCATTACATTACGACCTATGGGGAAAAATCGTTAATATACTCGGATTGCCATGAAATTTTAAGACGTTATTGACGTTTACCCTAACACAACTCCTACTGAAAATGAAGTTTATACCATGATTAGTTTATCTACAGGGCGAATCAAAAGTTTCCCATTACATTACGGCCTATGAGGAAAAATCGTTAATATACTCGGATTGCCATGAAATTTTAGGACGTTATTGACGTTTACCCTAGCACAAGTCCTATCGAAAACGAAGTTTCTACCATGATTAGTTTATCTACAGGGCGAATCAAAAGTTTCCTATTACATTACGGCCCATGGGGAAAATTCGTTTCAAAGGAATTTTAAAGATGTTATACCCTGTCAAACATATTAAAATATGCATTCTATAAAATATAAAGTGAAAATTTAGCTATTATTCATTTACAGGGCCACACAAAAGAATTCTATTAGATAATGGTAAAAGGGGGAATTGTGTGTGACATATTTTAAATATATTAAGCTTTTTCATGTATAATAAAATTGATATATGTCACTGAAGCTTAAAATAAATTATACGCTACTGTCTTGCATAATATGAAGTACATAGCATTTACAGGGCCGTACAAAAGATTTCAAATAGTATATTCTTTCCGAAGTACCGTATATGTGTCCGATGATGGATGATGTAGGGATGAAATGCATTTTAATTATGATATTCGCGTTTATATTTCTCTAAATATATGCACATTATATGGTGTGTATAAATGTTATATTTTTTATACAGGGCTACCCAAAAGAGTTCACCAACGTTACTGAATATGAGCGTAAATTATTTAAACGTGGTTCTTAAATACGCTATGCATTTTTACGCTGAGCTGCATTCAATTTACTGAGAAATGTTTGCAGAATATAGATAAAGGGATATACAGGGCCACGCAAAGAATTCGGTACATGGACGTCTATGAATGATGATTTATGAGAATGTGATTTCAGTTGTTTTAAAAGTGTTTTAGTTTACAATAAATTTTAGCCTAATGCTGACGTGTAATAAAGGTACAATGTAAACTACAGGGCTGAACAAAAGTATTCAAGTATGTTTCCATCTAATAGTATGAATTGCTGAAAAAGAAATTTCAAGCCACTGGGTATTTTCTTGCTAAGCTAAATTTTCCCATTATATCAAATGACATATGAAATACAGGGCTGTTCAAAAGTACTGGAATACATATTTGGGTACATTTGGCTATACACTATTATTTCCCTAAATAACAAAGTTTTGTTAAAGATTTCATTAAGTGTTGGAAAGTGCTTCATAATCTATGCTTAACGCATGATTTTTCTTACTTGTTATTTTTACTGAATACTTAAAAACATTAATATAAAAAAATGCAATATTGATCAAAGTAAAATGGAATAGTGTTAGTCAGATAAAATTAATTAATTGTAAAATATAGTAACACAATATTTAAAATCTTTAATCGTGTATATATATGGCACGCGCCATAAAATATCCAAATTTTAGCTGAAAACTTGAAGTTAATTTTTTTTTTACTTTTTTTTCATTATTAATCCATTATATACTGTTTTTTTTTTCAACTTTTTTTTTCATAAAAATAGAACTAGATCGTGCAGTGAAGCGTTAAAAATTGGTAACTGTCATAAAATAGTAGATTTATATATTTAGTATTGAACATTGCATGAATCAGGATTCATTTATCCGCAATCACACATCTGCAAAGTGTGTTGATTAAAATAAAAAGTTGTTTTGGGGATGGAAGCAGGAAATAAATATAATATTTTTGTCCCGGGTCTATATGATACTTCTCGGTCTCCAGTTTTATTTTATAATATTCAAATTCAATTTATTGTTCCATAAAGCAAATCACAATCACAGAAATGATCTTAGTTTAATAGTGCTATAATTTGAGATACTGTATTCTCTAGTGGGATTCATCGTTTATTCTATTCAACATTCTCTTTATTAGTCAATTCAATGGATCGCCTATACATGATATATATCAATGTTAATTTGTAGTACACTATGGACGACATATTGAATTCGAGAATCGTTACACACATGTCTATATTATTATACTGAAAATATGTAAAAAGAAGGTGAACGTTGTGTTTCACGTTATTACTTTTCTTTTTTAGTTTAAAAGTTAATAAATTAAATTTACAATAATGTTTCTTATAACAATTGTATATAAATAAATGGATAAATAAATTGATTACAATTTTCTTTGAGACATATTCATTAGAAAAAAAGAGAGGTTTAGATTATAGATAAACATTATATTGCTATGTAAATCTTTTTGCAATACAGATGCACGTGAAAAGACAAAATATAGGTAATAGCCCTATCAAACTCCCGATAACAAAAATATACTTAAGGTAACATAGTTCGATAAATCAAACATTAAATAGCTTTCAGGAATGCCATTTGTTTTAAAAAGATCTGCATGCATATAACTATACAAAGTTTATTATTTAGTCTGTCCTTTTTTATTTTAAATTGTGTTTAGAAAAATATTCCTTTCGTTTATAACTGAACAATAACAAATCCGCAAAATTTTAGGATCAATACTTCAAAATTTATATTACTTTAAATTGTATGAATATTTGGAGGTTTTCAGCGTTAAAATGATTGTTTTTCCTTATGTTTTTTTTTTCAATGTGACACATCGTTTCAGTACATAGCCAAAGATGACCGGTCACTTGCGATTTTAAACTTATTGTTAAATATCTAGAAGAATACGCGAGGAAAACAATACACATTTATCAAGTTATTATCGATTTTTAAAAGTTTAAATTTTATTTTATAAAAAATTATGATGTCTGACGTTTTATACGGTACCCCAGACCGGATAGTTACATTTAGTATAGGTTAACAAATATCATAAAAATATCACACAAAATATTTTACTTCTCTTCTACAAAAAAAATGACCTAGTTATAAAATTTAAAATTTGAGATTTTTCACATGATTTAGACTTTTTTTCAGGAATCAGTTAAAAATTAAAGTCGTTGGAGCTTAAATCAGCTTTCGGGCAATCTACAGAGATATTACATTGTGTATATAAGATGATAATATGATCAGATATGTAAATGGAATAGTATAAGTTATTTCCGTGAAGATGTTTAGGAGACCGTCAACAAACTGAAAAATAACGAACATCTTTTGAATAACCCTATAAAAACTAATGTAGCAAAAGAGTTCAATAATGTTCAACATAATTAAGAGGCATATATTAATAAATTATTAAATTATATGAAGGCAGTATGCATAATTCTAGAGAAAGTAACACTTTTATTAAGAAATAAGTTCTGAATTTTGAAACAAACAACGAACAAAACAAAACAAAAATATGAGAGACTGTATTTTAAAATAATGTTACTTGCATCAGTGCGTATACTATACTATATTTAGGTACAGCTCTTTAAACTTTTGCTTCGTTTTGGGAACAACAAATTTCAAGCTTATTATACCAACGTTGAGTTTCAGACAAGTTATATTTTTGAAAATTTCACAAAAGTTTTCTATACATTTAACTAATACATTATGTACAAGCATGGAAAAAAGTAAATAGCAGCTACTAAATCCGCAAATAATTATCTTAGAAGAACGTTATTGGTACCAAGCGATTAGAAATAAAATATACTTTTGAAAGATGTATATAAAAATTCCGCAGGGGCAATTTACATAATAAAATGTAATTTTTTTAAAATAGCAATATCCAATCTTGGCAGGATTAATGAATTCATTATTATCAGAATAATTATATGAAAAGAGTTATCTGAGAAACATTGTGATAAAATGTTACTAAAATATACTATCTAAAAATGTCATTGAAATATTTGATGAAATATATTTGGAAACAAATATATGTATTTCTGTTGCACAGATTTTTTTCCATGCTAGAAATATGCTTGACGTTACCATATCTCTGATAAGAAGTTTATTTATACAACCGATGGTCTGAATGATAATCGACATAATATATAACTATATTGATTAGCATATACTAATATTGATCTATACACGAGTATGATACTTATTCATTCACATACCATTCAATTGAAAATCAAATTTCATGTTTCACAACTACAATTGATACGTTTTTCTCTTTGTAATTTTTTATATGTTTATATTACAAATGGTCTAATTCCTAATCAATATTAACTATATTTAAATTTACAATTATATACTAATATTGATCTTTGCATGACAAGCAACCAGCAGTTCACTCTGGGGCCTCGCTAAGGAGGGGAGGACAGGGAGGAGCCTCCCCCCCAAATGTTTGCACATGCTTCTGCAGTTTTTAAATTAGTTCAAAACTTTAATAAAAAACTATAATAAACTTTCTATTTCTGATAGATTTGATGAAAGTTACTAATATAATTCAAAATATTATTAATCTATTTACAAATAAAAACTATATGCATTTTCTTATTATGATATCTTAGTAAAATTAAAAACAAGTTGGCAAACGCCCAAAACTATTTGTGTTTGCTTTTTACTAAGTTGACAAAAACTGAATTTTGACTTGGCAAATTAAGGATCTCTCCCCTATCAATAAAAATCTTAGCGAGGGTCCTAAGTTCACTTATCAGTCAATTGTGAAAAGAAACTAAAAGGAATCGAGGTAAATACCAACAAGGGAGTGCATCCCTAAATATCTTGAATATTTTAATGATGATTATTTACAATGAGAATTACGCCTATTTACATTAAGTTACAGATTTCATCGATCAAAAGGGAACGTTTTCTTTCTTCAACGAGAGCAGGAAAACATTGTCCCGTAAAAAAAAAAAAAAAAAAAAAAAAAAAAAAAAAAAAAAGTCGATGACTTTCGCATCATATTTCTATTTCAATCTAAACTGAAAATTTTAAGAAAGTGCGCGCGCAACTCACGCTAGTATTGCCATTAGATTATTACTTTTTCTACTATTGAAACCGATTGCCATATTTGACAACTACAATTGATGTTTTTTTCCTTAATAATTTGTTTTTGTCTGTATTACATACTGTATAATCTAAATCATAATCACCATTAAATATACATGAATTGACTGTACTGTAAAAAAAAATCCCCCCCCCCCCAAAAAAAAAGGGGAAAATTTACTGGCAGTAATGTTGCAAAAAGTTTTTTCCATAAAAATTGCAATAAAATTAGTTGTAGTTTTTTAATTACATCTAATTTTTGCTGCAATTTTTACGTCAAAAACTGCTGGCAAACTTACTATCAGCAGTTTCCTCCGTAAATTTAGAGGTTTATTTTATTTTTTATTTATTCATTTGTTTATTTTTACAGTGTAGTATATGATATTATTAAATTTTGCATAACAAAGCAACTATTGTTTCACTTGCCAGTCAATTGAAAACCGAATGCCACATTTGAACATTACAATTGTTATTTTCTCCTTCATAATTTGCATATATTTATATTACCAATCGTCTAATTGATAATCGCAATTAAATATACTTGAATTGTCCAGTACATACTACTCATGACATAATTGCACAAAAAAACAATTTATTGTTCACTGACCAGTCAATTGTAAACCGAATGTTATATTTGACAATTACAATTTTTATTTTTTTTCTATAATTTTTTCTACGGTTATATTACCAATTTTTGAAATGATAATAGCCGTTAAGTAATACTTGAATTAACCAGTATATACTAATATTGATCTTTGGACGACAAAGTAACTATTCTCTCACTTACCAGTCAATAGGAAACAATTTCCATATCTAACAACTGCATTTGTTATTTTTCGTAAAATGTATATGTTATCGACTTTAGATGTACTTGAATTCATTGGTATGTACTAATATTGATGTTTACACAACAAAGCTACTATTTGTTCACTTACCACTTTGTCAATTGAAATCCGAATGCCATGTTTGACAACTGCAATTGTATTTTTTTCTTTGTAATTTGTATATCTTATAGCCATTAATATACATGAATTGATCAGTGTATACTAATATTGATCTTTTCACGACAAAACAGCTATTGGTTCATTTCCCAATTAATTGAAAACCGAATGACATGTTTCATAACTACAACTGATATTTTTTTCTTTGTAATTTGTATATGTTTATATCAACCAATGAACAAGATAATCACCATTACCTCTATTTTGAATAGCCCAGCAAATACCAATATTGATCGATCATCCACAATGCTACTAGTGCAATCAGCCGATCCTAAAATATGATTCACTCTTATCTATTCAACATTCTCTTCATTTGTCACGTACAGCGGAATCGTTGCTCATGATAACGACTAATATTAGTTCCGGCGTCAAATGTGTAAAAAGTACTGGTTAAATGTCCGTTTTAAAAATTCTATCCTTGTACCTCAGTTCAAATGTAGAAAATCGCTTTATTTAGAAAGGAATATAAAAAAAAAATTATAAAAATTTCATCGAAACCTTTATCTGATGCTTTCCCTATAATAGTCAAATACAGCATACTTGTTGTTTATTATGCAGATTAATCGAAATTTATAGTAAAGTGTTGAAATTAAACTACTATTATTAAAAATATACTATTATTTAAAAAAATCATATTACTTGTAAAATAATAAAAAATATATATAATTTAAAAATAATGATAAAATCTTAGAAAGTAAAAAAAATAACATATGGTTTATGTTTTTTCAATTAACTGTTCAATATATAAAAAAGTAAACAAAAATTCATTATCTTTCCAAAAATATCATAGGTATAATTTTTAAATAGACAGTGGTATAGAAAAATGACAGAAAAATAATAGATATTTAGAATATTGTCACATAGTATATCGATAATTCGTATGTTTTGTAAATAAAAACATAGATTAAAAATTATTAGAGGAATTATTTGTATATAAAAAATAAATTTTTTGGTAAATAATTAAATTTTCTATAACCATACATATACATATGGTTTATGTTTTATTCAACTAACTGCTTAATATTTTAAGAAAAAGTTAACAAAAATTCATTATCTTTCCAAAAATATCATAAGTCTAATTTTTAAATAGACAGTGGTATAGAAAAATTACAGAAAAATAATAGATATTTCGTACATTGTTATACAGTATATCGATAATTCGTGTATTTCGTAAATGAAAACATAGATTAAAAATTATTAAAGTAATTATTTGTATTTAAAAATATATTTTTGGCAAATAATTAAATTTACTGTAAGCATACATATACATAGAAGTATCGCAAAATGTGAAATATAGAATATCTTTTAATGCAATATTGAATCAATTTTTCAAAACAAAAATTTTTGCACATACGGTTTGAGAACATTTGCAAGAGAAATATAACACAAAATATACTTTTAAAAATAGTGGTGCGAATAGAATATAAAAATATTTCGTTGTAGTTGAAACTACACGTTCGCCGACGTTTGTAATTTGGTTGCTGCGAAATCCTATAATGGTCACACTCCGATTTACATTTGTACAGACTTATATTAATTTGAATATAAAACAAGATATTTATATGAAAATAAGAGAAATACTCTACACAATGTGCAATTCTTTATCTATCATTATTTTCTCATCCGTTGGTATTAGACATATAGTTAAAATTACAAAAAACATTTCATATGTGGCAAATAATCAAGTTATCGATCGAGTTAGTTAGATCGAGTCGAATCAAGTTATTATCGATTTTTAAAAGTTTAAAATATATTTTATAAAAAAATATGAAGTCTAACGTTTTATACTGTACCCCAGACCGGATAGTTACATTTAGTATAAGTTAACACATATCATAAGAAATATCACACAAAATATTTTACTTCTCTTCTACAAAAAAATGACCTAGTTATAAAATTTAAAATTTGAGATTTTTCACATGATTTAGACTTTTATTCAGGAATCAGTTAAAAATTAAAGTTGTTGGAGCTTAAATCAGCTTTCGGGCAATCTACAAAGAGATATATTACATTTAATAGTTTACCTGACTTTTAAGGATCATATACAAAGCAAAAAATGAAACATTGAAAATAAACAGAAAAATAAACATCAGTTACATTAATTAAATCATTTCAGAATATGGACAATCTTGCAAGAATACTAATGCACATATTCAAATAAAAATCTAAAATACGACTTTTTTTAGCATATTTTTAACTCTTTATCTACCTAACTATGAATTCATGAAAATTTTACATTTTAAAGCATTTCACGAAATTGTTTAATCTAAATTAAGAGATTTACATAATCATTTATTCAATTTTTGAAGGATTTTAGAAGGTTTAATTAAATCTGAATTTATAGAAATTTTGTGCAATATATATAACCCCACTCAAATCTCTTATTTTAAATTGTTTTCTTAGAAATTTTGTAGAATTATAAAATGTACAAACATGATGTTCTTACAATATAAATATTGAAACATTTCCGAATTAAAAAATCTCCATCCCCCTCCCTCAACGCCAAGAAAGCTGAAAAGATTCAAAGACAAAAGAAATCATCCTTTTAAAAATATTTTTGTTTTGTATAACTAATAATGCTTTTGGAACAAAATAAAGTAATGTACCTGTAACTCATTCTAAACAGTATCACAGCTAATTGACGTAATAACCCCTTAACGCGCAGTGTTGCCGGGTCGGCAACACCTAAAGTTCCCCCTGTTTAGAGACACGAAAACTCCGTGAATATTTCAAAAACTCTAATGGCTACTTTAAATCTTTCTTATGAGTTCTAGATGCCAGCACCACAGAGATCAAACTCTACTGTTTTTAAATAATAGGTAAAATGTTTTACTGTAATATGCGCTTCACAGTAATGCTCTTCTCACTGCGCTTATCAATGCTTTACTTATGGGAGGTTACCACTTCAGCAACAGCTGTATAATTAAAATGGTTAGTGCAATCTTTACAAAACAATACCTGTGTACTCCTCTAGGCCTAAATAGATTCCCTAATTTTTTTCTTTCAATTCCAACTTTAAAGATTAGTGCGCCGGAATAGGTTAAAGAATTTTATAATAAGTAATTTTAACAGTATTTATAAAGAGTTAATCAAAATGACTCTGATTAAAAAAAATGATTTTATCCATTCTCATTTCGACACTCAATTTTATTCATATTAAATATGACATGGTATAAAGTTCATCGAAACAAGAGTATATATCCCAATATTGATTAATCTTCAGCTGTATTACAATTTCAAATAACGTCGCGTCGTCTGAAACATGACTCATTGTTATCCATTCAATATTCTCTTCACTAGTCACGTTCAGTAGGAATTCGCGTTTATGATAGAGGTTAATATTAGTTCTGTTAATATTAGTTCTGAAAATGACACAATCTATCAGATACTTGTGCAATTTGAGACGGATTATAGATGTATATCATTTGCAACAGTGAAACTGTTTTAGACAGAGGGAAATATTAGAACGTTGCACTTTTGTATATTCCTTTTAGCTCTGGTGTACTATTCATAGTACATGTCTTTTAATTGACCTTTAAACTGTTTAACAAATATTTTTTTTTACTGTTTACTTGTAGTAATATTGATGTATGTCTATGCGTTTACTATATGATTTTATATATGTTTATGAATTTAGTAATAATAATAATAATGCTGATTTATAAATTGATACATTTTTATATACTTTGATGATACAACTGCATTCTTATTGTGCTACAGTATGATTACAAACGCACATTTTAAAATAAGTAACTGGAATACGACATTTTTGTCATGTTTTTAATCAAAATAACAAATACTGAGTCTCCTTAAATATATATATATATATATATATATATATATATATATATATATATATATATATATATATATATATATATGTTGTAAATCGTCAATTTGACACTCAGGTTTATTCATATTAAATATGTCATTGTATAAAGTTCATCGGAACAAGAGTAGATGTATCCCAATATTGATCAATCTTCAACTATACTACAATTTCAAATAACGTAGACTGAAGCATGACTCATTGTTATCCATTCAATATTCTCTTCATTAGTTACGTTTAGTAGGAATTCGCGTTTATGATAGAGGTTAATGTTACTCCTGTCTTCGAATATGTCACAAACTATCGGATACTTGTTCAATTTGAAACGGATTATAGATGTATCTCAGTTACAATCGTGAAACTGTTTTAGATGGAGGGAGATATTAGAAAGTTGCACATTTGTATATCAATTTCGGAACTGATGTACAATTAATATTACATGTATTTTTTTTATGTTTAATTGTAGTAATTTTATTATGTGTCTATACTTATATTATATGATTCATATATGTTTAAGTATTTAGTAATATTAATAATGATAATAATAATAAAATAGTTGCTTAGTTCTCTTTGCGCCGTTTGCGATTCGTTTATTCTAAACGTACATTCTATTCTTTAAATTAAAAAAATCCCTGTCGGCTTGGTCTATAGGCGGAGGTAGATTTCGAAGAGTTTTCATTTCAACAACAAAAAATAAAAAAATATTAAAAATAAACCCAGTTTAACTAATTTATTTGGCCGCTTTTGAAAAATTTTTAATTTCATTTTTCTGTAAGAACTGATTTTATCAAAATCCTCTTAAACGGAATTCGGCTCAAATGCCCATTTTGAAAACATATTTTGAATATATATTCTGACTTTTATAAAGAATTGACCAATACGCACATTATAAAATACCTAAACAACAAAAAAACTCTCAATTGAATGCGTTTGAGAGCAAAATTGAATTTAAAAATAACTCATAAAATAACCAATTTGTTATTTGAATACATAATGTCATCAAGATCAAGATCGCTTTGGGTAATCAAGATCGCTTTGTAATCAAGATCGCTTTGGGTAATTTTGTGCGAAGTGCCCAATTCGACAGCTTTTCTTAAATATATATTTAGCCTTTATCAAAAAACTGACCAATACGGCCCCTTACACAGTTCCTAAATAACAAATAACTGTCAGTTGGATGTATTTGAGAGCAAAACTGAATTTAAAAATGAGTCTTAAAATAACCAACTTGTTATTTGAATACATCCTCAATTCTTTAATCATGATCACTGTGGGAATTTTTTTTTTTTTGCGAAGTGCCCAATTTGACAGCTTTTTAAATGTCTGTATGTGTCTATACATTTACTATATAATTCATATATATTCAGGTATTTTGTAATAATAATAATATTGAAAAATTCTTGCTTAATTCTCTTTGCGCCGTTTGCGATTTGTTTATCTTAAACGTACATTTTCATTCTTTATGTATAAAATAAATGTTACTTTTCTGAAAACATTTAAAAGAAGTTGAACGGGTAGATTCAGAAATACTAAGCATGCCTCATTATTATGATTTATTGAATCCTTTCAAAATTTGGCCAGAATGTTTTAAGAACTTTAACGTGAATTTTAAAATAAAAATTTTAAATACCAATTTTTTATCATATTCTTAATCAAAATGACAGGTACTGAGTCTCTTTAAAAAATTATTTTATACATCGTCATTTTGACACTCGGGTTTATTCATATTAAATATGTAATTATTTAAAGTTAATCAAAACGAGAGTATATACAGCCCAATATTGATCGGTCTTCAACTATACTACAATTTCAGATAACGTCGTATGAAACATGACTCATTGTTATCCATTCAATATTCTCTTCATTAGTCACGTTCAGTAGGAATTCGCGTTTATGATAGAGGTTAATGTTGGTTTAGTCTTCGAATATGTTACAAACTATCGGATACTTGTTCAAAGTCAGATAGATTATAGATGTATATCAGTTGCAATAGTGAAACTGTATTAGGTGAAGGGAAATATTAGAAATATGCACTTTTGTGTATTACCTTCGGCTCTGATGTACTATTCATAGCATCTGTTTTTAGCTTAGTTTTAAATTTTTTAAAAAGTATTTTTAATGCTTTCTTGTAGTAATATTATATATGGTATATGCATTTACTATAATTTTAAATATATTTAGGGATTTAGTAATAATAATATTGAAGTAATGTATTAGTAATAATAATGTTTAGTTGTTTAGTAATAATAATAATAACACTGGTTTATAAATTTATACTTTTTTATATACTTTAGATGAAACAACTACTTTCTTATTATGCTACTGTATGATGAGTAACGCACATTTTAAAATAAGAATCTGAAATACTACCTTTTTGTCATGTTTTTAACCAAAATAGTAAGAACTAAGTCTGCTCAAAGAAAAATGAAATTGTAAATCGTCCTTTCGACAGTCAGGTTTTTTCACAATAAGTATGTCATTTTATAAAGTTCGTCGATACAAGAGTATATATACCAATATTGATCAATCTTCAACTATACACCAATTTCAGATAACTTAGTCTGAAACATGACTCATTGTTACCCATTCAATATTCTCTTCTTTAGTCACGTTCTGTAGGAATTCGCGTTTATGATAGAGGTTAATATTAGTTCTGTCTTCGAATATGTCACTGATTATCGGATACTTGTTCAATTTGAGACGGATTATAGATGTATCTCAGTTACAATAGTGAAAATGTTTTAGATAGAGGGAATTGGTTAAAAGTTGCACTTTTGTATATATTCTATGGCATCTATTCGGGGCTTATGAACTCCGATTAGAAACATATTTTCTCGGTAAAATAAGTTCTTTTAAGAGCCTATAAAATAATAAAGCGAATTTATAATACAGATATAAATTATTACATATTTTAATAATATCTTGCCTTTTATCACAATTGCAATAAAATTCATTTTAGCAAAAATGGTGCAAAACGTCTCAAAATTAACAGATAAGCTTTGGCAAAAAAAAGTGTCTCAGTATCGCTATATGTCGTAAATTCTATGAACATATGATGCTAACTACTGAAGTTAAAAAACCAGCAATAAATAAAGTCATCTTTTATAACTCGCTGCATAATTTAGCATTAATTTAAAAGTATTTTGCAGATATGAAACGAGATGATACAAAGAGTTAAAAAAATACTATTTCAATTAAAGACTGTAATTATAAAAATTGAGCAGAACTTTATTAATGTTAAATTAGTGTATTAAAACGTTTTAAGAGCATCAAGAAAATAAAAAAAAAAGTACACAAGCACAGAAAAATCATTCTTAAGGATGTTATACAGTGAGATCTTAAATTTCCTTAGCTATTGTTAATACCATGAAAGGGAATATATTCTTATTTTAAGATATCAGATCAGGAAATTGGTATTTTTAAATGTGTGTTTCTTATTTTGTGTATTTCTTAAAGCATTCGTCTTTCATCTCTAACTTACAAAAATGATGTAACCAAAATTCTTAATTTTATTTGATGTGTAAAGACTTGCAACACAGTTAGTAATTTTTTTACACAAAAATAAAAAAATTAAGCACATATTTGAGAAATTTTACCGAACTTAAAAATATATATATATTGAAAAAGAAACGGAAAATTTTAATTTTATGAGGAGATATTTTGCAAATGCATTTCACAAACATCTAACATTTCCGCAAGAAAAATGACATCTCAACTGAAGCAGAAAAAGAGACAAAATAAGATTTGCTTAAAGTTACTATAAAATGAAATTGTATCACTTGTTTATGGATGAAAGACTGAAAATAAGCATTAAAGCATAAAACCTTTAAAAATAAAAACTTTGAAAAAAGTTTGGAAAGTTTGGTAATTTTACCTCTGAACTCAATCCAACCATCTTTTGTAGTCGCAAATGGACATGCAGCCTGATAAATGGACTTTATTTGTAACTGTAATGAAACAGTTTATGTAGCAAGATACACCTAAGACTAAACTTTTAGGGCAATAAAATACAAAATAAATTTTTAAGAGATGTTCCACTTTTCTTAAGGGTGAAAAATATGGTAAAAGTTAGCGATTGAAATTTGAAATCAAGCTGAAGAACATCCTTAACACCATCTTTAATTTCGATATCTAATTCTGAATTATATCCATATGTATACATAGAGAAACAAAGCGGAACAAATTCTCCTTATAGAAGTGATTTAGAAATTATGAAATGCTTCAAAAAGTACAATTCTTAATAGAGAATATTGGATTTCGTGCAATGCTGTCAGCGTGTTGACATTTGCTTTATAATTTCACTAAAATGAGGTTTTAAAAATAGTTTTGATAATAAGGTACCCTGGGGTAATAACGCCAGATGGAGTAATAACGCCAAGTGCTAATATTTTGCATAATTATGAAATAATCTGGTAAATGATACCCATGTGTTCTGCGCAGAAGGGTTTTGAGTCATATAAATCGCAAAAAACAGCTTCAAGTTAATTTGTTTCATTTTTAGGTCTTATTGTTTTTACAAGCAGCTAAAATTAACGCTTGATCTAAAATTTGCGAGATACGTTTTGTGATGTGAAGATTATATTTTTTATCCGGAAATACTTTGTTAATTACATAAATTTGTAGTACATTTCATGGCCTTTCAAAATGTTGTTGAAGATTTTGGATATCTTCTCGAGATAATTTGTAATTTAAAATGTACAACGCAATAACTATAACGGGGTAATAACGCCAATCCTTGCAATTTTTACCCCGGTTGATTCCCTACAGTGGCAGAGCTCCATCCTAAATACTGATTCAAATAAACACAGTTAAAACTGTGCAATGTTTCTAATAATTCTATTTAAACGCTCCTTTTTAAGCAAAAAGAAGCTCACGGTCTGATATTCTTTTGCCTCATCCCCCCTCCCCACACCACACCTTTATTTTTCTTAAACTTTCACGAAAAAATGAACATTTTCAATAGCTTAGGATGCAATTTGTCAATTTCTAGAGCTGAGAGTTTGTATTTTTAGAATTGGGCAATCTACATGTAATTAATCCAACTTATTTCATTGTTTTGCTTGCATGGCGTTATTACCCATATAGGTGGGTAATAACGCCAAATAGAATTGGTCAAGATATCACGCCATAACATTTTATGAATACATATCTGTTAAATTATTTTTTTTATATAGATAGTCAATGAGTTGCTGTATCAAATCATATATTTGTTTGAAAAATACAAACTAAAACTGAGCCGTGAAAATTGCTAGAACCTTAACGTGGCGTTATTACCCCAGGGTACATTAATTACCTTTTTCGTAATTTATGAAGGAGGTATTTGATGTGATGTTTTGAAAATCTATTTCACAAACATATGGTAAAAGTTAGCGAGGTGAAATTTCGAACCACGTTGAAAAACACCCTGTATACCATCTTTAATTACGACATATAATTCTAAATTATATATATATATAGAGAGAGAGAGAGAGAGAAAAGAAGAATAAATTCTACTTTTAAAAACGATTTCCAGCTAATGGAATATTTTTTAAATGATGACTTTTACACTGTAAAAAATCTGCAGCAGAGATTCCAGACAATGTCCGTAAAAAACAAGACTTTAATCCTATATCAACGGATTTTGCCATTACACTAATAGTCTTGAAATCACGCTTCAGAACACCTTTAACACTATCTTTAATTTCGATTTCTAATTCTAAATTACATTTATATGCATATATATATATAGAGAAAAAAACAGAATAATTTCTGCATTTAAATATGATTTCCACTTGATGGAATATTTGAAAAATAATGATTTTTAATTGAGGATATTGGATTTCGTTCAATGTTGTGAGTGTGTTGCTATTTGAGGTGTGATTTCGCTAAAATGAGTTTTTTTTTCAGTTTTAAGCATAACTATGTTTTATATACAATACGAAAATTCTCATTCTATTTTAATTAATATTGCTATGATAAATGTTAGGTAATTTGCTTGATAAATAATGGTACTTACTTGCGTATTTTGCGAAGATTCTTACAGTTTCTGTTGTGTTTAAAATATATGTAACTATTATATCCTCTCAAAAAAGTGAATCAGAATATGTTTGTATAAATTTGACTATTTGTTCTTAAAGCAGAACAGCACAATAGAATTTTAAGAAATCTGGATTTACTTAAATGTACATTTTTTTCTTTTTCCCCCTAAATGTTATGTAAATTCTGCCATTTTTTCTTTTTCAAAGGAAACAGATATCACTTTTTGACATTTTGCATTATATGACAATTTAATTACGTATATTTTTTTGTGTGGGTGCGAAAATGAATTAGTAATATATCTTATGCGACAGCAGATGTGATTCCTATTTATCGACGATTTTTCTCCAGTCACAATTATCTTAACCCTTTAGAATATGGTGTACTATTAATAGTACATGTCTGTTAGTTGAGTATTTTTTATCCTAATAAAATATATTAGTTACTGTTTGCATGTAGTATTGATAGTATGTGTCTATTAATTTAGAGTATGACTTCGTTAACGCTTAGATATTTAGAAATAATAATAATAATAAATATATATATAAATGTTTATTTTTTTCTCATTTTACAATTATTTTATTTGAAACTTGCATTTCAATTTTTAAGTTTAAATTAAAAATTACTTTCTTAAAAGAATCATGCATAAAATAATGCAAAAAGTATTAGAAAGCTGTAATATCAGTTAAATATTTTTGTAATATAATATTTTCTAAACACCTCCAAAAACTTTATTCTAGTACAGATATGAAATGTAGAGTACGCAAAAGAATAACACCCGTTTAGTTTCAGACTAATTTTTTAATCACTAAGTATTCTTTAATCAGTAATTAATCTATTTGTATAGCAAGTGTTATTAAAGTAAAAGTATATTTTTCTAACAAGGAAAAAAGAGTGTCTGACCAAGAATATTGCAAAAATTGGCCATCATATTATGAAAGGCCATTAACCGTTCTTGATATTACTGAAAATTTTTGGTTAAAATTTTATATTAAAACATGTATTATACAATATTAGTCACATTAACAAAAAAGCCGCTTCTTAATTATTTTTTTCATTTTACAAATTTTAAAAAGTAAATAATTAATGAAAATTTTAAATTTTCTTCTTCAGCATAAAAAAAATAACTTCCCTTTAAATAAATAAAAAAGGAATTAAATCGGTCCAATAGTTCTAAAAAATCGATCGCCCTGATCTAAACAAAAATATGTATTGTTCTTTTTAGTTTAACGAGTGAAATTGCATTCAATACGCGAAATAAAATATTATAATGAATTGAAATATTCGCGAACCGATCTTAGAGTAACAATTTTCACAAAAAATTAAAGAAAAATGAAAGAAAACAAAAATAAAAAACATTTCACAACATTCACATTTTTTTTTTTCGTTTTGCGTTTTGCAAATTGTAAAACTATTTAGTCAATGAAAATAATTTCAATGATGTAAGCTCAGACAAATACGATTAGCTTTGTGTTTGGTAAAAACAGAAGGCTATCGGCCCCATACTTCTCCAGAATAAGAGTTCGTTACATTGACATTACATATTAATTTCGTAAAAGAAGCTTATAATTTTATAATAGCATTATGTCTATGGAAAGATATTATATTTAATAAGTAGAAAGTACAGTGCGGTTTTTAAATATCAACAAATTGTATAGGGTAACAATCTACATAAGAAATGGCAAATTGCGAAAGAAAGAAGTAGAAAGTCCTATTAAGTTTAAAATAAACTATTCATTAATAATTATGTTGTATTAAAATTATATAAATTACATAAAAAAAGTTTTTACCAGAAAATAATTTTGTAAAATTATCGCTAAGATTGAAAAACAGGATTTAAAGTATAAGAAGTTTCATTTTTACCATAGCATTACACTAGAGATATTACCATAAGTCAGAAGAGAATGCAGTAAAAATTTAAAATATCAGAAAAACGTTTTAGTAAAATAAAATACTCAAAAGATAAAAATTGTGAAAATAAATGAAAATTTCGACAGAAAGAAGTAGAATCTCTCGTTAAGCTTAGAAAAAAGTATATGTGAATAAACATGTTTCATTAAAATCATAGAAAATACATTAAGAAAACCATTACCAGAAAGACATTTTGTAAAAATGTCGCCCAGATTATAAAACAAGGTTTCAAGAAAAAGAAGTTTACAATTTTAAAACAGACAACGAGCGGTGTTACATTCAATATAAAAATTTTATAAAATACTTAAAATAGCAGAAAGAGATTTTTATAAAACTGTCGCTCAAATTCAAAAACTAGGTTTCAAGAAAAGGAAGATTAATTTTTTACAATATCATAAATTCACCGACCGGTGTTACATTAAAAAAAAAAAAAAAGATACAGTAAAATTTAAAATATCACTAAATATCATTAGGGCAACTATCTACACAAAAGATTCGAAAAGTGTAAAAAAAAAAAAAAAAAAAAAAAAAAAAAAAAAAAAAAAAAAAAATCGCCACAAAGTAGTAGAATTTACCCTTAAGCTTAAAATAAAGTATTCGTTGATAAATGTGTTAAATTTAAATCATATAAAATACATAAAATAAATAATTTCCAGAAATAATTTTTATATAATTGTCACCCAGATTGAAAAACTGGGTTAAAGAAAATCTTTTTTTTTTAATACATTATTGTTATGATCAATTTGCGGCGTTACAAAAAGTAGGCAAAAAATACCGTTTAAGGAATATCATGAAACCGCTTTGGAGAAACAATTTACATGAAAATCTCCAAAACGAAAAAAAAAAAAATCCTACACAAAAAATGGAACCTCGTTTTAATCTTAGAATAAATTATTCGTTAATAAACACGTTTCATTAAAATCACATAAAATACATAAAATAAATTACTACCAAAAAGTTTTATAAAATTGTAGCCGAGATTCACAAACAGTTTTAAGAAAAAGTAGACTATTTTTTAGAAATAACATTAGGTTCAACTATCGTCTTTATGCTCAATAAGGTAAAAATAGCGTAAGGATATACAAAATCAAATCATTTTAAATCAACAATCCATAGAAAAAAAATCCATAGAAAAAGTGAAAAAAATGAAAACTTCATCACAAAGTACAAGAAACTATCATTAAGTTTAAATTAAAATATTCGGTAATAAACATGAGTCATTGAATCATATAAAATACATAAAATAAATTATTGCTAAAAAGTTTTATAAAATTGTTTCCGAGACTCAAAAACAAAGTTTTATGGAAAAAACATGTTTTTATCTTATTTATTTGTATATAAATCGCAGTACGTTTAATTAGCGGTTTTACATTCAATAAGCCAAAAATATCGCAAATATTTTTCAAAAAAATCATTAAACGTCAGAAAAATCATATTTCATCAAAATTACTTAAAATACATTAAATAAATCGTTAATATAAATTAATAAACTTCTTACCTATTGTTGTAATGACTGTCAATGAATAGAGAAAAGCTCCAGAGAAAGACCACTGCTGACTTCCGCCGTCTTTTCCATCATATCCATCTTTGACAGCCGCTATAAGTTCCGTCTGAAAATTCCTCACTTCGTGGGACACCATGCGCGTCCAGTTGTCCTTATATAAAACATTGAGCTTGTCAGTAATTTCCCAGAGTCTCTTAACCGTATCTTGCCGGAGTCTGCTGACTTGTTCGACTTTTTTCTCTTCGTAAGGAGCTTCCAAAGCTCTGAAAGCGAAAGCACCCATTATGCTATAACCGATGACCAGGCCACATAAACCAATATGCGAGAACAGGAATGTGGTGAACTTTCGACAGCACTTTTTGCACTTGGTGTCTCTTTGTCCACCGTGCCTTTTCCGCACATTCCTGTTATTGCTGGACATGCTAACCATCATCCCCCCTGTCCTGTTCATCTCCATGATGTAAATGTGAGTTTCGGCCGAAATGGTTTACAACTGCAGATGACACTTTTGCATTATACAATTTTAAGATTAAAAACAAAAGGAAGAATTTATTGTAATTGAAAAGACGTGATGTAATGCATGTTTTGTTAAGTAGAAAAATTTATGCAAGTATTAGTTCTATGTTTAAAAGAAAATTACTTTATCTTAAATGCAAGAACTGTAACAATCGCAGCTAATGAAGATAAATAAAATATTATTAGTAAATAAACAATGGTTTAAGGTTTTAAAATATTTCCTTTAAATGGAAAAAGATTAAAATAGTACATATAAGGAAAGCAGTAATTGTTTTTATAGTTTAACGCAAATTATTTCTTTAAAATGAAATAACAAAGTGGTACTAGAGTCTAATTTTAGAATTTTCACCAAATTCTCTTTGTATGTATGTGTGTGTTTATAAATATTCAAAAAATTCTGCACTATATTGCAACTTATAAAGTTAAACTATGTTGAAAGAAGAATAATTAATTTCTATTTATAATTTCATCTGAAAGCCAAAAATAATGATAATTAAAAAACCAATAGGTTACAAAGTAAATAATTATGAAAACACAATATATAATATCTGTAACCACAGTTAAATTGTGGTGAAAAAATTAATCACTAAATAATTAAACAAGTTAAATTTTAAAAAACGATTTATATAACGTACAAATTATTGAAAATAGTTCTGTCTCCTATTATTTTATGTATGCGTACAAAAAAGGAGTTCCTTGTAAAAGTTCAAAAGTGGTTTTAAATCAAATTCAGATTTTAAGAATTTATTCATTAATTAAAAACTGCAAAAATGGTCTAAAACGAATGAGATATAATTTTAAATGTCCGTTTTCTCTATATATAGAAATTAATTTGTTATATATTAATCTAAGTATTGCTACAAATATTAACATTATAATAGGGTATAACATTTTTTTTCAGTTTATATTCCCACTTCAGAATTTAAAATATAAAATTCTGAAAATTAAAATTAATATATATTAGAATTTTTATGAAAATTATTTCCGATTCTAGCAAAAAATTTAAAATTTGAGCAATAGTGTAAAACGATCTAAAATTTAACTATGTTGTATTTGCTAAAAATAAACATCTAAACACATAAAAATGCAGCATTATATATTATTAATTTGTAAATTTGTGTATCACTTAAATATATTTTTTATTAAAATATAATATTTATGCAAAATCAAATTTTAAAAAATTCATAAAATTACATTTAATTTATAATATAAGAACTTTTTAATTGAAAATAAAAAATGTGTCGCTGCGATACTATTTAATTTGTAACTCCAATGTATTTATAATCCATATTTGTTTATATCATCTGCAGCAGTATTGATACTTTTCAAACATTAATATATCCATAATCATAAGAGAAAACATGAAATAAATTCCTTAGATTATATCCTTAATTCTGCATCTATTTAATTAGAGAATTGAGCATAAAATCACATGGCACAAGTGGAAGATTCATGCACTAGATTTTTCCGTAGGGTTAAAGCAGAATCAATATTAACAATATTCCGTAAAGAAATCACTCCATGTATTGCTGGTTAACACAACACTCCTTACAGAATCCGAAACAAAATGTGCATTCAATTCATTTCACTTTATCTCATAAAAAAGCAAAATTTTCAAGCATAAATGACAAAATAAGGATCACAAAAAATGAGTATCTGCTCAGTTTTTCGCCACCGGCCCTATGAAGTAACCGGAGCAACCGTCTTCAAACGGTTTTGCGCCGGAGCAGATAGTCTGTCATTTAATGATTTCACTCTAGCGGATACACTGCCATCTTGTAGATTACAAACAAACTACATTTTATTTAAACGGCTTATACTTTTAAATAATTCAGAAAATAAGTATTTTAGTTGTGTAAAAATAGTTTTAGTTTATAATTTTAAGGGAAGATACAACATTTAAAATTTAAAAAATATATTTCTGTAACCGGCAAAAAAGAGATTACTTTTTAAATTTTATTTAAAATATAAATGCGTGTCTTTAATTTAGAAAAACATTCTAAAACCGCTTTTTTACTGATAGAATATTTTTATTTGTATTTCCTTGTCCACGAATTTATGGAGATATTTATTTATTATATTTTCTATGACAAAAGGAATAATAATTCATTTTCATCCCTCAAATAAATGTAATCATGTGCCGAAATACAAGCAAAATGAGTGCATTATCTGCTGCATATTAACTAATTTCGTCTACAAATTATAACAAAAAACATTCTTTAAAATGTTTAAGTATTTTCAGTGCTATTATGTATTTAGTTTATTTTAAACGCGTTTTTGCAATTACAAATGTAGTTTCGGTTTGCGAAAACGTGGGTTTTAAAAGCAATTCCATTAACAGTAATTGTACGCTAATAGCAAACGAATGAAAATGTTAAATTTATTTCTGTAAAGAGAATAATTTATAAGTAATAACTTTTAAGTACACATGGAGGAAAACTACCGCAAACTTAAAACGATACTTTGCATTAAAAATAAAAGAAAGTCGACTTTATGCGCTTTTACATGAAAAAGAAGATAATTTATATTGCTGGTGCTTCTAATAATTATGTTAAATGAATTTTAAAAGATTGAAGCCCACATTACTTCATATATAATAAAAATAGAAATGCTCTTTTAAACTTACAACTAATGTGAGATGTCTTTTCCGAATATAGAATTAGTAAATTTTTACGTAGCCATTAAAAAAAAAAAAAAAAAAAAAAAAAAAAAAAAAAAAAAAAAAAAAAAAGCCTTTTTAAATATATTAAATACCATTAAGTGGTTTCTTGCATTTTGGAAGAAATGCATTTTAATAATTTACGTAAACAATTATTATTCAATAATCTCTCTTCAAAATAATAATAATAATCATGATAGGATTTTATATGCATTCTGCCGAGAAAATTCTTAAGATTTTTTTTTATTTATAAAAAAAATAAGGATACAAAATATAATAGTCAATAATTATATATATTTATTTTCGGAGTAATTATGTACATATAGGATCCATGCAATTATGCCTATTTCAGTATATTGTAAATGCTCCTTTAATCGCTGCCTCTTAATTTCAGATAAAATGAGAGATAAATATTTTATTTTTAATTCCAAATAAAATTTTGCAAATTCGCTATGTACAGCAATCTTTCATAATTCATAAGTGAATACAAAATGTTCATTTTATTTTTTATTCACCATTAGTTTCTTTTTTTTAGGGGGGTGGGAGTGTTATAAATTTGAGATCAACTAATAAATTCTGAAAAAAATTATACGGTAGGTAGTAATTTATTTGTTTTTCCCTTAACTAAACATTTTAAATTCTAATATTAATCGGATAAAGAAAAAAGTATTGTGAATGTAGAAAGGTAATGAATTCTGTGTCGGTAAATATAACGTTTCATTTTCGATTTTAAATATTTGCCATGCACAAAAATTAATTTCAAAAACATTTTTTTAACCTTATGTCCACTCGTGATACTTGTAGATAATTTTTGAGTTAATAATAGGATCATAAAATAAATACCAAAACATTGAAAATTACAAGTTTCTTCAATCTGTGAAATTGGCAAGAATTTCTGTAATTACCAGAAACTGACGAAAATGTTGCCTTTCATATTCGCTTTTAAATATTTACCACGAAAAAAATAATTTTAAAACCATATTTTTAACGTTATGTACACTCACGACATATTTAGATAAATATTAGTTAATTATATGATTATAAAATAAATATGAACAATGTCAAAATTGCAAGTTTCTGCCATCTGGGAAATAAAAAGGAACATTAGCAATCACCCAATATTTAGCACATAAAATATAACGTAACATGAAAAAAATGTAATTTTTCATTCTCCGTTTCAAATATTTATCCTCAAAAAATTAATTTCAAAGACATTTTTTTATATTATGTCCACACACTCAGAAATGAATACTCAGATTTCACGAAATTCTCCTCGTTTTTGACGAAACCGTTTTCTTGGAAATGCTCCGAACAAATTTTTCGTCAAACTGATGATATCACTTCCCTCACTCATTTGACGATACCAAATCGTCAAAAAATTTCGTCAAAAAGGGATTAGTGCTGCCATCTATCGAGTTTTTAGAAGCTCCTGTATTCAATCACAGAAGCAAAAAAGACATGTCACACGTGAGGTTCGAACTCATAACTTACAATGTGGCAGTCCGACGCCCTACGTTCACGCCACATATTACTCAGACAAGTATGATTATAAAAGCATATAGTGGATTATAGTGTGTGTTTAAATTTTTATAATTGTGATAGTACTTTTGTCGATTCTGTTATAAATCATACAAGTTTTAAATAACAAGACGTATTTATTATTTTCATTTTATAATGATTAATGAATAATTATAATATGGCTTAATTAAATAACATCTAGGGGAAATTTATTCGCTTAAGGAATGATTAAAATTTGGGCTGGTTAGTTTGTTGCTCAGAAATAACGAATTATGAAGTGCTTATTGGGGGAGGTTTTACTACTTTAAGCGAGAGTTTAAGTAGGTGGATAAGATTTTAACAATTCACTGTTTATAGAGGAGAGAGAGAAAAAATATGTATATATTTTTAATTTGAGTGAAAAAAGTAGATATTGAATGTCAAATAGATCTTACAATTTTGAAATTTTATTGATCAAATTTACTTTTTGAACGGTTTTGTAGAACGAAGTAAATTTTTTTTCGAATGAAATCAAAACGAAATACAACTTACAAAGAAATAAATAAAAGTAGTAATAAGCACCCTATGATGGCAAAATGGTTCTGTGGTGGCGAAGTTTGAGAAATAGGGCAAATTTTATGAGTTAGGCCGAGATCGCAGCAAAAAAATGAAATAAAAGGCACGTTTTTTTACGTGTTAGGCCGGATCGTATTGCAATATCGTAGAGAGACCCAAGATCGTTGTTTCATTTTTTTTATTGGAACGAAGTGTATCAGGCATTACTTTGATGAAGAAAACTCAGTTCACAAAAATCACAACTAAATTGTCTTTATTTTTGAAGAACACTTGAAATTTTGAGCACATCAAACATCGGTAAAATAGCTTATTCACTCAAAGGTGCACTAGTGCAGCACGCATAGAACATAATAAAGAAAATATTTGTCAATTTGACAACAGCGATCAAGCGTGCTTCTTTGACCAAGTCAAAACACAAAACTGACAAAAATTTCACATTTTCACAAACGCCAAAAAGTCTTTTGGCATAGAATAGATTCCCAATCCGAGCAAAACAATGTACAGGTAAAAAGGACCGTTACATGATAAGCAAAGGGGAAATTTAAAAAAAAAGCGTTGCCAAGAATATAGTCCTTATCGCTCGTGGCGAGAATAGCAACCCTAGGCAGCAGCCGGCAACCCTAAACAGAATTACTCAATCGGTAACAAATTAAGTTCTTTATACAAGACAAAATGGAATGATTGAAAAATAAAAATAGCAGTTATTTAAAACAGTCGTTTGATATTTAATCAACTGAAGAACAAGAAAGAAAAATCTAGAAACGGAATGATATTTTAAAACTAATTTGTTATTTGTTCTTTTTATTTAATATTATTATTTTATATGCACTTGGAGACGAACACACAATAACAATACGTATTAAAAATGCTTTTCTTTTAAAATTAAATTTTAAAAGGGGGGGGGAATCACATTTTAAAAATTAATAGGAATATATATAATAGAATATGTGTTACATCACATATTATCACTCGAAGGACCACCAAAAAATATTTTTTTGGACTATGAATCTATGTACAAAGCACTAGCAAAGATACACTTATAAAATAAGAATAACTATATGCTTATAAAAATTACAAGTTGTATGTATAATATATATAAAACACAATACGATATACAAAATGTTACCAAATAAAATAAATAAACTTCAACTTATGTCTAGGCCTTTATATACATGCATATATCCTAGTCATTGCTTTTAATATCCAGCAATTTGATGTGTATACGCAACCTTTTTTTTATATTCTTCGTTTCATTATTCAAGTGTAAGCGCTTACAAAAAACAGTTCTTCTGTAAAAGCAAATCTTTAGATGACATATTTTTTATTTATAGAAATTGTCTTTTATGTTGCTGTTGCTTGAAAATACTTGCAACTTGTTAAATCAATTATCATAACAGTTTACATACGCTGTTTAAACACACATTTATATAACTGCTGAAAAAGAATTTTTTTTTTATATAAAAAATTCTAAATACTGACTTGATACAATGTTTATAGTTGAATGAAATTTACAAAAACATGATACCTTCCTTAAAATGTAAGAATCAAAATATGCATAATATGTAAATTAAAAAAAATCAACACTGATCAGTATTAAAAAAAAATTTTGGAAATGTAAAATGCCATTCCAATAGAGGGTAGAGCAAATTTTCTTAAGTACCTTATGAAATAAACTTGTCAAAATATTAAAGTACACAAATATCAAAATAGTAGTATGAAAATAATATATAAAACCAAATTGTACACTGCATAGAGAATCTAATACACAATGAACTGAATCAGCAGTAGACCAGTAAAAGATTCAGTACATACTACACAACTAAACATAATTCTGTGTCCTGGCCAGTTAATACAAAACATGTGGCATTACATTTATTTTCTTGGTCTAAGATTATATCTTGAAATAATGTTTTGAGGAGAATTATTGCTATTGTACTGCTGATAATTATTATTGTTGTTATTAATATTAGAGCTTGTATTTTTATTAAAGTTAGAATTAAGGTATGCATTTCTAGGTGGAGCAAGTAAAAGTCTATCTATATGCACTCTAAAAGAAGGAGCATGTGGATACTGATATTTCCTTATAGTAAATGAAACAGGTGAATGTTTCATAATAATTTCATAAGGACCAGTATATTTTGGTTTATATTTATCTCGAGATTTTAGATAAACAATATCATGGACAGTTAATGGACGTAGTTTTGCAAATTGTGAAAATTTTAAGTTTCTTTGATGTTGAGCAGACACAATGTTTTCATAAGCTTTTTGGTACATTGCATCCAGTTCTTTTAATAATTTATAAGTGTCAACATTATTAAGAAATGGTTGATTTGCATGAGTGTCATATGTATTAATAATAACTCACGTCCAAAATGTAAAAGATTTGGTGAGAATTTTGTAGATGAGTGTGTGGAGCCATTGTATAAGCATTTGTGAATCAACAATGCATGTTCAAAAGAGTGTCCTTCAAGTAATAAAGTATTAACTGAGGTTTTAATTGAAGAATTGATTCTTTCAGCAATCGAGTTCGATTGGGGGTGTGAGACTGAAGAATGAGATATTTTTATACCTAATGTTTCATTAAAAATGTTGTAAACACTGGAAATAAATTGGGAACCTAGATCAGACAAAATTACGCAAGGTCTCCCAAAGCATGTGAAATATTTAAACAGTGATTCAACAACTTTATTAGCAGAAGTCTCCTTTAAAGGAAACAATTCCATGTGTCTAGAAAAGTGATCTGTTACTGTTAATACTGAATAACCATTTCTAAAAGGACCTACAATGTCAATTGCTACTGTATGACCAGCCTGTTTTGGAGTGTATGTTGCTTGCAAAGGTGCAGGCTGTGTTTTGTGATGCTTATGTTGCAAACACTTAATACATGACGCAACATAATTTAATGTGTCTGTGTAAATACCTTTCCAAAAATATCTTTTACTTACTAATTCATAGGTTTTCTTTAGACCGAAATGTGAAAGATGTGAAATTGCTAAAACCTTAGCTTTTAATGAGTGTGGTACCACAATATGATAAGAAAATGTTGAGTCATGTGACATGTTTTTTTTAAACATCAACACCTTAGTATCAGGATGAATAAAATACATGTCATATTTATCTGAACTACCATTGTTTAATATTTCATTATGTATAACAGATAATTCTGTTCTTTTAACTGTTCATTAACAAATGTCTGGTTTGATATTTCAAGCAAAGGATCTTTATGATTTTCGGAATTACCAACAGTAAAATAATTAATTGAATGTGACTCAGAGATACTATTTTCATGCTCATCATTCTCAATGACAGGAAGAATGTGAGTGGTATTATATATTAATTCAGGATTTGTGCCTAATGTTTCTTGATTATTTTTGAAATTATTTCTAGAAAGATAGTCAGCCAGTACGTTTGACGAACCTGGAATGTGTTGAAAGTTGAATGAATATTCAGATAACTCAGTGAGCCATCTAGTTATGATATCCGCAGGGTTACTAACTTTCTTATAGTGTTTTAATGGAGCACTGTCAGATAAAATAGTAAAATTTCTGTTGTAAAGATAATATTTAAAAGCAACAACTGCTTTGTAAATAGCCATTAATTCTAGCTTAATCGCAGGGTATTTTTTTTCAGAAGGGGATAATGCTTTAGAAAAATATGCAACTGGTAGTAAGTTATTATCAAATTCTTGAAGTAAGACAGCTGAAATAGCAATTTTTGACGCATCTGTATTTAAGAAAAATGGTTTGTCCCAATCTGGTAAATGAACAATTGGTTCAGAAAAAAACATTTTTTGAATATTATTAAAATTTTTGTCGTGTTCAGAAGTCCAGCGAAATTTTTCTTTAGGCCTGGTAAGCTGGATTAATGGATGTATGATTTCAGAAAATTTGGGTATTAAACTTCTATAAAAGGTCGCTAAACCAATAAAACCTTTTAGTTGGCGTTTAGTTGTTGGTACAGGAAAAGATGTTATTCGCAAAATATTACTTTGAATGGGACTTATTGCATGATTTTCAATGTGAAAACCTAGATAGTTTGTAGAAGTCTGATTAAAAGTACATTTGTTGGGGGCAAGAGTCAAATTATATTTCGATAAAACCTGTAAAATTTTCTCAAGTTTTTGTAATGTCTCTTGAAATGTGTTTGAACCAAATATAAAATCATCTTGATATGTAAATATACCTTCCAAATCTATTTCATCTAAGATCATGTCCATTAGTGCTTGAAACACTGAGGCAGAATTTTTAAAGCCAAAAACTAAACGTTTATACTTATAAGAGCCATACTCAGATGTAAATGTCAATTTATCTTGCAATTCTGGTGGTAAGTCAATTTGATGGTAAGCTTGTTTTAAATCTAAGCTAGTGAAATATTTATAAGAGGATAAATTAGCAATAATATTTTGAATTTTGGGAAGAGGATAAGAAGATCCCTGAATAACTGAATTAAGCATTCTTAAATAAAACGCTAAACGATATTTTTGTTTACCTGAACCGTCAGACTTTTTCTTTACAATTAAGATAGGGCAAGACCATTCAGAGCAATGCCTCTCTATTATTCCTGCTTCAACAAGATTATCTATTTGCTCTTTAGCATCTGCCTGAAGTGCTTGGGGAATGCTAAACGGTAAAGTTTTTATTGGGAAGTCATTAATAAATTTGATATTAGGTACAATGCGATCAGTATGACCAAGTGTCTTAAGAGATTTTGAAAAAGCAGAATAATATTTTAAGAGAAGATCAGAGATTTCCTTCTTTTCATTAGCTTGTAAATGATCCAACTTAAAATCATTTATAGAAAGATCTTTTTTTCTTTGTGCAAGTACCTGATCAGATGCAGTAATAAAATTACAATAATTTTCATTTATTGAAGGATTCAAATTACTTTCCAGTTCATTTTGATCAACAATTTCATCTGGTATACACAGATAACCTACTTCCATATTTTTATTTAAATGAACAACATGATCAGATAAATTTTCAATGTAAACATGCATGATTTTGGGATATGAGATATTTTGAACTTTAGAATCTAATTTTATAAGTGCATCATGACATAACACATTATTAGAGGAAATATTACTACAAAATAGCATCTCATCTTGATCTGGTGAGATGTCATTTTTAATTTTTACATATTTGTGTTCATAAGGATTTAAGTTAACTTTGTGTGCAAGATATGCACAGATATGCGATTCATTACTGTTAACTTTATGCACAACATCACTTGAAGTACTGTCATTATTATTACCTCACTTTCAGAACTTTCATCAATACACATTGCATTTATTTGACTTTTTCTACATTTATTTTTTAATGGTACTTCAACACCATTTATTGAGGCAGTATTATCACTGGGATTAATAACAATATTATTTTTCACAATAAAATCATAGCCTAAAATTCCAACAAATTCTGAAGAATTTGCAATTTCAACAATATAAAAGGTATGCCGAAAGAATATTTTACCAATTTTGATAGATACAGAAATGCAAGAAGAGAATTTAACTGCGGAATTAACAGTTGAAATAGTTACTGAAAAAGCTAAATGTTTGTAAGAAATATCTTTTTTTATTTCATTAAAGAAATTAAGTGATAAAATTGAAATTGAGCTTCCTGTATCCAGTAATAAAAATGCCTCAAATTTTCCAAATTTACTGGAAATAATAGGTAAAAACGAACACTTATCATATACATTATAAATGACTGCATTTTCATCAGTCTGTGTTGACTGATTGTTGCAAATCTGAATTTCCTTAGAAGTTTGTGAATAAGTGGATTTAACTTGTCTTTCATCAGACAATTTAAATTTATTTGCTGATGACCCAAGACAGTTTTGAGACAACAGCTCATCAGCTGTAATGCGTCTCACTGGTCGTTTAAAGGCTGAAATTGGTTAGAACCAGAATTATCAAAATTAGTATTTCTGTATTGTCTATAATAATTCTGATCATACGATTTCTTTCTCTTACACAAATTCTTATACTTAAAACTTTGGAGGGCCAAATGACCTAGATATTGAATGTAAAATAGATCTTAGAATTTTGAAATTTTATTGATCAAATTTACTTTTTGAACGGTTTTGTAGAACGAAGTAAATTTTTTTTCGAATGAAATCAAAACGAAATACAACTTACAAAGAAATAAATAAAAGTAGAAATAAGCACCCCCCCCCCCCCAAAAAAAAAAACTAATGTAGCAAAAGTAATTGCTTACATTTTATTATTTTCTGAAAAACGCTAAAAAGTACTGTTTTAAAGAAGAAATATATCCTTGCTAAAATCGCAAGATTTGGGGAGGTACAATATCGGGTCTTTCTATAAACAGCTACCGCGACAATTTCCTTAAAATTCATCAAGTCTGGCCATGATTAAGGAAGCACTTTCGTCAAATATTTGAGAGTTCACGTTTCGTTAAAAGTCACGTGATTTTGATACGAAATGATCGTCAAAAAAGACGAAATAAGGCTCAAGGATCTCTGTATCGTCAAAAATGAGAGTTTTATTTCTGAGAGTGCACTCACGATACATGCAAATAAATGTCAGTTAATGATATGATTACAAAAGAATTATCAAAACAGTTAAAATTGCAAGTTTCCGGCATCTGTGAAATAGGCTCGAAATTTTACAACCACGCAATATTTAACATAAAATACATAACATAACACGAAAAAGTATAACTTTTTATATTCCATTTTCAATACTTACAGTGCACAGAAATTAATTTCAATATCATTTTTTAACTTTATATCCACTCACGACACATGCAGATAAATTTCAGCTAAAAATACAGCTGTGTTAAACATCAACACAGTCGAAATTTCAGGTTTCTAACCTGTTTGAAATAGCACGAATTTTGCAATCAACCAATATCCGAAACAAGAGCCCCACCAATGGCCGAGAGGTTTTGACCTCTCAATTGGTAGACAGCAGGTGCTGGGTTCGAACCCAATCGCGACCGTCGGCCTAACCGTTCGGAGTTTTCTGTGGTTTTCTTCGAGCCTTGCGTAAATACGGGTTAGGTTCCCTTAGAAAGACCTCCAAGAAAGGCATTTCCCCTAGGCCTATATCCATCGAGTAGATAATCGGCCGACACAAAATAAACCAAACCAAACCGAAACAAGATTTAACGTATTCCTAGATTTTCATCCGTGAACTCGATGAGGTGATTGTCTGTGCGGATCCCTAGCTTCTATCAGTTGTCAGAGCAGTGGCAATTTAAAAAATAAATATTCTAAATTGAATCCCATCTAAGATTTTTTTCATTCAGTTGAATACTAACAAATTACATTTTATGGATTATTGAAATATTTCTAAAAACAAATTCCTAGTTAAAAACATAAAATATATTGTTTTTGGAAACAAAGAAATACAGAACTATGACTAAATTTCATGCAATATTTAACTGAAAAAAAATACCGATTCAGTAAAAAAATGAGTAACTGAATATTTCAGGTCATAAATGAAAAGGAGAAAATTTATATAAAAAAAACCTTGTATAATACTTAATGCCTATATCGAAACATTGCTGAAATATGAAGCGGTAGCGAGATTGTTTTAAACAAAACAGTTTAACCTACACTGATACAAATTATAGATTAAACATTTAGAAATTTTCGTGTGATAAAAAAAAACGAAAATTTAGAAAATTCCGTAATTTATCAAATTTTATTTTTTTGACTAAAATTTTTTAGAAGACTAAAAGGTCTGTTTCAATTAATCGATTCAACAATAGATTGTTTCCTCTTTCGTAATCGAAGCACATTTCTTAATTGGCAGGCTTGGTAATCAGGCATCATTTATTTATTTTTTTATTTTTAAAGACGATTTTTCATATGATCTCTTTCTTTGGATTCGTTTTTTCCACATGTGATAATTAGCGTCTACCAAAGTTGTTACTTTTTTTACTTTCTTCATTACTTACAACGACATTTGAATTTTCTATTCGAATTTATTTTTTCTAGGTGTAAAAAATTTCGCAAAATAAATAAATAAATAAAATGTGGACATCCCTTGCCCAAAGCAAAACGTTTGAATGTTTCCCATTGCGTTAAAAAAATCAATAAAAACACTTTTTTTTTTTAAATTTTTATGTGACTTACTTAATAACATAATCACATTTTAAGTACGCCATAGACACCATAAGGCCTATTGTCGACCAAAAACAACAACCATTTTCTAAATGATAAGAAAAAATATTGGGGAAAAAAATATTAAAAAGAATTAATAACAACAGAAACGAGATTAATGGAAATTTTTTTATGGAGGTAAGACTTTATACGCATTGCTTTTAAGAGGTTTTAAAGGAGCGATTTTTTTTTCATGTTGCATAAAAAAAATAGTTGTTCTGCTTCTTGTCCCTATGTTGTTGTTTGTTGAACAACAGAGTATGTCAGCAACCATGCATCTCAATGAATTTCAGGAATTTTATTACCAGACTTTTAACAAATTAACAATTTGTATATATAACAAAGAATTCTTTTACTAAATCAGGATTGAGAAATCATTGTTAAAAAATATGTAATTATTCCTCTGAAACCTACAAACACTCTTCACAAATCACGAAATTCCAGAGTAATTTCTTTATCGTTATGATATATATATATATATGTATATATATATATATAAACTATCACTATATATATAATATATATAAATTAGTTTACTAACTCGTTTATATAATATATATAAAGGATTAACTATAAAATTATTGGTAAATTTTATTATCCCAATATAATCATGCATGGTACAATATCTGAATTTCAAAACGACTGTTTTAAACAGAGAAAATTACAATGCGTGTATAATACACAGTTAAATTTTATTTAGAATGAGTTATTGTATATTTATATTATTTCTTTGTGCAGATAGCAAGATATATTTCAAGTGATATTTAATTTTTACGAATGCTACACACGAAATTTGATATTTTCAATGCTTGAAAAAGTAGTTTGATATTTTTTTATTCTAACAATTTATATACAGATTAGTTTCAGGCTTCTCTAAGTATGCTTTATGAATACTTAAATGATAGTGAATCTAATTATTTTGCAAACATTTTTGTACCTGATTTACTAGTCTTTCTTTTTAAAAAATTTAACATAATTCGCTATGAGAATATTTTAAAGTGAATATAAATTTATAAATATTTTAAATATGTCGTTAATTTCGGATATTGTGTTCCTATATATTTTAAAAATTGTAAGGGAAAAATGTTCAAAATTCACGTAGATTTAAATACATACACTTCATTATGAAAGTTGCTTCCATTAAAGATATCAGGAAATATTTAAATTTGATTGCAATACAAATTTTGTACAATAAATTATTTTAATATGAGGATACTTTTCCGATTTTAAATATTATGCAGCAGTTTTTATATGTAAAAATAAATGTATATAAATGTATGTAACACTTATTTAATATATATACTCTTAAAATATTTTACTCCGTCGAGCGATGTAAATCTGACATATTTTTCAGCATCTCATTCAAAAATTGACGCTAAAAACTGTTTTCTATTACGAAACTAGATGACCTGCCCGGCGTTGCCCGGGCCCGTTGTCTTATTCAGTTTTCGAATGTGTTATTTGCTTTCTAAATGGCCCTTAAATTAAACTCAAATTTCTATGATTATATATCTTTAAGTCCATTTTGTCAATATTTATATTTTTAAACGGAAAAATCGCGAAAAGATATTGAATTGAAAGCACATGCTATTTCGTATTTTGTTTTCAATGTAATTTGATTTTTTGGAAACTATGCGAACCGAAAGCGAACGAAACCGCGACGGAACACTAAGGTTTTTACTGAATTCGTAAAAAATTTCACACATTTTATTTTTTAAAAAAAGAATTGCATCCATATGAAAGTTCCAAAGTTTTTGAAGGTAATGTAAATCTGGTTTATTGAAAGGCTCTAAAGAGATTGTGCTAAAATACGGTCATCAAGTTACTTTTAGCCGGGATATAATTTGTGTTTGTCGGTGTATTTGAACGGGTTAAATCTCATATCTTTTTAAACAAATTAAAACATAAATTATGAGAATGTTTTAGCTTTAAGAAAATATTTTCGGTTTGTCAGGACGTGTACAGAATTGCGCCCTGCAAAGGCAAAAACCGCAATGAAACGATCTGGTTTTTATTGATTTTCTCAAATTATTATCTCACTTTTAATTTTATAAAAAATATTTCTACTCGTCCGAATGTTTCAAAGTTTTTTAAGAAGGTGTAAAATTGATCTATTGAGATGCTTTTAAAAGTTTGGGCTGAAATATGTACGTTTAGATACTTTTAGCGTAGAAAAAATATTCTATAAGTGAGTCGCAAAGTGCCTCTTTTTGCCGATGTATTTGAAAGGGTTAAATCTTATATTTTAAAAACCGATTGCATCATAGGTTATAAAAATGTTTTTAAGCTTAAAGAATATATTTTTTGTTTACCGATACCTATAGGATTGCGTTTTGCTAAGTCAAAACCGCAATAAAAGCGATCTGTTTTTTATTGATTTCATCAAATATTTCGCACATTTTATTTTGTAAAAAATATTTCTATCGGTCCGAAACTGTCGAATTTTTTGTAGGGAGTATAAATTGGGTCTATTGAGAAGGCGTTAAAAAATTGAGTTGAAATATGCACGTTAAGATGACTTTCGCATGGAAAAAATATCGTCTCTGCGAGTCGCAAAATGACCTTCTTTGCCGTATATTTAAAAGAGTTAAAATCCAAATAGTTTAAAACCAATTACATTATCGGTTAGAAGAAAGTTTTAACTTTAAGATCCTTTTTTGGTTTGTTTATATCTTAAAAATTACGTCCTGGAGTGGCATTGACAAAAGGGAGAAAAATAGTTTTGGAAAAAACGACCATTTTTGAATATTTTTTTCAAAGGGTTAACTGCAACATTTTTTCGAATTGATTATTGCATTTGAGACCTAAAAATATGATCTTTCGAAATATGTCTCTTAAGTTTAACTGCGTCCAGCAGTTTGGTTTATTTGGATTTAAACAAAATGATCCAAAAATAGAAATAAACGGGAAAAAAGTTTCTTCTTCCGTTTAGGTGCGTAATTGAGTTTCTGCGCATGTATAAACGTTTTCTTTCCTCGAAAATTAAAAAGATGATTTTTTGAAGAGAGTGAGTTCCGCTTCATAATTAATATCTATCAAACTAATAAAAAAAATTAAATTCTGAGCTTCAGGTGCATCAGGAGAGATATTGGGCTACTCTAAAAAAATGAGCTTCGTACGTGCCGTAGATTTTGCTAGCCATCGCAGACACACAGACACACACACAGGCAGAGCGTTTTGTTGTTTTATTAGTATAGATACACTAAAAGATTTAAATCTCGCATATTTTTCAATATTCCCTTTTAAATAATAATATTTTAAAAAAAAAATTCTTAGTAGTGAAATATAAATAATAATAATAACACTAAGATCGTGAAAAAGAGAATTTTTTTATTGTAAACTAGATGACCCGCCCGGCGTTTCCCGGGTTCGTAATAATCATGGTAAACGAACTTGAAATTTCTATGATTTTATCTTTAAATCGAAATATGTGTAAATGCATTATATTAAATACGTGGCCCCTAACTGTGTCAAAAATCGGTCAAAAAAAAAAAAAAAAAAAAAAAAAACTAATATTTAGTAATATTTAGTTGCAAAAATACTCAAAATAACTGCAATGGAAAACGCGGGAGGGAATATGTGTCCAACGACTGCGTGCTGATATTTATCCTTAAAAATTACTGTTAAGTCTCTTAAATAAATACTTTTTTCACATAGATATCCCAAGTGAAATAGTCTGAATTTCAAACTAATTACATCACTCTTAAATACGACTATACCGTGAATGAAATCGATACTCGATGATTAGATAAAATGTTAGTATATAGTATTATAATTTCAGAGCCATTTTACAAAAATAAGTGTATATTTTTAATCAAACATGCGTAATTTTCATTCTGTGAACAAAATCCTAAACGTAACCTAATTGTATCGTAATCAAGCTTGTCTGAAAGCCAGTTGGATCTAACTTAAATATACCATAAATGTAACCTGGCCATCATTTTATCATAACCTACACATAATTTAACCATAATCTAACCGCAACTTATCCTTAACCCAACTGTAACTTAACCGTGACCTAACTCTAACCTAACCGGAAATTAAAAATAACCTAAGACTCACCGGAACGTAATTGCAAATTAACTGTTACCAAACCGTAACGAAGTTCTAACTTAACACTAACTATAAACAAAATATCTTAACCATCACGCTCTACAAAATGCTTAGTTTCACTTTCCACCGCCACGGGTCGCATTATGTTTTGTAGAACATCAGGCATCATTTATTTATTTATTTATTCTTAAAGACGATTCTTCATATGACGTCTTTCTTTGGATTCGTGTTTTTCCACATGTAATAATTAGCGTCTACCAAAGTTGTTACTTTTTCTACTTTCTTCATTACTTATAACGACATTTGAATTTCCTATCCAAATATATTTTTTTCTAGGTGTAAAGAATTTCGCAAAATAAATAAATAAAAAAAAATGTGGACATCCCTTGCCCAAAGCAAAACGTTTGAATGTTTCCCATTGCGTTAAAAAAATCAATAAAAACACTTTTTTTTTTAATTTTTATGTGACTTACTTAATAACATAATCACATTTTCAGTACGCCATAGACACCATAAGGCCTATTGTCGACCAAAAACAACAACTATTTTCTAAATGATAAGAAAAAATGTTGGGGAAAAAAGTATTTAAAAGAAATTATAACAACAGAAACGAGATTAATGGAAATTGTTTTATGGAGGTAAGACTTTATACGCTTTGCTTTTAAGAGATTTTAAAGGAGCGATTTTTTTTCATGTTGCATAAAAAAAAACAGTTATTCTGCTTCTTGTCCCTATGTTGCTGTTTGTTGAAAAACAGAGTCTGTCAGCAACCATGCATCTCTATGTATTTCAGGAATTTTATTACCAGATTTTTCACTAATTAACAATTTGTATATTTAACAAAGAATTCTTTTACTAAATCAGGATTGAGAAATCATTGTTAAAAAATATGTAATTATTCCTCTGAAACCTACAAACACTGTTCACAAATCACGAAATTCCGGAGTAATTTCTTTATCGTAATGATATACATATATGTATATATATAAACTATCAACTATATATATAATATATATAAACTAGTTTACTAACTTGTTTATGTAATATATATAAACAATTAACTATAAAATTATTGGTAAGTTTTATTATCCCAATATAATCATGCATGGTACAACATCTGAATTTCAAAACGACTGTTTTAAACAGAGAAAATTACAATGCGTGTATAATATACAGTTAAATTTTATTTAGAATGAGTTATTGTATATGTATATTATTTCTTTGTTTAGATAGCAAGATATATTTCAAGTGATATTTAATTTTTACGAATGCTACACACGAAATTTGATATTTTCAATGCTTGAAAAAGTAGTTTAATATTTTTTTATTCTAACAATTTACATACAGATTAGTTTCAGGCTTCTCTAAGTATGCTTAATGAATACTTACATAATAGTGAATCTAATTATTTTGCAAACATTTTTGTATCTGATTTACTAGTCTTTTTTTTCTTATTTAACATAATTCGCTATGAGAATATTTTAAAGTGACTATAAATTTATAAATATTTTAAATATGTCGTTAATTTCGGATATTGTGTTCCTATATATTTTAAAAATTGTAAAGGAAAAATGTTCAAAATTCACGTAGATTTAAATACATGCACTTTATTATGAAAGCTTTCCTCGAAAATTAAAAAGATGATTTTTTGAAGAGAGTGAGTTCCGCTTCATAATTAATATCCATGAAACTAATAAAAAATTTAAAATTCTGAGCTTCAGGTGCATCAGGAGAGATATTAGGCTACTCTAAAAAAATTGAACTTCGTTTGTGCCGTAGATTTTGCTAGCCATCGGAGACACACAGACAGAGCGTTTTGTTCTTTTATTAGTATAGACACACTAAAAGATTTAAATCTCGCATATTTTTCAATATTCCCTTTTAAGGAATAATATTTTAAAAAGTTTTTCTTAGTAGTGAAATATAAATAATATTAATAACACTAAGATCGTGAAAAAGAGAATTTTTTTTATTGTAAACTAGCTGACCCGCCCGGCGTTTCCCGGGTTCGTAATAATCATGTTAAACGAACTTGAAATTTCTATGATTTTATCTTTAACTCGAAATATGTGTAAATGCATTATATTAAATATGTGGCCCCTAACTGTGTCAAACTCGGTTAAAAAAAACAGAAAAAAAACTAATATTTAGTAATATTTAGTTGCAAAAATACTCAAAACGCGGGAGGGAATATGTGTCCAACGACTGAGTGCTGATATTTATCCTTAAAAATTACTGTTAAGTCGCTTAACTAAATACTTTTTTCACATAGATATCCCAAGTGAAATATTCTGAATTTTAAACTAATTCTATCTCTCTTAAATCCGACTATACCGTGAATGAAATCGATACTCAATGATTAGATAAAATGTTAGTATTTAGTATTATAATTTCAGAGCCATTTTACAAAAATAAGTGTATATTTTTAATCAAACATGCGTAATGTTCATTCTGTGAACAAAATCCTAACCGAAACCGTATCGTAATCATAGCTTGTCTGCAAGCCAGTTGTATCTTAACTGTAACCTAACTGTAACTTAAATATACCATAAATGTAACCTTTCTGTCATTTTATCATAACCTACACATAATCTAACCATAACCTAACCGCAACTTATCCTTAACCCAACTGTAACTTAACCGTGACCTAACTGTAACCTAACCGGAAATTAAAAATAACCTAAGACTCACCGGAACGTAATTGCAAATTAACTGTTACCAAACCGTAACGAAGTTCTAACTTAACACTAACTATAAACAAAATATCTTAACCATCACGCGTTACAAAATGTTTAGTTTCACTTTCCACCGCCACGGGGTGCATTATGTTTTGTTGAACATCCGAATTTTAAGTTCGGATTGGATTCATGTCAATGGAAATTATTTTGTCTTCTTCGGATCCGGTTATTGTCGTTTGGAATATTTTTTTTAGTTTGGATTCGGTTCAATTCAAATTTCGTGCTGTTTTTTTTTTTTTTTTTTTTTTTTTTTTTTTTTTTTTTCAAATGGGATTTTTAGGTTTGGGTCGGATTGTACTTCCATGGAAATTATTTTACCTATTTCGAATGAGGTTATACTTCATTGGAAAATTTTTGTGAGGTTCAGATTAGGTTTGGTTCAAATTTGGGAATTTTTTTTATTTTTTTCGCTCGGATTGGATTCATGTCCATGGAAATTATATTGTCTTGTTCGGATCTGATTATTGTTCTTTGGAATATTTTCGTTGGATTCAGATTTGGTTCAATTCAGATTTCAGGTATTTTCTCAAATTGATTTTTAAGATTCGGGTTGGATTCATTTCCAGGGAAATTATTTTGCCTTGCTCGGATCCGGTTTTGGATCTTTGCAATATTTTTGTCGGTTTCAGATTTCGTACTATTTTGATTTGGGGTTTTTTTAAGGGAATTTTTAGGTTCAGGTTGGGCTGCGCATCCATGGAAATTATTCTATATTGTTCGAAAAAATATATGCTTCTCTGGAATATTTTTGTCAGGTTCAGATTTAGTTCAGTTCAGATTTCGAGATTTTTTCAAAGAATTTTTTTAGGCTCGTATTGGGTTCACGTTCATGGAAATTTTTTGTCTAGTTCGGATTCGGGTTTTGGAATATATTTTTCAGGTTCATATTTGGTTCACTTCGAATTTCAGGTATTTTTTCAAATGGAATTTTTAGGTTCGGATCGGGTTCATGTGCACGGATATTATTTTCTCCTATTCGAATCTGCTATTCTTTGTAATATTCTGATCGATTTCAGATTTCATTTTGGACATTTTTCGGGTTTTTTCAAAGACAATTTTTAGGTTCGAGTCGGGTTGCATATACACGAATATTATTTTTCCTTGTTTGGATTGGGTTATGCTTCATTTGAATATTTTTTGTGGGATTCAGATTTGGTCAGGGTCCGATATCAAATCCATAGTTTTTTTCAAATAGAATTTTTAGGTTTGGCTCGGGTTTATGCTCGTGGAATTTTTTTCTTGCTTGGTTCAAAGTATGGCCTGTTTTTTTTTTCTTGGGGGGGGGGGGATCGGGTTGTGTGTTATTATGCCTAAACACTATGTTTTGCTACAATTATTTCAGTGACTATTTTTGATATATAATTTACTTTGCTATTTGATTATTTGTTATTGTGTATGAATTGTTTGCCGATTCGAACAATTGTACGTCAAACAGACATTTCATTTTTCTTTCAAAAACAAATTAAAGTCATAATAAAATTTTAAATTAAATAAAATGCAATCAAATATAATTAATGATTTAAGGAAAATTTTGAAAAAGCTTCGTGTATACATACATATACAGAGTGTCCGAAAAGTCTGGAAACGGTCCAATAACTCGAGAAATACATATGAGATTGAAAAACGTAAATATACATGTGACGATTTAAGGAGAACTCGAATTATTTCCACTGGTTAAAAAGAAACACGCAGTCATGGCAAGCGAGGGAAAAAACAAAATAAAATAATAAATGTAGAAGATCCAATAATTAGTCATGGGCTGCTGTAAATTCATTTATTAAATTCGTAATAATGAGGAAGGAAAAGCTCCTTTTGCGAAAATTCCATCATTATTTCAGCGAGCTGTCCTCATCCAAGAAGCAACCCAAGAAATCTTCTCTCTCATCTCGAGACTTCCACCTTCTAAACTAAAAAAGAAAGTACTGGAACATTCTGTAACCTCAAACCATCATTCTTTTATGTAAACAGAATTCTTGTCCAGCTACGAGGCTATTTTTAACAGACGATAAATTTATTTTAAAAAATATTATTTAACCAATTTATAATTGACTCAGAATTTTAAATATCTTAGGCAGACGATTTTTATAAATGATTAATTTTAAGAGAAAAAGAAAAGAAATGAATTTATTAATATGCACACATCAAAGGTTGACGTAGGAAAAATAAATAAATAGATAAAATAAAATAATGATATTTTTTGAAAGGTATGGTTTTGAAATAAATTTAATAAGACTTTCTTAAAAAGGGTTGATAAAAACATAGAAGAAATCAGTTTTATTTGGAATATTAAGAAATAAAGTTTTAATTAAGAATATTTTTAATTTAGAGCCATCTTTTTAAATTTACGCATACTGGAATAATGTTTTTTAAGGCAAATTAAGAATTTATATCGTCTGCATAAGGATTAACAGATTAGATTTAGTAACAAGATTTTAATTTAATAATTTGAAGTAAGTACGGAATATTATTATAAGAAAATTAAGATAGTATAAAGGTTAGTTTTGGCGAAAAAATTTTAAATTTGTAATATTATCCCCCCTCCCCAAGACTTTGTATGAAATTGATAGTTAAATAAAACTACAAGTTCAGACAACAGAAATATAATAATTTAGAAAAGTTAAATTTTGGAATAAAACTGTCAAACTCAGGAAGCCAAGAGATGGAAGAAAAGAAAATTAACGCAATATATAAAAAATATTAGCAATTAAAATAAAATAGTTAAGAGAAAATAATTCTGAATTAAATTTAGGTAGGAGCATTTCCCTGAAAGAAATACAATAATGTTACAACATCACTTACCATTTGTAAGTGCAGAGGAGATAATACATATAATAACAGTAAATAAGTTATGAATATTAATAAGCAAGAGATAAAAATATAATAAGAACAATAAAAATTCGTTCTCATGGAAGTTTAAATAATTACAATGACTTAATGCATAGTTTATTTTAAATAAGTCCTTTAAATGAAAAAAGTCTTTCAATAGTATGTATAAAAGAGTCTTTTCCAATGTTCTCTGAATACAGTCTCTTTAATAAAAATCTTCAAACCTAGTTTAATCTTTGGTTTTAATGTTATATTGGATCCAACATCTTTCAGTAATATATCAATTTTTCAATAATAAATAGCATCACTCTCAATATCAATAATAAATAATATAGAAAAATTTAAATAATGACAATAACAACAATAATAAGTAATAATATAATAAGACTCCATATCCTAATATTTTTCAATAAGAGTATAATTAATACTAAACTTCATTATAGAAATCATAATAATAATAATAATAGTAAAACAAGAGTATAATCAAAAGAAAATATCATTATAAATATGAACTAATTCCCTTAAATTTACATCTTGAATTAAATTTATTTCCCCAGTTAAATCTGAATCCGAATTATCGCGAAAATTTTGAAGAGTCATGGAACCTCTATAATCAGGATGCACATTAATTGCGTGATCATATTCAACACAGTCTTCATTTTTCATAATATTTCCACAAGTAGATTGTAACTCTATATCATGATTACTTACATTCAGTGTTTCATTATCATAATTATCTATTGCTACAGTATTACCAGTATTTAATTTCATATTTTTTTTATATTCTGAGGTTACAAATTCATTAGATTGATCCCTGTTTTGTTGTACTTGGTCCATATTTACTGTATTGAAATGAAGGGATCTCTCATTATGTATGGATATACTGTTAGTTATAATTTTCCTTCCCTGCCTTACAATACAATTTTTACATTCTATGTTTAATTTAAATTTAGAACATTCTTTTAACCCCAAAATAGCATAATCGAAATTTGTATTGCATACTAAAAAGTTAACATATTTTTTAATTTTACCCACTTTTAGAAGAACACTACATTTTTTATTTATATGTAAAAATCCTTTTGCCTGACCAATGGTAACTGAGGGTATAGTCTCAATTTTAGCATTAAGTTTTTTAACAAATTTAATTGGCAATATTGCAATAGTTGAGCCAGTATCTACAACACATGGCAAATTATAATTATTTGTACATCCATACACAATTAATAGTCAAATATTATGAGAATTATTTTGTGAGCTACTTGGAAGAGTATCAGAGGATGGCAACTCACTCCTAAAAATACATTCTCTTTCCCAATGAAAAGCATTACTGACACCCCTATTTGTGCATATCCTACAAGGTCTTGAAGGGTATGAATTTTGAATATAATTATTTTGACAAACTCTAGGTCTTTGAAACTGAGATTGCCTTTGGGGAATCCAATTCCTAGGTGTATTATTGGGCCTAACTGGCTGAATCCAGGGCCTAGTTGGTTGAAAAGATTGAAAATTTTGTCTAGCTGATGGTTGATTTATTACTTGGTTTGAAACTAGTGGGGTGGAAACTTCCACGAATTGTTTGACAACCCGGTACCATTCTGTGGTACTACTAGGAGGATTTATAATAATATTGTTTTTGAATTCTGGTTTTAAACCAGCAGTTAAACCTTGTAATAGTATATTTTCACTAAGATGTAATTTCCTACCAATTTCCACTTTTTTACGAAAATAAGTTTCTAAATTGTCTAAATTATCTAATTTCAGATTTGAAAAATCAGAAAAACTCGGGATGTCTAATTGAATGAATCTTTCTATCAAAATTTTCTTAATTTGTTCATAATCCGTACAATTTAAACAGTCATTGATATAAATTTTTTGCGCTTCCCCTTTCAGATATTGCGCAATAGAATTAAATTTCCATTCTAGATTTTTCTTCTCCTTTTCACATGTTGTATCAAAATAAGTTAACCACGACAAATGTTCATTCCAGAACTCGGGTCAAACGGTACGAACTTAGGAAATTCCATAATTTTTTGATTCTTACTAATTAGAATAAATGAAGCACTTCTATTTTCTTTATTAAATCCTGATCGTAAAATCATTCGCAATAAATTTCAAAGTTAATAATTTCTATCAATTACATATTTTTTTCAAAATTACTATATCAGATCCATAACATACAATAAATAATAAAATAATAAATAAATTAGTAAATTAATAAATTAACTTCAAATTACTCTCATCAATAAAATAATAAATAAATAAATAAATAAATAAATAATAAATACTTTCCATCAATCATAAATAGAATAGAAATAATAATGAAAACATTTAATAAAATAAACTTACAGTTCACGAAAAATCTTCAATAAAATCCATTCTTCATTAAATTCCTCATCAAATACCTTTTGCATACTCAGCACTTTGAAGTAATCAATTTTCAAAAATTTTCCTATAACCATGAATACTCAATCAAAATTTGCGCGCACAGATCAACATCAAGCGTCAGGAAATCCACATCAGACTCGAAGCAAGTACTAATTCTTTCCAAGCATAGCTGTGAACATAGGCGTAGAATTTTCAAAATTATTGGAGGGGCTCAATCAGTGACGTAGTCGGGCGGGAGGGGGGGGGAGGTAGGGGAGAGTTTGAACCCCTTTGGAACGAGGAATTAATTATTTCATCGTGAATACAAAAACAAGTATTAATTTCTAAGATGAAATTTCAAGAAATAATGGATAATTCCGTTTTAGACAGATTTTTCGCCTTAACAGGTTTTTTTTTTTTTTTTTTTTTTTTTTTTGAGTAATTAGTTATGACCATGGAATATTTCAGATTGAGACAGTATCCTTTTATAGACTGCTTTCGTTTACAGAGGTTAAATATTTATAAAGAGAAATCTCTGAAAAAGCAAGTGCAAAGTATGTAAATAATAGATTTCACAGCTTCCTGCAGACTATAATAAGTATGATTGCGTGGCAATCCTTCCATCGGAATCCAGATGAAAAGTTGCAAATATTTGTTGTAGACATGTTCCGTTTTGGCAGGTTTTAATGTACATATAACAAATACATACAGATATATGTAAATATAACAAAATCTGTGAATCGGAACTTATCTTAAACAGAAAAATACTGTAGTATCGTTGATAAAAGTACCGTGCAATTACACCTTCTAAGACAGAAACCCAACAAATGGAATTTGTCGCCTTCTAATTCCGTTTTAGTCTTAGTAGATTTCAATACATATATATAAACATGAAGAAAAATTCAGATACACTCACCATCAACTAAATCAACATTTGGCCTTTTGAAAAAAATCATAATATTCACCATTCATTTTCTATATATTTAAATAAGAAGTTTGATTTTTTGGCTCGCTGCACGAATGAACTAACAATTGAATAAATTAATGAAAGTTATATTATTTTATTTTTTTAAATTGAAATCAATGGAATAAATTGATGTAATATCATGTAGAGAGTCTGACGATTAGATTACAGATAATATTTGTGTAGTGCTAATACTAAGTTACTAAGTCATATGAAACCCCTTTACATATCAGAGAATTTTTATGTTTGAACCAGTGATGAATACTGGAGATAAAAGAATCCCCCTTCCTAGTCCATGATCCTAACTCTTTATATATATACATTTATTTATACTAAAGTCTAAGAATAAAAACGCCCTCCTCCTCCCTACCCCCACGCACATACACAAGAACATACTTCGGTGGCGCCTCGGAGTAACAGAAATTCCTATCAGAGAAAAAATTATCGATTCTACACTAATTGCTTGTCAGAGCCACGTTTAGAGATTTGCACAAGTCCCTTACCAAGAGAAATATACTAATTAATATCTGCTCCAAGATCCTTACAGAAATAAAAACTAAAATTTGAGTCCGATTTGTTTAATTTTAGCACATAACTTTCCAAAAATATTTCAAAGATTTTAATTTCCAAAAGAAAGTAATATTATAAAAATATTTCATGGAAAAGCTGGCCCGTATGAACACGCTTGTATAAATGTAGATACATTTATGTGAACATCAAAATGATAATAATAATTAAACCAAATTTTAGATTGACATGACAAGAGGTTTGTACGGGCCCGGACCTGGTCCGTGGTCAGGCGGAGTGGCTCCGAATATTTTAATGGCCCGGGCCGGAAAAAAATTGAACGTGCCATAAGGACAGGGCCAGGCCTAAAAAAAAATTAGCGGGCCTACTGACCCGTTATAAAGATTTAAACAAAAACGATATAATATGAGCTTTTTCCAATGAATATGGCTTTAACGGGAATAAGTATAAATGTGCGTCGCTAGCCGATATTAATTTGGCAACATCAATACTGAAATGTAACTTGTACTCGGACAATTACTTTGTGTCTAACCCGGGCTTAATATTTTTTTAGCAGACTCGTGATCAGGCTTTTTTTTTTTTTTTTTTTTTTTTTTTTTTGTACATATAGTCGAGCTGGGCCGGATCTGGACTTAATTGTTCTCAAGATCTGTAGGGTAAACAACGAGTTTTATAAAAGTATTAATAGCAGTAAAGTTACATTACGTTAGCATAATCTTTGGATACATACTTCTTAGTGGTTCTTAAATTCACTTCTGAGCAACGCGAATCTTTCACAGCTAAAAATTAGTCAGAAAATAAGTCAATGTATAAAATTGACAAGCCTGACTATTGAAGGGATTTGGAATCTAATAACTTTTTCTATTTTTGGTAAATAACATATTTGTATATACTTGTTGAAATATTATATAAGAGATTCTTGTAATGCGGTTCCAGATTTTGCCTTCTCATGCTATTGCTTCCGGAAATTCGATTCAAAACGCTAACGTTGAATGTATTTTCTTAAATTGCTTGTACCAAAAAATGGATAACACCATTCAATTACAAAGTTTCTGAATAAAAACACCTGTTAATCATATGCATTTTCGAAATGAAATGAATTAAAAAATGTATCAAAAAATAGGTCCTTTGGATTTCAGGAAATCTTTAACCAAATGGTATAGAAATATTTTCGTAAAACAAATTTTTATTACACAGCTTCAAAAATTATTATGTTTTTAACTTAAAAAAAAAATCATTAATTTTTTAAGGAATCCTTATTTGAATGTTGAAAGTCTAAGAATCTGATTAATCATTAATGTTGCTATTGTTTATTTTGTATAAAACATTCTGTAAAATTATCCCATAAATATGTGTGCAGTATTCTTTAAAAAATATTTATTATGTGATAAAAATTTGATTTTTTTTAAAATATTCGAAATTGTATTGGACCGGGCCTGTTTTCACTGTACGATCTGGACATAGAAATGTAAAAATATAAATGGTCCAGTCCGGTCCGGGCCTGAAAATTCCTCTAGACACGACCAAGAAAAATTGAAGTTTAGGCTTAGCCTGAGTTTGCAAAATAATGGGGGGGGGGAGGGATGTAGTCTCTTGCTTTATTAGGTTGCGGTCAGTGAAAAAAAACCGTCCCGAGTTCAAGTTTCGGGCCCGGCCCAGATCCGTCAAAACTTTTAATCTGATCACTTATATAACACAAAAGTAACTTATTTAAAATAATAAATAGGAACAATTGAAATAGTCGAAATTGTGTCGGCCCAGATCGGGACGGGCTTGTTTTTACTGATTTCTGTACGAGCCGGACCTATAAATGTAAAAATATAAACGGGCTAGTCCGATTCGGGCCTGAAAATTCCTTTAGACCCGAGATTCATGTTTAGCCTGAGTTTGCAAAAAGAGTTTGCACGCCGAAACCCGAGCCCGCCCGGGTTCGACCCGATTTCCATTAACGGTATTCGGGCCGGGCCGGACTCAGGCCTTACTTTTTTCTGGAGTATCAAGCCGGACCGGGCTAAATTATTTTTTCCGTACGAAGCCAAGAGATCTGCACGGCCTGGGTTCGAGCCGATTTACATTAACGGATTTCGGGCTAGGCTCGGGCCTTACTTCTGAAGACTCGGTCCAAGCCGGACCAGGCCTAGTCACTAATCTTTTCGGGCCGGGCCTAGTCACTAATATTTTCGAGCCGGGATCAGGGCTTAATTTGACTTGACCTGACCTGGAGTATCGGGCCGGTCTTAACGTATTTTTTTCCGTACGAAGCGGAGACTGATTTCATTCTTTCGTTTCTTCACGGGCCAAAATAATCAGTTTCGGTTGAATCATACCGTATGAAAATCCTTTTCTCGACGTGGCCAAGTCTGTTGAAAAATCAGTAAAATTTGGTTTAGTTTAAAAATGTTTGCAGAAAAAGCATTTACTTTTAAGTCGTCTTTATTCTACGATGAAACATTAGAATTTATTCTTTTTAAAGAATTGTAGGTTTCTGGGCTTATTAAAATACAGTTAAACACGTAAAAAAACTGCCCGTGAAGGAATTTTCTTTTAAACTGAAAACTGGAAATTCCATTTAAACTTCTTTTATAATGTTCATCCATGCAAAATGAATAAAATAATATGCAAGAAAAAAAATATATCAAACATTTAAACCTGCTAAAAAGGGAACTTATTTTTATCTTTCTAATGCGATTCCGTCTTAGAAAATTTTACTTTTACTGTATACCATTTTTTAGTTTTTTATGTCTCCATTGCATGGAAAATGGATTAATAATACTAATGATAACTGAAACATTTACATACAACAAACAAAGGTTCATTAAAAGCATAAATATCGCAACCTATGGCGCGCTTCTGCATAAGTAGAGATTATAAACATGAGAAAAAAAAATGTTTTTTTGGTCAGAACTCTTCTGTAAAAGTAAAGATTAATGTTCTGTAGAAATTCATTCGGGCCGGGACGGGTTCGGGCCGAAATTTTTAACTTTTTTCGCGGCAGGGCCGAGCTCGGGCTTTGTTTTTAGTTATTATATCGGGCCGGGTCAGGCCGCTAAATTTTTTCTACGGACCAGGCCAGGCCAACTTTTTTTCTATGGATCGGGTCGGGCTCGGGCCTGTAAATTTCGGCTCGTGCATATCTCTTGTGTGGGCCTCTTACTTTATTAGGTTGCGGTCAGTGGATCTTTGAGTGGAATCTCTACAGTACATTTTTGAGCAATTCAACTGTTTAATAAGTTAAACTAATGTCTTCAAATTAATACAAACATATGTACGCTCCTAAGAAAAAATAAACAAGGCATAATACTTGCAAGTGAAAACTTACTAAATCGAATAACTATGAAAAACAAATAATATTAATTATTAAAATTTTATCAAATTTATCAGTGAAATTGTTTTGTACACTGTAAAAATATTTATAAATTTACTGAAGTTTTTCTAGCAAACTGAGATTCCTAAAACTTTTAATGTGACGGTTTAAGAAAAATCATATAACACTTTTGGACTGCAAATAAGAAAATGCAACATTTTTAGGAACTTTTTAAGGAAACTTGAATTCCTAGAAGTTTTTATGAAACTGCTAAGCGGGTTACAGAAAAAAATTAGTAAAATTACTGTACGTATAAGTTTATTTCATTCTTTTGTGAAGGCAGATTTCTGTAGCTTTAGAAAAGCTAGATTTATATATTTACTTCAATCTTTGTGCTGTGTTCGAATAAAATTTTAACAAACATACATTGTCCGGTATCTTTATATCTGTAGAAATACAGTTTATTTTTCTTTTCTTTTTCAGAGTGTAAATGCCCCTTAAGCGTCATTGCATAGTGGTAACTGATTTTGTTTCCTACAATTTCAATCTATACATTGTTTTCTCATGTTCATTCGGGATTTTGAATTTTTATATTCAGCATTTAACGGTGTGAAATACAAAAATTTAAGCATTGAACAGCGGTATAAATGATTTGTTTTGTGAATTGAATGCTTTGTTTAATTCTCAAGTGACGTGATATCGCATTTCACTATGCGATGCCTTGTCACCTTGGTCGGTGTTTAAATTCACTGCGAACGCATAATTTCATTTGTATTATGAATAAAATAATAAATGCATTTTACAAATATGTAATAGGATTATTTTTTCCGCTCTAAAATGAAAAATTATGAACTAAGGAAAACCCTACAATATTTTGTTGGCAATCTGCTTAATGCAAAATATAAGTGTAGTATGTTTTCTATTATTTTTACGAGATAATCATCCTTATATAGACTATTACGAAATTCTAGGACATAAGTGAGTATTTATTGATTTGTTGTCACACTGCGATGTATTTATAAATCATATACAACTGAACAAAACTTTTAAATTTAAATACGAATATTAAAGTACGGCGATTTTCTCATTTCCTAGTTTCAAATATTCAGCAATTAAATAACATAATTACTACATGAAAAAAAATTGTGTAGAAGTATTAAAAGAAGTGTAAACAATGTTGGTCATTAAAGGATTTAACTATTTTGTTTAAAAAATAATTTTAATACTTTTTAAATGAAAAAAAATAAAAAATATATCATCAAACGAGAAGTTTTCTTTATTGTACTTAACTTGCACAATATACATATAAACTAATAAGAGTAAATTTATTAGTAAAATTAACTATTCCAATGTAATGATTCATGGTGCAACACGGAAATTGAAAACTGCAGTATTAGATAAACCAAATTACAATGAAAGCATAATACGCATGTTTAATCTTTTTAGATTGAGTTTTTGTTTGTATTATTATTTCTTTGTTCTAGTAGCGAGATATATTTCAAGCGATATTTTATTTTTTGTTCTTCCCTATACGAATGTTATACACGTAATTTTATATTGACAATGCTTGAAAAAAAAAAGTACTTTTTAATTCTTACAATTTAAATACAGATTAGTTTCGTGCTTTTGTAAGCATGCTTTATGAATACTTAAATGATAGCTAATGTAATTTTTTGTAAAGTCTTTTGAATTGTAGTTAATTAGCATTCTTTAAAAATGCAATATAATTCATTGTGAGATTATTTGAAAGAGAATATAAATTGATAAATAATTTAAATATTTAGTTATTTTAGGATAAAATTTTCCTATATATTTCAAAAATTGTAAGTAAAAAAAATTCAAAATTCACATAGGTTTATATTAGCTACAGTTCATTATAAAAGTTGCTTTCATTAGAAATGAAGTGACATGTTTAATCTTTACTGCAATATTTTTTTTATAAAATAATTTAGCATGATGAGATTTTTTTCCATTTTCAGCTGTAAAAAAATATTATTATTTGTATATACATTTAAAATATTTTATTCCATGAATCGATAAAGATCTCACATATTTCTCAGTATTCCATTAGAGCAGCGGTTCCCAATCTATGGGTCGTGACCCATTAGTGGGCCACGGCAGTTGTTCAGGTGGATCGCGGAACAATCGAAGTTTGTCATAAAATATATCTTTTATTTCATCTGTTTACAAAGATATGATAATTTCAACACATAATATTTCAAGAGAAAATCCTCAATTTTCTTCTAGATTAATATACGAACAGAATATCCAGAAATATTTAAATCAGCTTTCAGGATCTTGATGAAATTCAACACTTCGTGTTTCTGAGAACATGCTTTATATCCTTTGCTATTTTTGAAAGACAAGTACTGAGACAAACTGCTTGTTAATATACGTTCCTACATTGGTAAACATGAATACTAGAAATCTTATTCATTATAAAATTATGTTTTCATAATAATTAAACATATTTTTAACTAACTTTGTAGTTTGCGCATTGTTTCAATTACTATTCACTTACACACATTGAGATTACTTATTCTTGTTTTTGTTGATAATGTATCTTCCGTACAGAAATTTGCGTTTTTCGTGGGATAGGAAAGCCGAGCGTATAGAGATCGTACAAAAATTGGTATACTGATACACAACTTTATCTTAAATGGGTCACATTTTTTTTTTTTTTTTTTTTTTTTTTTTTTTTTTTTTTTTTACTGAAAGGTGGATCGCGCATCAAGAAAGTTTGGGAACCGCTGCATTATAGAAACAATTTTATACAAAATCTTCTTTCGTAGCAAATTATTCAAAAAAGATTTTAACGATATCAAGAAATAATGATTTTTTTTCTAATAAACTGACGCACATTATATAATATCTAATGCTCATACAGGAAAGATTTTGAAATACAAAATGCTAGCGTGATTGTTTAAAAAATGGTTTAATCTGCATGGGAACAGTTACAGATTTTAATATATATATATTTTTTTTCTTGTGATAACATACGCTGTAAAATTATAATTTTTTAGACTAAAATTTCAGATCAAGAAAAGAAAATCAGGCCTGAAAGTGTTAATGCAACATAATATTAATAGTGTAAACCTCAATTTGAAAACTGCAGCATTAAAAAAACAAATTACAATGGACTAATACTACGCATTTTTTATTTTTTAGAGTGAGTTTTCGTTTATATATTGTTATTTCTTTGTTCTGATAGCAAGATATAATTCAAGTGATATTTTGTTTTTTCTTCTTTCCTTTACGAATGTTATACACGTAATTTGATAATCACAATGCTTGAAAAAGTAATTAAGTATTTTTTCTAACTATTTACAGATTACTTTCATGCTACACTCAGTTTGATTTATGAATACTTATATGATAGCAAATCTAATTCTTTTGTAAAATCTTTGGTATCTCATTTAATTAGTCTTTAAAAAAAATAAGATAATTCGTTCTGAGATTATGCCAAAATGAATATGAATTGTTAAATATTTTAAATATTTAGTTAATTTAAGATAATGTGGTCCTATATATTTAAAAAATGTAAGGGAAAAAAGTTCGAAATTCTCATACATTTAAATTGGATACACTTTATTGTGAATGTTGCATTTACTATGGAGACATACTTGAATTTTATTGCAATAAAAATTTTTTCCCATAAATTATTTTAGTATTAGGAGACATTTTATTTTTAAATATTTGGAAGTAGTTTTCAGTTGTAAAAATAAATCATGCAATGTTGATACACCGGGTGATTATAATTAAACTCCCGATTTTAAAAATTGATAATTTTAAAACTACTGGTCAGAATGACTTGATATTTTAGCAGAACAATCGTAAGGCAATGGAATTTTGTTTGGCGAAGGAAAAAATAGTTCCAAAATGTACCGATAGATGGCGCTGTCAGTGTTCACATTGTCTAGATATATGCAAATTACTAATACGTGACATGCGCACATGAGACTTAGCTGCCATAAAAATGCAGAGCACCAGCTCTTTGCCTAAATGCTTCATCATGACTCTGACTATGAAGGATCGCGCTCTGCTCTTGAAGCTTTTTTATAAGAACGATGACTGTGCACTTACAGCTATTAGGAAGTTTCGGACATTAAAATCCATTAAATTGGGTCCAATAACCACAAAAGGTCTGCAAAAAATGATTGCTAAATTCGAAGAGACCGGTTCATTTGACGTTAAACGGGGTAGAGGAAGGATACCTGTTTCGGCTGCGGCAGTGGAAGATGTGGCTACAGCATTACAAGAACAGACTAACAGTGATGTTGGAATCAGCAGTGCACGGGGAATTGTCCGAATGCTGGATATGCCGAACAGCACGGTGCGTAAAATCCTGCGGAAGATCTTGAGCTGTTATCCGTATAAGATAACTCATGTGCAGGAGTTGCTACCTGCTGACCTGGAAGCACGTCAATCTTTTGCACTGCAATTTTTTGACCGGATGGAAGTGGACAACGGATGGCCATGGAACATTCTGTGGTCTGACGAAGCCCACTTTCATTTGCAATGTTCTGTAAATACGCAAAATTGCAGGATATGGGCGACCGAGAATCCGTCCCAGCTACAGCCATTACCTCTTCAGTCTGAAAAGCTTACTGTGTGGTGTGGAATAACGGCAGAGTATATCGTTGGTCCGTTTTTCTTCGAGGAGATCAGACCTGCGGGTCCCGTTACCTGAACCGTTACTGGCAAGCGGTATGAAACGCTTTTGCGTAACCATGTCCTTCCGGCACTTTAGCAGCGTCAGTGAGTGAATCGCACAATATTCATGCAAGATGGCGCTCCTCCGCACATTGCTACTCCTGTGAAGCAGCTACTGAGTGCTAATTTCGGAGATGACAGGATCATAAGCCGTCATTTTCCAGCAACGTGGCCGCCACGTTCCCCCGACTTAAACCCGTGTGATTTCTGGCTTTGGGGGTACCTGACGAATGTTGTTTACAGCGGGAGGATTCAGAATCTAGCCGACGTGAAGGCAAGCATCACACACCACATCCATTGCATCAGTACAGATACCCTCCGATCTGTTGTGGAGCATGCCGTTTTGCGCTTCCAATTAGTAGCGGAACAAGGCGGAGGGCATATCGAACAACTTATGCTTTAATCATCAGCAAGGTGTTGATTCCATGAAGCTCTTTTTTTTTGTCATAATCGCTGTTGTCGCTGTATTCTGGTCTTTCCGCTAATAAATCTTTAGTAAATACCTAAACTCTATTTTTTTCTTTTGGCTAACAACATTTCTGTGTTTAACGAATGCATTTTTGGTCTTTCCTCCTGATATTACCCGGACAGCGCCATCTATCGGCACATTTTGGAACTATTTTTTTCCTTCGCCAAACAAAATTCCATTGCCTTACGATTGTTGTGCTAAAATATCAAGTCATTCTGACCAGTAGTTTTAAAATTATCAATTTTTAAAATCGGGACTTTAATTATAATTACCCGATATTTTAAATATTTTATTCCATGGATCGATATAAATCTCACATATTTTTCAGCATCTCTTTAGAGAAATATTTTTTTTTTAAGTTTTCGACTTCTAAATATATAAAGCGATAAAACTACTAGTTATGTTTGCTAGTAAGTACATGAAACGATATAAATCTCACATTTTTTGCAGCATCTAATTGAAAAAAATAATGTTTAAACAGTTTTGTTTAGTAGCAAATTACTTTTAAAGAGATTTTAACAACATCGAGTAATAGAGAAATATTTATTGTAAATTGACGACAGAAATATTATGAGCTCACTTAGATTGATTAATTAAGCATATTCGTTATTAAAATCTTAAATACAAACTTTACAAGTATCTCATATTTTGAAAAAGTATGAAAAGTTTAATATTATTATGTTGTTGGGCTATTCAACTGTTTAGTACGTGAATGTAATATCGACAAATTTACATAAATAAGAAAACGCCCCTAAAAAGAAAACAATGCACCCTAGTTGCAATTGAAATGTTTATAAATCAACTAATAATTAATTACAAATATTATTAATTATTAAAACTCGTCAAATTTATGAGTCATCTTGTCTTGCACAATGTAGATAAAATGTCTGTATTGATACTAAAGTTTTTCTAGCAAACTGGAATTCATTAAACTTTTTATACGATTGCAACAATAAAAATTCTTATAACAAATACTTGTTTGAATTATAAATAAAAAAATGGCCAAATGATGGCGGGTTAAATTAATAAAAGAAAAAAAAGTATAAATAATTTTTAAGGAAAAAAATATCAGTTGAGATTTTTTTTTTTTCGTATTTAGGATGATCAATATATATAAACTGTTAAATGCAAAATTTTCGGTAAATTTTATTAATCCAATATATTCTTTATCATTCAAGGTGCAACGACTCAATTTGAAAACAGCAGTGTAAAATAAACAAAATAACAATAAATGAATAACATGGATTTTGTTTATATATTATTATTTCTTTGTTTTCATAGCAAGATATAATTCCAGTCATATATTATTTTTTCTGTTTTCCTTTACGAATGTTATACGCGTAATTTGATACTTTCAATGCTTGAAAAAAGCAATTAAGTATTTTTTTTTATTCTAACAATTTACATACAGATTAGTTTCACGTTTCTCTAAGTATACTTTATGAATGCTTAAATGATATTGAATCTAATTCTTTTGTAAAGTCTTTTGTATATCATTTAATTAGTCTTTTTAAAAAAAAAATGAAAGATAATTCGTCCTCAAGTTATTTAAAAAATAATATAAATTGATAAATATTTTAAAATTTAGTCTGCTTAGGATAATGTGTTCCTATATATTTTAAAAATGTATGGGAAAAATGTTCAAAATAAACATAGAAGGAACTTAGATACACATGGTCATGAAAGTAGTTTCAATTATTGCAAAGTGATTATAAATAGGTAAATACTTTAAATATTTAGCTTATTTAGGATAATGTGTTCTTATATATTTTAAAAATTTTCAGGAGAAAAAGTTAAAAAATCCATTGGTTTAAATTAGATACACTTCATTAATAAAATTGCTTTAATTACTGATGTCGGACGTGTTTAATTTCGATTGCAATATATTTTTTACCCTAAAATATTTTAGATGAAGAGAAATTTTTTTTATTTTAAATATTCTGAAGCAGTTTTCAGCTGTAAAAATAAATTATTTAATGTATAGACATTTAAACTGTTTTATTCTATAATCGATATAAATATCGAATGTTTCTAGTCAGCTTTTTAGTAAATTTATTTCATAAAAAGTTCTATTTAGTAGCAAAAATATTTTAACGACAGCGAAAAATAAAGAATTTTCTATTGTAAACTCATGCACATTATATAATATTTAATGCACGTACAGGAACAATATCGAAATATGCAATGGAAGCGCAATTGATTTTAAAAAATGACTGAATCTGCGCGGATACGGTTGCAGGTAAGAAAAAAATAGAATTTTTCATGTGATAACACACGCTTCTTTCCATGCCAAAAGATAAGCCGCCGAAAAACTTCTAACGGTGTTCTAACGTTGTGTGTAGAAGAAATAATAATAATAATAATAATAATAATAATAATAATAATAATAATTAATAAAATCGACAATGATTTTTAAAATTATGATTTTTTTCAGATTGAAATTGAAATTAAAGAAAAGCAACCGAATGTTTAATGCAATGTAATCATTCATGGTGTAAACTTCAATTTGAAAACTGCAATATTAAATACACAATATTGCAATGAACGGATAATACGCATTTTTCAATTTTTAGAATGAGTTTTCGTTTATATATTATTATTTCTTTTTTGTCATAGCAAGTGATTTCTTATTTTTTCTTCTTTCCTTTGTGAATGTCATACACGTAATTTTATATTTGCATTGCTTAAAAAAAATTATAAGTACTTTTTTTTATTCTAACAATTTTTATAAAGATTCTTTTTATGCTTCTTTAAATATGCTTTAATGCTTAAATGATAGTGAATCTTATTGTTTTGTAAAATCTTTTATATCTTATTTAATTAGACTTCTATAAGAATGCAAGAAAATTCGTTCTGAGATTATTTCAAAGTTAATATAAATTGATAAATACTTTAGATATTTAGTTAACTTAGGATAATGTGTTTCTACGTATTTATAAATTTTTAAGGATAAAAAGTTCTAAATTAACATTGATTTAAATTAGATACACTTCATGACGAAAGTTTCTTCCATTTTATATGTCGGGACATATTTAAATTTGATTTTTTTTACCATAAATTATTCTAGTATGAGGAGATTTCTAGGAGATCTAGTATGCGGTATTTAGATTTCTAATATTCTACAGCAGTTTAGCTATAAAAATGAGTTATTTACTATACATACATTTAAAATATTTTATTCTATGAATCGATATAAATCTCACATACTCTTCATCATCTCATTATAGAAATAATTTTATAAAAATTTTCTTTAATTGCAAATTATCGGTAAATTTTATTAATGCAATATAATCATTCATGATACATCGCCTGAATTTAAAAACTACTGCATTAATTAAATAAGACTACAATATAGGAATAGTACACGTTTTAATTTTTAAGAATGAGTTTTTTTATAGATTGTTTCTTTGTTCTGATAGCAAAATTGTATTAAGATATATTTTATTTTTTGTCATTTCCTTTACGAATGTTATACTTGCAATTTGATATTTGCAATGCTTGAAAAAAGTAATTTCTTTTTCATTCTAACAATTTACATACAGATTAGTTTTACGCTTCTCTAAGTATGAATACTTAAATGATAGCGAATTTAATTCTTTTGTAAAGTCTTTTGTATATCATTTTAATTAGTCTTTTTTTAAATGTACGATAAATGTAATACACTGTAAGTGAATAAAATTAATAAATATTTTAAACATTTAGTTAATTTAGAATAATCCGTTCCCATATATTTTAAAAATGGTAAGGAAAAAAGTTCAAAATGCACATAGATTTAAATTACATACACATCATTATGAAAGTTGTTTTCATTTGAGATGTCGGGACATATTTAAATTTTATTGCAATACAATTTTTTTACCATAAAATGTTTTAGGATGAAAATAATTTTTAGCGTATAAATGCTCTGAAGCAGTTTTCATCCTGAAAAATAATTTTTATAATGTATGTAGATTTAAAATATTTCATTACATGGATCATTAGAGATCGCCATATTTTCTGCTTTTTATTAAAGAAATAACGTTTAAATTTTTTTTTTCTTTGGTAAGAAATTATGTTTTAAAAATACTTTAATGAAATCGAGGAATAAAGAATTTCTTATTGCAAAATGGTATCAGAAACAGTATGAGTTCATTTAGATTTATCAATTATGCATGTATGTTATTCATGTCCTTTATTGCATTTTTTTATAAATATCTTATATTTTGAAAAAAGTACAACATTATTACGTTCTTCAGGTATTCAACTGTTTAATATGTGAAAATAATGTCTACAAATTAAAATAAACAAGTGTAAAGAAAACATTACGCATTAGTTTCAAGTCAAAGCTTTATAAATGAAATAAAAATAATTTTAATTATTAAAATTTTATCAAGTTATCTTGTACACTGTAAAAAATTTTTTGTAAAATTAATAATTTTCCTCTAGCAAACTGGTATTCTTACACTTTCTATATGATTCCAACAACAAAAATACATATAAAATATACATGTTTACACTGTAAATAAAAAAAATATATATAAGATTAGTATTTTTTTGCTACTGGTGATGATTTGAAGTCTTATGACTCTGGAATCCGGGTTACAGATAAATTTTTAGTAATATTGCTATAACTTTAATGGATATTTTTGTAAAGCTGCAGATTTCTATAGCTTTAGAAAATATAATTTCTATAGCTTTGTAGACTTGGTTCTTTCTGTGTACAATGTTCATATTAAATTTTAATATTACAAAACATGAAAAATTACAAAATGACCCTTTTTGCTGACTATGATAAACATTGTGACCAGCATATATAAATAAATAAATCACATTCAACATAGACTAAAGTTAACTCACACTCAGAATAAGTAATATGTTTTGTAATGTTTTGATCATTATACAAATTACAGTAACCAGTAATGAGCATTGTTATGACGAAATAAATTAGTATAAAAAATCTCCCTGCAGACATGCAGGCTCAAACTGTCAAAAACGAGTTTTTTTCTGAAAATGTTATTTCCTCGACCTCTCTACTTTTTTTCAGAGAAAATATTTTTTAGTGATATTTAGTACTGAACAACAACTAAAAGATCGTTTCCAGTCAAAGTAGCAAGATTCCCATTATTTTCAATATTGCCTTGCGGCTGCTTTTCCAGAATAACGAAGTTTCATAGTATGTAGACTAAGATCTTATCGACCTTACTTAACATTTTCAATTTACTCAACTCATTTAAAAAGTTTTTTCATACTGATTAATAAACTTAAGAGAAAATATTTACAAAACTAGATATTACCTGGCTATAATCAACAAAGGGTACTGCTTGACTAAAAATGCAAACAAAATATTGACCCTTTGGGGTCTGAAGTACTATTAATAGTACAGGTTTTTTTTTATTTTTTCTTTGTTTTAACAATTAGTTTAGCTGCTATCTACATGTGGTAATGGTAGTATACATCCATGCATTTCTTTAATATGTTTTCATTTATGTTTGGTATTTAATAACAATAAAAGTTTGTTAAATATCTTTACATCTTTCACGGTTCATTTATTTTATATCATTTTCTTAAAATTTAAAATACAGGCTATTTTTCTGAACAAATCAAATGTGATGCACGAATGAAATATTTTTTCCAGAAACAATATTAGCCCCTTTACATTTTTCTAAATGTAATTGTGAATGTTTAATAATCTGTAAATTTGTGCTTCGATAGTGTTTATTACTTCCTCTAATTTACATTTCCCAAGTTCCAAAGTTTTTGAGTAATGTGGCTGTGACAGATGGAGACAGGTGAGATCTTATAATGATTCCTTTTTTACTTTTTAAGTATGAATTTCTAAAAAAAAAAGAATGTTGTGCATTTTAGAAATAATAATTTTCTTCTTTTATTATCTTTTAAATTATCTTTTACGGAAGCGTGACATTTAGAAAACAAAAAAATCTAGCACAGTGTATTTATTCAGTATAATGGTTGAACACTTCTACAGGTGAAGAAAAAAATGTAATTTTAAAGAGACACATTTACATTTCAAATGACCTCTTACATTAGATTTTTTTTCATTTATTGAATGTAATTAGATTCTATTTCTGTACAATTGTAGAGACGAGCTACTTCATCGAGAATTTATTTTCTTCTTTTTGCAATAAAACTGTTACACATGTATTTTCATATTTAATATGCTTGAAAAGTTATTCACAATTTCATGATAATAATTTACATACAAATTACCTTTACGCTTCTTTAAATGTACTTTATGAATACAAATATGATCTTGTTTCTAATTCTTGTGACCAAATTTTATTTAGCCTCGTTTTGTTTACAATTAAAGATGTTTCATCATAATTGTTTGAAATTTGTTTAAAACGATAATATTTTCTAATTTAATTAATTCAGAATAGCGAATTTGTGTTTCTTATGACATTACAAGCACAAAACAATACAAGATTAAGAAAGACAAAATTTGTTGCACGCTAAAAAAATAAAGAAAATAATACATAGTAACTTAACAAAAAAAAAAATATTAATATGTTAGTTACTTGAAAAAACTAATAAGATAGAAATATATACATATATTTATATATAATATCAAATTTATCAATTTAGCAAGAATCAGCACACCCCCTTCACAAAACAAAACTCCCTTAAAATTAAAAATCCAACAATCAAGATACAAAAACAATAGGATGCCAGCCTCGTCAGAGATGGGTTTTATTAGACATATATATATATATATATATATATATATATATATTAATGCAGCATCTAGTAAAACATATTTTGTCCTAAAAAACATAAAACAACATTTTGTATGTTTTGTATGAATAAATAGCGTACAAACACTTGCATTTGTTTTTAATTTAAAATAATTAATACATTTTAAATCGATCAACTGAAGAGAAATTAAACTTTGAAAGGAAATATTTTTCCAAATAATACTTTCTCCCAAAATGTTTTTTGTTTGTATGTTTGCAAGTTTGTATGTTTGCAATTGCCTTATATTGCTAGACATGATCAGACAAAAACCTATTCGAAACATACAGCATTTATTTCTCATTCAAAAATGTGCTTTTCTTTCCAATCGAGAGTTTTTACTTCAGAAATGCATTTCCGTTTATTTAAGATGCCAGCAGTTCATAGTAAGTAGGACAGATTATAAAACAGTCATGAATATTGTGTTTCTTTAAAACAGGGTTTTTATTTCCTTTATTAAATATCAATAAATAATTTTCTTTTTGAAACCAAAATTGTGATTCCAGTGGATAGAAACATTTTCTATTAATGTATATTATACAAATTAATACGAAAAATTAAATAATACACTTTCTAGTGTTAAAAAAAATTGGGATAATATAATTTTGCTGTATCTCACAAATACATTCAGTTTATTTTAGGTTTCAACAGTTCATAGTAAGTAGAATAGATTATAAATAAATCAAGAATATTTTGTTTCCGTAAAGCAGAGATTTTTTTTTCTGTATTAAATGTCAATAATAATTTCATTTCTGAAATAAAAATTTTGAATTTCTGTGCATAAGAACGCTTTCATATCAATAAATATTAATTAAATTAATACGATATATTGTAAAATGCAGTTTTAGTATAAATGTTTTTGCGATAATGTCATTTGCAATTTTATAGAGAGAGAGAGAGAGAGAGAGAGAGAGAGATGGCAATTTGAAACATATAGTATTTATTTCTCATTCAAAAATATGGTTACCTTTCCAATCGAGAACTTGTATTCAATTTATTTTATATCCCAGCAGTTCCCTCAAAGTAAGAAAACAGTTTATAAAACAATCATCAATACTTTATTTCTAAAAAACTTTGTTTCTATTACTTTTATTTAATATCGATAAAAAAAATTCTTTTGAAATAAATATTTTCATTGTGAGATAAAAACATATTCATATTAATGTATGTTAGACAAATTAATTCGATATATTATATATTTCAGTAGCTAGTATAACAAAAATATTGAGATAATATATTTTGCAATTTTATGTTGCATTGTTGTATATTTATAACAATAAAAGATCATTGTGATTATAGAGAATTTTATATAATTATATGGAATTTAAAAAAATACAAAAAAATATATTATATAAAGGTGAAATTTAGTGTATATTTGTTGTTTAAATAAATTATATTTTAAAATGTAATTGTTGAATATAAAATGAATTACTTATTTGTGAACATCAATTAAACTTTAAAAGGAAACATTTTTTTAAATAATATTTTCTGCAAAAAGTCTCTAAATGTTTGCATGATCTGGTAGCAGAAGTTCCTTATTCTGCTAGACTCGATCTGACATAAGCTGATTTGAAACATACAGTATCTATTTCTCATTCAATAATATGTTTTCCTTTTCAATCAAAAGCCTGTATTTCCGAAATGCATCCAGTTCATTTTAGATCCCAATGATTCATAGAAAGTGGAATAGATAGTAAAACAATCATCAGTATTTTGTCTCTGTAAAACCATGTTTGTATTTACTTTATTAAATAAAAATAAATAATTTTTGTTTTGAATTCAAAATTTTGAATGTCTGGGGATAAGATCGCTTTCTTATTAATATGTATAATGTGACCCATTATGACAAATCAATATGACATGTTTTATAATGCAATATATAGTGTAACAAACGTTTTTTGGTTAATATCATTTGCATTTTATATTGTAGTGATGTATATTTTAATCACAAACTTTCAAGAAATTATACTTTATAGGAAAACATTTTTACAAATAAATCTTTCTAAAAAATCTCTCTATATATTTGCATGATCTGGTAGCAGGACTACTCTATATCTCTAGACATGATCTGACATAAGCCGATCTGAAAAACACAGTATTTATTTCTCACTCAACAATATTTTTAATCGAGATCTTATATTTCAGAAATACATTCAGTTTATTTTAGATCCCAATAGTACATAGTATGTAGAACACATTATAATACAATCATCAATATTTTGTTTCTGAAAAACAGTGTTCCTAATTTCTCTTTTAAATTTTCAGTTCCTTCAGTTCCTACCCAAAGTTCCTTTCATAAAATCACATTTTTTTCTGTTTTCATGAAAATAAAAATTTAAATCTATATATCGATCTAACAATGGGAAAAATAGCAAATAAAATAAATTTAAAATATCCGTTAAAATTTGTTATATCATGCCTATACCTTATATGCAGAATTATGGTTTTTAAATATTATATTTCTATATTGTATCCCTATATATTGCAATTTTTTGAGTTTAAGTTAATTAAATGTATCTTCTAAATAGTCTGCAAATTTTTTATATTATTATTTTTAAGTATTTATTAAAAATAGTGAAAGTAAACATTGCTCTAATAGCTTGACCGATTTTTTTTTTTTTTTTTTTTTTTTTTTTTTTTTTTTTAAACAACAAATTTTACCTTTTTCGTCAAATGCAGCCTTCTGAGGTGGACAATACAAATGCTATTTCAAATTCCATGGCTGTTCTTGAATAGGGTAACAGATATTTATAGTCAAATTCATGGTACAGAATGAGATCTATGGTGTTTTTAGGTAATCACAATCATAAAAAATATCAAGAAATATTTTTTCTTCTGAAATAAAAATTTTTACTGCATATTGAGAAGAACAGTTTCATATTAATATATTTTAGACAAATTAATGCAATATATTTTGATGCAGTATGTAGTATAACAAGCGTTTTGTGAAGAAAATCCTTTGCAATTTAAGATTTTTTTTTTTTTTCAATTTTATAACAATAAAAGATATTCAGATTACCGAAAATTTTCTTTAATTATATGCAATTTAAGATTGTTTTTTGTAATTTTATAACAATAAAAAATATTCAGATTACTGACAATTTTTTATAATTATATGCAATTTAAAAATCAATAAAAAAATATTATACTTATGAAATTCAGTGTATATTTTTTGTTTATAAAACATTATACACTGCTCAAAACAATTAAAGGATATTTCAGTTTTAGGTGGATTTTGTATCTGGGAAACTTTTTAGCTGATTGACACATTGTCGACAGACATAGCAGGTTATATGAGAATAAATTACACATTTTTGGCAGAAAAAAATGCATTCTATTGCGCATTTGTGTACAAAAGGAAAAAAACACAATTTGTGCATATGAGAAAAAAAAGAATAAGAAAAGGTGTTTCTTCAAAGAAAATCATTTTCAGTAGGGGGTATGGTTTCCACGGGCGGCCAGCAACGTTGAGGCATGGACTCGATGAGGCTATTAATGACAAGTTGGGGTAATCTGCCCCACTCTTCCAGAAGAGCTCTTTCCAGTTCTTGGAGAGTTTCTGGGGGTTGTTGGCATCCAGAAATTCGTCTTCCTAGAGCGTCCCAAACGTGCTCGATTGGATTCATGTCTGAAGAGCGAGCTGGCCATTCCATTCGAACGATTCCTTCCTCGAAAAGGAAATCCTCCAACAGGTTTGCACGATGTGGCCTGCAATTATCGTCCATTAAAATGAAGTTATCTCCGATTCCTGCAGCGTAAGGAACTACAATAGGTCTGAGGATTTCATCCCTATATCGGCGACCAGTAAGAGCTCAATCTAGAATGATGTAGAGGTCAGTTCGCCCATCAATGGAGATGCCACCATACACCCAGCACTCCTCCACCGCCAAATCTGACACTTTCGTGCACGAACGCAGGATTATTCCTACTGCCACGGTCCCTCTAGATGAAAATACGCCTATTTTCCGGATGCACAGAAAAACGGGACTCGTCAGAAAACAGAATATTGCTCCATTCGTTTCTCCTCCAGTTGACATGCTCGGCTGCCCACTCCCTGCGGTTGCGACGATGCCTTGATGTTAATCTAACACATACCATCGGTTGGCGAGCATTCAGACCTACAGCATGGAGCCGATTTCGGACAGTCTGAGTTGAAATCGTGGTGCCTGTAGCCGAGCGAAGGTGTTGTTGGAGAAGAGTAGCGTTCATGTTTCGGTGTCTCTGAGCTGTTAACACTAAATACCGATCTTCATTGGGCATTGTTGCCCGTCTACGACGTTGCCTGGTCTTCGGCCTGCACATCCATTCTCCAAAAAACTGTTCCAGATCCTGGAAATGAAACTTTGTGACACTCCAATGGCTTAAGCGTGGCGACTTCGACTTGAGTTTGGCCCCCTTCTAACCTACCAACAATTCTCCAAGCTTCTGAATCTGTCCAATGACTTCGCTGAGATAGCGTACTCATCGAAACAAAGTAATCACTGAATGCCGATCATCCTTTTCTTCATTCTCTTTTATCCAGTTGAAAGTCAAATTTCATTCGCTGCCGCTGAAGCGACGTTTTTGACGTCGAACTCAAAATTTGCATACTCCACAGTTTGAAAACCAGAAAAATTTGCATTTGTGATTCTCTTCTTCTATTTGTGGCAAAAAAAAATTCGTTTATATCTTTATTTTATATAAAACTTCAAATATCCTTTAATTGTTTTGAGCAGTGTATTTTTAAATGTAATTGTTCAATATAAAATGAACCGATTATTTATGAACTACAATAAAACTTTAAAAGGAACATTTACAAATAATGACAAATGTCTCTGTATGTTTGGATGGTCTGGTCTGGTAACAGAACTTCTTTATATTGCTAGAAACAATCACACATAAGCCGATTTGAAACATACAGTATTTATTCCTCATTCAATAATATATTTTCCTTTCCAATCGAGAGGGTGTATTTCAAAAATGCATTTAGTTTAATTTCGACCTCAGCAGTTCGATAGTAAATAGAACGGATTATGAAACAGTCATTAATTTTTTGTGAGATGCAGCCTTCTGAGATGGACAAAATAAATGTAATTCCATTCTTTTCTTTTCTTGATCAGGGATACAGATCACATTGGCCAAATCAAATGTACATAACGATAATTACAGTGTTTTTTTAGTAAATCCCAAAATTAGCATATGTTGCAGAGAGGGGTTAAATATCGATAAATATTTTTTTTTCTTATGAAGTAAAAATTTTGAATGTGTGTAGATAAGAACATGTTCATATTAATGGATTATCTTACACAAATTAATACAATATGTTAAATAACGCAGTATATAGAGCATAATTTGGGCATAATATCTCTATCTTTGGGATAATATCACTCGCAATGTCATTGCCTTTGTGTATTTTTATAACAATAAAAGATCATTTAGATTAGAGACATTTTTTAAATATTTATATGTATTTTAAAAAACACTAAAAAATAATATTATATTTATGAAATTATGTGTATGTTTATTGCTTAAAAAATTTATTTTTTAAGTTAATGGTGAAATATAATGGGAATCAATGATTTGAAAACTACAATGAAACTTTAAAAGGAAGTATTTTTACAAATAATACACCTCCAAAATCATCTCTATATCTTTGCATGATTTAGTGACAGAACTTCTTTATATTATTAGACAGGATGAGACATAAGCCGATTTGAAACGCACATTTTTTATTTCTCATTAAACAACATGTCTTTCTCTCCAATCGAGAGCTTGTATTTCAAAAATGTGTTCAGTTTACTTCAGATACCAACAGTTAACAGTAAGTAGAACAGATCATCAAAAAGACATTAATATTTTGTTTCTGTAAAACAGCGTTTCTATTTTCTTTGTTAAATATCAATAAATAATTTTTCTTCTGAAATAAAAATTCTGAATAAGCTAAAATGATAAATGAGATTAAATTAATTAAATTTTATCTGCTAAATAGTTTCCAACATTTTTAAATATTAATATCTTTAAGTATTTGGTAAAAAAAAAAAAAAAAATGTCTTAATAGTTTGGTCGATTTTTTTTTTCCTCGGAAGAACCAAATTCTATTTTTTTATCAAATGCAGCCCTCGGAGATGGGCAAAATAAATGTTATTCCAATTTTTTTACTGCTCGTAAACAGGATACAGATCATATTGGCCAAATGCATGGAGTATAATGAGAATTATGGTCCTTTTAGGTCAGTGCCAGAAGTGTAACATGCTACAGCGTACGGTTAAACATGAATAAATATTTTTTTTTCTTCTGAAATCAAAATTTTGAATGTCTGTGGATAAGAACATTATCGTATTAATGTAAATTAGACAAATTAGTGCGATATATTAACTATTTCAGTATCTAGATTAACAAAAGTTTTAGGATAATATCATTTGCAATTTTATATTGCATTGCTGTATTTTTATAACAATAAATGATCATTGAGATCGCAGACAATTTTATATAATTATATTCAGTTTTAAAAGCACTAAAAGTAATATTATATTTAGGAAATTTAGTGTATGTATGTTGTTAAAAATATTTTTTTAAATGCAGTTGTTGAATATAAACTGAACCAATTATTTGTCAACTAAAATTAAACTTTAAATGAAAACATTTTTACAAATAATACTTCCTCCGAAAACGTCTCTTTGCATAATCTGATAGCAGAACTTCTTTATATTGCTAGACACGGTCAGACATAAGCCGATATGAAATATACAGTATTTATTTCTCATTCAATAATATGTTTCGCTTTTCACTCGAGAGCTTATATTTCCAAAATGCATTCAGTGTATTTTAGACCTCAGCAGTTCATAGTAAGTATAACTGATTTAAAACAATCATCAACATTTTGTTTCTCGAAAACAGTGTTTCTATTTTTTTTTTTTTTTTTTTTTTTTTTTTTTATTAAATATCAATCAATAAATTTTCTTCTGAAATGAAATTTTCGAATGATTGTAGATAACAATATTTACAGACTAATGTATATTAGACAAATTAATGATAAATCTTGCGTAATGCAATATGTAGTATAACAAAAGTTTTTGGGACATTATCATTTGCAATTTCATATTGTATTATCGTACTTTTATAACAATAGTAGATCATAGAGATTACAGACACTTTTTTTATAATTACATGAAATTTAAAACACGCTGAAAAAATTAACGTTATATTTATAAAATTTAGATATATTTCTTGTTTAAAAAATCATATTTTTAAATGCAAATGTTAAATATAATTTAATCAATTATTTATGATTTACAATTAAACCTCAAAAGGATAAATTTTTACAAGTAATACTTTCTCTGAAAATGTCTCTGTATGTTTGCATGATCTGGTAGAAGAACGTCTTTATATTGCTAGACACGATCAGACATAAGCCGATTTGAAATATACAGTATTTACTTCTCATTCAGTGATATGTTTTCCTTTCTAATCTAAAGCTTGTATTTTAGAAATGCATTCCGTTTATTTTAGATCCCAGCAGTTCATAGTAAGTAGAACAGATTATAAAACAATCATCAATATTTTTTTTCTCAAAAACAGTATTTCTATTTTATTTATTATCCCTTTACTACACGATTTTTTAATTTTTTTGTGAAAAAATATAAATCTATATATTGGTTTATTGATGGAAAATATATTAAAATAAATAAATAAATAAATATCAAATTTTCAGCTAAAATTAAATAATTTATGTACTCTATGCGTAAAATTATGGTTTTAAAATATTGTATTGCTATATTTTGCAACTGAACGTGCTTATAGTAATTAAATTTATCTACTTTTTTATTTTTAATATTTTTATGCTTCTAGTGAAAATATTGATAAAATGCAGTCTTCTAAGGTGAGTTAAATAAGTATTATTCCAATTATTTTTTTTGTTCTTGAACAGAGATACAGATCGAATTGGCCAAACAAGTGGTACATAGTGATAAATATAGCGTTTGTAGGCAAGTGTCATATGTGGCACACGGTACAGTGAAGGGTTAAATACCAATAAATATTTTTTCTTCTGAAATAAAAATTTTGAATTTGTGTAGATAAGAAAATTTTAATACACTATATTGCCATTGATTATGGGACACTTGCGATTTTAGACATTTTACTAAATATCTAGAAAAATACATGAGGAATCGTCTTGAAACTCTCACTGTATAAATATAATAGTATAAGTCATACATCTCCGTGAAGATTTTTTCCCGAAACTCCAAAGGGGACCGTCAACAAATTAAAAAAGAATGAATATCTTTTGAATAACCCTGTCAAAACTAATGTAGCAAAAGCGCTCAAACTCTAGATTGTGATTGCATGCCTTATTGTAATAAGCCTTGTTCATTTTTATGCAAATAGCATGCATACTCGCAGAGTAATTAAGGTTTTTATAAGAATGATCCCAAATTTTTCCAAGTTTTTTCCTTATAATTTTCAGAGTTCTTAATATAAAATATTATTTTTTTTCAGAAAATATGACAAACAACATTGCACACAGTACCCTGTAATCAGAATTAAAAAATAATGAAAATTGTATAAAAAATGAGTTGGTTTACTAAATAATTTTTTACTGCGCATGCGTCAACGATATCAAAATTTCATTTACATATTATGTTAGCTAAATGTATAGAGCAACTTTTGTGACAGTCACAAAATCATAACTTGAAAATTCTGACAATAATCGTCAATTGAATAAGTCGAAAATCCGTTATTCTCAAAATGAAGCAAAAACAAGAGGGGTTGTATCCATATGTTCATTGATTAGTGTCAATATAGAATGCACAATATGGGATGTACTACTGCATTTGGATAAAATCCCTCATTTTTTTACTTTATTTTGGAAACAACGGATTTTGTCCTTTTTCTATAGACGATTACTTTCAGAATTTTCAAGCTATGATTTTGAGACTTTTACAAAAGTTGCTCTATACATTTAGCTAACATAATATGCAAATGAAATTTTGATATCTTTGACGCATGCGCAGTAAAAAATTATATAGTAAACCTACTCATTTTTCATACAATTTTTATTATTTTTTAATTCTGATTACAGGGTACTGTGTGCAATGTTGTTTGTCATATTTTCTGAAAAAAATATTATTTTATATTAAGAACTCTGAAAATTATAATGGAAAAACTTGGACAAATTTGGGACCATTTTTATAAAAACCTTAATTACTCTGCGAGTGTGCATGCTATTTGCATAAAAATGAACACAGTGTATTACAGAAAGGCATTCAATCATAATCTAGAGTTTGAGCGCTTTTGCTACATTAGTTTTGACAGGGTTATTCAAAAGATATTCATTCTTTTTTAATTTGTTGACGGTCCCCTATGGTGTTACGGTAAAAAATCTTCACAGAGATGTATGACGTATACTATTATATTTATACACTAAGAGTTTCGAGATGATTCTTCATGTATTTTTCTAGATATTTAGTAAAATGTCTAAAATCGCAAGTGTCCCATAATCAATGGCAATATAGTGTATTAATCTATATTAGACAAAATAATGCGATGTATTATATAATTCAGTATCTAGTATAACAAATGTTTTTGGGACAATATCATTTGCAAATTTATATTGTATTAGCGTATTTTGATACATATATAAAACATTTGTGTAACGTTTCTCCATAAAACTGGTGGCAGCCTTGATGCCTCCAATTTGGTGGAGTATTTTAACCGATGTAATCGGTGTAACATTGCAGTGTTACACCAGTAATGCATGTTTTTATTACACCATTATGTAAGTAAAACATTACTCACTAAAGTGTAAATCGTAGCTGCCACCAATTTTATGGAGTAACGTTACCACAAATGTTTTACAGTGTAACAATGCAAAATCATTGAAATTACAGGCATTGTTTTTTATAATTACATGCATTTAAAAAAACAATGAATAAGTAATATTACACTTATGAAATATAGTGTACAGTTGTTGTTTAAAAAATTATATTTTAAAATGTAATTTTTAATTTTAAAGTGAAACAATTATTTGTGAACTGTAATTAAACTTTAAAATGAAACATTTTTAAAAATGTATCTTTCTCCGAAAATGCATCTGTATGTTTTCACGATCTGGTATCAAAACTTATTTATTTTGCTAGACACGATCAGACGTGTAGTCGAAAATATAACCGAGGATACGCCCTAAAAAGGGGGTATACACTGAAGGCAGAAAATGCACCCTAAAGTGTGTAAATTATAATTTTCTTGAGAAACAGGGGGTATACGGTGTTCCTTTAAAAAATCCAGAAGGTATACGACCTATACCCTCGTATAACCTCCACTACAACCTTGGAAATAAGCCGTTTTGAAATATACAGTATCGATTTGTCTTTCAATGACATGTTTTCCTTTTTTATCGAGGGCTTGTATTTTAGAAATGTATTCTCTTTATTTTAGATCCCAGCAAGTAATAGTATAGATAACAAATTACAAAACAAATATCATTTTTTTTTTCTTTTTGAAACATAATGTTTCTATTTGTTTTTTCTTTTATTAACCCTTCACTCCACGATTTTTTTCTGTTTTTATAAAAAAAAATATATAAGATCTATAAATTGCTGTAAAAAAAGGAAAAAAAGATTTTAAAAATAAAAAAAAAATAAAATTAAAAACACGTGAATAAACAATTTTCAAATTTTCAGCTAAAATTTTTATATTTTATGGCGTGTACTTTATGTATATTATTATTTGAGTTTGTATTGGTATATTTTGCAACTAAATGAGATTAATCTAATTAATTTTTCCTGCTAAACTCGCTGTAACTTCTTTTATAATAATATTTTTTAAGTATTTTGTAAAAATAATGAAATTAAATTTTGCATTAACAGCTTGGTTTTTTTTTGTATGTTTGTTTCGGAAGAACACATTCTTTTTAGTTTGTTTGTTTGTTTGTGTGTGTGTGTCAAACGCAGCCTTCTGAGAAGGAAAGATAAATGTTATTCCAAATTTTCTGAAGATTCCAAGTTTTCTTGAGGCACAAGGTGCAGTGAAAAGTTAAATATTAGTGTTAAATTTATTTGCAGGATTTTTTAATACATATTACAGAGAATATTGCTATTAAAGTTTAAAACACATTTACAATAACAAAAAAATAAAGAATTACCTTTATTTATTTATTTTAAAGAATATGAGAAGTACAAGAAAATAATGCCGTGTGTTTTAGAAATGATAATTTTCTTTTATAACTAAAATGTCATTAAACAAATTTTAATAAATATCATACAATTCAGAAAAATATCCCAATTTAATGTGTTCATCTTTTAGAAGAATTGAACCCCCCCCCCTTCCTTGAACACAGTTCAACTTGTGCTACTTAACCACTACCAACGATTCAGATTTTGTGCTCAAAATATAAGTTTATGTCTAAGGTTCTAAAAAAATTAATGAGATGCAAAACATAACCGTAAAAAATAGTTGTTCATTACTCCAAAGTCTAAAGCGCCCTCTATCGGCATTTTTAAAAAATTATTTTTAAGAAAATTCTGGTTTAGAGAATAGTTTCAGCGAAAACCGCAAAGGAATCGACCAATTTTTCCGTTTTTTATAATCATTTGATATTTGAACTCCTAAATACAGTGAGGTTTGCGCTACTTAATCACTTCCAACTATTCAGATTTTGAGCTTGAAATTTAAGGTTAAGTCTAGGTTTCTGAAAACATATAATAAGATGCAAAAAATAGTTGTTCATTATTTCAAAGTCTAAAGCGCCCCCTATCGGCATTTTTTAAATTTATCTTTATTATTTATTTTCAAGAAAATACTAACATAAAGGACAGTTTTAGTGAAAATCGAAAATCAATCGACCAATTTTTCCGTTTTTTTTTGTTTTTTTTTTTTTCCCTTAATTTCGGATCTTGAACTTTAATGGCGCCGATCTCCTTCGGAAGACGTTTGGAAACCTTAGTTTAATATTTAATATTGATTGTTTTTATGTGTACTATCACCCCTTAAGGTTTTGCCCAAGAGTTTAGATACACCCCGTATAGAGAGAGGGTGAGAGTGAGAGGGAGATAGGTTTTTTTATACTGAAAGTAATTATGTTTTTTTTCCTCTATACTCATAGGAATACGCAATTTCATTAAGATTTTAGTTTCACTCTTAATTTGATATTTGGTATGCTTAAAAAAGTAATTGAAACTCTCAAGCTAGCAATTTACATACAGATTACTTTACGCTTCTTTAAATATGTCTTATGACTTCCAAGACGATCATGTTTCCGATTCTTGTATGAAATATTTTTTATCTCATTTAATTTCAATTTCTCTAGAAATAAAATTGTTATAGAATAATTGTTTTGAATTGAGTCTAAAATGGTAATAATATAATAATGTGATTCAGAACAACGAGCTTGTTTTTCTTTTGAAATTATATGGACAAAAAAAATAATTAAGAATCACATATGTAATACCATAAAATGAGAAACTAAAGTGTGCACATTAGACAATTAAAATTTTTTACTCGAATCATTTTACGATACAGAGATTTACCTTTTATATATGATTTCTCCAAAAATGTCTCTATTTTTTGCGTGATCTGGTAGCAGAACTTCTTTTTGTGGAGACGATCAGTCATAATCCGATTTAAAACATGCAGTACTTATTTTTAATTCAATGTTTTACTTTCCAATCAGCAGCTTATGTTTCAGAAATGTTTTCCACTTATTTTAGATCCCAGCAGTTCACAGTAAGTAGAATAGATAATAAAAGAATCATGAGTATTTTATTTCTGTAAAACTGGGTATATATTTACTTTATTAAATATAAATCAATAATTTTTCTTGTGAAATAAAAGAAAACAATGTGTATAGATAAGATCTTTTTCATATATATGTATATTAGACAAAATAATGTGATATCTTATATAATGCAATGTCTAATATAACAAAAAAAAATTGGAATAATATCAGTTGCAAATTTCTATCGTATATGTGCATTTTTTATAATAATAAAAGATCACTCAGATTACAAGCAATTTATTATTATCATATATAATTTAAAAAAATATTATTATATTTATGAAGTTTAATGTATATTTGTTGTTTAATTTTTGTCAAATATAAATTGAATCAATTATTTTTGAACTATAATTAAGCTTTAAAAAGAAATATTTTTACAAATAATACTTACTCCAAAAACGTACATTTATGTTTGCATGATGTGATAGAAGAACGTCTTTACGTTACTAGACATGATCAGGCATAAGCCGATTTGAAATATACAATGTTTATTTTTCATTCAATAATATGTTTCCCTTTCCAATCGATAGCTTGTATTTCAGAAATACATTCCGATTGTTTTAGATCTTAGCAATGCATAATATGTAGAACAGATTATGAAAAAATCATAATTTTTTTATATTTAATTTATAAAATATTAATAAATACTGTTTCTTCTCAAATCAAAATTTGAAATGTCTGTGGGTAAGACAATTTATATATTTATGTGTATTAGACGATTTCATACAATATGCTAAATAATAAATTATCTAGTGTAACAAAAGATTGTGGGATAATATCATGTACAACAGGCCTATCCAACCTTTCAGTGAGCAGGGGCGCAATTCAACTCGTAACAAGCCATTAAGGGCGCCATCATTAACAGAGCTAAAAATATACGAAAAAATACCTCGCAATTATAGTAGCGATACACATTTGCAAATGCATATCGCAGCAGAAGGCATAAGGTCATTATGTAAATCCAGATTTCTATGTTAAAAAAAAAAAAAAAAAAAAAAAAAAAAAAAAAAAAAAAAAAGGTTTGAAATATACATTTTTCTATTAGCTGCTATCTCAGTTTTTTAAAGTAGAAAGAGAAAGTAACTTACATCTAATTTTTAATTGAAATGAAATTGTAATCAAAATTTTTTTAGGATGAATAGATACTCCTTAACGCATTTTGGAGGCTTAAACATGGCGTTATAAAAAGCACAAAAACGAAAGGAATATTAGTGACTAATCCATGGATGGTGCCAAAAAAAATGTCCTGGAAGAACTTTCATGATGAAAGTCATTTCGTACGATTTTATAAATGTTTATCACAAATTCAGAAAAATACCTAAAATTTTAAAAGCTGAACAACAGACACTTCTTTACCCTATTATGAAACAGCATTGAGCAAGTGTCACAACATAAGAACAACCTCAAAAAAGCTGAACATTCATGCACGAAGAGGGTAAGGGGTACATTTTTTTATATATATTTTACAGCTTAGCATATTAAAAAGTTATTGCCAAATTTGCCAATTTCCATCGTCATAATTTTCATAGCATTTTGCATAAAGAATATCAATAAATTAGTGAAGATAAGCAATAGATCACAAAATTAAAGTTTTAAAACAAGTTTTCATTTTTGATGCACGAAATACGCTTGCAAAGAATCTAAAAATATTTCTCAAGGAAATATCAAGGATTTAAAATAAAGCATTTTTAAAGAGGAATTTTTTAAAAATATATTAGTAAGAGGAAGCCTTTAAGAGGGCGCCAAGAAATCCTGCAAAGGGCGCCATGGCGCCCGCGGGCACCGCGTTGGACAGCCCCGATGTACAATTTTATTTTACGTTGTTCATTTTTAAAAGAATATTAGATAGTTGAATTTACAGATTTTCTATATATATATATATATAATCATATGCAATTTAGATACCCTTAAAAAATATAGCATATTTAAGATATTTAGTGTATATTTGTTGTTTAAAAATTATAAATTTTTTGATGTAAGTGTTAAATATAAATAGATTCAATTATATGTGAACTGCAATTATAGTTTAAAAGGAAACACTTTTACAAATAGTGATTTCTCCGAAAACTTCACTATATGTTTGCATGATCTAGTAGTAAAACCTTAACTTTTTTATATTGTTAGACACGATCAGACCTAAGCTGATTTGAAAAATAAAGAATTTATTTATTTTCATTCAACGATATGTTCCATTTTTCTTTTAATCATTAGCTTGTATTTCAGAAATGAATTCCTTTTATTTTAGATAGCAGTAGTTCGTGGTAAGTAAAACAGATTATAAAACAATCATCAATATTTTTTTTCGGAAAATTTGTGTTTCTATTTTCTGTATAAAATATCAATAACTAACAATATAAAAACATTTTTATGTTAATGTATATTAGAGTAATTAATACGATATGATAAAAAATGTAGTATCTACTGTAACAAATGTTTTGGGGATAACATCATTTGCAATTTTATATTGCATTGGTGAATTTTGATAACAATAATTGACATCACAAACAATTTTTTATAATTTTATGTGATTTGAAAAAACTAAAGAAAATTAATACTATATTTATGAAATTTAGTGTATATTTGCTGCTTAAAAATAAGATTTTGAAATGCAATTATTAAATATAAAGTGAATTTATTATTTGTGAACTAAAATTAAACTTAAAAAAGAAAAAATCTTTAGAAATAATACTTCCTCGGATAATGTCCCTACAGGATGATTAGAAAAATGTGGACAAAATATTATGACAAATCAAGCATACAATAAGGATAAAAAAATCGCATAGGTTCACAAACTACTTATTGAGTCACAAATAAAGGGTGTTTCATTCTAGTTACATCCGGTTTGAAATTAATAATTTAGAGGAAAATAAAAACATTGTAATGAAAATGCAATGGCATGTACCTTATTTTGTGTGAAATTTGATAACGTTGCGGAAAGATCTGGAAAAAACATATTGCTCAAGCAATCGATGATATTGTATAAACTGATTATCGCAGTCAAAAATGTGAAGTGTCAAGAGAATATTACTGTCATGCCTAATGCAAACTTCAAACACTTTTCTTTGGTGTTATCACATTTAAAACAAAGGTGAGAATGTCTGTTAAATGTTTTATTACATTATATGTAATATATTTTTTATGTATATGATCCTAAACTGAGTTAGGATGAAACACCCTGTATTTATGATTCAATAAGCAGCCTTAAGTTTATATGATTTTTGTATCCTTGTCGTATGCCTGATTTGTCATATGATTTTGTAATTTTTTTTTAATCACACTCTATATGTTTGCATCAGCTAGTATTTCAACTTCTTTATATTGCTAGGCACGGTCAGACATAAGCCAATTTGAAATATACAGTATTTATTTCTCAATCAATAATATGTTTCCATTCCCAATCCAGAGCTTGTATTTTATAAATGCATTCAGTTTTTTTAGATCCCAGCAGCTTATAGTAAGTAGACCTGATTATAAAACAATAATCAATATTTAATTTCTGAAAAAAAAAAAAAAAAAAGAAAAAAAGGCGTTTTGATTTTCTTTATTTAATGCCAACAAATATTTTTTCTTCTGAAATAAAAACTTTTGAATGTCCGCTTTCATATTAATGTGTTTTAGACAAGTTAATATGATACATTTAATAATACAGTATATAGTATAAATCTTATAGCATATGGTATAGTATATATTTGTAATATATAGTGAAAGTTGGTGTGTATTTATAATTACCAACTTTCAAGAAATAACTCTTTAAAAAAACATTTTTTACAAGTAAAATTTTCTTTAATATTGTCTCTATATATTTGCATGTTTTGGTAGCAGAACTTCTTTATATTGTTAGACATAAACGGACATAACCCAGTTTGAAACATAAAGTATTTCTTTGTCATTCAGTGGTATCTTTTCCTTTCCAATCGAAAGCTTGCATTTTAGAAATGCATTCAGTTTATTTTATATCCCAGCAGTTCATAGAAAATAGAAAAGTTTACAAGACAATCATCAATATTTTTTCCTGAAAAACAACGTTTCTATATTTTTATTAACCCTTCACTGCACTATTTTTTCTGTTTTTATGAAAACAAATTAAAATCTATATATCGCTGTAAAAATAGTAAAAAATGAATTAAAAAATTAAAAATTAATACGTAAATAATTTTCAAATTTTCAGCTAAAATTTTATATTTTATGGCGTGTACCCTATGTATATTATTATTATTGTTTAATATTGTATTGGTATATTTTGCATTTAAATGATCTTAATTTAATTATTTTTTCCTGCTAAACTTTGCAACTTCTTTTAAAATAACATTTTTTAAGTATTTGGTAAAAATAATGAAATTAAATTTTGCATAAATAGCTTGATCTTTTTTGTTTCTTTGTTTGTTTTGGAAAACATATCCTATTTATTTTATTTTATTTTTTTTTCATTTTTTATTTTTATTTATTTATTTATTTATTTGCAAGTGCAGGTTTCTGGGATGGAAAAATAAATGTTATTCCAAATTTTCTGACTTTTCTTGAGATTTAGAAGATTGTTGAGACATAATGAGAATAGTGTTTTTAGATTAACGCCAGATCAGGCACACGGTGCAGTGAAGTTTTAAATATATATGTAGGATTTCTTAACAAATATTACAGAATATATTACTATTAAAGTTTGAAACACATTTACTATAACAAAAACAAAAAAAAAATAATTTTATTTTTTTATTTATTTTAAAGAATATGAAAAATACAAGAAAAGAATGCCGTGCATATTAGAAATGGTAATTTTTTTTAACTGAAATGCTATAACAGAAATTAAAAAATATATATATCATAAATTTCTGAAAAAAAAACCTATTTTATGTGTTTATCTTGTACAAAAATTGAACCATTTCATAAATAAAAGTGATGTTACTCTATTAAATTAACAAAATTAAATTTCAAATCACCTTATATATATATATATATATATATATATATATATATATATATATAGAGAGAGAGAGAGAGAGAGAGAGAGAGAGAGAGAGAGAGAGAGAGAGAGATATAAAGAGAGAGTTTTTTTTGTACTGAAAGTAATTATGTTCTACTTTTTACACTCATAAGAATACACTATTTTCATTAAGATTTTACTATCACTCTTTAATCCGAATCTGTTACACACGTAATTTCTTATTTAGTATGCTTAAAAAATAATTGAAACTGTCATTCTAGCAATTTACATACAAATTACTTTTACGCTTCTTTAAATATGCCTTTTGAATTCCGAGGCGATCATGTTTCCAATTCTTGTGTGAAATATTTTGTGTCTCATTTAATTTGAATTTCTCTAAAATTAAAGTTGTTTTAGAATAAATGTTTTGAAATGAGTCTAAAATGATAATAATTTAATATGGTTATTCAGAACAACGAGCTTGTTTTTCTTTTGAAATTATATAGAAAAAAAGGAAAAAAATATATTAAAGAATTATATTTGTTACACCATAAACTGATAAAGTATAATAATGATAAATAACATAACATAAGAAATGATAAAGTATAGTGAACAATGCTAACAAAAATGTTTTTTGGTTAAGAAAGTTTTAAAATATCAATTTTAGAAGTGTATATTATAAAATTATTGAATATCATACCTTGATAACTTTTGCGATGATCCAACTGTTTAAAACTATTTAAAAACTATTTAAATATTTAAAATCTTTCAAAATATATTTAAATCTTTATTATATATTTTCAATAAAATTTAAAGGTGATAATGTTTTTTTTTACATAAATATCTATTTTTCTGTTATACATTTTCCCCAATAAACACAATATTCTAAATCTTAAAAATGGATAGGTTCAATAGATTCCGCATCACTTATTCTATTATATTTTTAAATTACACATCTTGTTTACTTGCAACAAGTTTTGAACAAAAAGTACCATTATATGAGAAATAATCACATTCTGAGAAATTTAAAAGGGCTTGTCATTTATATGTGTTTGTTTACGGGTGTAATCTGATAACAATCCGTGTTATAGGTTTTACAGTTTCATAAATTATAGATAATTGCAATCTCCGTAATCTTCTGAATATTTAAATCCATAGTTTTAAACAAAAATATTTTTCTAAGTTATTTTACGTCCGAACTTCCTTAATTCTGAGGATGCGCATCTAATGACATATCCAAAGCTTTAATATATTATAATTTCGTTAAATGGTCCCATTAATTTTAAAAGTCAGTGGTAGATAAACAAAACTACATTTATAAGAGTCATTTCTTTTTTTGCACATACTGATTTAAAAATTGTGAAAATGAAAACAGAATTTGAATACTTTTGAAAGAATGAATGGTTTTTTATTAAAATCTTTTTTAATCTAAATTTTAACAAAAAACAGTTTTTAAAAGTCACAATAATTTATTTATTTCGGATATACTCATCTATACATAAATATTCTTATTACAGCAAAAAAGCTAAAAAAGATACTTTGATATTATATTTTGCATGAACTAACATAAAACAGAGACTGAATCCCACATTTAAGCGCTGTGCAAACATATTATTTCATTAAGAGTATTTTGGAAAAAACAAGTATAATAATAATGAGTTTGTTACCATGTGTCACATGTCAAAATATAAACATTTTTCTTTCTCTAGACAGTACATTATTTAAAAATCACATTCTTCAAAGCTTGTATGTCTCCTACCTAGTTTTACGAAACATATTTCGCATAACTCATACAGATAAAACTTAAATAGTGGAAAATACTATTGGACTGAATTCCTGACTAATTAAAATGCATACCTAAATGATACGCGAAATAAAGCTTAAAATAATATGTATATACATTTTAGTATGTGTGTATATATATATACTATATATATATGTATATATATATGTGACGATTTAAGGAGAACTCGAATTATTTCCACTGGTTAAAAAGAAACACGCAGTCATGGCAAGCGAGGGAAAAAACAAAAATAATAAATAAATGTAGAAGATCCAATAATTAGTCATGGGCTGCTGTAAATTCATTTATTAAATTCGTGATAATGAGGAAGGAAAAGCTCCTTGTTGCAAAAATTCCATCATTATTTCAGCGAGCTGTCCTCATCGAAGAAGCAACCCAAGAAATCTTCAGAAGAATCCTTTCATCTCGAGACTTCCCCCTTTTAAACTGAAAAGAAAGTTCTGGAACATTCGGTAACCTCAAACCATCATTCTTTTATGTAAACAGAATTCTTGTCCAGTTACGAGGCTATTTTAAACAGACGATAAATTTATTTAAAAAAAAATATTATTTAACCAATTTATAATTGACTCAGAATTTTAAATATCTTAGGCAGACGATTTTTATACATGATTAATTTTAAGAGAAAAAGAAAAGAAATGAATTTATTAATATGCAAATTATCGTTGACGGCGGAAAAATAAATAAATAGATAAAATAAAATAATGATATTTTTTAAAGGTATGGGTTTGGAAAAAATTTAATAAGACTTTCTTAAAAAGGGTTGATAAAAACATAGAAGAAATCAGTTTTATTTGGAATATTAAGAAATAAAGTTTTAATTAAGAATATTTTTAATTTAGAGCCATCTTTTTAAATTTACGCATACTGGATTAATGTTTTTTAAGGCAAATTAAGAATTTATATCGTCTGCATAAGGATTAACAGATTAGATTTAGAAACAGGATTTTAATTTAATAATTTGAAGTAAGTACGAAATATTATTATAAGAAAATTAAGATAGTATAAAGGTTAGTTTTGGCGAAAAAATTTTAAATTTGTAATATTATCCCCCCTCCCCAAGACTTTGTATGAAATTGATAGTTAAATAAAACTACAAGTTCAGACAACAGAAATATAATAATTTAGAAAAGTTAAATTTTGGAATAAAACTGTCAAACTCAGGAAGCCAAGAGATGGAAGAAAAGAAAATTAACGCAATATAAAAAATATTAGCGATTAAAATAAAATAGTTAACAGAAAATAATTCTGAATTGAATTTAGGTAGGAGCATTTCCCAGAAAGAAATACAATAATGTTACAACATCACTTACCATTTGTAAGTGCATAGGAGATAATACATATAATAACAGTAAATAAGTTATGAATATTAATAAGCAAGAGATAAAAATATAATAAAAACAATAAAAATTCGTTCTCATGGAAGTTTAAATAATTACAATGACTTAATGCATAGTTTATTTTAAATAAGTCCTTTAAATGAAAAAAGTCTTTCAAGAATATATAAAAGAGTCTTTTTCAATGTCCAGTGAATACAGTCTCTTTAATTAAAAATCTTCAAACCTAGTTTAATCTTTGGTTTTAATGTTATGTTGGATCCAACATCTTTCAGTAATATATCAATTTTTCAATAATAAATAGCATCACTCTCAATATCAATAATAAATAATATAGAAAAAATTAAATAATAACAATAACAACAATAATAAGTAATAGTATAATAAGACTCCATATCCTAATATTTTTCAATAAGAGTATAATTAATACTAAACTTCATTATAGAAATCATAATAATAATAATAATAGTAAAACAAGAGTATAATCAAAAGAAAATATCACTATTTGTTTATTATTGATAGGGAAGATATTGGTTGAGGATAAAAATAATTACATAGCAACTAAATAATTTTCTTATCTTCTAATAGCATAAGAAAGTATTTTTTGCTAGCCGAAAGTATAAATAAAAAAAATCATAATAATTCCAAAATCCAAATAAAATTAAATCTAACTACTTAGAAAATGGACTCTCAACCAGTATTTCCTTACAATAATTCCTCTCTGATACTCTTTTACAAAATTGTCAAATTTGGTTATAAGTTCTCAAATGTCAAATGTAGAATAATGTTTTATCCACACATGGTTTATAAACTTTAATAATAAAATACAATAGGAATGAAAGTTGTCATTCTTAATTGAGAAATGGAAATAAAAATACTTTGCTTTTTGAAAAAACTTTTAATCTGTAGTTTTCACAATCACTGAAAATCACATATTATGTTATAGGTTTAAGTAGAATCATTAGATTTTATAACTGTTATAACATAAATATCTGCTGAATAAATAGAATAATATTAATGTCAAATACATGAGTAAATATAATTAGACTTAAACACCCTTAAAATTAACTTATCAACATCAATTTGAAAGCTTTTACAATCAAAGTGTTCACCTTATGCCTGCATAAGGTGTCCAATTTAACCCCAAAAACTCCCAAAAACAAGTAATATTCTTGTAGGCCTCCAAGAACATACCTGCTGATGTTGAAAATTATGGTGATAAAATATTTAAAGAATAAGAATTAAAATTTAATCTATTGTCTTGACTTTAGTTTGATCTAGTGATTGTGATTGTATCTGAGGTTTTGTTTGTTTTTTGGGTTGCTCATGAAACAGTTTAAAATCTTCTGGTGAAAAATAGGGTCTTAATTTAGAAACATGCACAATAACGGAATTCTGTCCTGTCTCATAATTAAATTTATCTATTTCATAAGTTACATCAGAAAGTTTATTTATAATTTTATATGGTCCAGAGAAAGTAGGTTCTAATTTTCGAGTGTTAGGGTATTTAAATTCTTCATAAATTACAGAGTCTTGTATTTTTAATGGGCATTCAACAAAATTTCGATCATAGAGTCTTTTACTTTTAAGGTGAAATTCATGAGTTCGCGCTTTCGCAATTTTGAGGGCTTTGTCTACTGATGGGTAATAGTTTTGTTTTAAAGGAGATTCATAAGGCAATTGACCATAAAATAAATAGGCAGGTGGAAATTTGGTGATAGAATGGGGCGTATTGTTGTATTCTTCGATGACTTGGTTTAATAATCTAGTCCAAGGTATTTTAGAAGAAGTGGAATTAACTTTACATTTAAGCCTGGTAACTATAGTCTGATTAACTCGCTCTACTTTTCCATTGGTCTGAGGATGATGTGCAGATGTAAAACGCTGTTGAACATGATGATTTCTAAGGAATTTCTTAAACCTTGGAGATCTGAAAGATTTAAGCCTGTCACTAAGTATTTTTTGAGGTGCTTTGATATTGAAAATTTGTTTTAAACAGTTAGTGTATGTTTCAGTGGTAACATTTTTGGAGGGAAAAGCCCAAACAAATCTAGTTGCATGATCTATTATTATGTGTAAGAATTTTTTTGTTGAGTTGTAATAGTTAAATCCACCAACAGTATCAATAGAAAGACATTCAAAAGGTTGATCTGTTGCTGGCATAGCTTGTAATAAGCCGAATCTTTTCTGTTTTGGTTTTTTATTTTTCTGACAGGTATCGCAATGTTTAACAAATTCGGTAATGTCTATTGTCATATTAGGCCAATAATAGTTGGGAGATATTAAATTAAGCATTTTTTGAATTCCTAAATGTCCAAAATTATCATGAGCAATATGGAGTAATTTTCTTCTTAATGACATTGGTACAACAATTTTTTTGAATCCCTTTTTCTGAACTATAATAATTCCATTCTCTTTTTTATATTTTTTGTCACAAACATTGTCTTTGTCTTGCATCTCTATAATTTCTTTCCTATCTAGCAATAAACTAATATGTTGATTAAAATGACAAACAGGATTTCGTGACAACATGTCTGCTTCGACATTTGTTGAACCCTTTTCATATTTTATCTCATAATCAAACATACTAAGTTTGAGTGACCATCTAAAAAGCCTACCTCTTAAGTTTTTAACACTCCTTAACCATACTAGAGATGCGTGGTCCGTATGAATTGTAAACTTGACACCATGAAAGTAATGATAGAATTTGTCAAGAGTATCTATAATAGCTAAACATTCTAATTCAGTTATGAAATAATTTTGTTCATAACTCTTCAAAATTCTAGAATGATAAGCAATAGGATGTAAGAAATTATCTTTATCAGGTTGTTTTAGAACGGCACCTACTGCTATCTGAGAGGCATCTACAAACATATGTAAAGGTAATTTAGGATCATAAATTTTGAGGATGGGTTTAGCAATTAAAGAATTTTTTAATTTTTCAAAAGACTCCTGGCACTCTGAGTTCCATTCCCATATTGTGTCTTTTTTAAGTAATCGATTTAGAGGATATCTAATTTCAGCATATTTATTTATGAATTTATGGTAAACATTAATGGAACCTAGAAATCGTTGTAACTCTTTCACATTGGAAGGAGGTTTTAAATTTTTGATGGTTTCAATATTGGCATTTGCTGGTGTTATTGTTCCATTAGTAATTTCATAACCTAAGAAATTGATTTTATTTTGGCCTAATTTACATTTAGAAAGTTTAAGTTTAATGTTTTCTTGTTTGCAAATGTTAAAAATTTGAGCTAAATGGTTTAAATGCTCTTCTAAAGAGGAAGAGAAAATTATAATATCATCAAAATAGTGGCACGCAAAGTCGATTTTATATTTATTAAGGATTCTTCGAATGGTTCTATTGAATATGGGAGGGCCCGTTTTTATGCCAAAAGGAAGCACGAGCCACTCAAAAAGTCCAAAATTGGTTGCAAATGCTAATTTTTCTGTATCGGATGGATGTATTGGTATGTGCCAGTAGCCAGAGGCTAAATCCAAAGTTGAAAAATACTGAGCACTACTCAATTTATCTAAAATTCCATCGATACGGGGCAAGGGTTCTGCATCATTTTTAATTATTGCGTTTAATTTTCTATAGTCTATACATAATCGCGTTTTTTTACCTTCCTCTCTGTTCATAACTAGTGTAACAGGGGCAGAATAGGGGCTATTACTTTCCTTTATCAGTCCGGCTGCTAACAATGATTGAATTTGGTTTTTTATTTCTATTTCTTCTAGAGGAGATGTTCGGTAGGGCCTCAAAGATATAGGTAGGTCTGAGTTTAGTATAACGCGTTGTGGTTCAATATTAATCCTACCCACATCATATTTATGCTTTGCAAAAATATCACTATAAATATGAACTAATTCCCTTAAATTTACATCTTGAATTAAATTTATTTCCCCAGTTAAATCTGAATCCGAATTATCGCGAAAATTTTGAAGAGTCATGGAACCTCTATAATCAGGATGCACATTAATTGCGTGATCATATTCAACACAGTCTTCATTTTTCATAATATTTCCACAGGTAGATTGTAACTCTATATCATGATTATTTACATTCAGTGTTTCATTATCATAATTATCTATATCTACAGTATTACCAGTATTTAATTTCATATCTTTTTTATATTCAGAAGTTACAAATTCATTAGATTGATCCCTGTTTTGTTGTACTTGGTCCATTTTTACTGTATTGAAATGAAGGGATCTCTCATTATGTATGGATATACTGTTAGTTATAATTTTCCTTCCCTGCCTTACAATACAATTTTTACATTCTATGGTTAATTTAAATTTAGAACATTCTTTTAACCCCAAAATAGCATAATTCAAATTTGTACTGCATACTAAAAAGTTAACATATTTTTTAATTTTACCCACTTTTAGAAGAACACTACATTTTTTATTTATATGTAAAAATCCTTTTGCCTGACCAATGGTAACTGAGGGTATAGTCTCAATTTTAGCATTAAGTTTTTTAACAAATTTAAGTGGCAATAATGCAATAGTTGAACCAGTATATACAACACATGGTAAATTATAATTATTTGTACATCCATACACAATTAATTGACAAACATTATGAGAATTATTTTGTGAGATATTTGGAAGAGTATCAGAGGATGGCAACTCATTCCTAAAAATACATTCTCTTTCCCAATGAAAAGCATTACTCACACCACTATTTGTGCATATCCTACAAGGTCTTGAAGGGTATGAATTTTGAATATAATTATTTTGACAAACTCTAGGTCTTTGAAACTGAGATTGCCTTTGGGGAATCCAATTCCTAGGTGTAGTATTCGGCCTAACTGGCTGAATCCAGGGCCTAGTTGGTTGAAAAGGTTGAAAATTTTGTCTAGCTGATGGTTGATTTATTACTTGGTTTGAAACTAGTGGGGTGGAAACTTCCACGAATTGTTTGACAACCCGGTACCATTCTGTGGTACTACTAGGAGGATTTATAATAATACTGTTTTTGAATTCTGGTTTTAAACCATCAGTTAAACCTTGTAATAGTATATTTTCACTAAGATGTAATTTCCTACCAATTTCCACTTTCTTACGAAAATAAGTTTCTAAATTGTCTAAATTATCTAATTTCAGATTTGAAAAATCAGAAAAACTCGAGAAGTCTAATTCAATGAGTCTTTCTATCAAAATTTTCTTAATTTGTTCATAATCCGTACAATTTAAGCAGTCATTGATGTAAATTTTTTGCGCTTCCCCTTTCAGATATTGCGCAATAGAATTAAATTTCCATTCTAGATTTTTCTGTTCCCTATCACATGTTTTATCAAAATAAGTTAACCAAGACAAAATGTTCATTCCAGAACTCGGGTCAAACGGTACGAACTTAGGATCTTCCATAATTTTTTGATTCTTACTCATTAGAATAAATGAAGCACTTCTATTTTCTTTATTAAATCCTGATCGTAAAATCATTCGCAATAAATTTCAAAGTTAATAATTTCTATCAATTACATATTTTTTCAAAATTACTATATTTAGCTGCTAACTTTAACCAGAAATTTTATCTAATAAAAATAGAAATTGTAAATATCATAGTTATACCTTAACTTGTGATCAACTTTTTAATTCTATTATTTTATAAATCATAAACAGATTCAAAAATTCTAATTATAGGTAATTCCTTACTTAAAACCACAAAATTTACAAAAAAAAATTAATCACATTTATCAGTCAAAATTCTAGCAACAGCCTTGCATAGTTCCATATTCCTACTGAATTTAAATAAATTATAAGAATCCGGGAACCAAAGCTCACTGTCACTAGAAATTCTAACAAATAAAGGAAAAAACATAAATGTTAATTTAATTTTCTGCTCAAATGTTTAGTTGTAGGAACATTATCATGAAAATATTGTATTCTGAGAATAGTTCTTGATAACAAACAATATCAATAAATTAGAAAATGTACCTTTTAAAAAATAACTTGAGCTTCTGAGTTCTTTTATACTTCATTATTATTACGAACTTATCTTTAAACGTGCATAAAAATATCATAATAATCTTAATAAGTAACAGTAAATATCTTAGAACATCATACTCCTCAATTAAATTTTTAAGAACAAGCATGTTTTCACTCCAACAAGTAATAATAATAATAGTAATAATAATAATAAGACTCATAACTAGATAAAAAGATAAATAAATAAGGCTCACAGAAAAATAAACAAACAAATAAATAAACCTTACAAACAAAGAACTATCTACACAAATACAGTAAAAAGGATACACATAATAATTAAATACATCTAAAAATAACTCACGGATAAGGAGAAATTTTCAAGCTGATCCTAGGGGAGACAGGAATAACGAAAATTATGAAAGTAAGTAGTAATCTGCGTTCAGTTGTCTCTAAAAGTTTTTTTTTTTTTTTTTTTTTTTTTTTTTTTTGTCATTATGACCATGATTATCTTGAGTCATCAGTTACACATAAACAGCAAAAAGGTGGAATATCAGGCCTCAGGCATTCACGAGATATTTAGAAGAAATCTTTCAAACCACTCGGACAGAAAGCTGTTTAACATTAAAATCTCCTCTGTTACATTCACTCGAGGAATCAAAAGGTAATGGCAATTCTTGCTTAATAACACTTTCAATCATGGCGGGAAAAATTTTCGGCGATTCATATTTTTGTCATCACTTCGTTTCAGTAGATTCATTAGATTCATTTACATAGCATTTTACTTCTTCAGTAGATTCATTTCAAAATCCGAAACAGGCACTAGCACAGGCATTACCTATCCTGTGCGACTTTTCGATTAGTTGTGACGATTTAAGGAGAACTCGAATTATTTCCACTGGTTAAAAAGAAACACGCAGTCATGGTAAGCGAGGGAAAAAACAAAAATAATAAATAAATGTAGAAGATCCAATAATTAGTCATGGGCTGCTGTAAATTCATTTATTAAATTCGTGATAATGAGGAAGGAAAAGCTCCTTGTTGCAAAAATTCCATCATTATTTCAGCGAGCTGTCCTCATCGAAGAAGCAACCCAAGAAATCTTCAGAAGAATCCTTTCATCTCGAGACTTCCCCCTTTTAAACTGAAAAGAAAGTTCTGGAACATTCGGTAACCTCAAACCATCATTCTTTTATGTAAACAGAATTCTTGTCCAGTTACGAGGCTATTTTAAACAGACGATAAATTTATTTAAAAAAAAATATTATTTAACCAATTTATAATTGACTCAGAATTTTAAATATCTTAGGCAGACGATTTTTATACATGATTAATTTTAAGAGAAAAAGAAAAGAAATGAATTTATTAATATGCAAATTATCGTTGACGGCGGAAAAATAAATAAATAGATAAAATAAAATAATGATATTTTTTAAAGGTATGGGTTTGGAATAAATTTAATAAGACTTTCTTAAAAAGGGTTGATAAAAACATAGAAGAAATCATTTTTATTTGGAATATTAAGAAATAAAGTTTTAATTAAGAATATTTTTAATTTAGAGCCATCTTTTTAAATTTACGCATACTGGATTAATGTTTTTAAGGCAAATTAAGAATTTATATCGTCTGCATAAGGATTAACAGATTAGATTTAGAAACAGGATTTTAATTTAATAATTTGAAGTAAGTACGAAATATTATTATAAGAAAATTAAAATAGTATAAAGGTTAGTTTTGGCGAAAAAATTTTAAATTTGTAATATATATGTATATATATATACTATAGATAAGTATTCAAACTAAATTGAATAATAAATTTTTACGTACCCATAATATGCAGAAGGTTAAGCCTTGCAATCGTTTTGAAAATCGAAAAAAATCCTTGACAAATTCACGTGTCTCAGACACTGGATATTCCGAAAAAGATCGCCGTCTGAAGGTCTGTTTCTTTGTCGTTCGTTTGCCAGCCTGTCTGTGCATATGTAAGCGCTCTATCTCTCAAAAAAAAAGGAGATAGAGACATGAAATTTGGTGTGTACTTAGTATGTATATTGGGAAGAAGCCCATTGAATATCAGTAACTTTGATTACCAGATACTGTTTTTGTCGGACATTCGAAATATTCATTCTGTTGAAAGGTGTACATACAAATTTTAGATTTTTTTTAAATTTTTATTTTAAGGGGCGGATATAAAGGACAATTAAAAAAAATAAACTTTACATAAAAAAATGAAATCGATCAAATAATTAGTGTATATTTGTAATTACATTTTCCCCATTTTTCGATTTTTCACAAGCCTTGTATTTGCTACAAATTTCAAATATTCCAACGATATCTTTTAATTGAATATCAGATGCTTAATCTAACGCAGTAAATTGTTAGTTAATATAATTATCATTTTTGGCTTTATGAGGATTTTTCTTTTCCGCTTTTCATTATTACTTGAGATGGCTGTCGATCAGAAAACGAGGGCCAAACAGTAAGATTAAATGCCAATTATAGCTTATAGTAAATATCACATCCACTTCCCATTAAACATGTTACATGTGTTTGCTACGTCAACAAGTGATATTAAATTCATTTTTTTTTATCTGTAGTATTATTAATGTTTTATTAATTTCATTGTTTTTTTTTTCTTTATTTAAAACAAAAATCATGACAATTTATACAGTTTGTCGAAATTGATTGACGTGATAATCACGTAGTACCCGCAACTCCGTAAGATAGCATTACTATGTATAAAAAATAAAGTTTAAATTTTATTTTGGAACTACAATACACTTTGTAAGTAGTTTACACATGTGTTATTTTCATATTTTGTACTATTTATATCTATGATGTTTAAGTATTACGGTTGACAACAACGACTAGTTTATTTATTTATTGATCAAGAAAGTATAAATCTAAATGATATAGTGTTTAATGTGATAAAAAAAGTTGTAAGCGATGTGCACATAACAAAATTAAACCATATTTTTTGTGTTTTTTACTAAAATAGAGTTTGGTATGTAAGCATTGATAGCATTGGTGCTTTTCACCCTCACCCTTGGAAATTTTTTTCCCTTGACTGTTTTATTGTAATTTTGAAAACATGCTTATTATCAGTGATGTTTTAAAAGATTGTTTTGGTCTGTTACATAAGTGGAGAAACAGGATTATTTATTAAATTTCAATATATTTAAATCCTGCTATTACTACTTTTGACACTATCGCTGTTTTAATGCATATCAATAAGTTGAACTAAAACTTATATAAAATTAGGACGGGGTTATAAAAAAGAAGGGATATAAATAATTACATAAGGATGAATTATGAGGAATATGATAATCAGACTATCAATAAATTATATAAATTACATTACAATGTAAAAGATACTTTAGAAAATTTTATTTAAATTGATGTTTAAAAAAACTGTGATTTATAATCTAGAACGTTCCATACGATTTAAATTTTCCAACAGTACGTTTTTTCAAAACATTCTTTTTCACTACATAGAATGATCTGAAAGTAGAATTTCTTTTTAAAGTTTAATTCGTCTGACGAAACCCTATTCGGTTGTGTTCTCTATCTGTCTGTCAGTTACAGAGTCCGTAAAGAAAACTGCACATTTCCTGCGACCGTTTCCTGACAAGATATATTCACAGCTGCTGACGCATTGTCAGGAACAGAGTGAATTCCTAAAAAATGTAATAAAAATATATTTATCCATCAAAGGTAATATAGGGTAAATCTTGCAATCTTTTTGAAAATCGAAATTTTTTTGAGGTATTTACACGTTTCATACACAGGAGATTATAAAAAACATAGATTTCCAAAAAAAAAATTGTCGCCCTCTGTCTTTGTGTTTATCCGTAAACGCTCTGTCCCAGCAACAAACTGAGATAGAAACTTGAAATTTGCTATGTCGAATATGCGAATATGCTATCGAATATGCGAAAATTTTTTTGGACTCTTGTAATATGCATTCTGATAATATATATATATATAGGAGTGAACGTAAAAGTCAATAAATTTTGCGTAAAGAATGAAGTCAATTGAATAATTCGTTGCCGAGATATTTTTAATCATATTATCTACACTCTCTGATTTTTTCTGGCCCTGTATTTCATCAAATTTCAATTCAAAGATAGATTTTAATTGAAAATGACACGCATAAGCGCAGGCTGTAAACTGTTATCCCTAGTAGCACACCAATATTGGTTCAACGTTGCGCCAATATTTCATTAATTGGAAATATTGCCAATGAAACGTCAATATTGTTCCAATATTGGGATGTTTACATTTTGCCCTTATTTAGCCAATATTTGCGGCCAATATTATGCCAATATTGGGGTTTCATTGGAAATATTGCCAATTAATCGACAATATTGAACAAATGTTGGGTTAAATTGGAAATATTTCCAATGACATCCCAATATTTAACCAAAATTGATATTTTATTGGCAATATTTCCAATGAAACCCCAAAACTGGAATAATATTGGCTGTAAAGATCGCCTAAGTAAGAGAAAAATGTAAACACCCCAATATTGGAGCAATATTTCATGTCAATATTGCTCCAAGATATAGCAATATTGGTCCTATATTGATTATCTACAGGGATTAATATAATTATCTTTTTTGGAGTTATGATTATGCTTTTTTTCGGTATTACTTGATTATTCCGTCGATCAAAATACTATCGCCAAAATGTACGGGTAAATGCCAATAATGGGTTATCGTAAATGTCACATTCTCTTGCCATTCAACACATTACATGTGTTTGTTACGTTATAAAGTGATTCTTAATTCTTTGTTTTATTTGTAGTATTATTAATTTTTTAATATTTTTTTTATTATTTCTTTATTTAAAATAAAATATATGCCCATTTGTATAATTTACTAATAGTTGGACTATTTATATTATGTGTCGAAATTGATCGATGGGATATTCAAGTAGTAAAAGCAATTCCGTAACGGAGCACTACTTTGTATTAATATAATTAAATATATGCTCAAATTTTATTCTTGAAATGCGATGTATTTTATAAATAGTTTTCACATAATTTAATTTCATATTTTATAGTATGCAAATCTATGATGGATAAATATATTACGGTGGAATCCACCGTCTAGTTATTGATATAAATGTTCATTGAAATCATGAAAATCATCATACACATAAATTTCGGTATGTTTATCAAATTTAATTTAGCTAATTTCTTTAAAACTATTTAATTCTGGGACGAATGGAGTTCTTCATTTGATCAGGAGTTTTGTTTTACAAAAAAATATCTCTATCTGCATGCCTCATATGGTAGAAGTAAATATTCTTCACATTGTTAGATACGATGATATGTAAACAGACTTAGAAATTCGAATATCCATTCGTTTATCAAAATATTCCAGCTTATTTTCACATTGAATGCTGATACAAGTGATACAATCAGCTTATCTCAGATAGGATATGATTATTCTACGTTAAGTATGGTAGAGACGCAGCACTTGCTTATCCTCACTGCAACATATCAATCGATGAAAATAACAGTTTTCAATAGTCTGTCAGACATTTTGCTCAGATGTACGTAAAAATAAGGAGGTGGAACCTGTCGAAATTCGACGAAAGAAAATCTTTAAGAAAGAACTGTTTCATTGATTTATATTATAATATTAGTTACAGTAAAAATACATCTTCTTCAGTGTAAATCTCAAACAAACATTATTTTAAGCTAAAATTAACAAAATCAATTAAACTCAATTATCCAAATTATTAAACGAAATAAAACCGAAATTCACCTGATTTTATAACAGACGATGTTTTTAAAATAGTATACGCATTTTATTTTCCATTGTTTTTTTCAACTTTAAGAGAAAATGAAGTAATTCTGTTGCCACAATTACAAAATTGGCTCTAAAAATGATAAAAAAATTATATCTCAAAAATATATTGAGATACAGCTTTGAAACAAATTGCGGATTAAAGTAAATTTTTTTCTTTATACGACGGTGTAAAATATTTAAATGCAAGAGATAGCAATTTAGAAGTGTAAAATGAGCAGTACCGAAAATTTCAAAACCGAAAAATCATGGAAACGTGTTGCGGATGTTAATTTCTATCAGTTTTTGTTTGTTTGTTTGTTTTTAATTTTAAGAGAAAATGGAGTAAATCTGATGTCACATTTACAAAATTGGTAATTAAAATTATAAAAAATTATTATCTCACTAATAAATTAAGATACAGCTTTCAAACAAATTGCATTGTAAAGTAATTTTTTTCTCTATACGACGATGTAAAAATTTAATATGTGCGATGTATAGAAGAGTAAAATTTGCAGTACTGAAAATTGCAGTAGTGAAAATTGCAACACCGAAACTGCAGGCGAAAGAGTTGACATTCGCAAAATGGCGTATTCGTTACGCACGCCTACGTTTGGCCTTTATAATATAGATACCAATAAAAAGTTCATTTTATTATTGTTAGACGAATGGCTATTATTATGTAAAAAATATTATAAACAAATATACTTATATACTAGCCTCCAAAACATATGAGAAACTAGAATTTCATTTAATGTAACAAATTTTTTATAGTATAAATATAGTAAAATGATATTTATCGCTAAAGGAGTTGGAGTAATTTTGCATGCATATTAATCTATTTAAAATAGTTATATCTGTAACAAACACTTGCATGATAAATTTGTATTTTTATATCTCGCAAATTTATTTATCTAATTCATTGTGAAAGTTAAGAAATAATTTTAAATTTTATGATTTTAGCTTCACATACCAGAAATTAGAATGAGAGAGACGACTGTTTATATAGTTATAAGGAAAAAAATAGGAACAGCTGTTGTACTAAATATCGTAAACTGCTGAATGTCTTTGCACATGCGTTTAATTCCACTTACGTAATTTTGCGGGAATATTCTCTGTAGAATCATTTTTTATAATATTTAGTTAGAAAGATAATCGTAATTTTAAACAAGTCGGAAATTGCCCATAAACGTAGCAAATGAGGTGCGTCCGTACTATAATGAAGATTTAAAAATATTCAGATCTGGTGCATTAAAATACAGTACTTTCGGATACAGTATAAGTACCTGAAATCTTTTGTGTATCCTGATAAATAGAATCTGCTTTCTATTATATAGAAAGTAACCTTTAATAAACCTCAGCAACGTATATGATTTTCATAAAATATGAAAAAAATTAATGTAATTAAAATGCGCATTTCCTCCAATATTCACTCTTGTATCATTATTTAATGTAATATTTTTGTGTGGCCCTTTAATTTAATTAAAAATATATTCTTTGCACTTCAGATTGCACAGTATGTATATTCTAGTATTTATTCATAGATATCACTTTTTTGTTTTCTATATAGAAAGAGTTTAGCATCATTAAAACGCACTTGAAAGTATCTTATCCCTATGGCCGTAATGCAACGGAAATAATAGTAACGGAGTATTTTTTATTGTCGCTGTAATTGAACTATACGTCTGTTTTTCATAAAATATGAAATGAATCGAAAAAATTATGCAACAATTATACGTTTAACATTTTCAATAATTCGGTTGGGTAGTTTTTGCGTTATTACACGCTGACGGACTGAACAACTATATGTGCTACGCTTTTATTTAAGTACGAACGCACCGAAAAATTCTAATTTAATAATAAGATTTCATTTTCTCTCTTCAAGTTATGACAGTCACATTCAAAATGTAGTTTATTTAATTTGAATAATTTACACTGGAAATGGACTTATACTGCTATTAAATGACGGGTCAAAGTGGTTTCAAAATTCAGGCGTCTCCGTGTTATCCTATTGTCGCGAGGAGAAGAAAACCCACTGAAGCCACTTTTCGTTTGTTGCAAATGGAAATGGCAGATTTGTTGTCATGGAACGTTGTTGTTCCATGATTTAAAACGGTAGCAATGAATTTGAAATCTACTGTTTTATTATGATATTATAATGTAAAAGAAAAAATATTTCGGAAAGAAATTTATTTGTAATGTATAATTATATAAACATTATGCGCGTTATTATACTGAGAGTGTTTATAGTGATTTGTAAAATATAATTAAAATTATGAAAAGAAATCTCTACCCTCTGTCATCGATACCAGTGAAATCTCTTTTTTTAATTTTATCGCGTAGTTTTTTATCTTCTACATTTTTGGCGCCCCCCCCCCCCCCGGTGGGCGATTTCGTTGCCTTCCAACAGATTTATGGAGATTAATGAAGATTGAAGGTAAGAACAAAACTTTCCAATTTGAAGTTATATATTACATATTTGTTAGAATATAAAATATTGTGTTATTAAGATAATAAAAATAGAAGTTTTAAAAAGAAACAAAGCGACTCAACATTCAGATTTTACCAAGACATATAATAAGATGGAAAATATATTGAATGATGCAAATGCAGAACATGATGAAATTGAAATTCTTTTCTACTTATTTAAGCAGAAAGATGATGCGTTATAAGAAATATTAGTTTGAAAGATGGCGAATTTGAAGCGGAATTCAATTCTGTTGAAGAATATAGAGAAAATTCTTTAAGAAATCAGATAACAGCACAGCGTTTGTTGGATAATTTTAAGACAATATTGAGTAAAAATTTAAATCGAAATAAAAATAATTCGACTAGTAAATTTGAAACAGAAAGTGTTAAAGTAAAAACTTTATGTCAGCGACTCCCTGAAGTTGAACACTTTTGGAGTGATTTGAAGGATTGGCTCACTTTTTGGAACCAATTCAAAAATATACATGAAAATACGAATTTAACTAATGTGGATAATTCCACTATTTAATTCAGTCAATGAAAATAAAATCAGAATCAAGGAAATTAATTGAACCATTCCCAGTGACAAATGAGAATTATTCTTAAGCTATTGAGAGTTTATCAGTAGGATATGGTTGAACAGATTTGTTATTACATTTTTATGTGAGTGAATTATTGAAACTTGTGTCGAATAAAGCGACAAAAAAGAAAAGTGATTATTTGAGTAGTTTATATAACAAACTTTCGACCCAAATCAGGGCTTTGGGTTCTTTAGGTTTTACTACCGAAATGCGTGGCGTTATACTGTATCCTTTAGTTGAAAGTGCATTACCTGTCAATATTTTACGTCCTTTCGAAAGACAGAGAAAAAGTATAGAAAGTGAGCAAAAATTATCCAGTCTCGACGCCATAATTTTGTTTTTAAAAACGAGGTACAGTCAGAAGAAAAAATAAAACTAAGTAGATCATATATGTGCGATTTTTTTCCAGAACGAACAAACTTGGCAACAAGCCAGAATTTTAAAGGCTGTAATTTTTCTGCGTCGGAATTCATTTCTTGTAATTATAATGATGTTTAATGCGTGTTTTGCTTAAAAGGCTATGAATCGCGTTTTTGCAAAAAGGCATTTTTTATGTCTATGTCTGAAAAACGTTCGCTCACCAAAAGTAAATGTTTGTTAAGTACCAGTTTTACGAAAGGCCACCTTGCTGTTTCTTGTAAAAGATCGAACATTAGATGTCAAAATTGTTCGAAAAGACATGTAAAATTTATGTGTCCTAATTGAAAATGTAATAAATCTAAAGAGATATGAAAATCACACAACAATGAAACAAAAGGAAAAAATGTTGATACACTTTTTACACATAACCACAACATAAATAAGAAATTTTCTTCTACAAATGAAATTTCATTACAAACGTTAGTTGTAAACGCAAAAGGGAAATTTTCAAACCGTAAGGCAAGAATAATTATTGATATATGATCCCAGAAATCTTATATTTTGAGATCCACTGATAAGGAACTTGGTTTTGATTTTCAAAGAGAAGAAGAATTTTGCCATACGTTATTTAGGGGTAGAAAAACAAAAACACTTAATCACAAATGCTACAAAATTTATTTAAGAAATCTTGGTGGTAAGTATATTTGTAATTTCGATGCTTTAGATCAAGATATCATATGCAATGATATTTCTGCGATTAAATACGGTTATTGGATACGTGAGCATAAAGATAAAGGCATCAACTTCAGTGATACTCAAGAATCAGAGCCTATTGAGGTACTTTTAGGAGCAGATGTTGCTGGTAAGCTATTCACAGGAAGAAAAGAACAATTAAATTGCGGTTTAGTGGCAATGGAAACTAAATTACTTTGGACTTTAATGGGCAAGATTAGTATGTTGATAGTCAGAATTGTGTAAATTTGACTATAGTCAGTATGCTATCTCAAGAAGATGTACCTGTTTCAGCATTATGGGATTTAGAACTTCTTTGTATTCGAGATTCTATTGAACAAAATAGTAAAGAAGTTTCGGAAAGGGCTGTTATGATTAATTTTGAAGATACAGTTCAACAAAAGAATGATAGAAGATATAAAGTCCATTTGCCTTGAAAAACGAAGCACTCTTTCGTGTCTACTATTTATAAGCTAGCTTTAAGAAGACTTGAATTCACTGCAAAGAAATTAGAGAAAACTCAGTATCGCGAGAAATACAATAAATGTTTTGAAGAATGGATTCATGAAGAAGTTATCGAAGAAGTTTCTGAAAATGAGTTATCGTTATCCATTACTTATTATCTTCCTTATCGTCCTGTAATAAAAGAAATATCCTCGCTGTGTTCTATGAAAATAAGGCCTGTCTTCGATGCTTCTGCTAAGATGACAAAGTTTCCCTCCTTGAATGATTTTCTAGAGACTTGAATTAATTTCATAGAATCTATTCTTTAAATCCAACCAGATTTCGTCTTTATGAAATTGGTGTTATTTCTGATATAAGATGAGCCTTTTTGCAAATATCTCTACACAAGGATGACAGAGATTTTTTACGATTTTTTGGTACAATATTGATGGTTCTATGAGAGTTCTTCGACATACTCGTTACATTTTTGGGGTTCCAAGTAGCCCATTTCTTCTAATAACAGTAATTCATCATGATTTCTCGAAAGAATTATTGAAAGGAGAATTTTCTGACGAAATACTTGTTAAATTGTGCAATAGTTTTTACGTAATCAATTGTGTAGCAAGTATTTACAATATTTCTGAGTTATATAATTTTATAAGAACCTCTACAGAAGTAATGAAAAGAGTTTTGACCTTAGAGGTCAGGAAAGTACGATATGCAATAACTGCGATACTTTGTCTCTAGAAAATTCTAAAACGTCTGTATTAGGCTTAATATGGGATAAGAGCTTTCATACTCTTAAAATCGATTCTGACCTTTTAAATCTTAATGAATGAAAAAAATTAACTAAACGAAAAATTTTGTCCTTTGTCAGCAGATTCTTCGATCCCATAGGATTTATTTCCTCTGCATTAATACAACCTGAACTTTTACTTCAAGCTATTTGGAAAACAAAGGAACCATTGGATGCAGAACTAAATGAAAATACTAAAAGAATTTTTTTTAAGTGGTTTAAAGATTTACATCTCTTCAAATCTATAAAAATTCCAAGATGGATCGGTGCCACAGAACCATCTAGTTTGAGTTTACACATATTTGTTAATGCAAATCAAGATGTCTATTCAGCCTGTATTTTTTTCATATACCATCAGATACCTAACAAATCCCCTGATGGTACAGTAAACGCCAATTTGCTGCAAGCCAAATGACGCATAACGTCTTTGAAAAAGATAACGATACCATGGTTAGAATTAATGGCGGCTACTATTGGAGCAAGATTATTTAAATTCATAAAAGGTGCTCTAGAAGTCGAAATTGTTGATTAACATTTTTGGACTGATTCTTCAACAGTTCTTAGTTGGATTAAACGACAAGCGCAATGGTCTATTTTTGTCCCTAATCGAGTGAAAGAAATACGACAGCTCACAGATCCTGAAAATTGGTTTCATATTTCCGTTGAGCCGAATCCTGGCGATCTCCCGTCCAGAGCATGTGGAGTTAAACAACTTCTGAAGTCCCAATGGTGGCTACGACTTAATGGTTAAAAAATCCACAAGAACAATCGCCTAAATCTGTTGTCAATGTTAACGAAGATGTGATAAAGGAAAACGAAAAATAGTCGTTTCTGCTTGCAATGTAGAAATTGTTTCAGAATTAGCAAACAAAATCTTATAATCTTATAATCCAAAATAGTCAAAGCGATATCTTGGATTATCCGCTTTCACCCCTAAGCTCGTGATTTGAAAAGACATACGCAATTTACAAAAGAAGAAATATTGAATGCACAGAAGGTACTTTTCCGTTCTGTGCAGATAGAATATTTTTTCTAATGAAAATGGCAGAAAATCTTTTGCTAATTTTCAAACTTTTAAAGATGAAGATGGACTATTACGATTGAAATCAAGACTTGCTAATGAATATGAAACATATGATTTTATCGCTCCAATGATTCTGCCCTGGAAACATGCAGTGGTGAAAAGTGTTATTGAGCAAGAGCATATTCTGAATAAACATGCTGGAACATCTATACTCTTGACCATTCTGTAAAATAGATTTCGGTTTTTAAAAGGAAAAAGTACCATACGAAGTATAATTATTTATTGTATTATCTGCAAGAAACAAAAGGTAAAACATATTGAAGTGCCTTTTCCCCCTCTTTCTACAGATACAACTAAAGTAGCAGCAGTTTTTCAAGTCTCAGGAGTAGATCTGGCCTGTCCGTTGCTGACAAAATCTAGAGAAAATATCTGGATTGCCTTGTTTTCTTTCGCTCTATTCCGAGCAGTCCATCTGGAATTAATTCCATGTCTGAGTATCAAAGCCATGATTCAAGCTCTGCGACAATTTATAGCATGGAGATGGCGGATATCTGTGTTGTTATCTACCAATGGAACAAATTTCACAGCTTTAAACAAGGCATTGGAAGATCTAGACTGGGCAATGATTCAACGAACATTTGAAGTTTATGAAATTCTTACGAAGTTTAATCCACCCTCCGAACCATGGTGGGAAGGGTTTTGTGAAAGGCTAATTTGAATTCTTAAAGACATGCTCAGAAAAAAACTTAAAACAGTCATATCTGACCTATGAAGAATTATTAACTCTTGTCTGCGAATGTGAATCAGTAATGAACAACCGACAACTAAGCTATATATTAGAAGAATCTGACTTGAGAGCTTTAACCTCAGTATCATTTCTACAAGATCTTCGCACAAGCAAAATTCCTGATTTAGACCAAATTGATAAGAGTAATGTTTTCAAAAGAAGGCGACACATTCAAACAGTAAGAGATAATCTGAAACACAGATTTAAAAAGGAGTACTTTGGCTTCTTTCGATCTTCTATTTCTAAAAGACGTGATAATGTTAAAGTTGGAGATGTAGTTTTGATTGGTCGAGATGATAAGAAGAGACTGTTTTGGCCTTTGGCAAAGATTATCGAAATTTGTACAGGTAAAGATGGAGTAGTCAGGCTTGCTAAGTTAAAAACAGATAAAAGAACTTTTTTGAGAGCGGTAAAAAGGCTGTACCCCCTTGAGATCACAAAGGAAGACAGTGAACCTCTTTTGTTTGATCCAGCAATAGTTAAAGTTGATAAGATCAACGAACATTCAAAAGATAGATACTCAGACTCGTTCTGGTCGAAAAGTAAACCCTGCAAGGAGACTTGATTTGTAAATTCTGAACATTATAGTTTGAACTTTTAGTATTAAATATGAACATTTATTTATTGACTTTAAAACCTCGGACTTTAAAGTTTGAAAAAAAAAATCATTATTTCTATTTTCTTTTCTGACTGTATGTATCTGTATTAGAGTCTGTATTTTTAGTATTTATTTTAACTTTTTGCGTAGACTAATATTTGTATGTATATGACATTTTAGTATTTTTCAGTTTTTGTTTGCTGAGTTTTTTCCAAAACTCAAATGGGGAGGATGTCACGAGAAGAAGAAAACCCACTGAAGCCACGTTTCGTTTGTTGCAAATGACAACGCCAGGTTTGTTGTCATGGAATGTTGTTGTTCGAAGATTTGAAAACGACAGCAATGAATGTGAAAGCTATTGATTTATTTTGATATTATAATGTAAAATAATGAATATTTGGAGAAGAATTTATTTTTAATGTATAAATATGTAAATATTATGCGCGTTATTACGCTGTGTGTTTATAGTGATTTGTAATATACAGGGTGTCCCCTCTCAACGGTGGCCAATGGCTAATTTCTAAACCGTTAGTCATAGACATATAGTTCCAATTACAAAAATGCTTTAAAAAATGTAAAGAATTGCTTTTCAAGTGATTTAGCTCAAAATAAAATTTTATTAAAAAATTACGAAAATTAACTTTTTATACGGTCCCCCGGTCCTATAAGTGATATTTAGTAAATTTTTCCCACTACTGTAACAAATAATACAAAAAAGTCCCATTCCTCTGCGATTAAAACTGACCGAGTAATAGCTATTTAAAGTTGAAGCATCTTTTTTGCTGCAAGTTAGGGGTCAGTCACAAATTTACTGGAAATAAAAATAAACGCAAGATATAAAATTTCACATTAAAGATTGAGAATAAAATAATATTTACAATATTATTTTTAAATTTATGTTGATGATTACATATTAAAGCAAAATTTGTACTAAAATTATAAGTAAAAAAATAACAGAAAGTTTGTTAATTTAATTTATGAAAAGCAATAGTCACAAATCGTTACAAAATGACATATATTTACTATTCTATTAGATTACTTAACCTGACAGAATTTGATGTAATCCTATAAAATAAATAAATGGTATGCACTTAAAATTGTATTAATATTATACTGTCATTGGATATAAATAAGTGTGCAAATTGAACCTCGATCGGATATTTGGAAGTGAGTTAAAATTTGAATAGAAATTCTGAGCAAGGTAAAAATAAGTACGAACGCTTTAAGCAAAATAAAGGCTTATCAAAATACCACACCTTTTAAAATAAAATTGCGATTTCCCAAAATTTGATTTTCACGATAAAGAGAATTTTAAAACTCACGTCTTCAACTATTTTAACCAATCTAGAAGTTAAATAATAAAAATTAACATTGCTGTAAAACTTATACGGTGGCAGCACCTTCAGTTAAATTGCTTTTAAAATTTTTCTTTATCTCATTTAAAACCTTTTAGAAATTCGAACTATATGTCTGTGGCAAATGGTTTAGGAATTAGCTATTAGACAGCGTTGAAAATAGACGCCTTTTATAATACTTTAAGCACTTAGTGAACGTTCCCTTAAAGCTCAGTCCAATTCATCCGTATTTAGCTACAGAAAAGTGGTTTAAGTCATGAAATTTAAAGCTTTATAACTCTGTCAATTTTAATGTTATGTGAATGGGACCTTTTTTCTCTTACTTGTTAGAGTAGTGGGAAAAATTCACTAAATATCACTTATAGGACCGGGGGACCGTATAAAAAGTTAATTTTCGTAATTTTTTAATAAAATTTTATTTTGAGCTAAATCGCTTGAAAAACAATTCTTTACCTTTTTTAAAGCATTTTTGCAATTGGAACTATATGTCTATGACTAACGGTTTAGAAATTAGCCATTGGCCACCGTTGAGAGGGGACACCCTGTATAATGTAAACTATGAAATGAAATCTCCATCGTCTGTCATCGATTCCAGTGAAATCATTTATGTCTCTAGTTTTTTATCTAGTAAACCCATGGATCCATGGAAGTCGCTCGAAGCGACTCCCCGGGTGCCATAGGATAACATGGAGACGCCTGGAATTTGACTGCTCTTGTAATAATGCTAGAATAAAAGAATGTATAATTATACTTCTTTACTATACACTCTTTAAATATTGCTCTAGTTTGAACCAAATTGCGGTGCTCAGTAGCTGCCACCAACGAGAGTAGTACGAGATGGTGATAACTTGTACCAACATTGGAGCTTTCTATTACAATCTCGTTCCAACGATTGGAACCAAGTTTCATTTGGAACTCGAAATGCTGGTTTAAGGTTTCACCATTGTTAAAGTGCCATCAATGAGTACTAAAATTTGGTTCAAACTAGGACAACGCTTTTACAGTGTACGATACAGATGCATTTATAAAAAAAGATATTAACAAATTTAGTAATAACAGTAGAAAACTATGTGTGTGTGAAGGGGGAAGCAACAACTTGCATATTTTCCTCACCTTCTTCTACTGTGTATCATAAACAACTCGAGAGAAACATATAATAACAGCTAATCACATTAAATGAGAGATATCGATTAGTGTTGCCACTTTTCGTGATAACCTTTAAATATTTAATATTTTCGTTACACTTTTAGAATTACAATGAGCATCCATTATATTGTAGATCCCAGCACTTCATACCAAGTATAACATAAAAAATAATACTCAATATTTTCTTTTTGAAAATCAGTGATACTGATTTCTATATAAAATTAACCTCCTGACTGCCGCTGGCTGATTTTTTCGCACACTAACCTGCAACTTTCACTGCAGCATAAACAAATTTTAAATTAATGTAATTCTACAAATAAAAACCAGTTTTAGTTAGGATTAATACTCTCAAAGATTATACACCTATACATACTAACATATTTTGTATCAGGTTGGAAAAAAATTCCTTTTTTAATATTTTTAATAAATTACAGAAAAAACAACATTACAATTTTACACTTTTGCCGGGCAGTCAGGGGGGGAACAAAAAAATTTATTTTTTTCTGAAAACAACATTTTGGGCGGTTATCAATGAGACTCAGTATCAATGAATTTTAGATGTCTTGATAAAATTTAAAAAGAAAATTGCGACCCCAAGTAAAAAAAAAAAAAACATTGTTCTAAAATGCAACTAATTACAAAATAAATGCATAAAAAATATGTTTTCGGTAAGTATATTTTGCATAAACGGATAACTGAAAAATGTATGCATTCTGTTTCTAATTTAAAATAATTAATATATTTTAAAGCTATCGAATGTGAAGAAATTAAAATTTAAGAGGAAACTTGTTTACAAGCACCACTTGATTTTTTTTCCGAATATGAATATGTAATGTATATGTGTGCGTAATCTAAAAAGCTGAAGTTCTTGATTTTTAAAACAGAATCAGACACAAGCGGATTTAAAGCATAGAATATTTATTTCCCATTCTGTAATATGTTATGATTTTCTACCAGCAGTTTGTATTTGAGCATCCAGTTTACTTTGCATCTCAGCAGTATACCCAGAAAGTAAAACATAACATAAAGTTATCATCGGTATTTTTTCTGAAAGACGTGGTTTTTGTTAAAATAAATAAATAAATAAAATAAAATAAAAAATAAGATAAAATAAAATAAATAAATAAATAAAATAAAATAAAATAAAATAAATAAATAAAATAAAATAAAATAAATAAATAAAATTTAATTTAACTAGTTACAACGACTGTTTGGAGGATGATTGTTTTAAACTTATCCTAATAATAACTGAAATCTTAATTTTTTGTCCACGAAAATAATGTAAATGGTTAAGTAAATAAAAAACCTCTGTTTTTAAAGAACTCTGTTTTTATTTTCTGAACAAATTAGGACCCGCCGTAGGCGTTTATGTGGTGTTTTCAATTGTCAGTACTATTTTTTTACTACTTTTTAACAGTATACTAATTCTTATATAAGAAAAATACCTATTTTCATCCCAAGTAACTCGTCCACAATAAATTAAATTAGATCAATTATTCGGTTACATTCATACTAAAAATGTACATATCTACATATAATAAAATGCGACTGGAGAGTAATGCAGGAGCGATTCCGGTACAAATCATTCTGGTCTATACGAAGCATTATTGACCGTAGCTAAAGTTAGGTGTAAGTAGCCTAAAGTGTTAGGCTTAATGGAAAACATATATGTTAACATATGATCACTAAATGATAATTTATTCTGTTTGGAACAACATTTGTTGAGCATATTTCTGTATAAAACATGTATATCATATCCAATTTCAATATAATAAGTTCCAGTTTAAAAATAAGCTATCATGAACAATAACAAAAGAACAAATCCAAATTTAAAAATAAAATGAACGGTTCTGAGTGATTCATTAAAATAATAATAATAATACTAATATCCAATTATGCTTTTAAAATGTTTGTAACAACGTATAAATGTATTTTTAAATTATTTTTTTTCACTTCCTTTTAGACTTATATGCATGTTGCTTACAACATGTTAAAAAATAGATAAATTATTCTCCCAACTTAACAGTTTTTTCATCAATATGCTCTGTGATCCGATTTCAACTTTTGTAGTGCTGCCATCTATCAGCATCAATATAAATAAAGAATTTTATCAATTGAGATTATGTTAATAAATAAATAAATGATAAAAATTACACGAAGTAACAATGTGACTAGAGATAGTTTTTAAACGTTTCCATTACATAATTTTAAAATACTATTCAATAGGTATAATAAATTGACTATTTTTATTATGATTTATTTGATATAATTAAATTTAGTTTTATTATTATTTAATTTTTTAAGTCAACATTTATACCTTTATTTTTTAAATTTTGTTTTCTATTATAAAGAAAATGTTACTTTTCTCGAAGTACAATGTTAACAAGATATATTATCATGACTGTGTTAATAAGACTGAAAACTATTTTTCCGCATTCTATTATTAAATTATAATTTTGCTTTCTTTTCAAAGTTATTATATTAAAAAATTACTAAGCTAAAAATCAAAATTTTATCTGCTTTGATGCAATTAGTATGTGTAATACATGTTTGTACATTTTAAGGACATTTGATAAGAAATATACATTTAATTTACAATGGAAACACATTTCAAGTGGATATAAGCTATGCTTTTAAAAATTGGAGTAACTAAATAAAATTTTACGAAAAATATAATAATAGCGATTGTGGTTTTCATTAATACAAAAAATGTTTTTTTAAATTAAAAAGCTGAAGTTTTTAAAAAATTGATTTTGATCTAAATCAATGCTTCTTGCTTCTGCGTATTTTCTAGTAAAAAACTAATATTTTACAAAAAAATCCTTTGTTAATATTAACTGCTGCTAGATGGCGTCAAATCCTTATTTAAAAACAAACATAAAACTTCATTAATCGATGAACTAGAAATCTGTCATATCATTTCTATATGACTTAAATCGCTCCTGAGTCATTGCTTCTAATAAAAGGATGCATTTAAAAATTAAAAAAAATATATATTTAATTTTAATATTTGATGAAATCTTCAGAAATTATGTTTTGCATTGCTAATTATTAATATTGTCGTGATAAATACTGCTGTTTGCTTTGACCAGTTATTGTACTACTTCAAAAATTGAATATCAAGCAAAAAAATGAAATGAAATTAATTAATTAAAAAAAATAAATAAATAAGAAAAAATACTCATCATTCGCATTTGTAGAATTCTATTACTGCTTCTAGATTGTGCTTTTCTACAATACAATCTCTTGAATAATAAAATTTTCATCCTCTTTGTTGATTGAAGTCTTATGAAAATGAAACGCAGATCAAAAATCTGTCAATTTTGACGGGAGTTATATACTAGTATAAAAGTAATAATAAAATGCGTACATCCATTTTCCACAGTAAAATTTTTGAATGTTTACCAGTCAGTTAATAGAAATCAGTAAAAGCATAATTTTTATAATGATCTAAGCGTGATTTACCTAATAAAAGAGTCATTTAAGTACGCCAAGGATAAAACATTAATACCCCTTGACCAATTTTAAAAAGAATATAATGCGGACATTTCGAGAATTCAGACATGCATCAGACATCTCTATTCTCGACCGAAAAAAAAAACATTTTCTAAATTATTAAGATAAACACATTATATATATATATTTAAACGAGAAAACGGGTATGTATATTCTACAGTAGTGTATCTGAAATGCTTTAACAAAGTTTAAAAAATAATAATAATCGAGTGTTTAATACAACAGACATGTCCTTAAATTATATAAAAAAGTGATTTTTTGAGGTACCATTTATATAAACACAACGTTTAAAAAATTATGAATTTTGTCTCAAACTTCAAATAACTAATAAATTTTAAAGATATCACAAGGAAATTAAACAAATACTACATAAACTTCATCCGAATTTGTTCATATGTTTTTATTACGTTTTCTGGAAGCAGAAGTTATTTTATATTGTTAACTACTATCAGACAGAGGATTTAAAGCATATAATATTTAGTTAACTTTCAATAAAATGTTTTTATTTCCTATCGATAGTTTTTATTTTAAAAACTCAAAACTTTTAGATCTCAGTACGTCAGAGAAAGCAAAACTGAATATAAAATAACCATCAATATTTTTTTAATGAAAAACATTGTTTATGTGTTTTAAAAATAAATAAATAAAAAAAATTATATTATTTTCTGAAAACTGGAAGCTTTTGATAAGAATATTTTATAGGCATCTTTGATGCCTCAATACGATAAAAAATGAATAATGCGGTACGTGATACAACAAACATTGCCTTAAAATGTTTAAACAAGTGTGTAAGTGTGATTGTACATCGCACATAAGGTTTCGTTTAATATTACTTTCAAGCAACTTATTCTTTAATTAATTAATATAAATTGTTATATTATTATTATTAAATTCTTACATAAATGGTAAAACAAATAAATTTAATTTAAAAATGACAATATATAAAAGTTTTTTTTCTTCAGATTAAATTTGTTCAAATCAAATTACTTACATTAATTCAAAATATTCTAATTTTTTTGAAAAAAAATAATAAAATAAAATATAATAAAATAAAATTATCGGAGATGTAAATTCGGAGATAAAATTTTTAAATTTATAAAAGCAATAACATTTTTTAAATTAAATTTAAAATGGTGAATCATTAATAAATTGTATTTTTTTTTAAATAGAAAGAAAACTGAAAAAAAATTATTATGAATGCCAGCTGAAAATATCCTATTAATGTAAACCCTTACATTGGAAAAAATACGGTCTATATTTTTTTTTATTAAATCACTATTAGGATGAAAATTTTAAGTTCCTGAATCGTGGATAGAACTAAGAATATTTTTTATACTAGCGAAACGTTTAACTCCATCCCATGATGTCTACACGTAGTACGTTGAAATTAAGGGTTTTTTTTTTAAATTTAAATCACAAAAAACGAACCGATAATATTAAAAAATATAATTTAGTTAATAGACTTTTAAAAAAAATTATGATTTTTCGTATGAAACGAAGTTCAGCTCTAACTATTCAAAATTTGAAGTCTGTGACTTTCTGTGTACGAACTTTGTGACGGATGTACAGAGACGAATAAGCTTTCTTCAGATGTGTGAAATTCTAAAAAATACTTTTGGGGGGAATATGATTTATATAAACAAATAGCATAAAACATTTGCATTCTGTTTGAAACTTCAAATAATAAATGTATTTTAAAAATTCCAAATGTGAAGAAATTAAACAAACATTATGCAAACTTTGTGCGAAAATGTCTCTTTATGTCTGTGTGATCTGGTAACAGAAATTCCATCTATTGTTTGACATAATCAGACATAAGCGGATTTAAAGCATACAATATTTAGTTCTTATTGAATAACACGTTTTCCTTTTTTGTTAAAAGGTTGTATTTGCAAAATGCATTCTGTTTATTTCAGATCTCAGCAGTTTCAAAAGTAAACATTTTTTTTTTCTGAAAGACATTGATTCTGTTTTCTAAAAAAATATTCTGAAAAATATTTCTTTTTATGAAAACAATATTTTTGGTAGTAATCTGTAAGATGTTTTATATGAATGCATCCAAGATGTTTTAAGTGGGTTCGGGACGCCAACGGTTTTTTAAATATTGAGTAAAAATGTTAAATATTTTTGAGTTGCTTGACCATATCATTTGTAAACAAAATCACATAATAAAACTTCTCAAACCTAAATAAAAATATTTTTTTAATTTATTAAAATTTTAAATTAGTATAAAATAGTTATAATTCGAAATATTATATGTAGAATTTTAATTTGTTTTCATTTAAATGAACAGAATTATCTAAACTTTAATTCGGCATTTTCAAAAATATTAATTTTAAAAATATTTAAAATAAAACTTTAAGTGACATTTAATGTAATTTTGAAAAGTAAATATATATATATTTTAACTGGATCAAAGTTAAAGTAAAAAACTTAAAAAGACATGTTGCAATTTTGAATTAGTTATATTTAACGATTCTTGACTTATATATATGTAGAATAATTTCACAAGACGTTCTTTGAATGTTAACCATTATTTAAAAACTAGAATTTGATCAAACAACCCAATACAAAAAAATAATAATAATAACGTTTTTTCTTCTAATTAATATAATAACATCATTTAAATATCATTTAAAGCATAAATATTTAGAAAAGAAATTTTTAATGCTATAATGTGTTTCAGAAAAAATGAAGATTTTGTGTTCCGGCCTCCTTTATATAATAAGAATTAGTAACTTTACTACAACTAATGTTGTCCTAAAATTATACAAAATATATATCCTCTATCTATCCTCTATATATCTCGCATAAACTGATCGAGAATGAACATCAGTATTCCGTTTCTATTTTCAAATTGCTGATATATTTGAAAGCTATCAAATGAAGAGAAGTTAAATTCAAAAAGTAAACTTGTTTAAAAATACTACTTAAACTTTCTCCAGAAATATCTCTATATGTTTTCGTGATTTGATTATAGAAGTTCTTTATATCATTAGACACGATCAGTCTCACGCAGGTTTAAAACATACAATATTTATTTCACATCCACTGATATTTTTTCCCTTTTCCAATAAATACCATGTATTTGCAAAATGTTTCCTGTTTGTTTTAGATCTCAGTACTTCATAGCAAATAGAAAGGTAAAGAAAATAAACATCAATATTTTCTTTCTATAAGACTATGATTCTATTTTTTCTATAAAAACAGTAAGAAATATATTTCTTTTTCCTGAAATCAGTGATTTGGAAGTCCATAAATAATAACATATTTATGTAGGGTGTTTAATGAAATAAAATAAACCAGATAGAACCCGTTGAAAAATTCGACGTTAAAAAATTTTTAAAAACCCTCATAAATAATTCTTCGTTTCAAATTCATTTCTTCTAAAACGTATCCATTGTTTTAACCCTTTATCTACCGACAGCACTTATACATACCATTAAAATTACTTATTAAAAAATTCTTTTAAAATGCCGATTGCTTTTAATACTGTTTAGAATGAGTTACATATATGTTATTTTATCCGCTAATGTTTTCTGATATACATATATATATATATATATATATATATATATGTCACGATCCAGCCTTGGCATTTGTGTGTTGGAACACCGTCGTCGTCTCTAGGAGGTGTCGCTCATTTATGTGCCAATTGTAAGAGTGATTGTAAGTGTGTCAATTGTAAGTGTCTCTTGTAGTTATAAAGATATGTAATGGATATGGCTCTCATTGGTCGGATTGTATAATATGAAAAAAATGCAATGCATACATTAGTTCTGATTGGTCGGATTGTGTAATAAAATCTTATGATATTCTTCCAACAAAGTAACTAGTTTTCATCTGTAGTGTGCATTTCAATAAATATTACTATTACAAAACTATATATCTGAAAGGCCTCGATCTTGTTTTCTGATAAATAATAAATATTATGAAATATATACATTTTTATGAAAAGAACATTCTAGGTAGTCATCGCTGGAAATATTAGTACATCAATATACCTTTAATGTCTTAACAAGATAAAAAGTAGTAATGTTATTACAACAAACTGTATCTTAGAATTATATAAAAAATACATTTGGTGGAATATTGTAAACTGATCGCGAATGTACATAAGCATTCCGTTTGTAATTTGAAATAAATAACATATTTTAATGCTATCAAATTCAAGGAAATTAAACTTTAAAAGGAAACTTGTTTACACATTCTACTTAAACTTTCTCAAACATGTTGGTATATGTTTGCATGATCTGGTTGTAGAAGTTTTTTATATCGTTAGACACGATCAGACATAAGCCGATTTAAAAGGTACAGTATGTATTTCTCATTCAATAATATTTTCACCTTCTCCAATTGATAGCATGTATTTGCAAAATGTTTTCAGTTTATTTTAGATCCCAGTACTTCATATCAAGTAGAAAGACAGAAAAAATAATCATCAATATTTTCTTTACAAAAAAAGGCGATTCTGTTTTCTAATATATATATTAAGAAACATATTTCTTTATTCTATAATCAGTGATTTGGAAGTCTATCGATAATAACATTTGTATATCGAATGTTTAATGAAATAAAATATATAATGAGATATCTAATACAATAAAAACTACTCTAGTATTTATTAATATATACACCGGTATGTATTAAAACATTGCATTGATTTAGTTTATATCTTTATTATAAGCCACAAATGTGTCCTTGAGTAACAAGGGAGTCATGTGTACACTAGGAAATGCAGATGATTATTATGTTTTATTCTATGCAGATGATTATTATGTTTTACATTATTTAACTTAAAATAGTAAAAAATTGCATTTTTTACACGGTCAAATCGCAAAAAGATATGTACTTTTAAATGCCATTTGTTTGAAAATTGTCGCTTCCAATGGCGTGATCTATAATGTTAGCAAATGCAAAGCCGAGGGCTTCCGGTACGAATCACATGTAACATGTAACATTTGTATGTAATTGTGATTGCCTCCTGTAGTTATAGAGATTTGTAATGGATATGACTCTGATTAGTCGAATTGTATAATATGAAAAAAATATGTAATGCATTTTAATTCTGATTGGTCGGATTGTGTAATATAATATTATGATATTCTTGCAACACTGCAATTAAATTCGTCTGTAGTGAGCACTTCAATAAATATTACTATTATATAACTATATTTCTGAAAGGCACGGCGCCTGATTCATTAAAAAAATATTACAGCTCATATTCAAAATATTAGAATAATTACAATTTCTTTAGAAATTGAAAATATTGTTTGGTAATTTAATGTCTTTTAATGAAAATATGCAAACGATATTTTTATTAAGAACTTATTGTTGATTAAACTTACTTGTTATCTTAAATTTAATATCATTTTTGAAAAGATTAATTGCAAAAAAAATTATTTTGAAAAGTCAAAATATTAGAATATTTATTCAAGTGGTTCAAAATATTAGAATATTTCACATTAATTCTCCTTTAATTATTACCAATTCTTAACTGGTGGCATCATTGATTAAATTCAGACTATTTTATTTAAAATAAGTATTCTTTTTTGCAGTTTGTTTCTTTTTCGTCTTAAAATGGGCCGTGTGAGTGATATTCCTGAATCTACTAAACTTCGTATGGTTGATTTGTATCGGCACGGTAAAAATCAATGTTTTATAGCGAATTATTTACATTGTTCGCAATCGAGCGTTAGTAAAATACTAACACAATATTCAAAAATTGGAAAATTTCAAAATAATCGCCGAAATGGTGGCCGAAAACCAAAAACATCTGCTAGAGATGACAGGAAACTGAAGCGTATAGTTAAGAAAAACCGTTTTAAAAGTGTGCGATTCTTGCACCGAAAATGGAAAGAAGAAGGAGTTGAAGTTTCTACATCGACAACATTAAGACGTCTCCATAAATTTAAATTTGAATCTCGTGTACCGAAAACAAAACCTCTCATGACTGCAAGACAAATGCGTATAAGATTGAATTGGTGTAAATCAAGACGTTTATGGAGCAATGAAGATTGGAAAAATATATTATTTAGTGATGAAAGTATGTTTTGTGTTTCATATGGTAATCAAGGTATTCGAGTTTGGCGAATGAAGCAAGAAGCATTTGATAAAGAATGCCTTAAACGTTCCGTAAAATTTGCTGCTAGTGTCATGGTTTGGGGTTGTATGAGTGCAGAAGGATTTGGAAAGTTATGCATCGTCTACGAAACGGTTAACTCTCTGATATATCAAGAAATTTTAGAATATTACATGATTCCATCATCAGAAGATTTATTTGAAGATGATTTCATCTTTCAACAAGATTTAGCGTCCCCGCATACCTCGGTGTCAACTAAGAATTGGTTCCGCCAACGCAACATTAAGGTACTTCCTTGGCCACCAAATTCACCAGATCTTAATCCCATCGAAAACTTATGGTGTATAATGAAGAAAAAACTTCAAGAAAATCCTCCTTCAAGTAAAACTGAGTTAGTTGCACGTATAAAGTCTATTTGGGCTAATATTGATAGAAATGTTTGTAAACACCTTGTATATAGTATGCAAGATCGATTGTACGGTGTTAAGAAAGCTAAAGGGGATGCTACAAAATATTAACTACCATTTACTTCATATTCATAAGGTAATATTGTTGCGTAAAATAAAATATTCTAATATTTTGTACCAATCTAAATTTTATTCTAATATTCTGGTGTGTTTAAGGAAGCTGTATACCTAATTTATTGTGCTGTATTTTATATTTTATAAATGTTAAAATCTTATCTAAACATTCCAGATTTAATTTATAAGAAATTTAATTGCATTTACTTAGTATAAAAAATAAATAAATGACAAATAATTTTTCCTTATTACTTTTTCTCAATTATTCTAATATTTTGAATATGAGCTGTACGAAATACCGGGTGATCCAGAAGTTTCGGGAGTTTTGAAATGTTAATAATTTGGAAACTATGTACAATACAAAAGTCCGGTTTTCATATATATGCTCAGAAACATGTGGAACTTTTGTTTAGAATGATGTCTTTTAATATATATATAGTTACAAATTTCAACAACAGGTGGCGCTGCTGTACAAGACTGAATGTACTTATATTATGCGTTATATAGACAAATGAGATCATTGCGAAACATCTTTTCTGGGATATTGATTAGATTTCGTTTTAAGGGTGATTAAAACTTGATCCCAGATTGAAATTGCATTGATAGGGGATTTTGACACAAAATTTGATGAGTAACTGCTATATTTAGACATGCTTTCTTTGCATGGCGATTTGTGTTTTTATCGTACAACACATTAAGTTAAATCTACACAAAATTCGATGGTCATTACACATGTGAAATGCTAAGGTAAGCCAGGTTTGAGAAAAGGGCTCATTGGCAGATCGCAATAGACTCAGGAGATCCCAAATGTCTGTTGCAATCGTAAATGAGGCAGAATTCGATGTCAATACTCAATGGAAATCATCAGCTCATGGTGAGTGCAGTACACTTGTAATATCACGATGAACTGAAATTTCTTCTGAAATTTCTTTCTTCTCTGAGGATACTGTGCACGTTGTTTTGTATCGGCTCTCGGCGGTTCTTATAAGCTGTGGACGTCATGATGAAAGTTTGTAACCTTTGGACACTAATTCTTTCTTTTTAGTGAGCATCATCATCGCATAAAAAATAATACTATCAATTTTAGCGCCACCTGTTGGCAAAAAGTGTAACTAATATAATATGTTTGTTTCATCGAAAAAACAAATCCCATAAGTTTCTAAGCATTTCTGTGAAAACCGCATACTTCTATTGTTTATAGGTTGCTAACTATTAGCATTTCAAAACTCCCGGAACTTCTCGATCACCCGGTTTGTTTGTTCTTATGAAATCAATGTTTTGTGTATTAATCGCCATAAGTTATTTTAAAGCAATGTATCTTAGATGGCTTAGTAAGATAAAAATGATTAATGTTATAACAATAAACGTTGTTCTAAAATTATATAAAATATACATCTTCTGGCAGTATGTTTCATATAAAATGATCGCGAATAAATATCAGCATTCTGTTTTTTTAATTTTAAATAACTAATATATTTTTAAGCTACCAAATGCGGAGAAGTTGAACTTTAAATGGAAACTTGTTTAAAAATACTATTTAAACTTTCTTCAGGGATGTCTGTATATACTTGCATGATCTGGTTTCAGAAGTTGTTTATATCGTTAGATACGAGTAGAAATAAGCCGATTTAAAAAAAAATAAGGCATTTATTTCCCTTTCAATAATATTTTCCCTTCTCCTGTAGATAGCGTGTATTTGCAAAATGCTTTCAATTTATTTTTCATCACAGTACTACACAGCAAGCATAAAGGGAAAGAAAATAATCATCACTATTTTCTTTACAAAAGACGGTGATTCTGTTTTCTATAAAAAAAAATGTTAAAAAACATATTTCTTTTTTCTGAAATCAGAGATTTAGAAGTATGTCGATAATAACATTTGTATATCGAGTGTTTCATGAAATAAAATATATAATGAGGTATCTAATACACAAACAATGCCCTAGGATGTATTAATATATAAACCTGTATGTTTTAAAACTTTGTATCTTATTAGTTTATATTTTTATGAAAGCAACAAATGTGTCCTTGGGTAACAAAGGCATCATGTGAACGTTAGAAGATGCAGACGATTATTATTTTTATTTCATTTTTTAAAATAAAATATCGCACAATTGCACCTTTTACACCTTCGAATAGCAAAAAGATATGTTTCATCTGCAGTGTGCATATTAATAAATATTACTATTATAAAACTATATTTATGAAAGGCACTGATTCTGTTTTCTATAAAAAAAAAAAAAAAAAAAAAAAAAAAAAACTGTTTATGTCTATTAAAACAATATTTTGAGTAGTAATCTCTAACAATATTTTTATATCGGTGTATATTTGATGCCTCAAGGAGATAAAATTTAATAAAGCTATTACCATAAATACTATCCTAAAAAAAATATATATATATATATATATATATATGGGGTGAATATTTCGTATAAACTGATCGCGAATGAATATCAACATTCTGTTTCTAATTCCATGAATATAATATATTTTAAAGCCATCAAATTCGATTAATCTAAACTTTAAAAGGAAACTTATTTACAAATGCTACTTAAACTTTCTATAAAAATGTCTGTGTATGTTTGCGTGACATGGTTTTAGAAATTCTTTATATCGTTAGACACGATCAGAAATAAGCCAATTTCAAAAACGCAGTTTTTATTTCTCATTCAATAATATTTTTTCATTCTCCTACAGATAGTGTATATTTGCAAAATGCCTTCAGTTTATTTTTGATCCATCGCTTCATAGTAAGTAAAAAGGGAAAGAAAATAATTTTTAATATTTTCTTTAAAAAAGACTGTGTAAAAATATTAAGAAAGGAATCAGTGATTTTGAAATCTATAGATAAGACAATTTTTATATCGAGTTCTTAATGAAATAAAATAAATAATGAGGTAGCTAGAAGTAACAAGTAATAGAAGAAAGTCGAATAAAACTGGGACCCTAATGTTTTTCTTTTTATTATTGTGCATTATGTTAATAAAACAATTAAACTGTGTGTTAAAACGATAAATTGATTCCTTGGGGAAAAAAGCGTTTATTCAGCCACGAACGACAGAAATTTAGATCATAACAAGACTTTTTTTAGAAGTGTGCGATGTCCCGGTTTTGTCCGACAAGGTCGGATAAAACCGGAAAGTGGAAAAAGTAATTAAAAGCACATTTTAATTTTGCGATAATAGTATTTATTAAACCAAAATTGAATGTGAATCTATATCAAATCTACATAAAATAAAAGTGAGTTAAGTTGTGCTTTAAGAGTTAAATTGTTAGGCACAAAAATCACAAATGAAAATTCGATCTTGTTTATTTGCATTTCTACATGCTTCATGTGACCACCCTCTGCAATAAAGGCACTGTATGTAATTCTCCTTTGGTTTAGTTTGCTTATGTAAGCCGTTGCAAAAGATGCAAGCTTCACTTTCATCTTCTTCCTCGTTTAATGTCAAGGGTTTTTTTCCTTAGGACTTTCCTTTTTCATATCAGTATTTCCACTTTTCTTTTCTGTCATCATGGAAAGCTTCACTTCAGGGTTAAGTTCTACTGTTTTTCTATCCTTTCTTTTTCTTCTTGTTCGAATTCTAATTTTTAGGAGATTGAAATAAGGATAGATGTTGCAATAGAAATGACTAAAAACAATATTCTATGTAACAATTTAATTTAAATAATGTTTTTTGGACAATCAAACAATGAATAAACAAGTTAATACCATTTTAATCACGCAAATAAATGAATTGTCCGAAACCGGAAACTTCCCAGTTATCTCCGACCATCTGCATCCCGGTTTTGTTCGACCACGCCATTTTGATGAAATGTTACTGTAGCGTTGTTCCAATAACTCGTAGATACCAATACAAAACGTTAAAATAACGAGTAAGTATAAGACTATCATACGTTATACTTAACTAATCTAAATCCTTAGGTATTTAGGATTGGTAAAGTAATGTTGCAGACGTCGAATTTTTAACATCTTCGAGCGAAATCTTTAAAAAATCACCACTGCGAAATGAGTTCGTCTACACGACTTCTGGTTACAGAGAGCTGGCATGACGTTCGCCTAAAAGAAATTCTAAAAGGTTGGACTAGATACTACCGCAAATAAAGCCATAAAGCCTGGTTCCCTGTTTTATCCACCTACCCGGTTTTATCAAATTTTCCCCTACGATATATATGTTACGATTAAAACGTATAATTCAGTTATTTCATAAAATACCTAGTTATTTCATGAAATAACTAACCAAGCCGTTAAAGTGAGTAAAATTATTGATTTTTACGATTTAACAAGTTATTTTATAGAACATCGATTGTCTAACTGTTAAAGTATTAAAGATGATATGCGAAAGCCGTTATAACCGATTATATCTCGATTTAGTCATCGTTCTCAACCATGTACGGCAATTTTGCAGTCAGTGTGTATACTGCATTTTTTAGACATCTTCAACACTACTAGAATCATTAAGAGTACATTTTTTGTTAATGTGTGCATTAAACATATAAAACTTTATATTAGGGTGGAGCGAAAAAAATATTTTTTTAGAAATCAAAAAAGGGCAGGTGCCAAAAGTTGCCTTTATACTAGTACATCAACTGTGTGAAATTTAACCGCTGAAAAAATGGCTTGAGTCTGCGCTTTTGCTCCAAAAATCGAAATTTTGGGCAAATTTTTTTATTTTTTGTCATTTTTTCAAAAAAATCAAAAATTCCTACAGAGCTGGTTATTATTTAAAAGTGTTACTTAAACCTTTATATTTATCTGCTTAACATATTTAAACTATAAAATAATATCTTTATTCCGTATTGCTGGAGCAAAACCGACAACTTTTGGTAAGAAAACGGCATTACCACTCTATTGGGACATACAATGAATTGTTGTTTTTAATACAGCTCTTCTTTTCAAAACTACCTTGGACATATGTCGTGGAGGTGGCTATATTTCATATACCACCCATCCCAACTATTCGATCATCTTAGTACAGTGTTTTATTTATATATTGATTTGTGATTTTCTTTATCAAAATTTGGCATGTTTTCGATGCATCCACCTAGTTTTTCTGTTTTTTTATCCAAATGCTGCTGTGACTATCTTAATGTATATTTTTACAGCTTATACAAAAAAATGACAAGCAGAGTAATGTACGGGAATATTATTAAAGGGATCTATTCGGCCATATATTATCTTTATCAAACTTACATTTAGTTGATGAAAGTGATTGGAAGTTCTATTACCACAACATTTTTTCAGCAAGTTATATTTTTTTACGTAATGGTCTGCTTCAAAGATGATTTCAGGTATTTCAACTATAAGTATGCCATCATTTAAAACTTTTGCATTTTTTATATGTTGAGAAGCGAGCTGTTTAATGTGATTTCTGGTGATCGTCAGAGACAATTGCAATGGGAATTTGTCCTGCACGTGCAGAGCAACCATTGTTGCAAATAACATTTTTTGCATTAGTTTTATGCCATTTTCTAAGTGTTTTCGTAGCCAGGTAATTTTCCATTAACTTTTAAATCCCCATTTAATAAGAGAACAATATTTGATGGTGAACTGCCCTGGGCATAAACTTATAATGCATAGTAGTTTTTGAGAGAATGTACAGATTCTAATCGACTATAAGTACTCGTTTAAATTTAGGAGAATTATATTTGTCGCTGTGAACCATTTTGCGTTGGGTAAGCTTAGAATTGTGCATAATAATGGATCATATGCTACTTCAACTCCAACGAATTTCCTCTGCGTCAATTATTAGAGAAGTCGATCTAAAACGTTATAATCTACATGGATTCACTGGATCAATAAGAAAATCTTTGTCTACGTACTATTCACTTCCTATTACAATTTTTTATAAAATAGATAATAATTTTGGAAAAATCATCATTTTCTCAAATTAAGTAAAAGATACTATAATCAGATTAGAAAATTCTGTCGGAGATTGCAAAGCATAAGGAAAGCTATTTCTCAGAAGAAATGAGGAATTGAAATTTAAAAAACATCACGAAAAAAAAAAAAAAAAAAAAAAAAAAAAACAGCTCATAAAGCGAATAAAATTTTCCGCTTTATATAACCAAAGATTGACAATCAGAGTCCATAAATTCACTCACAAAATATAATCAGTTTATACCGCGGGATATTTTATACTAAATGTAATACACACCTAAAGAATAGGTCTAAAAACTTATTAGAAATTACTCGACTATGAAACAACACAGGAAACGACATAAAACAAACACTAAAACTTCTTTCGAAATATTGTTGCTTTACACGCAAATTTTGTTTGCAATCCTCTCTGACGATCGTCATAATATTAAACTGCTAGCTTCTCAAAATACATTTAATGTAATAGGTACAGTAAATGATGACATACTAGAAATTGAATTCATACAATCAATTTTTAGGCATTTCATTATGCATATAATGTAATTGATTAAAAAAATGTTGTGGTAACAGAACTCCCAATCATAATGTATTAATTGTATGAAAATTTAATGAAGATAATAGGCTGCTGAATAGGTTCAATTAATAACATACCTAATACATTACTCAGCTTCCTCTTCTGTTATACAAGGTATAAAAATATACGTGTAGCAGGTCACACCAGTAGCATCCAATGTCAGTGAAATCAAAGAAGAGGAAAACTACTTTGATACATAGAAAACTTATGTCTTTCTTGGGGAAAAAAATAACAATTCAATACATAAATAAAACACTGGGCCTAGATTGTTGGGTGGCTGAGATGAGTGGGATATGAAATGCAGCCACATCTACGAGTTATATACAGAGTAGTTTTGAAAACAAATAGGTAAGAAATGTATTCAAAACAACATTTCGTTGCATGACCCAATGGAGAGGCAAGGCTGGTTTTTACCAAAAGTTGTCAGATTTGCTCCAATTATACAGACTACAGATATTGCTTTATAGTTTAAATATATTAAGCAGATAAATATAAATGTTGAAATAACACTTTTAAATAGTAACCAGCTCTGTAGGAATTTTTTTATTTTTTTTTATTTTTTTTTATTTTTTTTTTTTTTGAAAAAATGTCAAAAAATGACAAATTTTACTGAAAATTTCGATTTTTGCAGCAAAAGCGCAGACTCAAGCCATTTTTTTCAGCGTTAAATTTCCACACATTTGATGTACTAGTATAAAGGCAACTTTTGGCACCTACCCGTTTTTGATTATTTAAAAATAATTTTTTTCGCTCCGCCCTACTTTATATTCTGCGTATTCATGTTAGCGTTTTTTTTTTTTTGTTTTTTTACAAACATTTTTACAACACATTTTTTTATTAATGAGTTCTACAAGAATTTAGAGATCAAACGCTAAATAAGAGATATTTAACACAAGAACGGTTTGCATACTTAACTTTTTTACAGAAGGTAGAATGCATACATTCCACTTTATTTTATATTATCAAATGCAACTATGGCAGCAGAAAATGTAAATAGAATTTTACATTACTAATATATGTGAAGAAAGTGCTTTTATTTTTTATGAAACAAATCTGTCCGTTATAGCATATGATAAACTTAATCGTTCGGTATCGTTCAATCATTTAAAATTTTTGCAACTGATGCATTTTGCTTACGTTAAGGTTAATTAAGTTTATCATTATCCTTTTATGGGTTTGTTTATTGCCACATTGATTTCTGTTATTTTGTATTCGGTATAGGTAATCGTTATCCTAGTTAAACATTATAAATCAACAATTTTACACACTTTAATGGACTTGTCAGTTATTTCATAAAATAAATAGGTATTTTAGAAAAATAACTGAGTTTTATGCTTTAACGGTTACACACAGACATACAAATATATTTATATATAAGTTGGTATGTTTTGAAATAATAAAATAAGTTTGTGCATATTTTTATTATAAACGATAAACGTAGCATCACGATGACGCTTGCAAATGCAGAAAATTGTTAACTTTTATCATATTTTTTATCTTAATTTGTAAATATCACGCAAATGCATTTTTTACAACATTGAATAGCAAAATAATGTACATTCAAATGAAACTTTGAAAACTAAATTACAAATTCTTCCCGCAATATCCACAATTGATATTGTTTTTAAACGAATTTTAAATCGTGATTTTTTTCTGTTACCTTTTACTATCGCTTGCAGAGGATTGCAATACGTCCTAAAGTCCTAATCTGAAATCTAAACAAGGCATTATTTTTTAAATCTCAAAATTTACATAAGTATTTCTCATATCCGTTTTAATCTTTTTTAAAGAAATTGGTGTTTTAATTTGCTTGTTTTAAAATCATTTTAATTTGTAACTTCAATTCTCGATTGCTGTTAGCTGGAAATTGATATTAAACTATTCATATTATTTAAAATGAAGATAAAATATGGAATCATAAATACATATTATGGAATCAATAAATACGATAGATACATTCCTGCTACATCACATAAAATAAAAGTGCAATTTTTATAGTTTCGAGCTCTAATTATTGCCACGATATTCTTTAGTTGCTTGTTTACATCACATGGCGTAGTGAATTCATTTACTCGATAATCATCCAGCTCTGTAACATAAAACGTTACTTTTTGGACAAAAACATCCTTTACACCATTCACACTGTATGTCACTTTCTCTTCTATATGTATGCATTAAATTGCGTTTTATCAGTTTGAAATTTCGATTACATTATTCTCGATTATGACGTTCTTTCACTTCTGAAGTATTTTTAAGCATCTTCGGTTAAAATGACATAATTCTATAAAAAAATATTTCAATTTATAAGTTAAAATACACGCTTTTAGTATTCTGTACCTAAAAAATAAAAGAGGATCCACTGTAAAATCCCTACTGTGTTTGTTGGTCACAGCCATTTTACTTTTAAAATATGGAACATGGAAAGTTTAAATTGGAGGGGAGGTGTAAAGAGTTTTGGCCCACATATTTACAGATTATCAAAAATTCACATACATATTTAGGAAAAATGTAGAGAAGCTACTTAAATTACTTGAAAGAAAATTATCTTTTCCTTGTATATCGTGTGATTGTTAACACTGACCTACAGAATGTATTTATGTTGAGTTTAGATATTATGTTTTTGGAGATACCCTAAAAAACACAGCGCAAAAATGCGCCCCCTCCCATGCCTCTATTTAGAAATTTACTAAAAACTTAATTATGAAAAAAGGAAGGTAGAAGACGTTAATAAGGTAAAACATTGCAAAAAAGCTATAGCGAATAACCTAAGTCATACATATATGTATATATGGATATATATTTTTTTGAAAAGCTCATTCTTTTTAAGCTTTTTGAAAAAAGCACCGTTACAAACAAACTTTGTTTTACGGGCATTCAGCAAAGGTTTTAAATAACGCTGTATCTACTTTTCGTAGCATAAGTATAAAAACATTGTTATTATTATTCTTTTTTGAAAAATATCGTTGATATTTAGCCGAGTTATTAACGGTTAAAGACACGCAGGGTATGAACAATTATAATGTTAGCGGTGGCGTTTTGTATGTAGGCGGAACTCTGGCACATTGATACAGCTTTTTTCTAAGAAATTGTTTGGTATCCAGAAAGCAGAAATTTCAAGATTTTTTTTTCATGTGGTGTCAGCAAAACTTGTGTAGTGTGTTACAAAAATGTACAATCGTTGTTTTATGCATTATTTTTGCATGTAATAAAAAAAACCCCAAAAAGTCATTTGTATCAATGTGCCCCATCCCCGGGGCAGATTGATACACCTCATGGGACTCTTTGTTACGTCTGGGAAAATGGAGACAAAATAACACCAATGCATATTTTTCATAGAAAAATAGTTAGCAAACCATTTTATATTTATTTATAGAAATTCAAATCGTCCACAATTTATTTGTAAGCAAATTTAAGCAATCAAAATTAAATGTATAATGTCCTGATGTTCTGGCTGTTCCTTGTCTGATTGTTGACTGTGGTAACTTTGTCATATCTGGCACTTCAACCCCAGGATTATCTTCTTTCTTAGGAAAGGTGAAAAATTACTAGGTTTTCTGTTTATAAATCGGTTTATAAACAGAAAATAAAGGATAGTTATGGTTCTGTTTATAATAGAATTATCCTGTATTGTTCTGCAGCTCGTTTCTCTTATTTAACATTTCTCATGTCGAAAATATTTTTTTCTCTGGAGAATCGATATAAATTTGAGATTTTCCAAGTTGCCGACCTTTTCATTTGTTATTTCTACTAGCACTAGATGTTGAGTAAGTTCGTACGTATTCTGTTTGCAAAAATACTACACTATAAAAATGTTCTAATAGAAGAAATTAGAATGAATAAAGAAATTAGATCTATTTCACTTCAATAAAAACTAATATTAGAATTTTTTGTCGAAAAATGGTTGGATTAAGGAATGTATGAAAAAAAATAATAAAAAGTAATGAAATAATGAACTAGAAAAGGATTTGGTTTGTATCAATGTGCCCCGACATAAACTGTATTAATGTGCCCCATACAGCCATTTTGAATAAAATGAGTCTCAAATATAACACGTCATAATTTATCTAACAATAAAGACTAAGGAATTGATAAAAAGTAGCTTTACTTGCCAGGGAGAGTATTTTTTTCGGTTGAAAATACTGGAACAGTTGTATAATACTATTTCAATTGTACAATTCAAGTTTACTTTTGACCTACAAGAACAATTAATCCCTCGTCCAATTTCATCAAACTACTGAATCATTCAAAGACTTGCTGTATGTAGTTAAGTGCACTAGCATCACGTTTTGGAGCTGTTGTGAAACTTCCTGTAATGACCCCGTGTGCAGTACAGGGAGTTTATCAATGTGTCCCAAGTATCGATGTGCCACAGTTCCCCCTACCATCAACTTTTAAAGCTTAGATAACAAGTTATTTTACATATTTATGTAATAAAATGCCAGGTACGATATAAAAGCAATATAGGTCAATTTGTTAAAAAGAGACCAATTTGATTAGAATTAATCGCATAAATACTGTTGAATTACATTGAGTTTTTGTGAGTGAATATTGTGTAGGTCTACCAATATATCTCCCGTGTCTTAAAATATAATTAAAAACATATTCAAATAAAAGTCACACGTCACAGGCAGCACTATTTAATTCCCATTCTAAAAAAAAAAAAAAAAAAAAAAAAAAAAAAAAAAAAAAAAAAAAATATCCATTATACTTTGAGACCAACGTTTTTGTTTAAACTTTGAACAAAACTTTTGTTTTAACTACACTGTGAATAGAAAGCATTATTACTGCATGAATTTAATTTTATGAAATGTCAAAGAATTTTAACTATGTGTTATTTTTATTGTAAGTATCAAATTAAGTTCATTAAAAAACGAAAGAAAAAACTTGTAACGAATTTGCTTTTACGAGAAATTGATTTTGTGTTATTGGTAGCGTTAGTGAGCAAATCCGTTTTACATGCTAATTATTTTTATTTAAGATAAAGATAGAATAGTTTACAGTTCATAAGAACTCAGGGTTCTCTATGAAATAGCCTCGTTCTCACGAGCCTTTACAGCGAGCTCACATCTCAAGCATCCTTCTCCAACTCCTCTCTCTGCTTTTCTCCCCGTCTCTCTCGAGAGCCTGATCTCTCTCTCTCTCTCTGCCCTTCCCAGATAAAAGTCCAATTGGTTCACCTGAAATACGCCTTGGCGTCAATGTTGCCAACCCAAGTCTGGCCATATTGAAACTACGAACAGCTACTGGGGGGTCTAGGCTATTTATCAACAGCCGCCGTGTCTTAGGCACGCCACACACCTGTGAGACATTGAGCGAAAAAACATGAGACATGCGACAATTTCACCCTGATAACAAAGGAAAAACCGGTTTCACTGCGTCATGTTGCACGATTTTTGACGCATGTCTCCCTAGTGTGTGTTGTGCCTAACTTGCTAGTGTCTCATGAAAAAGGCCGGTAGACTCGCTGTCGCCTGGAAGGAAAAAACCTTAGTCCTTTCAAGAGCTTCTGCCTTTATCAGACTTCAATGTACAAGTCCATTGTCTAGCTTTAATTAGTCAAATTAGAACCTTATACTAATTAGATCCTTACAAACTGATTAAGTTAAGATTTTAAGTTATACAATATACATGATATAATATTTTACATTATTTAGCCTTCGTATCTCTTTAAACTTTTAAGGTTTACGCATACATACTTTTCTACTATATAAATGTACAGCTATACCCACTATTCTTTTAAAAACAACTTACTTTAATAACAGATTAATAATTCAAACATTTAATGCACGGGACCATCTGAGCGCAAGTAATACACGCGCTTGACAGTTTATTCCTTAATAAAATGGTGGCATTAGCAAACGCTGAAGCATTCCTATTTTACGATCCACTGTTAAACAATAGGTATTAGAAAGTATACATATGATGTTATTACTACGAAATAATGCACAAACTAGCAAAAAAAAAAAGCAACGTAATCATTCAAGAAGTAAATTGGATATCTAATAATTCATATATTATCATTTATAATGTTTGTACTAGCTCCATGTTTCATCGGAAATCATTCATTTATAATTTTTCAATATTCGAAAAATATTTTTACACACGGATTAAGAAAATTAGCATTTTCAGCCATTTAATGCGAATTAAGTATTAGCGAAGAAAATAAGTCACACAAGTATTCCTTAAAATACATTTTTACAATTGCAATTATAATATATAAATACAATTTAGTTTTGAAATGGCAAACGTTTAAATCATAAGTAATAGTAAATAAAAAAATTAAAAACTTTTATTATTTTGCCGCTTTTTTTCCTGCATGTAGAATTATCAGGATAAAAAGGTTGAAAGCCAATATTAAAATTGTAATAAACTCTATTTAATTTCTATCCTAAGCAGAAATGAGGGTACTACCAAGTTATCCCATCGACCGAAAATCTATCGCCAAACTATAAGATTAAATGTCAAAAATGGATGATCGTGTATGTCACATTCATTGACATTAAATACGATACACGCTTTTAAAATGCTATTAAGTGATTTTTATTTTTATTTTAATTAATATTCTACTAATTATTTATTTATTTCGTTACTTAAAATAAAAATTATGTCAATATGCATAGTTTGGCAATGAGTTTGGCGATTTGTACAATTTGGCGAAATTGGTCGAAGGGATAACAGAGTAGTACCGAAATGAGTTTTAAAATTTGAAAATAAACGTAAAACCACTTTTCTAATTTTCAATTTATGAGACTGCATATCGAGCTTGAATGAATATCAAAAACTCAAATTCCACAGAGAATGAAGAATTCACATAGGCAACGGATTTTGTTTCGTCATTTCGATTGGTCTTTATTGAAATTGTAACAATGTTGATGTCTTACAGAACTCATTTAAAATCTACATTTATTTAAATTATGTGCTGTAAATGAAATGAAATATATTATTGTTTATTTTTTACCATACTCATTGCTTTTTTTAAATCGAATTCAATTCAAATATTGAGTAAAGTTCAATTTTCTTTATTCTTTGAAAATAGCTAAATACGCAGACAGTCCGTATTAAAATTTTAATGGAAATCATTACTGTAAGTTTAACATTTAATTTTTCTCCTTAGATAAAACACTTTCTTTGAATTATGAAAAAAGTCGCAAAACCACTTTACTGCGTTTAAATTTAATATGCTGTATATAGATTACAAACGTGTTTAAAAATATATATTGCGTAACAGAATAAAGAATCCCAAAATAGATTTATTTTATTCTTATTTATATCGGATTTAATTGAAACTGTGACAATTTGAATTTCTTTAAACACATTTCAAATCTCCATTTACTAAAAATATATAGTATACTATAGTTAAAATATATTGTTGTTTAGTTTTAACATTCTGATTTCGCAATGTTTAAATCGAATTCACATCAAAAATTGAGTAAACTTAAATTTTTACTACACTTATATTTCTTCACTGAAAGTTGTAAGAGTTGCATAGTCAGTTTTAAAATTTGAATGCGACTTTTTAATGCAACTTTAAAATTGTTACTTTTTTTAATTAAAAATTTGAAATCTCCATTTTTTAAAATATGCAGTACACTACATTTGGCATATTATTGTTCACTTTTTATCATTCTAATTTTGCTACGTTTAAATGGAATCCACTTCAAAAACTAAGTAAGCCTAAATGTTACTTGCATTTACGTTTCGTCTTGTGAAATCACTAGATGCACAATTAGATAGTCAGTAATAAAAATTTTATGTAACTCATTACTGCAACTTTAACATTTAATTTCTCTCCTAAGTAGAAATATGTTTTAAAATTTTTAACATTCTGATTTCGCAAAGTTTAAATCGAATTCAATTCACAAATTAGTATAATTAAATTTTTGCTACACTTATATTTCTCCATTGAAAATCGTAATAAGCACTGTTAGATAGTCAGTTTTAAAATTTTACTGCGACATTTTAAAGCAACTTTAAAATTATTAATTTCTTTAAAAAAAAAATTAAATCTCCAGTTATTTTAAAAGTGTAGTATACTACATTTGAAATATTATTGTTCGTTTTTTAGCATTCGGATTCTGCTTCGCGTAAATGTAATTCACTAAACCTAATTGCTTTCCATTTTACGTTTCGCTCTTGGAAATCGCTAGATACGCATTTAAATAGCATTAAAATTTTAATGCAACTCATTATTGATACTTATGTTCTAAGTAGAAATATGTTTAAAATTTAAAAGAAATTCGCAAAATGTAGTAAGGTCGCAAAGCCACTTTACTATGTTTAAATTTTATATAGTACATTATGTCGGTCACGAACGTATTTAAAAAATCCATATTCCGCAATAAAATAAGCTGACCAAGCAGATTTCTCTTAAGCTGCGTTTTTCCCTTTTGGATTCGTCTTAGGGAAATTTCCCATTCAGTCGTAGGGAAAATGTGGCGCTAATGTCATGGACTCTTACTTAACGCCATTCGTATGCAGTAAGCCTGACATCATCAGTTTAGCTGTAGATGCAGAGCTGTGGAAGTCTTTAGTTTTCTCAGCGAGTGTAATTTTATTATCTAGTTTATGGTAGCATTTATATGAATTTTATATGATTCTTTTATATAGAGTCAATATATTAACAGATCAAATGTAATTTTTTAAAAGTAATCTGTTTCATTTTAACTGGAAAGAAATATATTTAAAAAATGTATTAAAGGAGAATTCAAAATTTTGAGAAGTCATACATTCCGAATTAAAGAAAATGGCTTAGGAGAAAACAAAAATATGAATGATACACCGTTAATAAAATTATATACTTAAAAAGTTTGCCTTTATAAAAGAACCGCAACTTCCGAAAACAATTAATTTATTATTTTAAATTGTGTAAAAAATGCAAACGTTACTGTATAAAAAAAATCATGCATCATTAGAAAGTATATCCTCTATAAATTAAGATAGATTTGTTATTATTATCATTATCATTATTTTTTTATTGTAATTATTATATGTTTGTGTTCTAGTTAAAATATACCAACGTAAATGTACAATATTTTAAACAAATATACTAAAACATTAAATAAAAGAAAATATGTACTTTGAACTTTAATTCATAACATATATAATTAATGCTTTATTTAAAAATTATAGCAATACTTCACACAATAAGGTTGTAATATTTTTAGAGCATAGCATTTTTCAGCGTTTCAATTAAATTCTTAACTGTATTATCAAAACCCTTGTCAAAAGTGTCAAGAACCATTAAAAATGACATATAAAATAACATTTCTATTAATACCAATTATTTTACAATCGATAAAAGCTTTAAATTTGATTTTTCTTGATTTTTCTTGCAATATATTTATATTTTGATTAAACCCTTTCGACTCCGAATTTTTTTCAAGTTTTAGAAAACAATGCATTTACATTAATAAAATTAACAATAACTATCTAAATAGATTAATTAGAATTTAACGAATTTTTCATTGTCTTAAAAATAACGTATTTTCATTATTTTGTGTACTTTTAAATTCATATTCATATAACAATAGGCTAAGAAAGAGTTATTGAAGATGTTTAGAAAATATTATATTGCAACAAGATTTGACTAGTATTAAAATTTTCTAATACTGTTTGCGCTTTATTACTCATAATTATTTCAAGAAAGTAACCTATATATTAAATTTAAAGAGTGAAATGTATGTTTAAAATAAAAGAAACTTCTCAAACAGTAGAAAGAAAATTAAGCCAATATTTATTATTATTACTACTACATGCTTAAATGTTGATGAAATCATACACAAAATGCATAGACACATACTATATCACTGCATGTGGTGAATAACAAAAGTATTTGTTAAAACTAAATAACACTCTTTTAAAAGGCGTTAACAATCAATATTACAGAAAGCTGAAAATGTTTTAAAATAAATATTTTTATCTTTAAAAGTTTAGATTCAGGAAATCCTTAACTTATAAGTTTACGCAGGTTTGGGATGAAAATTGTTTCTTGTAAAACATTTATAGTAGATATAAAACATAGTATGATAATTTCTAAAGCATACTTTCGATAAAAAAAAAGTATGACTTAACGCAATTTTCCCCTTGTTTTAAACACGAAATATATCATATGAATTTTAAAACGTTCAGTTTTACTTAAAATGCGATTAAAATAATAACAGTGAAGAAGATGTTAATAGTTAATTTTATTTAAAATATCTTAGTACTTTCAATCCTTAAACTAGATTCTTCATCAGAGAATATTTTTTATCTCTTTATACAAATGCATGATTTCGTTTTGAAAATGCGCGAGCTAATAATTATAACAGTTGAAAGAAGTAGTTTCTTGGCTTAAACTGTAAGAGATAAAATATATATTATTTTCAGGTCCAGTTTATTTAATTTATTATTCTTGAAAATATATCCTAACAATTTGAGCAAAGCAATGTATTAAAATTGATGATACAGCAGGTAAATATTTTCTTTTTACCGAATTTTTATTTCAAATACTGCTGCTTCGATCTTCAAGCCACGTAATTAAAAAATGAAAAGTGACGATTGAACTAAGAGTGAAAAAATATCGAATTGTCCAATATGGGACATTCCATCTAAAATGAGCAAACAATTTAAGAAGAAACGTGGCCACATAGGGTCTAATTTTAATAAAATTTGATACATTTGTTTAAATTATATTAAAATAGAGCTTTGTAAAATATGTAGAAGAAAAATAAATTATGTTAGCAGATTTGAGAATTTAAAAAACTTGCGATACAGGCCGTCCAAAGTTGAAAAATTTAAGTTGTGTACCTTGAAAAATATTTAACATAATTATTTTTTTTTATAATACTCTAATTTCTGAGAAACTATCTTCATATTTAATGAGTAATAATAATTTGGTAACACCGTGATTAATCTTAAATTTGATGTAAATATGTAAAATTTGTAAATTTCAAAAAAAAAAAAAATAGAAACGTTATAAAATCACCTAACTGGTAATCTATGCTGTATTTTCAAGAAGTATTAACATGCAAAAGATAGTAGAAAATTATGGGATTGCCACATCCGACTAGTTTCAAAGGGGATTTATATATTAATTGTTTTTATTTTCAATTTTATCAAGTTTTTCTTTGAAGCTAAGAGACTTTAGAAACATTTTTACTATACTTTACTTTATAATTTTTTTTAGCTTCAGCATATTAATTATGTGCTTTGCCGTAACACATATTTCTGTAAAAATAAGTTACATTTAAGAATTTATTTTAAACTACAACATAGATCCTAAAATATTCTTTCATAGTTCGGTTTTATTTACCTTTTTATATTTATAACTATTACCATACATATTTTAGTTTAATTCAAGACGTAGTTTAATGTGTCTGCATAATCAAATATTCAAAATAAAGGAGTTTTTCGATGCTAGATTAGAGAATTAATAAATTCTTTAGAAGAATTACATTAGTCTGAACTAAAATGCACAAACATAACATTTAAAATAAACTCTCATTAAGCTTTTCATAATGTACAACGAAAATTGTAAACCTGTTATCCTGAAATACTGAAACCGATTTTCCTATGCTCACTGAATGCATTTATTTTCGATGTTTGTAAAGAATTGTTGACAGAATTGATTTTCCGAGCTTTCTCTACCAATATATAAGTTTCTCCAAAGAGACAAAGCGATGACATGAAATCGATAAATCCACTGATTGTTCTGAAAATTGGGATAAGCAAGAGAGACGGATGATCGCTCTAACACGCAAATACTTTTGGAATAAAAAAGTAATAAAACTCATTGTTTTAAATAAAAAGAGGATCAAAAAATCAATCAAATGCTTTAAAAAATAATTTGTATAAATTTTGTTACGATTGATGATGGTAGAATAAAAGGATTTTTTGATTAAATATTCAAAATTAAGTCTATGCACTACAGTGTCACTGAATTACGGATACACTGTTAAAACTAAAGGTTGCATATGGCACTCCTAGGGATGAAACGGTTGTCCCGTCAGTCACTACCCTAAGGGAGCCAGAATTGCCCATGGGGTGTCATGGGGTGACCTAGAGCACCTATATGAGTGCAATTTTGGCTCCCTCAGGGGTGTCGCTCACGGGATAAGCATTTCACCATTAGCAGTGCTATATGCAACCTCAAGATTTAACAGTGTAGGCAGTCTAATTAGAAATTGGCTTATTTATTTTTCACATCTTAAGCATTTCCGGACACTACTATGTGACACATCCCGCCGGAACCATGAACCTCTGATCCTTCGAAATGAAGAAAAAAAAATAGATGTTTTCCACATTGATCAATAAATTTTAAAGGCCATTAGAAATGCATTTTTCTAATTTCACAGTATCTAAACCCAGAACAGGGCATGATTACTCGTCCAGCAGAAAATGTCGTAACAATCAAGGAAACAATAAAATATAGACAAACTTAATGAATGGGATTTTTTATGGGGCAGTGAGAGCAAACGTTTTTTCGGATACTACAATAAGCTCCAGGCGGGCCTTCCAATTTATTATGAGACAAGTTATACAACTTCTTCAATTGTAAAGAAGGCACTTAAATGTGCCATTTGTCTAAAAACGTCCCCATGCTCAACATCATAAACAGATAGTACGGTAATGGCGTGACTTGACCATTCACTGTAGATCTTTGTAGAGCTGAGCGATTGGCCTTCATTTTTAATTACGCTGACATCGGTGTCGTAGAATCAACGATTTAGGTTGTTTTAACTTGTCAGATTTAAAAAGCGCAAGATCATAACTTCTTAAGAAATACCAGAGTTACTTATTATTATTATTTAAAAGTATGGATTTTTCGAACCTGTATAGAGAATCCTCGGGGATTGACAAGAAATCTACTAGATTTGCGCAACTTTTTTTTTTGCCATTTTTCCACTGAAGAATTTATCCCACCGGCTATCGAGATGTCCAGACGTAAATACGATTCGATACTATTGGGATATCTGCAAAATGAAGTTCTAGTGCGATATTGGACGTCTTCAAATAGTAACTTCAAGTGGTATTTGAAAAAGCTTAACAAAAGTTTAGCATGACAAGCTTCTGAATGTTTTCAAAATTTACCAATTTATGTTTCGTCACGTGCCATTTCTTATGAAAAACCCTGGATCCACAATTAATAAATAATAATTATAATATTTCTTATTGAGATTCTGTTCTTTTGTATTTAATATGTTGAAATAGCATAATTATAGAAAAATAGCAATTTCAATATTTCTTACATGACGTTTATTGTGCAAACAGTCCTTGGCATGCAAGGTTATATGGTATTTACCAATATAATTTAATAGATTCGTTTGATGGCGAAAATGTAGTTCAACAGCATATCTTCGAAAAATATTTTTTCGAAATCTAATCTTAGCCTTAGCGATCACATATTTGCAATATTTTCTAAAAACAAATTGTAGTATTCTTTTGTGAAATATTTATAAAAATTAATATTAATGCAACGATAGAGAAGGAAAATAAACTCTGCTATAGATTTTAATACGATACAACGAAAAATATTTCCATTGTTACAATGATACCGATTTCACAGTACCGGTTTGTGTGCTCTTATCAAAAACTTGTAGATAAAAAAGGGTACTAATAGGTTATCCCGTCTAAAATCCCAAAAATGTATTGCCAAACTATAAGATTAAATGCCAATAATGGAGGATCGTGAATGTCACATTCAATGACATTAAATGCGATTCACTGGTTTAAAATGTCATTAAGTGATTTTATTTCAGATTTTTATTAATATTTTTATTAATATTCTACTAATTATTTGTTTTTCGTTTTTTAAAATAAAAATTATGTCAATATGTGTAATTTGGCTATTAGTTTGGTGACTTGTATAATTTGGCGAAATTGGTCGAAGGGAAAACAGAGTAGTACCTAAAAAAGTTTTGATAATGTAAAGAAAATTTATTATAAATTTAACTGCATTTGATATCTTGAGAATTTATGAAGTAATGAATTTTTTTTCTCCCAAAAACCTTATTTTATTCGCCCCTTGAGCCAAATTTTAATTGTATAAAAAATATGCTATTCAAAAATTTTTAGCCATTTTTTAGATGGAATATAAACTTTAAACTGATTCGACATGTATTTTAATGAGGATTTTTCTTTCATTTTTCACAAAATCTCTCTCTATTTCAACCCCCTTGGTCCCATTTTGCCCATAAACGAACGTGACCAAGATTTTCTGCCCCTTAAATTTATGTATCAGTTTGGAAAAGATTCCAGAAGAATTATAGAAATTGTCGTGTCCATAGAAAAGTTCTTGATGCATATATATATATATATATATATATATATATATATATATATATATATATATATCTGTGTGTTTTAAACATGTAGACTATTGCATCTATACATATATATGTATAGATATAAATATAGATATATAAACTTTTTTACTAATGGTAGTTTTGGAATATAGAGGTCATGTTTGGAGTAGATCTGCAAGAGTTTTTCAGAAATTCTGACATAGAATCAACCGCAACAAGTAGTATTTCATAAGAAATCTAATTAAAATACATGTGATAACGAAAATGTAGTTCAACAGCATATTTCTTAAAAATACATTTCCTAAATCTAATCTTAGCCTTAGATATCGCATAATTTGCAATAGTTTTCTAATAATAAATTGTTGCATTCTTTTCTTAAATATTTGTAAAACAAACATCATTTACACAACGGGGAAGAATAAAAATAACCACTGCTACAGATTTTAATACTAAAAAACGAAAAGTTTACGATTATTTTCAATGTTACAATTATGCGGATTTCACTTTACCGAATATATGCCTTTATATTCAATGTTTCGATTATGCCAATTTCACTTTACTGAATATATGAATTTATATTGAATGTTTCCAGCGAATCGTTGACTGAAATTTTGCTGTACCAATATCAAAGCTTCTGAAAAGAGACAAAGTAATGATATTAAATCGATAAATCTACTGATTGTTCCGAAATGTGAACTGAACAAGAGAGACGAATAATCGTTCGAGTGTGCAAATATTTTTAGAATAAAACAGAACTTAAAATGATTGTTTTAACTTTTGAATGTAAAAAACAATTTTACAATGATTCGAATTACTGTATTAATACTAGTGTATTGATGAATTTTACATTTTTTTATTAATGCAAATCATAAACTATACACATAATTACTTAAAAGGCATTGAAAAATAGATATTATTTAGTATATACCTTATTATAAATAAATAATAATAATAAATAATAAGTTAACAAACCATATATATTTTTCAACGCCTTTTAGGTTCTTAATGTAAGTAAAGATTTCATATTTGTTCGTATTTAAAATTGTAAATTTTAAAATATACACATAATTCCTTAAAATGCGTTGAAAAAAAAATAGATATTATTTATTATATACCTTATTAGAAATCAGTAATGATAATAAGCAATAAATTAATAAATAATATCTATTTTTCAACGCCTTTTAAGTAATTATGTGGATATTTTAAGATTTACAACAATTTTAAACCGGAAAATATGAAGTTTTTCTTGTAATCTATTTATAATTTGATAAATTTTGAAATTAGAACAAGAGATTCATCGGATCTCCATTAAAATGACTGATTTAATCAACATTTCATTAAAATACAAATGAGTTTAAAATTGCACGTCAAGCATACCAATTGAGGTGCGTACTATAAGGAAGTGTTAAAAATATTTAGATCTTGGTGTGACAGTAAACAGTACTTCGGATGCAGTAGAGCATACAAAATCCTTTGAGTATCCCTTTAAATACTATCTGTTATCTATTATACACGAAATATCTTGTAATTAACCTCAGCAACGTATGCCAATTTCATAAAATGTGAAATAGGTTTATATTATTAAACCATTCCCCGAACGAAGTTTCTCCATATATTATTATGTAATGCAAAACTTTTGCGTAGTCCTGCAAATTAGTAACAAATTTAAAGCCACAAATTGTACAGAATGTATACTTTAGTATGTACTTCATAGATGCTTATAAATTCTATTTTATTCGAAAAAGTCTAACACCGTTAAAATGCACTTGAAACTATTTTTCCCGTTGGCTGTAATGTAACGGAATACTTTTGATTGTCCCTGTAATTAAACTATGCATCCAATTTTCATAAAATTTGAAAAGTCCCGACAAAATTATGCAAAAATTATATACTTTAAATTTGAAATGATTCGGTTAGGTAGATTTTGCTCCGTTTATGCAAATAGAGGCATGGAGTGAACGATATTTATAGGTGCTATGTACTTACATAATTACGAACGTAACTATAAAACAATATAAATAAAGAATGGTACTGTTAAAAATTTTTGTATCAATAATCCAAAATCAACTATTCCTACAATGTGCATGAACCCAACGATATTGTAATCTTTCTTTAATTTTTCAAGACGCCCACATTTTGTTTTAGTTTCTTCTTTTATATACTTTTAGAAGCAGTTTATTTGTTAGCGTGATGTGGCAACTCAAGTTTCTCTTTGCATTCTTGTACATGATCTGAGAAAATCCAGTTTAAAAGATACAGTATTTATTTATCATGAAATAATATGTTCTACTTTCCTATAAAAATTTTTGTTTCTTATATGTGTATTGCATTTATTCGAAATTACATTTGATGTAAACAAGTTGAAATTTGCAAAAGATAATTTCTAATGAGTTGTCTTAAAATGAAAAAAAGAGATTCTATCTGCAGATTTTATTTCATAAGATTACAAAATAGATTTACAACAAAATCAGCAATAGACTAACTAAAGTTTAATTCTACAATATCGTATTAATATTGGTTCTGTTAGATTGCATTGAAAATAATAACACCATTTAATCGTATGTATATTTATATCTTGTTATTGTGCTTCAAATCATTAAATATATTTTAGTAACAATGTTGCAAATTCACCAAAAACTACTTTAAATATTTGCTAAATCCTCCACATAATTTCATTTCAATTTCTTTTTAATGTTATTTAGGTAGCAGTTGAAAATGTCTCAATACAATAGATTACATATAATATAAATTATTAGAGTAAATTCAAAGATTATACTCACCAACTTTATAAATTAGAATATTTTTCGAAATTTTGCTGCAAAAAAATTTATGTTATCAGAACAAATTTGGTCACAATCATGAAATTAGGTATGTAAAAAGTGTTTAGTTAGATAAACCAGTAATTTATGAATTCAGGAAAAAAACATTTAATTAACTCGTAGCGAAAACAAATAATGTCAATTTTAATAGTTTGTAAAGCCATATTTGGCTGCTTTAAAAGCTGATACACAGGGAGGCATGATAGTCTATAAAGTTTCCGATGTCCTTCTCCATCATATTTTGTCTTAAATATATAAGCTAACAAAGCTGCAAGATGATATTCAGACACAAAATATTTACTTTCCAACATGCCTCAAATATTCTCTATTGGAGAAAGATATGTTGACCTGTCTGGCCGTGGAAAGACATAGTATCATTGTAAACTCTAGTCAAGCTTTATGGGGTTGAGCATTATCTTACTAATGTGTAGCACCTAGGTCACTTCGTATCAGATACCTAACAATTACTTCAAAATGTCACCTATGTACATGCGAGCCATTTGAGTAAATTCATCATGAATAGATATTTCAGCTGTCCCAGCAGAATGCTACCCAGGATGTAATTCAGCGTGTTTTGGCATTACGCCTCTGAGTAATAAATATGCAACTGTACCTGTTACCTCTCAGCTCACACATTCATACGGTAGTCACTAACACTAAGAGAAAAACAGGATTCGGCACTGAATGTGACATTTCTTCAATCAGTCGCTACCCAACATTCTTTAAATCGGCATTGATTGAGACAAAACAGCCAATGTTGAAGGATAAATGCTATTTTCTTAAGGGAGTCAAGACAGTTATTTAAAGAAGTTATAGCTTGATACCACTGCACTCATATCAACTGGCTAATGGCGTCGAATAGATGAAATCAAAAACTTCAGTGTAACTAGAAAATACAGCCATTTCAACATTCAACGTGCAGACGAAAACTGCTTACATTCCTACAAATAATGGCCTGTTATCTGTTACAGAAGTCGAAGTTTGATTACACAGAAGTACACTTACAGTAGAACCCCGCTAATTTGGACCCCGTTAATCCGGATCGATTTGGTATTATTTTTTTTTCAAATTTGGGAAGCGACTGGCTAATTTCCATAACAATAACTTGTTTCAACGTCGTATTCTGAATAATAAATCTTTTTCTGAAATCTTTTCAAAAGAATACTTTAAGCTTCCTTATTTAAATTCTTTAATGTTATTATTCAAAGAAACAACGATGTATCATTAAGTTTGGCAATTCCAATTTTCCCAATTTTCTATTTAAACCACTTAGAAATAACATAGAAATCACTGCACAATAAATTTTTATTTAGCGCATTGCAAAAACCCATTATAAAATAGTCCCAATAAGACCTATTGTCTGATAAACATAGCTTTCTGTTGTTTCACAGCCCATAGGTCTGTTTCCTCGTTATTGTGACAAAAACACTTCTACAAAATCACATACAGTAAATTATTTATATTTATAAAGATGCAGCATTGAATTCAGGCACTTTTCAGTTTAACATAAAGGTGATTTTTTGCAAGTATGATTTATTTTATTTTATTTTTTCTAATTCTCCGAATAATACGGATTTTCGATAATCCGTATTGGGTCTGGTTCCAATTAATCCGAATTATCGGGGTTTTACTGTATTTGATATTTTATATTCTTTATACAGAAACATTTATGAGCATATGCGAGTCATGTGATGACAAAAGTATTGCTGTGACGGAAAATTACTGTTGCACCAATGAAACTGTTATTTTTATATACTAGTTCAATTTTTTCATTTTAATATTTTTCCATTTAATTTTTTTTTCATATATAAGAACATAATTTTAGCGAGCACTTTTCTGCGTTGTTGATTTTGTTTGCATTTTGTGTTTTGGAGATTCATTCATTTTCAGAAATATTTTAAAAATAGAAAGTAATATTATAAAAAACTTCCGTAATGAAAATAAAAAAAAAGGAAATAAAACAATGAAAATATCGAACTCGGCGAAACTTTGTAAGACTTTTTTTTTTTTTGAAATAGTAAAATTTAAAAAAGAAGTTCAAAATTATCGCTTTATTGTAGGTTTATAAAATACCCGAAAGTCTTAAAAAAATAAATAGATCTCTTTTTCCAAATAATGTATTTACGTTTTTTCAAAATAAAATTTAATTTAATTGAATTTCATATGATTTCAAAATGTTCCAATGGAATTGCTGCAAGGGATTCACAAAAGAAAAGAAATAACAGTATGATAAATGAAATATTGTCTGCACTGTAAAAAAAAAAGTTCGATCTACTAAAAAAACTTTAGTGATCCTTGTAATTACTAAAAAATTTTTAGTAATCTTACTCGGTTACTAGAAAATCTGTAAGAATTACTAGAAAAAAGTTAGCAACGAATAGAGTTAATAGTTTTATATTTTTGATAACTCTTACTAAAACTCAGTTGGTGTGGCCTTGATAGCATAGTGGTTATAGTAACGGACTCCAGGCTAAAGGGTCCGGGGTTCAAAACTTGCCACCGCCAAATACACCTCGAATGTCTGTAGTGTCTCGTTAATAAAGGGATTATGAAAATCCTGTCGGAGCACTTACGAATGTTTAGTGCTGCCATCTATTGCGGTTTTGCCGAAAATCTTCCGCTTCAGAAGTCTGGATGCAGTTCGAAGGAAGCTCCTCCGCTTCGGTTGCACGTAATGGTTATTAAAAGTAATTTTGGAGCTATAACTAAAATTTGCTTTGTGGCTCATACTAAAAATTTTTAAGTTAGTTATACAAAAAATTCTTTTGTTCAGTTTACAAAAGAAATGCTTGTTTCACTTGCAAAAAAAAAGTTTGTAATGGTTACTAAAAAATTCTGTGGAATACAAATTTACTAAGAAATTTTTAGTAACCTCTTGGATTTTTTTTACAGTGTGTATTAAATCAGATTTGGTATAAGAATATAAAAATTACTTTGTGATATTAGAGAAATGTAAGCATAATTACTTTTTAATGGACAAAACGAAAAATTTTACGTTTTAAAAATTATAATACTTTTACAAAATGGTTACATAAACTGTATATTTAACATTTAATCTTTTTCGTGAATATTCATTATTTTGCGTATATTCAAATAAATTTTAAAATATTTAGATAAATTTGCAAAATATTTGCAAACTGTAATATACATACGGAGCTCTAAAATTATTAACATTGAAATGAGTCACATAGTAAAAGAAAACTGTAAAGTTGTTAAATTATTTCCAGGAAACTGGGATTCCGAGAACTTTTTTATGTAACAAGAATTCATGTAACAGAATTGATTACCAGAATTTTTGTTGTTACCATTACACGAAAATTTCTATTAATTCGTGTTTCCCAGAAAAATATTAGTAAGTTTAAAATGTTGTTTTTTTTTTTTTTTTTTTTTTTTTTTTTGTTTTTTTTTCAGTTTTAGTGAAATGGCGTAATATCAAAATGCATGTAGCGTTTTTTTTAAAGTTAAAACTGATATTTAATTAAGTTTATAAAGAATCTAAAAATAAAAAAATAAATAATTGTGTGTTGTCGAGGGAAGGCTATGAGTTCAATATATATAATATTAATAAATATAAAAACACTCCAACTTTCGCTTTAAACTTTAATAAAAGTAAAAACATGTTTTCTCTCCTGAAGAGTAAAAAAGCATATATGGGTATGATATTTAATCAAAGTGCATGCTCGGGGATCTCAAAAAATATTAACTTCACGATAAGCTGACTTGTGTGACGCAAATTTGTGCAATGAGATACTTGGAAACAAATTTGTTCATGAATCGGCCAGTCTCATATCATCCGAGCATTAGCTGTATAATCCATTACTTGTAACTTCTGTTAAGTGATGCGTGTATTCATTAGATACAATATTTTCTGACTGACCTTGCATTTTATTTTTAGGTATATTCAATATGAAAGTATATTTTTCGTGGAAAAAATATGCATTAAATTTAGTACATTTTAAATTTAAAATATATTTTAATTTATTTAAATTTTTTTATATTTCTCATATTATACTTTTCCGCTAGAGTATTACTGTTCAGTAGTCTCTGTCATTGTTCAGTATTTGTTGTCTAGTTCCACAATTTGCAGTTCGTCCGTAAGTTTATATGTATATATTTATATATATATATATATATAGGGTAACACCCCCAGTAATTGGCATGCACCAATGATTGGCATATCCTAAAAACGTGTCCTAAAATAAGATTTATATCAAGTCTTTTAAAAATGTAAGACCATATATCAGTTATATACTCATTTACTTCAAAGATTATAACTTTGATTTATGCTACTAGATGACAATAATGCTTAGGAAAGATAAACAATTACGGTTTGCTCAAATTAGCCATTTTTGTTGCAAATGCAATTTTCTGGTTTAAGAAAGGCATGCTTTTCAATTCATTATTATCTGATTTATAATGTATTTTAAATTTTAATCAACAACTGTTTTGTTTACATAAAAAGGGTTACTTTAATTGCATAAAAGTAATTTTACACAAATATTTGGATTTCTGAATAATGGTAGATGCCAATTAATGGTGCTTCAATTTTGCTAGTTCCAAGTAATCGGCACCTATTCCAGTTGCTAGGAAATCGCAAGATTTGAGATTAAACCACTTATTTTGGCAGTACTTTTAAAGTTTTAGATTAAATTTATTTATCAGTTGTTTTTATTTGAAAATATAAAATATTATCAGTAATTGTAATCCCTTAAAGCTTTGTATGCCAATCACTGGGGACAGCATGACAATTACTGGGTATTAATATAAATATATTGTATTGTTTTAAAATGTTCACATTTCAGACTAATATGCTGATTTTCTTTCTCTCCAAAACCTGAAATATGGTATCTTCATCTACAGTAAATTCATTTAAAGAGATTAAACCCAATGCAAAATATAAAGTTTTTTTTATATAAACATGTGCCAATTACTGGATCACAAGGTGTCATATATTGGTGCTCTAGGTGCCAATTACTGGTGATTATAGCTACTTTTTATAAATGTATTTTTAAAAAAATACTTTTTCGAAAATTTTTGCTTTTAGTGGGCAAAATAGATGCACAGATATGCATTCTTTGATTTAAAAATATTTGCAAGTAAATATTTTATTTCTTGGTAATGAAAATTGAAGTAAGTTTAAAGAAAAATTCTTAATGTGCCAATTACTGGGGATGTTACCTTATATAGAACCATTAGATAATACTACAAATCAACATCAATATGTAGAAATATATATATATATATATATATAAATGCCTTTCGTCTGTCTGTTTGGTTGTAAATCTCTATCTCCATCACGAAATAAAACATATTATGAAATTTATTGTATACTTAATATGTAATAATGGAAAGAATTCTATTGAATATCAGTAACATCCATTATCCGAAACTATTTTGTCGCACTCTAGAAATACTTGTTCTGATGTAGGTACATAAAAGTTTTCGATTTTTTAAGTGAATGTATAAAATAAATAAATAAATATAATTTTTGAAGAAAAAGTGAAGTTGACCAGATAATTAGTTGCCGAGATATTTTTTTTCTTTTACACTCTTCGATTTTTCCAGACCTTGTATTTCATTCAAATTAAAATAAAATGCATATTTTATTTGGAAATGAGATGCTTAACCTGATGCAGTAAAGTGTCGATTAATATGATTAAACCTTTTAGAGTTATATTTGGATTAAACCTTTTGGAGTTGTTTCTTTTAGGGAATTCTGTACTACTTAATTATCCCTTCGACAAAACACTGTTCACCAAACTCTAATGTAAAATGCCAATAACGGCTTTCCGTAAAGGGCACATGTCACTTGAAAAACCTTTACAGGAGCTTGTTTCGTCAGCAAGTGATTCTCAATTCGACATTTTATTCGTACTTTATTTATCTTTTAACAATTTGTTTTTTCGCTATTTAAAATTTTAAAATGTATGCCAATTTGAAAAATTTGCAAGAAGTTTGGTAATTTATCCAATTTCTCGAAATTTATCAAGGGGATAAATACGAATTACCTGCAATTCCGTAATGGAGCGGCCCCACCAGTGGCCGAGAAGTTCTGACCTCCAAACTGGTAAACGGTAGGTACTTGGTTCGAACCCAATCGTGATTATCGGCGTAATCGTTCTTAGTTTTCTGTGGTTTTCTTCTAACCTTGGGTTTTCTTGCCTAAATGAGGGTTAGGTTTCTTAGAAATACCCCCACGATGGGCACCCCTCCTCTTAGGTTCTATATTCTACGTGTAGATAATTGGCCGCCATAAACACAACGAACAAAGAAACAGTAATGGAGCATTGATATGAATGAAAAATATTTAAGTATACTCTTATAATTTATTTTGAAACTGTAGTGCTTTTTATAAATGTTTTACGCATGTTTATTTTTCAAATTTTACTCTATGCATATACATGATGAGTAAGTGTAAAGGTGGCCTCCAACGACTAGTTTCTATGAGCACTAGGTAAAATGATTAATCTTTAAAAATCTTTGATTCGAAGTATACTACATTATAAACAAAGATGGTATACTGAATCTTACGGATTGTTCATCCTCATTTTAATACCATTGGTACGTTTCATCGTTCTGTGCTGCCGTAGCTGAATATCGAATCAAATTACGTTTGTTTGAATAAGATAAATACTAACTCCTCCAAAATCCACATATACAGTACAGAAATCACACATTGGAGCTCTTCAGTAATTAAACTAAATGATATCGGTGATGAATCCAATGTTAACATTTACAAGCCGTTTGAGAACACGTATATTTCCTTTCTGAAAATCAATCTTGCTTTTTTGAATATTTCCAACTTTTTAAGTAATCCACTTGGCTCAGTTACATCATTTTCTGTATGCTAATATTGTCCCTTCCATTCGTTGTATCTATTAATTGATCCGCTTGCTGGGGAAAATATTTAGTTATTTCAACTGAAGTAAACGGATGACATTAATGCCTTGTTTGTTCATATTTTGTAAGCTGACCAGAGATTTAATTTCTTGCTTCCGCTAGTGATGATACTAAGTCGACATAAGACTTATATTATAAAAGTATATGTTTGTTTTATTTAACAGGAATTAAGTTCAGGTATGAGAAAATGGATTACGTCTAATAAAACTCATTTTAATTAAAATTCACTAAAATCACAGACAAAATAAAAAACTAAATTAAAAATATAAAAGCATAAAAACATATTTATAAAACGTTTCGGATACTTTCTAAATCCCTCATCAGGCATTTTAACGTATAAATCAATCAGATTTTTAAAAAAAGAAATAGAAAACATCTTAAAAAGTTGCTAAAAAGAAAATATATATATATATATATAGTTAAAAGAGAAGCGAATTCTCAATTTGTATCGATGCAGCATCATTAATTACGAATGCATTTGTTTTCGTGAACCCGGCCTCCAAAAGATAGAGCTCCAACCAATTGAGTATTCGCTTCTCATTTAACTATAATTTTCTTTTCTTTTTTCGCAACTTATTGCGATGTTTTATATTTGTTGTTTTCTTTTTTTTTTAAATCTGATTGACTTTAATGTTGAAATAACTGATGAGATAGTTAGAAAGAATCTGAAATGTTTTATGAAATTGTTTTAATGCTTTCATATAATGCTTTCATTAATTTAGTTATTCGTATTGTCTTTGATTTTAGCGAACTTTAATTAAAAAGTAATAAAGCACGTTGATTGTATCATTTCTTGGATTGCGTTAAATGCTCGTCGGTCACGCAAGCATCTCTAATAGATATGGAGGTGCCAGTATAGACAATCAACTTTCGAGCTCATGTATAAAAATCTGGAATTAGTTAAATCTAGATCGAATATTAAAATGCAATTGGTCTGCCAAATGATATTCTAGTTGAAAACACCTAAAAACCTGATTTTATCAGTCGACTTGTAGGTTTACCGTCGTGCTATCCTGCATCCAAAAATGTGAAAACATGGAGGATTGGGTATCAATTTTATGGTTAGTACACAAGGCTATACAAATGTTCTCAAATACATTTATTTTTATTCTCGGAAATTGCTAAATTTGAATTTTTATACTGTTCTCTTTGTTTATCTCAACTTATTTTCAACACTGGGTAGTTTTCGTATTAATATATAAATCATAGATTGGATGCACAAAAACGATTATGATTTTTTTTAATCAAAAAATTGATTGCAAGAGCAGTAATTGAATTTTTGCTTTGCATTTTTTTCAAACTCTTTAATTAGATATCGCCTGCCATATAAATAAGATGTGTGGTCGCAGAATTCTAAATGTGATTGAAAGTGTTTGATAATCTATGCTGGGGCTATGATTGTTTTTTCTTGTTTTAATAGCCCTTTAAAAAAGTCTTCTTTTTATATTTTCTTCTAAATTTTGTAGAAATCTACCAGGAAGGGATTTTATTTTAATATTGTAAAAATCCACCCTGGTAAATATTTTGCAGAAATAAAGGTATTAAAATGTATAAAAATGATCCTATAAATGTTGTGTTCAAAATACTTAAAAATGTTACATAATAAAGAAAAATAAAATTGTTATGACTATATGTACACACATCGAAAATTTAACTTAATTTTACAATCCCTTTCCTCAATTTTAAGAATACAAACTGGAACTTCCCTGAAAATATGGTTATTTATGCAAATATATTTAAGGAGAATTTTATTGAATATATTTGAAATGAATTTCAATATTTGTTAAATAGTATTTAAATAGCATTTATTTAAAGGATATATATGACATTTAAATGGATTTAAAATCAATGATATTAAATATATATATATTTATTCATTTATTTATCTGTGAGCTTACGAGATAAGGAATAAATCAAATATTTGTCTGCATTATTATCTTTCGAAAAACTCACATGCCTCTACAAATATATAAAAAGGATTTAACACAATATTTGGTTTCTAAACTTCTCATAATATCATTACATTATCCCATTGCAGTTTGTAGTTTAGTATAAGCTTGTTAACCGAAATAGAATATTTTTGTTAGAAATGAACTTATTTTATAAAAAAAATATTTTTATTTCCGTATTGGTTTTACTTTAAACTTGATTTTTCTCACAAATATACATATGTCGCAGGATGATAAATTATAAAGTTAATTTGTTTTAACGTTTGACTAAACTTAATTAAAACACATAATTGATAATACATGCAGCTGGTAATGTGCATATATATATATATATATATATATATATATATATATATATATATCAGATAGCTCTGAAATGCACAGATTGATAAGTAAATTTCACATAAGTGAACACATATATGTGTAATTAACAAAAATGACGGAGTTTGTGTACATAATGTATTTGTATAATCTTATAGTATGATACGTAAATTTCGGATTAAATATTTTAATAGTCAGGAATGAAATTTACATGAACAAATTGGTGTGCTTGATATTTTGTTCTCTTTCAAACAGTTTTATTTTAATGCCATAAAATAGTGTAGCATTAATTTACAAGAAACAGGATCGTATTATACTAATAAAAATTATATTCAATCCGCTGAAGAGCCATGTTTTGTAGTTCGAATTTGGTTAGCTCAATGTTTCGACAGAACTTGTAAAATCTGAATAAATACAATGTGAAATGAATTTTTGTTTTAAAAAAGAAATTGTGACATTAGTATTATTTCCGTATTTTGTCGGATTTATTTTTTTTATGAATTTCAGTCACTACTTTTGAAATATAGATCTAGATCAAGAGGTAAAATACTCTATTTAATTCAATTTAAAGAAAACAAGCAATATATAGCTATCCTACACATATAAAATCATAATGAAACGCATTTATGAAACGACTGATTAAACGACTGATTTTGTTTTACGGCGAGTTCTCCAAAAATATTAAATATTATGCGGTAAAATTCACAAAAAATATCCGTATTTATCCTCAGATCTCAAAACAAATTTTTGAATTTCAATTAGGTTTTGAGATATTATTTTTTTCTAATTTCAATTAAATTTCTCTAATGATGGGAGCCAAATTATTTCATATTTGTGAAAAAAGGTAGAAAATGTATAACAATAGGGATTATTAGATTTATTTTCTTCTGTCATTTTAAAAGTAAAATAATTGAAAATAGTTTCATTTCACTCAACAGTGAAGACAATAGTATGATTAAATTATGTTTCTCAAAAATATTTGCAAAACAAAATCTTACTTTCACTTATTCGATCTCCAGGTATCAATTTACATAAGAAAACAAAAAATGCTTTTCACTATAATCGTTGAAGTAAATTTCATTGTCTTAAAAATGATGAAGGAAAAGGATATTTAGGGATGTAGCAAGCCGTAGAAATGATTTGCAATATGATGCATGTTATCACGCATATTTAAATGCCCTCAATGAACCCAAACAAAACAGCAACGAGTGTATCATATACTCTGATATCATCCGTGCTTTATTCTATAAATTCAAATGATCTGTTTATATTTAAGCATTCTAAAGTAGCATTTCATTTTATTAAAATTAAAAATTATATTAATAAAAGTTTTCTTCTTTTTTGCGAAAGCATCTTTTTTTGTTTGGGCCGAATGATCGATTTTTAGGGTTATAATAATAATAATAATAATAATAATAATAATAATAATAACAATAATAATAATAAATAATAATAATAATAATAATTTGCCTTCTTTCAGCCACCATGCATCATCCCTTTTCTTCCTTCTTATTCTATGCATAAAAATAATAATTCGACTGTAACTTTCTTTAGGTTTTTTTCAATTGAAAATAGCGTATAAATCCGAAGTTGTTTAAAGAAAAAATACACAATTTAAGAATTTTTTATTCCTATACTGGAAATACATTGAATCATCTTCCAAAGGGCACATTTTATGTAAAAGCTAAAGAAAAGGGTAAAAGGAAACTAATAGGGATTGTTAATTAGAGATATCATTTTGTGATTTGTAAAAAAACTTATACTCGTATTTCCGAAAGATACGAAAATGGTGGTGGACTGTGAAATCACATGAAATCTCTCTTTCGTTTCCTATTAATTTTCGCATCTGGCAAAAAGCGTTATTCTGATGAAACGAATTTTTAAAAGCACGCACGTAAGATCAACGTATAAAATGATAATGGATAGCGTAACTGTGACATTACAGTTGGTAAAATGACGATTTTTGTAGCCTCAAACCAAAAAGAAGAATAGGGTCCATTTCTTTATTAGCAATTATTAGTTGGAAATAAATGCTAAACTACTGATATTCTTTTAAGTATAAATGAAATTTTCTCTAATCGCCTGTATGCAATAAGTTCAATAAGCAGTATTCGTGTGACGTAACAATTGGTAACATGGCGATTTTTCATAGCCTTGAATTGAAATAAAGAATACGATCCATTGCTTAGCTGAATTTAAAGTTACTAGAATTTTCTGTATGGTTTTTTTCGCTTTTTAAGAAAAAATTAAATTAATAATGCGAAAATAACATCATTAGCAATACAAAATAGAACTATAAGAGAAGTGAATGCTATTAAAATTTTGAACAAATTAATCTTTCATTAAAAATATATTTATGCGGATTTATACAGAATTTCAGTACAAATCCAACCTGATATGAAGAAAAATTAATGCTAGGCATATAACGGATTGTATTACCTACGGTTTCTGACAGATTACCCGAACCAACGTCAGGATTTAATGCAGATACGATTTGTAAAAAAGAAAATTTGCTCCGATTTTTTCGGACCGGAATCAGCTATTTTTTGTTCATCAAACCTGCTGTATATTTGAAACAATTCAGGATCTAATTCAATTAAAAACTGAAAAACACCCAAAACTACTTGAGATATCCTTACTGAAATTTCACATAGACATTTACAAAATCATAGTGACACCAATGTAACGTTATGATTATATACAGGCAGTTAGAATCTAAAAATACACGCAAACGCACAAAGAAAAAAGGTTTGGCAAGGAAAAAATTTAAAACACTAAAAAATGATAATTTAATATTAATTTTTTCAAAGATTTACATTTCTAAAATCACCATTATAATATAAAGACATCTAAAATTTGAAGTTTTACTATGGACTATTCAAATTTAGAAATTTAAAAAAAATAAAATAAATGAAACTGACGATAAAACATCTTTTCTGCCTATCATGCTTAAAACTGATGATGATATATTGAAATAATTTAACATAATATTCGAAAAAGAGAAGAACTGAAATTGAATGGGTGAAATGAAATTGCATAAATACATAATAACTACTCTGAAAAAGAAAAAAAAAACACTCATAAATTTGGCTCTCAGCCATGTCAAAGACATTATAATAAGAAACGGACCATTTCTTTAGAATGGCTTTTATATCATTATTCATTCTGATTTTCTTTTTCGAAATAAGCAAACTTCTTTATATCAACTTTCTTTAATATCTTGCTATCAGCAGTTATACGATATTTTTATTATTTATTTCCTTTAATTTATTTTTTTAATTCTATTATATTTTGAAACTCCACTTCACAATGTGCCACATGTGGCACATACCTTGAAATATATTTTTTATTTTGTGCTACAAATTTGACAATATGATATCTGTTACTCTTTAAGAACAGTTCAAGCAATATGATAACATCTGTTTTATCTATGTCAGATGACTGCTTTTGATAGAAAATTAAAATGTGTTGTTTAGAAACAAACAAATAACAACAACAACAAAAATCAATCTATGGCAAAATTAATTTTATTATTTTTAATGAATATTTATAAATATCAATATAAAGTAAGTTGCAGTGTGTTAATTAAAATAAAGTTAACTAATTCAAGTGAATTTAATTGCATAATATAGCAATACAATACTTAAAAACTTTAATTCTGTATATAGGATCCACCCCATAAAATATAAAATTTTAGCTAAATATTTGAAGCTTAATTTATTTTTCTATTTTACCCATTATTAGCTTTATTAGATTTTTTTATTAAGGTAAGTGTACCAGTAGTGGGCCATGTATCTATAGAGGGCCACCAGTTTTCAAAGTTGAAAAACAAGTTTTCTAGTCAGCTCTTTCAGATAACAAACTAACTGCTGATTGGCTGGAACTCTTATCTGTTTAACTCCAGTCTAGGTGGGGCTTGTTGAGCTCAAGCCATATGGTAGGCCTCCCCACCTAACTGAATCTGTTTAACTCCGGTATTCCGATAGTCTTTGAGTTGGAAGGTTGTTTTTCTTCCAGTCATAAAATACAACGATTTTGTGGCTCATTCTTACTGCTTTCCTTAAGAGGTAAGTTTTCCTTCAATATTTTTTTTCTTTAGAAGTATATTGTATATTATATTAAAACGCCACATTTCTAATACACTGCGTAAATAAATACTTTATTCCTTATACTTAAAAAGTATAAAACTAACATATTATTAAGTTTGGGGGTGTGGTTCACTTCTGGGTCATTATATTTTAATTTGTTCCAGTAGTGGGCCACCTATCCCACTACAGGTACATATTTCTGGGTCATTAAATTTCAATTTGTTCCAGTAGTGGGCCAGATGGTCCACTTTTTCTTGAAATCGTTAAATATGTTTTTATATCTTAATTTTTTGTCTTTTCAATTTTGAGGTATGATAGGATCTCTCAACAAATTGCAAAGGCCATGTATTCTGATTGGGCTATTGGAAAGTTGGAAAGTGTATGGATGACTAAAGAAACAATTTATTGTAAAACTAAAATTGTAAAACTTAAAACATGAAACTCAAAAACATGTCAATGTTTTTTGGAGCCTCCTTTGGCGACAATCAGTGCCTCTATTCTTCGTGGCATGGTGTTAATACAAAATTGAAATGTTTCTTGCATGTGTTGAGTGATGTTTCCAGACAAGGATAAGTTTTTCTATGAGTTGTGTTTTGTTTATTATGAGCTCTTTGGCCAATTTTTTCTTCATAAACTCCAAAACATTTCAATGGTACTCATGCCTGGTGAATTACCGTGAACAGTTCAGCACAAAGATATTATTTTATTGAAAATAGGCATGGGGGATCATGCTATGAAACAAGGAGCTTTACCTTGCAAAAATACAAAAGGTTCTTCATTTGGAAACCATCATTTCAGCTATAGAATAAACTGATTTTGCAAACCTCTTTATATTGGTCTTGAGAATTAGATAAGAACTAACAACAAACAAAACCCAACTCATAGAAAATCTTATCCATGAATCGACATACACACATGCAAAAAATACTGCAATTTTGTACTAACAGCATGCCACGAAGAATAGAGGCACTGATTGCAGCCAAAGGAAACTCCAAAAATATTGACAATTTTGTGAGTTTCAAGTTATAAATTTTGCGATTTCAGTCATTTTTAATTTAATTTGCAAAAATAAATAATTTGAGAGTCATAGGCATGTTTTTTATTTATTACAGCCCTACAAATGATGCATATAATTAATTGCAGTTATTCACATAGTAATACTTCTATGAAGCTAGTAACGTGATTCTACACGAAAAAGGGAGTGCGTCTAATAATTTGGCCAGGGACTGTATGTATTTGCACATAAATTATCTAGACAATTTACTTTAATTACTATTAATTATACAACAACACAAATTGGTTCGAGATGTCAGCAAAAGAAAATGATCAAAACACCTTGCCTTATACTTTATCTGCTGGGGTACTCTTCTATTCACCGGTGGTTCCACGATTTAGCGTTTATATGGCACAACACTTAATTCAGTTCACTCTAATAATGATACGGCACAACACTTTAGTTCCGCTCAACACTTGATTTTTATTTCTGTAAAATTCCTCTCGACGTTCCGGCATTACTACGCAAGAATTCCACTGGGTCCTTCAGCACTAACACACTGCAACACGGCTCGCTGGTCACTGGTCTCAGACGATTCTATCCCGACGCTGCCACCAATTTGTCGGACGTTCCTCTCAGCCCGCACAACTTTGAAGAAAGTCCGTGGTAGTTATAGCTGCCACCACCGATATTATTAAGTGATATCGGCCACCCACTGTGAGGATTGTGTAAATGAACACTGACGCTGTCAATTAACTGAACTTACAGTTTATTTATACTATATGTACACACGAAATACACTATTTACAATTATATACAATTACAACTCGGATACAGATGATCCGGTTCAACATTAAATTAAATACCGTAAAAAGTTGGCTGTGTACTGTTCCAATTACACCTTCTCCTTCACACTCAATGCACGTTAGATTCACTTTACCGGAGATCAATTTCGAATCTCCCAACACATGGATACTCGGCTTACGCTATCCGGCCCAGATCACTACACACCAGGACATCTATGTTCCTTGCTCTCCAGATACGAACTGCACACTAGGACCTCTGTCCTACACTCCTCTCTAGGTACGAGCCCAGATACGAACTACTCAAAACTCAGATAAGTCTTGACCTTCTCAAATTACTGCCTTCCCCAATGTACACCCCCCTGTGGAGCTTCTTCATTGGACGCATTCCACATTGCTTTCTTGATCTGTGACATGTTCCTTGTTTGCTCTTCATTCACATACATCGCTGACGGATGAGCACGACTCTTTCTCATTTACCACCTGCACATGATCACCTGTCAATTCTCCCTTCAACAAAGAAAGAATGTGATCTTGAAAATTCCAGTACACAGCCGGTACATAAAATATTAAGATAGAGAAATAATAGAAATTCCAATTTGTAGCAGATGCTTACTCAGAACCTGACACATAGCATATCTGTACTGTTATTTATGGATGGACACACTTCTCACATATCTATGAACCTAAGCACCCTCTGTATAGCTCATAAATTTGAAATGGTAGCTTTGTCACTGGATTCCGTGCATGTAGACTGGTTCCATGGGATCTAAAAAAAAGTAATTGTTGAATCCAAAGTAATATCAAAGAAAGTGGTAATATCATCAATAAAGGAAAGAAAAATGGCTTCTTTTTTGGATATTCTCGAAGAAAAAATTGGAGAGGAAAAAATGAAATATTTCTTAGAAAATAAAGGCGAATGGAAAAGCCCTGTGCAGCAAACGGATCTTTATTACTTATGGTTGGAGACGAAGGAGACTTTGAACAAGGAACCAGTTTTCCAGGTAAACTATCACAAAACAATTTTGGTATTGAGCTTTTAAAATTGGTATATTTTTTTTACTATTATTTATAAAAATTTTCTTTTTATTTATTAAAACCTTTATTTCTTATAGAGCACATCAGTCATATCTATTGAGGCGGCATGCAATGCAGAATCAATTGACATTGTTGAATATGCTGATGCTGAGGTGGATATTCCAGAAGGATCAACCGAGCCAATTGCTGAACAATCTATAAATGTACCATCTCCCTTCAAAACAGTTTTTTTTTCTGGCCAGAATGAGAAGATAAAACAAAGGAAAGGAGAAAGCGAGAGAAACTTCCTGCAGTTGTGACTTCTCCTCAAATTGCTCCAATATTTTCAGAAGAGAGAAGATATTAAAAATGCTAAAGCTGCAGAAAAAGCGAAAAGAAAAAAGAAAAATTCAAATGAAGAGTTGAAGAAAATATCCAATGAAAAAAAAGAGAGCCAATAAAATGCCTGTAAAAGAAAAAAATTTAAATAAGATAAATTTAAATCCCACTCACATTGTTTTTTTTTCTTTTTGTTTTTTTTAAATATAATATAAATATAATATAGTTTTGCAATCATTTCAGCATTTAATTACCCTTTTTTATTATGAATATCTTATTATTTATCACTATTGCAAATTAACAAATAGGGCAGATATATTTTTTTAAGTTATAAAATATTACAGACTGTTCGAAAAAAACTAAAGAGAAGCTGAAATTATTTTACGTAATCATCAAAACTTCTAAATGTGATTTCATTATTGTGTATATTTAAGTGCAGACATGTAAAAAATGTTATAATCTCTGTACAGTACACATTAAACTTAAGAATGGAGTGGCCCACCTCTGGGGGCCCACTACTGGGGAATCAGAAATTTACTATGCCCACTACTGGAGCATAGAGGAATGTAACATTTTTTATTTTTTATTTTTTCTAAAGAATATATTTTAAAAATTTGAATGTTTATTCTGATACATGAAGGTAAGGACTAGGCTAAAATGTATATATATTTTGGTATTCACTAATATATTAATAATAATTTGTCCTTATGTTGCCCACTACTGGTGCGTTTGCCTTACGCACCTTACCTTACGTTTAGATTTAAAAATATTTTTCATAACAATAGAAAAAATTGTGCTGTGAATATTTATTTTTTATTTATTAATTTATTTATTTTAAGTATTAATGATGACACAATTTTTCATATACGAAGAACTTCCAAATTAACCTAACACAGATGGTTATGTAAGAATGTACGATAATGGTGTTACGTACACTATAAAAATTTCTGGAGTAGTTTCTCTGTAGCAGAGAAAAAATAGACTCCTGGATTAACAGATTTTTCCTTTAAATAAACTGATTTTAGTTAATATTTACGGAAATTGACCATTTATCTGGAAAAAGGAATATTTTCCGCTAATTTACTCTAGTAATTCTAGGTAAAATATCGCAAATTTACAATTTTTATTTTTATTTTTATTTTTTTACAATGTATGCAATAATATTCTTTTCATCATGTTAAAAAGATTTCTTGAAAATTTAGTAAAACATTGTTCTGCTAAGTTTTACTTTTCCGTTTTTACTCTGAAATTCCATGATTTTCTTACTTAAATTCTCTTTATAGAAATATTTATGCATTTTCTAAAATCATTCGTCAAAAAATGCTTTTCATATACTTATATTTACTACCCATTTTTATATACGTTTAACATATATAAAGTTATTTTTGTTTAAAACTAAAAATATTAAATCATATAACAACATAAAGTTCTAACATAACATTCCCTTTTACTGCTATAATGTTAAATTTGGTTATTATATTGAGATTTTAAAATCGGGAGAAATAGAAATAAATTGCTAATGAATTTTATTTCTCTGTATTTCTTATTTAAATTAGATAACTATACATTGAAAGAATATAAATTATCTTTAAATATGTAAAGAAATGATACTGAATAGCTTAAATGTGAAGTATAAATGCTTCATATCAATTCTGAAAAAAAAAAATGACCAAAGAATTGGCTCATAGCCATTTAAAAGAACTTATAATAAGTAATGGACCCTTTCATGAGAATAGTTTTATTGCCATTAATCATTCTGAAAGAAATTTCGAAAAAATATGTATACAGCTTTATATCGTCATGATTTAAATATTCCTACCTGCTGTTCTATGACATTCTTTTTTCTTGTATCATTTTTTTCATAGTTCTTTTTTTTTTTTTTTTTTTTTTTTTTTTTTTTACTTTTCTGACACAAAAACTAGTTTTAATATTAATGTTAGATATATACACAGTAAAACATTTGTGTAATGTTACTCAATAAAATTTGTGACAGCTTTGCTGCTTCCAATTTTATGGAGTGATTTTTTTTTCATTTATGTAATGGTGTAATTTAACCATATGTTGCTGGTGTAACATTACATATTAGTGTAATATTACACCGCTTATATCGGTTATTCCGGTTACATCAGTTATGCCACCATCGGTTATGCTACCAGTTATGCTATTGGTGGGTGGCAGTAAAGCTGCCACCAATTTTATGGAGTAACGTTATTTTAATGTTTTACAGTAAAGTTTCGTAAAGTCAAGGTTCACTATATTAAATTTCAGCAATTCAAAGGTTTTTTTAACCTCCTCATCCTAATTTCGCTAGAGGCGACGTTAAAAAGCATCCTTTAAATTTATTTAAATTCATCAAGAATTTTTAACCTCTTCAGACCTGAGGTACACAAATGTGTACCTCTATTCTTTTCCTCATAAAAACTAAAATGTTGAATTTTTTTGCATTTTTGCTTTACTTTTATACAGCTGAATGATTTTTGCTCAAAACCAAAACCAATAAATGTCAGCACTGATGAATATTATTTCATAAAATAAATATTTTTTTTCATTCGAGTTTCGAAAATACCTTCAAGACATTGTGGCCAAGATAGTAAGAAATATTCATAATTATTTAACTTAAATGCTTTACAATAAAAAATTTAAGGATTTGCTGATCCTTTACTTGTTTAAAGACCTTCATTTTATTATTCCGTAAGTTTATATTACTGATAGTTAAACTGATTTTTTAAGGGGATTAGTACTTTTATATCCGTATTTGTAAACCTAAATTACCAGCCCCCTAATGTACTGATTTGAAAAATGACTCTTTCTATCAACTATGGTGTAATTTCGATTATGCAAAAGCAATAAATATACGTTTGTAGAGTTATTTTATGCTCAGGTCTTAAGACGTTAAAATGGCATTTAGACATTTTAATAAATGTGTGCATAGTAGAAGCATAGATATATACACTGTAAAAAAAAAATTCAAGAGGTTACTAAAAATTTCTTAGTAAATTTGTATTCCATAGAATTTTTTAGTAACCATTACAAACTTTTTTTTTGCAAGTGAAACAAGCATTTCTTTTGTAAACTGAACAAAAGAATCTTTTGTATAACTAACTTAAAAAATTTTAGTATGAGCCACCAAGCAAATTTTAGTCATAGCTCAAAAATTATTTTTAATAACCATTACGTGCGGCCGAAGGGCAGGAGCTTCCTTCGAGCTGCATCCAGACTTTTGAAGCGGAAGATTTTCGGCAAAACCGCAGTAGATGGCAGCACCAAATATTCCTACCTGCTCCGTCAGGATTTTCATAATCCCTTTATTAACGAGACACTACATACATTCGGGGCGTATTTGGCGGTGGCAAGTTTCGAACCCGGGACCTTTTAGCCTGGAGTCTGTTACTATAACCACTATGCTATCACGGCCACACCAACTGAGTTTGAGTAAGAGCTATTAAAAATATAAAACTATTAACTCTTATTCGTTGCTAACTTTTTTCTAGTAATTCTTACAGAGTAGTAGAGTTTGAATTTGAAGAATTCTTACAGAGTTTTCTAGTAATTCTTACTTTTTTTGTAACCGACTAAGATTACTAAAATTTTTTTTAGTAATTATAAGGATCACTAAAGTTTTTTTAGTAGATCGACCCTTTTTTTTTCTACAGTGTATGCTGATGCATCTTCGGAGATGGTAATAATAAATTTAAACTTTTTTTTGTAGTGCTATATTAAATTTGTCCCAAGACTATGAAAAGGTTAAGATTCTGCATTAAGTGTTTGACGAATTCTGATGGATTACTTTAATTGTAGATGCGTTTTTCAATATCTAGAAAAAATATTTCAGAAAATGTCTTAAACTTCAGAAAATGTCTTAAACTTCAGGTATGTTCATGCATGGTATATGTCATAGCATAAACAAAATGTACAGTTCATACATTTCCGCCAAGACTTACATTGCTTTTACCGCTTTTATCGAAACTCCCTAAGAAACCGTAAATAAATTCAAGTAAAATGAATATCTTTTGTATTATGCTGTAAAAACTTTTGTTGCAAAAGTATTAACAATATGGCGTATGGTGAGGGTCTTTTTGAATAAAATCTGTTTATTTTTATAAGTCTAGCATGCATATACGTGGATAAATTGAGGTTTTTTTATAAAATAAATACTAAATTTCATCAAGTTATTATTATTATTATCATTATTATTATTTGCAGAGTTCTTTATACAGAAGAATGTGTTTAAGAAAAAATACCAAATGCCATCATACACAATACTTTGATATTTTAATAAAAAAATAATAAATGTTGAATAAAAAAAGCACAAATTCTTGATAAAAATTATTTCTTGATAAAAGTCAAAATTGAAATTGCAATTTGGTTCTTAGTTAAATCTTTGCAATAACATCTTTCATAATTATAAATGTAAGTTGTTATACAAAATCATAAATTGTTTAAAATTTAGTACATAATAAAATTGATATTTTAAATGTATAACCTGCAATATGAGTGATTGGATGAATATTAGTTTTAGTACCAAAATAATGATGTTTTTCTAGAATAAATTAATCCTTAAAGCATGAAAACTCCTAGCCGAAAAAATTGATTTTTTTAAACATGCACATTTGCCTACATTTGTTTATTAAAGTAATTTTAGTAATTACGTGGCGTTTTTGAATTAAGATGCCAGTGTAATGTTTTTGCAATACTCCACCCCCTGAACACACCGCGCTGACATAAAGCTGCTGACCTTTTATATCAGCAGCTGACATAAAAATGGAGGGTTAAACTGTGAAAGACAGTACATTGATAATCAGCCAAATCACCGTCACCCCATACACACAGAAATATCATGCACTTTCTAAAATGATCTTAAAATAACAAAAAAAGCAAATTTGTATGTATTAAGAAGAAAAAAAATCCTATTTTTTACGAGGACTATAGATGCCCTCTAGTTATATAAAAAATAATAAAAATAAAAGAATGAAGATTAAAAACTCAAAATTCCAATTTAAAAAATAAGAAAGAAAGAGTTGAATCCTTATAAAAATTTTAAATTTTAAATTGGTCCTTAACACGCTCAATGCCACGTCATCCGATCCGGCCATTTCGGCTATCGGTGACTGTCAGTTGAAAATATGATATGAGATAAAGTCGCCATTGGATGATAATTTCTGGAAATATGATTTAATTACTTTAAACATCATTTTTGTTTGAGTTAAATTTTAGCAAAATATTTCCGTGTATTAAATGTACTAAGTACACGATAGGGCTGAACAAAAGTATTCAAGTATGTTTCCATCAATTAGTATAAATTTCCCTCAGTTAGGCGTTTTCTTGCTAAACTAAATTTCACTCTTATGTGGTCTATATATCAATCGACAGATCAAATACAGGACTATTCAAAAGTATTGGATTACACATTTGGCAATGAACAGTAATATCTTATTTCCCTGGATAACGAAGTTTTGTTAAAGATTTCAGGGTGTTTTGGAAAGTGTTTCATAATTTATGCTTAATGCATGATTTTTCTTAGTTGTTAATAATAACTTAAAATTTCTTTAATTTTGAATATCTTGAAATCTCGTTTTTTTACTTATAATGACTATTGTTATGAGAGACATTGTAAATTTTGAGATCCAGGGCAATCGAAATAATAATAACCATGCAAATGAAAACGTTAAACTAATTTTTCTGTTAATTTTTAAAAACTGGTTGTTCGAAAGAATACGAAGGCTTTTTTGCTAATTTAGATTGAGTTTGATAAGTTTTTTTTACTTGTTCTCCATTGTTTATTATCACTTTTAATGCATACATTAAACATCCATGTTTATAATTATTTAAAAAAATAAATTGAGAGTTTATTGAACTTCCTCCATTTTTAGCACTTTCAAATAAAGTTGAAAAGTGTTTATGCTTTCGGTTTGTCTGTCCGTCTGTCCTGATAGCCGTCTGTCAGTCTGGCCGCGCTCTAAACTGGTAAAAATACTGGGATTGCCATGAAGTTTCTAAACATTATTGATGCTTACCCTAACACGAATCCTATTGAAAATGAAGCTTCTACCATTATTAATTTATTTACAGGAACAATCAAAAGTTTTTCGTTACTTCACGGCTTATGGGGAAAATCGTTTCAAATGAATTTTAAAGATGTTACAACTAATCAAACAAATTTAAATTTATATGCATCTGCATAGTTCCCTGAAATTTGCATATTAAAGTAAGCAGTGATAAAAATAGTTATTATTCATTTACAGGGCGACACAAAAGAATTCCTTTACATAATAATAATGGGGAAACTGTTTGCGACATATTTTAATTGTGGTAAAAGATTTTTTGTATAATCAAATTGATATACGTTGGTGAGGCTTAATATGAGTTATTTCCGAAGCAATACGAAGTGCCTAGCACTTAACCTTTTGCTTACGGACTAAGTCTGGCGACTATTGTTATATTTATTCACACCGCAATTTACAAAATAATTGCTTTCAATTATATTACTCTTAAAATTACACTGGTTTAATTGTCTGACAGAGAACAGTTTTCAAAAACTGGTGAGAATCAAATAAAGCAATAGTCTCTGGGACGACATATGTCCCAACCCCGTAATCAAAGGGTTAATGTGACACACAAAAAATTCCATATGGTATATTCTATTCGAAGTATTGTATGTTATAGATGATGGCTATTGGATAGATGGCATGTATTTTTAATTATGATATGCCGTTTTAAGTTTCACTAAATGTAGGCACATTATAGGGTGTGTATAAATGCTAATAGTTAAACAATTTAGATAGACAGGGATACAAAAAGAGCTCAGAAATGATACTGAATATGAGTGTAATTTACTTAAAGGTGGTTTTTAAATGTATTAAGCATTTTTACATTGAACGGCATTAACTTTACTAAGAAATGTTTGAAAATTATTCATAAAGATACATAAAGGGTCAAGGAAAGAACTGGATATAGTATCGTCTATGCATGATAATCACTGGAAATGTGATTAACGTTGTTTAAAGAGTATTTTTGTTTGAACAAAATTTTAACATATTGTTTAAAATTAATGAAGTGTTTAGAAAACTAAAGGGCGGAACAAAAATATTAAAGTATGCTTCCATCTATTAGTGTAAATTACTGAAAGAAAAATTTCAATCAGCTAGCAGATTCTTGCTAAGCTATATTTCCCCATTATATAGTATATATATATATATTAACCGACAGATCAAATACAGGGTTGTTCAAAAGTATTGGAATACATAATTGACTATAGACAGTAACACATTATTTCCTTAGATAACAAATTGTTCTTAAAGATTTCAGAATGTGTTGTAAAGTGTTTCATAATCTATTTTTAACGCATGATTTTTCTTATTCGTTTAATATACGCGGAATGAAAAAAATCTTATTATTTAGTAAAATAGGCTGTTCTACAAGATTTTTTTAAATTTTATTTAACTTATAGTTTAAGTGTTGTGCCACTACACATATTGCAGTATTATTCGTATTTGAAGAAATTGTTTCAAAATCACTGTGTCACTTGAAATACTTCATAAATACAAGTATGAGCGGTTGCTTAAAATTAAATTTTAATAATAATCAAATCTAATGATCAATGTATGATAAAATTGCTTATTGAATAGGTTTTTAATATCTTAAAAACTCATTGATTGAATGATTGATGGTGTTAGTAACATATTCTTAATGACCGCCAAGAGGAAAGTATCTCTTAAATTAGATATCTAATGAATTAAAAAAAAATAGAAAAATAGAACATCAAGTATTTCGAATGTCTATCATTATATTTGATATAATCCACAAGGAATTCATACATAGTTATTTCGTTTTCAATAAATGTATTATTAAATACCGTTTATAAATGGAGAGTTGTCCCTCAGTGAAGTCATTATTACCTCATGTGGCCCCATGCCAGCATACAAGAACAACATTATTAAAATCTCTAAAAAGCGAATTCGTTTAAATGTACTTATAATGACTATTTAAATCTTTATAGTAAAAAATGTCAACTTTATCTTAATATAAAAAAATGATTATACGATAATGTGTATGTTTAAGAAAAAAGAAATTCCAAATTTTTTTTGTCCAGGACCGTAGTTGTTCTTTTATTACATAACAAATACATAGAAAAAACATAAAAATCTCAAAACCAAAATTTCAAAAGAAAATGGAAGAATAAATATCAAAATTTAAATTATATTTGCGTACTTAATTAAACGCTTACTTTTATATAGTTCAAAAATATGTATGTAAATAGTTGCTAAAAATTGTACTTTGCCTAAAATTTATGTATGTTAAATTTGCTTCACTATATAGGTTTTAAATATCTAAAAAGTCATTGATTCGAAGAAGAATGGTACCAATAATATATTCTTAATGTTTGTCAAAAAGAAAATATCTCTTAAATTAGACATTTACTCACAAGGAAGGTCTCCATACTGGGCATACTCAGAATTTTTTGAAAGAAATACTAATTAAACTACTCATGTATGTAATAAAGGATCAGTCAAATTTAGCGGCGGAATTATAGAAAAAACTCAATAAAAAAATAAAATAGTTTTGAGTATTTGGCGCGATAAAACGAAAGCGTCATGCAATTTGGCGAGCAACATTTTCCCTCGCCAAAAGCAAACGATTTTAATGCACCTGAAAAATTTTGTCAATTAAATTTTAGAATACGTGTAAATAGTACACTATATGGCCATTGAGTATTGGACACTTGCGATTTTAGACATTTTACTAAATATCTAGAAAAATACGTAAGGAATCATCTCGAAACTCTTAGTGTATAAATGTAATCGTATACGTCATACATCTCCGTGAAGATTTTTTACCGAAACTTCATAGGGGACCGTCAACAAATTAAAAAAGAATGAAAATCTTTTGAATAATCCTGTCAAAACTAATGTAGCAAAAGCGCTCAAACTCTAGATTATGATTGAATGCCTTATTGTAATACACTGTGTTCATTTTTATGCAAATAGCATGCACACTCGCAGAGTAATTAAGGTTTTTATAAAAATGGTCCCAAATTTTTCCAAGTTTTTCTCTTATAATTTTCAGAGTTCTTAATATAAAATAATATTTTTTTCAGAAAATATGACAAACAACATTGCACATAGTACCCTGTAATCAGATTTAAAAAATAATAAAAATTGTATGAAAAATGAGTATGTTTACTAAATAATTTTTTACTGCGCGTGCGTCAAAAATATCAAAATTTCACTTGCATATTGTGTTAGATAAATGTATAGAGCAACTTTTGTTAAAGTCTCAAAATCATAGCTTGAAAATTCTGAAAGTAACCGTCAATAGAAAAAGGACAAAATCCGTTGTTTCCAAAATGAAGCAAAAAAATGAGTGATTTTATCCAAATGTAGTAGTACATCCCGTATTGTGTATTCTATATTGACACTAATCAATGAATATATGGGTACAACCCCCCTTGTTTTTGCTTAATTGTGAGAATAACGTATTATCAACTTATTCAATTTACGATTATTTTCAGAATTTTCAAGTTATGATTTTGTGACTTTCACAAAAGTTGCTCTATACATTTAGCTAACATAATATGCAAATGAAATTTTGATATCCTTGACGCATGCGCAGTAAAAAAATATTTAGTAAACCAACTCATTTTGTATAAAATTTTCATTATTTTTTAATTCTGATTACAGAGTACTGTGTACAATGTTCTTTGTCATATTTTCTGAAAAAAATATTATTTTATATTAAGAACTCTGAAAATTATAAGGAAAAAACTTGGAAAAATTTGGAACCATTTTTATAAAAACCTTAATTACTCTGCGAGTATGCATGCTATTTGCATAAAAATGAACAAGGCGTATTACAATAAGACATTCAATCATAATCTAGAGTTTGAGCGCTTTTGCTACATTAGTTTTGACAGGGATAAAAAGGGACAGGGGGTGACACACACAGGTGACAGGGACAAAAGATATTCATTTTTTTAATTTGTTGACGGTCCCCTATGGAGTTTCGGGAAAAAATCTTCACGGAGATGTATGACTTATACTATTATATTTATAAATTAAGGGTTCCGAGATGATTCATCATGTATTTTTCTAGATATTTAACAAAATGTCTAAAATCGCAAGTGTCCAATAATCAATGGCCATATAGTGTATTTAATGAATTTAAATTCGGACAATAAGAGAATTTCACACATAGATGTATTTTATATTATATATTTCTGTTGCTTTTGCTGGAGTTATTTAACTTTATCACTTTAAAAATAATTTCTTATATCAAAAATATTTTCGTATTGAAAAGTATTTTCTCATATATTTAAACGTATGACAAAATAAAGGCCAGATGAAGAATGCTCCAGTAATGCATTTCCGTATCGGAGAAGTTTTTGTTTCCATAGCAACAAAATTGAATCGACACAGCTCAATTAGATTGGAATTAATTTTGAGATTAACACAATTTTAATTATTTCAAGCTTTGTTTTAATTCATAAAATTTCACAGTTAATTTTCATTCTAAATACATTATGACAAAAATATAGTGAAAACAAACTAAATCTGACAATACTAACGTTATATAAATAAAATTTCTTTATACAAGTTCAAGATGAAACATTTTTACCTTAAAAAGAATTTAACATAAAAAAAAGAATTTTTTGAAATTTTATTTTGTCGCCAACCGGTGATTACTCGCCAAATAAAAGAAATGTTCATTATTTTTTTACAAACGTTCAATCGGTGTTCCGCCATTTTTTTTTTTTTTTTTTTTACAAACGTATATATCCCCGTAAGAAGAACAGTCTGTAATTTTTTTCAGAATTTTCTGAGTATGGAGACCTTCCTTGTCAGTCATAAAAAATAGCAATAAAAATAGAACATTTAGTATGTCAAATTTATATCATTATTCACAAGGGAATCACGCATAGCTATTCAGTTTTTAATAAACGTATTATTAAATATCGTTTATGATTGAAGATTATCCCCCCCCCCAAAGTGAATGCATAATTACCTCATATGGCCTAATGCCTACATACAAGGACGACATTACTAAAATCTCTAGAAAGCGAACTCGTTTAAATGTATTTGTAATGACTATTTAAATCTTTATAGTAAATTTATTTTTCTATTTTAAGTGCTGAGTTTAGTACATTCAAATACTTATATTATTTGCAAAAGATAGTAGTTCAAATAGTATTCAAACTTATAACTTCATATACCATGTAAATAGGTTTAATTATTTGCAAAATTTCACAGTATTGTAATCTGAATTTTGTATTTTCCTAGTGTATTTATGGTTTTCTCGCAAGATTTACTTGATAATATAACTCATAACTTAGTGTTTATCATTATGATACTTGTACACATTGAAATGTTTGTAAAATTCTTTTTTCCAAAGAAAAAAAAAATCTTTTTTTTTTTTTAACCATATGTATTGCTAATAAAATAATAGAAAAATTTCATAGGTTCCACCACATTTGTCTAATCTATGTAGTGCTTCGGAAGCATAAAACTTATCAATATTTCTACTTAATACAAAACTTACTACAATCTTATCACTCCATATACTGTGTAAATATAATTATTCGCAAATTTTCACAATAATGTAATCTTAATTTTGTACTTTCCCAGTGCATTTGTAGTTTACTTGTAATATTTACTTGATGCTATAACTCATATCTTATTGTTTATCATTATGACATTTATACACATTGAAATCTTTGTAAAATTCTTTTTCAAAAGAAAAAAATATCTGTAGATTCTTTCTTTTTAACCATATATATTGCTAATAAAATAACACAAATATTTCAAAGTTTCCACCACATTTCTCAAACCAATGTAAATATTTCGGAAGCATAAAGCTTATCAATATATCTACTTAATATAAAACTTACTACTTATAATTCCCTAAACTGTGTAAATATTTTTAATTATTGGAGGAATTTCACAATTCTTTAATCTTAATTTTGTATTTTTCCAATGCATTTGTGGTTTTCTTGTAATACTTACTTCAGCTATAACTCATAACTTACTGTTCATCATTATGATATTTGTACACATTGAAATCATTGTAAAATAATTTTTCCAAAGAAACTAATTATGTTTATTCTTTTTGTTTTAACCATAAATATTGCTAATAAAATAATACAAAACAAGTCATAGGTTCCACTAAATTTCTCCAACCTGTGTTGTGCTTCGGAAGCAAAAAACTTATCAATATCTCTACTTAATATAAAAAATATATATATTACGTTCACATTTGTTGATTCTTAAAGACACGGTGGACAATATTTTTTTATATAATTTTCATCATAGCAGTATGAAATTCTGTGCATATATACATCGGAATTTCATTTTCAGAACCGGTTTTTAACTGGTTCCAAAAATGAAAGTAATTAAAAAAATCTAAAACCAAAATCGAAAAATTAAAAACTAGCCCGATCTTCAGCTATTCTATACAAAAAAAAGTAAAAAATATTAAAATTTGAGAGAGATATCTGAAAAGAACGCCCAAATAAACTTAACATTATCACCCGGGTCTTTTCAGTCACTATTGTGGGCTCTTAAGCTTCGGATGCCCGCAGACAACTTACCGGTAAGAGCGTCAATTCCAATGACAATTTTTGAAGGGAAAACATGTTTTATGCGCTATACTTTATACTGACAAGGAAGGTCTTCATACGGGCATATTCCGAAAAATCTGAACAAATTACAGAATGTTCTTCTCATAAGGATATACACGTTCATAAAAAAATTCCGGCGGAAGCTCCATTCAGTATCCGTAAAAAAATAATGAAAATTTCGTTATTTTGCGATTTACCGCCGGTTGGCGATGGAATGTAATTTCAAAAAATACTTTAAGTCAAATACACTTTAAGAAAAAAAAAGTTTCATGTTGAACTTTTTTGATAAATTCAATTTAAATAACTTTAATAAGTTTTAGTTAATTTTAAGTATTTTGTTATATCGATAATTTAATTATCAAAATTTGAGATTTAAAACGAAATTCATAATTCAAATTCATTAAATTTATTTCAAGCTCCAAGTCCAATTGAGAATGATTTGAGAATTGATTATATTTTGTTGTTTTGGAAACATGTTTCTTTTATTTTTGAATATACGCTTAAATGTATAAAGATAATTTTTCTCAATATGATTTTTTTAACCTATGAAAACATTTTTTTCCAGTGATTATTTAAATTGCTACTTTAACAAGTAATATATATATATGTAGTACAATATGTATATAATATATTAAAGTCTCTCATTGTTTATGTTTAAATTCATTAAATACCATTTACGAACATTCTAAATATCAAATAGTTTTGAGTTGCATTATAATCGTTTGCTTTTGACGGGGAAATAGACGGCTCGCCAAATCGAGTGACTCTTTCGTCTTTCCACGCCAAATATTAGAAAATATTTTTTTTTACACATTTTTTTTATGTGATTCCGCCGCTAATTTTGACTGATCCTTTATTACATACATAAGTACTTTAATTTGTATTTTTTCATAAAATTCTGAGTATGCGCAGTATGGAGACCTTCCTTGTAAGTTTTATTGTATAGAGATTGCTCTTCATTGCTATAGAATTGCATAAAATGCGCTTAAATAGTAGATATACAACTATACTAGTCAAAATAATTAATTTGAAGTACACAGACATATTAAAAAGATTATTGATAATTTAGATTATGTTTGTGTATAACTAAGCAATTGCATCACATTGTGAAAGAAAAATGTGATGAAATTACAAGAACTAGATCTAACTGCTTAAGATATAAGCAGGTTTTCTTCTATACTAAAATATTAATGAATTTTATAGTAATAATATGTTAGCAATAGCTTTTCTAATAATGATGGATAATGGTTTAATAATGATGTAACTCTATGACCGGCTGAGTAGATCTTTAAACAATGTGTATACTTTCATTGTATCTGAGATATTGTAATATTACGTTCCAGAAACTCTTCATTGTAGTACTTCACAATGATTTTTTTTACACAAAACTTTCCGTTCCAACTTGAAATATACATGAAAGTTTTCTTTCAAAAAACGGAAATTTCTTCAAATAACAGAAGAACAATCGATTAACAGAGAATTCCTAAAATTTCTTAATTTTATGAAAATTTTGTTCAGAAAACATATTAGTAAAAAACCTCTTTTTTTAAGTTTAAATTAAATAACTGTGAATCAAATATACTGATTTTGTTTTAATTTTCTGTACATATCTTTAATTACTGCTTAAGAAATATGAAACACACTGTTTAAAAATCTGTAAAATGATTAATGTTTTTCTAAGAAAATGGGATTTCTACTTATGTAATGCTAAGAAAAAAATGCATGTAACAGACACACTTGCACAGTAAATCGAAAAATTTACAAATAATAAGTAATGTTAGTTCACAAAGAATCTTGTACGAAACTGTGATATCTAAATCTTTTAATCTAACTGCAATCCTGACTACAAAAACAGATTTTGCAGATTTACATCTTTTTTTTCTGAAAAGTGTACAGATAAAAATTTAGTAAGCATAAGGGTTTCTAAAATTTTGTATGTGTAGAATTGCAGTTTCTTTTCTTTTTTTTTTACAATATATACTAACATACAAACAACAAAGAAACGCTTTAATAGTTTTTAAATACTTTATTTAATGCTTATTTCCTATAATTTCAAACGTTACTTTTATCCCTGAATGCAAATATCTTATATTTTCATTACTTATCCCTTGATACTCATAATACTATTTGTTCTCATATTCTTTCATATTTGACCCATCGATTCCTTTTTTCACTATAAACTTCAACATAAAATTTCGCCAACTTATTTGGAAAAATAGTTATTTAGTTTAGCAATAGCTCTTTTTTTTTCAATTTTGAATATTATATCATAACACTGTAAATAGATGAAATATAATTTTGAAAAATTCGACAATATATATATATATATATATATATATGTTGATACATGTATATTTATATTGATAACATGATGCTTTTTTCATAATTTCACCAAAGAGGAAATTGCATATTCTGTATAACTATCTAAAATTTTCACAGAGATATAATTTCATATACTTTAGTATATGAAATTACATTTCTGTGAAAAATTATTTTTGCACTTCGAAAGCTTTTCTTAATTTCAGTAAACTAAAAAAAGTTTTTATTCAGCAATATGAAACTAATCTGATGATAATTATTTATACAAAAATCTGTAGTGACTTGTGAACATTTTTGTGCGTGTCTACGCAAATTAAGAAAAAAATATAATTGCATTTTTCAATGCTAGACAATCATTTGCTCTACTATTATTGATTAGAGTAATTATCGTTTATGTTTTGTCAGAATTTTTTTGTGATTCACTTGTTGAATCAGTATCAAATATATCTACAAAGAGTTTTATAATAATTTCAATAGCTAATTTTTCTGCCATTTTTTCTTTCTTTTTTTCATCTATACAATTCTTATGACTTTATTCTATGACATAGTAGTCAAACGGGAGTTCAACTGATTGCACGATTTGGGATTAACAATGCTCGCTGAAGCATGTGCCCAAATCATCATCATAAATAACTCAATATCAGTTTTTCTTGTAGTATTTTAGAAGCAATATGTCAGTAAATATCAGCAACCAACCATATATTTTTTTTCACAGTTTTCAAATAATATTCAATTTTGAATATGCCTGACGCTTGCAATGTGATAACGCAAAGTGTTACTAGAAAAATCCCTATAAAATTTAAATACATGCAGAATATACTTCATGTTGGAGTTCAAAAAAAATAATTCTATCGAATATTCTTATTCTTCAAACTGGAATAAGCGATCATAATGTAGTTTATGAAAGTATTTTCACTGAACTCTATATTCAGGCGATCAAATAAAATGTATCTGTTTTTTCAAATTTCAAATAAACGTTATTTTTTTCTAGATTTTATTCCAACAGTTTCACAAAATATTCAGAATCTAAGTAAGCGGGATGTCCTTTCAAAAGTTAAACAAATAGTTGCATGAAATATTTAATCGAATACATTTCAATCCGATATAAATAAAATGAGTAGTTTACGTTTGTTTTAAACCTTTATCAAACGCATTATGAACTCGTGAAAATTTTACATTATAAAGCATTTTACGCAAATTGTTTAAACTAAATTAAAAGATTTATATAACCATGTAATAAGTATTTGAAGGATTTTAGAAGGATTGAAAGATTTAGAATGATTAATAAATTTGAATTTATTGGGATTTTGTGCAATATTTATAACCTTAAGTATATATGAAATATAATTTGACAGTCATTAAAAAATAAAAGTTTTATGGTGCTTTATGCAACAATTTAGTCACAAATATACATATATAAATTAAAATTATAATTGATACATTTTTTTTAATTATCAATAAGTTTATTAAATTTTAATTACAAGTGTATTTATAAAACAAAAAATAAGAAAAAAAACAGCGATTTTCGGGGTATCTATAGGGTACCCGCGAATTTGTAGGGTAACACTCTACTGAGGGAGCTGCGCAAACGCAAATATTGCATTACGAAGTAACTGCTTATGTTGTATTATATTATTAGACCCCCCCCCCCGTTGCACGAGAACTAAGGAGCATTGTATAAAATCCGTTGAACCTGAGACTAAGGGGCCTCTACTCAACAACATATATAAAAATATAGAAAATCTGTGTTTATCAAAGTTTACCCTCTCCTTGTTAGTCAATTGTTCAGATTGAAGCCTTTTACATCACAATGTAAAAAGTTTATATAGTTTTTCTTGCATAATGTCATTACTAATTATTAATTTTAGAATTCGGTGTAGGCTATATTCCAGTAGACGAAATTCTACCGACTATGACAATTCTATATCCAAGTTCGCATAAAACATTTTGTTTTACTCGAGCCCCATATTTAAAATATTCACTAGAAAATGAAGAACAATATTTTAAAAGTATTTCAAGACGTGAAATGCTCAGTGATTCAATTTGTAACTTATTTCTGGCTTTATCTAGCTATTGTATATGATTCATCATTTAAACTTTTTTTATCATGATTTTTGCAAAATTATTGTAGTTTAATTTTGCACGAAATTATCAAATAAGCGCAAACAAACAAAAAAAAATAATAATAACAACATTTAAATACCTGCTGATGACGTCCTTGTAATTGTTGAATACATTTTGGGAATTCTAAGATATATTTTAATGCATTTTAAATAAATTTATATTATATATATATGCATCTTAACCCTATATCTACCAACGTTGCTTATAAGTACAATTGAAATTACTAATAAAATTCTTTTAATGCGTCAAATAATTGCAATACTTTTATAATGAGTTACAGATACATTACATTATCTGCTTCCAGAAGCATTATTGGTTACAGAAAACAAAAATATTTTTAATTGTCTTTGTATCTTTTCAGCTTTCTTAACGCTGAGGGAGAGATATGTGGATTTTTCAATCTGAAATATTTCTATATTTGTATTCTAAGAACATCATATTTGTATATTTAATAATTCTACAAGGTACTAAGAAAACAATTTAAAATAAAAGATCTGAATGGGGTTTAAATATTGCACAAAATCCCTGTAAATTCAAATTTAATAAATCCTTCTAAATCCTCCAATTCTTCTAAAATCCTTCAAACATTTATTAAATCTTTTAATTTAGTTAAAACAATTTAAGTAGAATGCTTTACAATGTAAAATTTTCATGAATTCATAATTCTGTAGATAAAGGGTTAAATAATTTCTTATACATTTATTTCTGCTTTTTATATGATATTTAATTATTCAACTCAAGATAAGATTTAACTTTCATTTATAGAAATAACAACAACGGATTTAAGAAAAATAAATTTATTTTCTTTCTATAATCTAATTAACGTAATGAAATTTATTTTACGCATACTAAATAAATTTGAATCAATAAATAGCACAAATTTCACACGTATGCAAAATTAAATATTTTGTTGTATTTAACTTCTGTTATTTTCATACAGAAACTGCAATTTCTTTTTAAGTATACTCTAAGCATACATAAAAGTAAATAGTTACTGTTAAAGTTTTAGTGCAAACATATTTGAATTGATCTTGTATTTGCATAATGAGCACATTTATAAATATTTGTTTTAAATATAGATTTAAAATTAAATGGATTATAACTAAACCAAATGTAAATATTTACTTTCGAACATATAAAAGTAACCGAATATTTAATTTTCTAATTTTCTTGTTGATAGATCTTAAGCGAATGAAATCATTAACAAGTGTGATGAATTTCGCTTTACTTTTGTTTTATAAATAATGTTTTAGAAGTTTTGTTTTATATTTAATAATATATTTTTAAACAGATTTATTGGAAATTGTGTAAATTTTATACCTTTGGATCACGTAAAGTGTGAGAAGAAAAAAATTCTAGATATCGAAAAATTCTACTACTCTCGAGGTAAAAAAAAAAAAAAAAAAAAAAAAAAAAAAAAAAAAAAAAATCAATTTTTATATCCTAATTAAAACCATTATAATTCTTTCAAATTTTATATTTAAAAAAAGTTTATTGATATTATATTGAAATTTCATGTTATGTAATTTGGAGATTTATAAACATTAAAATACTCAAATCTGTAATACTGAAAAAAATATATGCGTAACCTTTTTTTTTTTTTTTTTTTTTTTTTTTTTTTTTTTTAACACGGGAATGGCAATTTCATTTTTTTTTAAGAATTTGTGAATATATTTTACATTTATAAGAAATATATTGATATTTCTTTTATATTTAAATACTTTTAAGAAATTAATTTTGCTAGATAAGATTTAGAATTAGCTGTGACCGTTTAAATTCAATTTTCATAAACAAATTCTTCTTTTGAAATAAATTTTAAAAAAGGCATCTTATGGTTATATAGTACAGATTGCTGGTGTAATGTGTAATGCAATAGTAAAGCATACTTTACATGAGAAGTAAAAACCACATTTCTTTTTCTCACTTTCAAAAAAGAAAAAAAAAGTGTTTATGAATTATAATTGTCTGTTTGCTTTTTGTTCTAACATTCGGAGCTCCAATTTTTGTAAATATCAACGGATTGTCATGTTTATTTTATTTGTTTTGGAGGTTTTGTATGCAATAATCTGTATTGAAAATGAAGTGTGTAGCACGAAATTATAGCTCGTTAACAGATACACACCAAAGAATTCATTTGCATTGTAGTCTTTGAGAATAATATTTTACGTTTCACTTTGTTTATTTCTTTAATATGTTTTAGACAAAATGAGTTAGATATGCTTCATTGACGTCAAATATCATCCGCTGTTCATAATCAATAAATGAAAAAAATTAAAATGTCTTTGCAATTAATCACATGCCTTAAAGACACTTTTCCACACCACAAGCAGAAAACTGAAATTAATAAAAATTAATTTTAGAGATATTTTAATTTTCAAGGTGTAATGTTTAATCAGTTGAATAGTTAACGCTCGTATACACCAATTACTTCGACCTCAAGTTATACCAAAAACCTCGGGCGAATGCATGATCAAACGATGTTCACCTCTAATCCTTGTTAGATGTCTTCTTAAAAATGTGAAATCCAATGTTATCGTGATTTTCATTTGAGCGTTTGACCCACGTTTTCTAGGTTAAGGTTGATGATGAATACGAGTATTAGACATTTTAAAGGTCTCCGCATTCAAAATGTGTCATTTTGAATGTAATTTTCAGCAAACCCGTTTAGCAATACAAACCTTTAATTTTTCACCACCAACAACAGATAAAAACTTCACAAAAAGGTTCAATTTCTGGAGCTAGATTTCCCAGAATTAAGAAATTATGATGAAAAGTGGATTCAACAGAGTTGTTCAATTTTGCATCCAAATTAACTTATAAGTGAAGCCATAATATGAAGCATTATAAATGTCTGACATCTATCTAAGAATATTCTGACAACTGATTACTTCGCATTGAATTTATCTACTATTTACTCAGCAACACAACGCTGCAGGTTTTGCAGTCAATGATTTATATGTGAACAAACTTGTCCAGGAATAACGTGTTGTTATTCTATATAAAATCATTATTCCTGAATTTTTTCCTGCGATTAAATTACAATGTACGTACATATATATATTATTTTTCCCAGCTTGTTACCCGGAAGGATTTACATTAAAGCTACGAAAAGAAAATTGCTTGAGCGCTCGACCAGAAGGTTTTACACTGAATCCGTGAGAAAGAAAATATACTCAACGCTTTAAAGAGCATAAAAAAGATATTTTGTATTTTTCGTCAAATATCAGCGTTTGGCAGAGTTTATTTTAACAACTTTCACAGTTGCATTGACTTTAGTAAAGGCAAGTTAATAATTCTATGTAATACAGCTATTCATGACCTGCAGAAAAAATCCATTGAAATTATGGTTAGAAGAAATGAAGATTGTAATAACAATATCTCATTTAATACACTGGTGGAAATTGATTTATGAAAAGACGGTTTTTTGACAAAAACTTCTACAGTATTCAATTAAAATGAATGAAATTTCATGGTATATACATAGCAGCTATGACAAATCCGTTACAATAATAAATTTTCACACATAATGTTAAAAATAAACAAAAAGTTAAAAATTAGATTTTTGTAATATGCGAGCATGGAAATTGATTATATGAAATATCACATTTAATTGGTTATTCCGAAGCAATGTGACAAAATTTGCATAAAACAAGGCAAAGTGACCTGCAAAGTAGACATAAAAAGCGTTGTACAGTGAAAACAATACATTTTAATTACAGTTTTGTGATAGGTAAACTTAAGATTTTGTCAGAAAAAGAAAGAGGTAAAATCGACTCTTGTTAAGAATGTGGAAAGTCTAACCCAGAAATTAGTTAGTAAATTAAAAGATCTGTTAGTGTGATATATAACTATAGAAAAGATTCGGCAAATTATAGCACAAATTTCAACAAAAAAGGTAATCCATGTTTAAGCAAAAGATAGAAAAGGGAGATTCTTCAACGTGCATCGAAAGCTGGTCACAGTTCAAAGCACATTTGCGAAGACCTAGCCCTGCCTGTGACTTCAAGAAGAGTTAGGCAAATTTTACATGTTTCACGGAGTTGAAATAATCGAAAATGAAACCATAATCAAAGTTACTTCTGAGTTTCAAGCTGATTCGATTCCAGAATTGCTAGAAGTAGATGAAATGGGTAAAAATTGGAAGAAGTCATTTTATCTGACAAAAAAATATTTAATTTGGGTGGCCCAGATGGCTAGAGGAATTATTGAAGAGATATTTGAAATCTACATTCAGCAGAAATCTTGGTAAAGGAAACTTGATGATTTGGGCAGCAATTGCTTATGTTGGCAAAAGTAAAATTGTATTTTTAAACGGTCGCCAGAACTCTTTTGATTATAATTTAGCTTTAGAAAATTCACTTCTTCCATTTGCATGACAATATTATGGTTGAGATTATATCTTCATGCAAGATAATGCAAGATTCACATTTCAAATACAATGAAAAATTTTGTTTGACGAACAGAATATTGTTCTTTTAGATCATCCACTTATTAGTCCTGATCTGAACCCAATCGAAAACGTTTTGGGACTTGTTCGAATGGTTTTTACAAATGGAATGCAGTACACATCACTTGTAGATTTGAAAGCTTCATTCTGACAAAACTGGAAACTAATTAATCCGAAATACCTCCAAAATCTTGTTTTATCAATGCCATCTAGAATAAAAGAAACTCTAATGAATAAAGGTGGCTTTACTAATTATTAATTTCAATTAAATGTGATATTTCATAAATCAATTTCCATGTTTTATGTTATTAAAATATAATATGTGATGCTTATGTTTTAGTTTATTAATTTGTATGAAATTTTATTTTTTTTTAAATATTTGTTGTACATAGCATGTATAATGTATGAAATTTCATTTATTTTTAGTTAATATTATAAATGTTTTGATTAAAAAACCGTGTTTTCATAATTCAATTTCCACCAGTGTATCTTTAAACTTTGGAAGCATATGTAAAATAATCTTTTAGAACTAGTTTTGTTCATTTTATATTATTCAACATGAGATGATGCCACATTATATTGCCTCATTAACGCTTTCCGGTCTGGTATACTATTAATAGTACATGTCTTTTGATGGAGCATTTTTTTTTTATTTTAAGAAATACTTTTGCTACTATTTACATCTAGTAATGTTGGCATATGTTTATGCATTTACTATCTGACTTCATTTATGCTTAGACATTTAGCAATAATAATAATTATTATTTTTTGCTTAATTCTCTTTGCACTGTTTTCGATTATTTTATGTTAAACACATACTTCACTCTTTAAACTAAAAATAAAAATTACTTTCCCCAAAGAACCATTTGTAATAAAGGTAAAAAAGTATTAGAAAGTAGTAATTGTAAGTTAAACCTAATTGTAATATAATATTTTCTAAATACCTCCAGAGATTTTTCCTTAGCCTATTGTCATGTGAATAGTAGTTGAATAGTACCTAAAACAGAAAAATTCGTTATCTTTCACACAATAAAATATTCGTTAAACACTAATTAAGCTATTTGGATAGCTAGTGTTAATGTTATTAATGTAAAAGTGATATTTTCTAAAAATTGAAAATAAATTCGGATTGGAAAGGGTTAAAACATTTGATAATTTATTCTAATTTTTGTCAGATAGTTGTTACCATTGCATGTTTTCATGCTCGTGAAGGATTAAAAAGATAATAGACTGGTAATATAATAAAGTCTAAGTAAGAACTAAACCATTTAGGATGGTTTAGTTCTGTGTTTTGAAGCAGTACGGCATCGTTTTCATGATGAAGATCTGAGAAGAAAATCAGAACATTCAATATCTTACTTTTACTTTATGTTTGTATAGGTTTTATAATTTACAACGATTTGTAAGTCATTTAGTAATCTTGTGACTTTTTTCACGTTTAATAATAGCATATTTTTGTGTATTATATTATTTGAACACTACATAAGCATATTTGCTATTTGTTTATGATATTATCAATATTTCCCAATGAAAAATATTAATATCTTTTTTTAATTCTGAACCAAAATTATATATTTAACCTCTATGATTAACTGCAAAATAAGGACAGTTTAAAAAATTTAATAACTGTGAAGTTATTCATCAAAACGTAGCAAAAATTTATGTATGTATTTTTTTTTATTTTTTTTTTATTTTTTTTATTTTTTTTGAGCCGGAAATCATTTTTTATGACTTTCTGTTTATCAACGCTTTTTCTTGAGGAAATATACTTCGATTTTCATGTAATTGATATAGTTTAATGATTTTTATCATGTTAAGCTCACTATTTAAAAGTAAAGTGCCACGTGATTAGCTCCTTTATAAAAACATGAAAAAAAAACATTACGGTTAATGGGAAAAAAATCATCTGCAGTGTTTTTAATGATATAACGTTAATTCTTGATTTAAATAATTGAATGTCACTACAATATTATTAGTATAGAATAGATTATTTGTACCATTTATCGTTTATTTACAGGGACAAACAAAATAATCGGTTACAGTTCTATCTTTGAGCATTAATTGCCGGAAGGGCATCTTAAAATTTAACCACTTTTAGACTTTCTCTCATTGTGTTTTTTATACATTTTAAACATCGTAAATAGACTGTACAAAAGAATTAAAGTGTTCATCTTATTACGGAAAAGAGATAGAAGGGAATTTTCATTTGTGGTAAGTATTTCCTAATTTTTTGCACACATATAGTATATAGATATTATTTATGTATATAAATATATATGTAGTATATAAAAACACTCAAAACATTCACTTAATTTTCAGATTATAGATTGTAATTGCTGAAATTGAGTTTCGAATTTGGTATGTGTTTCCAAATGGTTCAATTATACATCATATTTAAACTTATTAAAAAAGGAATTTTTCTTGTATCAACCTGAATGGGATGGAAAGTGTTTCATAACCAACGCATGATTTTTTCATTCTTGCTTTAATACTCAATGTGTTTTTAGTGTTTTAACAATGATAAAGTATGAAACATTTAAAACCACGCACTGAAATCTTTTAAAGAAGTATTGTCTTTCCGTAACGTGACGTGTTAGCAGAATTTCACATTTGGTTTCCGATCACGATCAGAGATAAACGAACTTCAAACTAATACTCTCCATTTTCCATTTAGTAATATGTTTCCGTTAGTCTTGGAGATTTTATTTTACAGTAGACATTCAGTTTTATATAGATAAATAATGTTAATTTATATTATTTTAACTTTTCTTTAAAAGGATAGGATAGACATTTTAATAACAATTTTAATTTTTCTTAAGAAAGGTGTTATAGTAAAAATAAAATACATTGACATGTTTCGGAACCGTCAAATAAGTTCCATAGTCATAATATAAATAAAATGAAATTTCAAAATATTTCTCGGACAATACAAATGACACGCGACAATAAAATATAAATAACAAAAAAACACGCGCTCTATTGCAAAAAATTAAATTAAAATATAGACCATGATCTAAAACTTAACTAAAAATAAAAATTTCAAACAATTTCACGATCAATACAGATGACACGCGACAAAGAGGTATAAAAAAACACCAAAAAACACGCGCGCTATTGTAAAAAATCCCTGTCGGCTGGGCCTATAGGTGGAGGTAGATTTCAAAGAGTGCTCATTTCAACAAAAAAAAAAAAAAAAAAAAAATGATTAGAGATAAACCCAGTTTAATAACTTCATTTGGCCGTTTATGAAAAATTTTTAATTTCATTTTTCTGCAAAAACTGGTTTTATCAGAATTCTCTTAAGAAAAATTCAGCTCAAATACCCATTTTGACAACATATTTTGAAATAGATTCTGAATTTATTAAAAAATTGACTAAAACAGTACATTATACAGTTCCTAAATAACAAAAAACTGTCAGTTGAATGCATTTGAGAAAAAAAATTGAATTTAAAAATGAGTCATAAAATAACTGGTTTCTTGTTTGAATACATCCTTAATTCTTTAATCATAATTGCTTCGGAAAATTTTGTGCGAAATACTCATTTTGACAGCATTTTTTAAAATATATTCTATCTTTATCAAAAAACTAGCCAATGCGTCACAGTATATAGTTCCTAAATAAGAGGATCTGTAAATTGGATGCGTTTGAGAGCGAAAATGGATTTTAAAACGAGTCATAAAAAACGCAGTTTGCTATGTGAAAACTTCCTTAAATTTTCAAATCACGAAGACTTCGGGAAATTCTGTTCAAAATACCCTCTTTGGTAGCCTTTTGCAAAATATATTCTGTCTTTATCAAAAAACCGATTAATGCATCATATATAGTTCCTAAATAAAAAGGATCTGTAATTTAGATGCATTTGAGAGCAAAAATGGATTTAAAAACGAGTCACAAAAAAACGCAATTTCTTATTTGAACACTTCTTTAAGTTTTCAGTCACAATGATTTCAGAAAATTCTGTTCAAAATACCCTTTTTGGTAGCCCTTTTTGAAATATATTCCGTCTTTATCAAACAACTGACCAATGCATTACATTATTTAGTTCCTAAATAAGAAGATTTGTAAATTGGATGCGTTTGAGAACAAAAATAGATTTAAAAACGAGTCGAAAAAAAAACGCAATTTCTTATTTGAATACTTCCTTCAATTTTCAGACCCGATGACTTTCGGAAATTCTGTTCAAAATACCCGGTAGCCTTTTTTGAAATATATTCTGTCTTTATCAGAAAATTGACCAATGTGTAACTTTATACAGTTTCTTAATAAGAGGATCTACCATTTGGATGCGTTTAAAATCAAAAATGAATTTAAAAATGAATCAGAATATAAGCAGCTTGGATTTGAGGTTTTCTCTCCAACTCCTATTTTTGTTTAATTTCTTTTTGCTATACGAATTGGTTCTATGAAAAACTTGTCAATGTAAAAGTTGTAGATATTTTTGAGAAGATGTAAAATAAATTTAATCAGATTTGATATCTTAAAAATTGACGGAGTTATGGATTTTTCTCTTTTTTCTGCGCCCTTTTTCTTTCCGTTTTTAATTTTTTTCGTCGGTACAAGTTGGTCCTCTCAAAAACTTGTAATACAAACTTTTAGATAATTTTAAGTACATTTAGAGAAAATTTAGTCGGAATTTATATCTTGAAAATTGACGAAGTTATGAATTTTTTTCTCTCAAAATCCCTGTTTTTTTCGCCCTTGAGCCCACTTCTAAATTTATCAGAAATCTTTCATGCATATACTTTTGGCCCATTTTTAAGAAGTAATATAAACTTTAAACCGATTCGATATCTACTTTAATTAAGAAGTTATGGCGTTTTTTCTGTTTTCACAAAAACGCCCCCTATTCCGACCCCCTTGGTCCGATTTAGCCCATTAACGAACTTAGCCAAGATTTTATCTCCTTTGATTTTATGTACCATTTTGGTGGAGATTGGTGAAGAATTATAGAAGTTATCGTGTCCATAAAAAAGTGAGATATATATGTAGATAGATAAATAGATATATAAACTGGTGCGATTGCAATAGGTAGTATTTCTTACGAAATCTACCTAAAAATTAAATTAAAAAATAGACCATGATCAAAAGAAATTCAAACTTGGTTCATCCCATTCAAGCCCTCACGAGGAATTTATTCATTAATTGAGGGCTTGAATGGGAAGAGCCAATTTGGAATTTCTTTTGATCATGGTCTATTTTTTAATTTAATTTTTTACAATAGAGCGCGTGCTTTTTGGTGTTTTTTATATATCTTTCTCGCGTGTCATTTGTGTTGACCGTGAAATAGTTAGAAATTTTTATTTTTAGTTAAGTTTTAGATCATGGTCTATATTTTAATTTAATTTTTTGCAATAGAGCGCGTGTTTTTTTGTTATTTATATCTCATTGTCGCGTGTCATTTGTATTGTCCGAGAAATATTTTGAAATTTTATTGTCTGAGCGTAGCGAAGTCTTATACTCAGAGTACGTAACGATATTAAAAATCAAAAAAATTCTTTCGTCAAGCAAATCTCAAAAAGTACTTGTCGGATTTCGATTCTGTTTGTACCAGAAGGTACCTATGAAGGTAATCTGGTGAATGCACCTACTTTTAAAAATTAATTCCAAATAGTTTAAAAGTTATATTAAAAAACTGAAAAAAAGCACAATTTACTTACATACGTCACAGAAATTTGGTGTGCGTGATTTTCACCGGCTGGATATTTCGTAGATACCCGAATCAGTACATGGAGTAAATATTAATCATTTACGCACTCAGAAATATTGAATGCAATAAAACATTTTAAAATTTATTCATGCAGGAAAATAAAACTGTTATTTTTTATATTTAAAAAATGTCATAAAAACTATGATTTTGAGATTTTGTGATAATCTCTTAATAGCATTTTTTGATCGCTAAAAGAATGTTTTATATATTTCGCGTGTGAAAATTAGAAACAATTACGTTTTTAAATAAAAAGTTTCTTTTATGACATCATTTTCCCTTTATATTTATTTTTACTGCATGTTTTCTTTTAATTTATATTTTGTTTGTGTGTGGAAGTCAATTCTGGTCATTAATTTTTCGGCACGGATACCACAAGCGCTTCAGATTTGGCGCAATTTTTTTCAAAGCCCGTTTGGCGAAAACTCTGTTTTCAAATAAAGCTTACATGCACATTTTTAAATTATTTTCTATTTTCAAAAAGAACTTACAGTAAATAAAATAATAATAATAATTAACAATTATAAAAAGAAATATTTTATAATTTAAAAAAGTAAATGAAAGTAAATAAACATTTTATGAGTAAATAAACAAATAATAAATAAATAAAGCCGGATTACCATCTCAGGTAAAATAATGCCATTTGACGCCAATTATGTACCCTGGTGCATATGTGACATCTTTTCCCATTTTTCATCCATTTCCTGTTGGCATACAACTTTGAAATTTGGAATATGTATGCATACCTGGGAGCAATACTGGAATTAGACATTGATTTTTTTAAATTCGTTCCAAAAAGGGGCAACGGGGGCTATTTTTTAAAGATTTATACAATTTATACTGCATAAAGGAACCACTTACCTATTTTTATATACAAGAAGAAGTAAGTGGTATGTAAAAACAATTATAGTATACATAAAACAAATACTTGAGATAATACACTAGAGATATAAGCACCGGGTTTGGCGAGATTTTTTATGCCAATTAGGCAAAAACATCGTTTTGATTACCAGATACATATAGCATGCTATTCGCGTTAGAAATGAAATAGACGCCCTCTCGCGGACAATGTCTGAAACGAAATAGAACTGATATCGTGAGCATCTTCCGTTGAAATCTGTGTTTAAAAGGCCGATAAATAAATAAACAGTTCTATAATAAATAAATAAATAAACAATTCTATAACGCATGCAACGTTGGGTTCTTTGTATTAAAATTATCTAAAATCAAAATTTTATACACAAAGTTTAGATCTATAATATAAAAAAGTACATTTGACTTACTCATGACAAAGTAACATGACAGCAACACAATGCTTGCATGATTCGCTTGCTCCAGCTGCATGGAACAAACAGCATTACGTAAACAAACGATTATCAGGTCTATACAACGCCACCTTTCGTTCATTACAAACGCGAATAATAACACGTTATTTCTTTATTTCAAAATGAAAAAGAAAAACAAAGGAATAAACGAAACATTTTCTGTTATAAAATAAAAAGAAATAACAATCAATAAATGATAAAATTTTTAGAACAAACAATTTATTATAACATTTATATGATAACCAGCATGTTAGGCAACTGAACGGCATTTTTGCACCAATTAGATACTTCGGTGTGTATAGGGCATATATGTGCCAGATTTATTTGTAAAACTGAGCATGAACGTTTACGAAGTGTGTTTTCATAGTCGCTTATATCTTTTTGCAACATAGTGCACCTTTCGGAGCCAAAACTGCACAAAAGAAAAAAAAAATATTTGCTGTAATTTTTTTTAAATGTAATGCACATTTCGTAATCAGTAGGCTCGATAATCAGACCTCGTTTTTTTTGCTTTAAAAGATATTTCATACGACGTCTTTTTTGGATTCGTAGTTTTTCCATATTTGATAGTATGCGTCTACTCGTTTTGTAACTTTTTATTGTAACTTTCTTTTTTATTAACAGTGATAAAATTTGATTTCCTATTTAAATAAAAATTCTTCTAAGTACAAAGAATTTTGTTAAAATAAATAAATAAATGAAATGCGGACATCTATTGCTCAAAGCACAAAATTTTTCCTATTGAGTTAATGAAAACAGTCAGTAAAAACATAATTTTTATGATAATAAAAAGGTGACTTATGTAATAACAGAGTCATATATTATGTACGTTATGGATTAAATATGAATATTTATAGACCTTATAAATAATAATAATAATAAAATAAAATGCGGACAGATCAAAGTCTATATTTGACTGAAAACAACAACCATTTTCTAAATGCTTTAAAAAATGGCCAATGAAAAGTGATATTTCAAAAGTATTATGAAATTAGTTAAAAACCATTTATTTTAAACTAAATGAATAAAAGATTTATATTTTTAATAAAATAAATGGGATTTGAAAAATTATTGGAAATTTATCACCATAGATGTATCAATATTACAATCAGTACCTTGTATGCAAAATGGAACAATTAGCAATACTTTTTGTACCCGAAAAATAATCGTTGCTTTTTTAAGGTAAAAAAGTAGATTACGAAATATTCCTATACAGAGATGCCAAGCCCCCGCTTATTGCATAGCAGAATTTTCTTATAGGAAAAGTTATTTTTTAAATCCGCAGAATGTTCCAATTTAATAAAACATTTTTTGTATTAAAATACCGTTATCCAAAATGCCGGAGACATGGTAGCTCTGCCTATAACATTTTAATTAATCACGATACTTTTTTTAATCGGATTCAAATTTAGTGAAGGCAACGTTTTTTGGCCAAAAGCAGCTTTTTTCCACATGTGTAACTACGATACAATTCCTTGATGCTGAAATAAAATGTTTTGAGTTATGCTATTATTGCTTCCTCTTATTTATTTATTTGAATTTTAAATAAGATGACTCAAAATCGTGTTTTTTAAATGTGAAAAAATGCATTTCGAGAGAGGGCGAAAAGAACAATATTTGGCGATTTATTACCTGCGTTTGGCTAAGTGTCTTATGCTTATGCTTATGTGTTCAATATGCTTATGTTCAACATATTTTATCACAATGAATGACCAATTAAAGGTAACATCTCATTTTCTTTACTTATCGCAAGTTATTAAATCTGTATTCTCAGCAATATCGCTCAGACTAATCCCTCTGAGGGAACTCTTATTAATGTATTTTATTTTTACTATAACACCTTTCTTAAGAAAAATTAAAATTGTTATTAAAATGTTTATGTAAAAGGTGAATATTTTAAAATCTGATGATTTAAAAAATCAATTGGATTTAATTAACTTTTTATCATAGGATAGGTCAACCAAAACGTTTAAAATTAATTGTTATCAAAATATAAACTCTTTAAAACATTTGTATTTCAATTGCGAATAATCAATAATTTCTGTTTTGTAGCATGGTGTTTTGTAAACTTTATTTCTTTAATTTTCCGATGCATAATGAGAGATAGGGAGAAGTCAAACATAGAAAGTATAATTGATACTATATTTTATTTTGTAATATTTTTATTTTCCTATGTTCTTACGTTTCCAGATAAAACTTTTCATTTTATTTTAACTGACCTATGACTGAAAATATTCTCTATAAAAACTTAATTTTTAAAGTACTTTATTATGTACTACATAAATTTGCAATTTTTTTTGTATATGATTAAATTTCGTGAAATTTTGTAGATGATTCATAAATTTTAGTACTATTCTAATATCTTAATGCTTCGAAAGTACAAGTTTTATTGTTTAGTGTAAACTATCAATCCAATTAAATAATGTTAAAGTTTCTACTAAAAATTACTGAAACAAATTATATCAAGATTACTGACACTCTGCAGATGCGTTTAATAAACAGAGTTGGTATCAGAATTTTACTTTGTCCTGCCAGAGTTTAAGAAGTTCTGCTATAAAGCTGCCAGAAAGAAGGTTTTGAGTTAGAACACAATCGCTTACATCGGCTTAATCGTCCAGGGTTTCCTGCATTTTTCTTCGAAACTTGTGCGACCTTTAAAAAAGACACAGAATTTATCTCCAGCTTGGTACCATATTCTTAATGAAGATAAATCGGTCGCCATAAAGATCAACAAAACCCAAATTTCTTTTCATATTATTGGTTCATCTGAAGTAATTGGTGAAATTAAAATTTATTGCATTTATTATAGAATCTTTATAGTATGTCCCCGAATGCCGTGTAAAACATTGGAGGGGGGATAGTCAACATTGAGCGAAGCAATAAGTATACTTGAAAGCATGTGCTGAAACGTATCGCACACGGGATAAGGAGGCATAAAGACACTACGCGTAAAGTATGGTGACGTCACGTGACGTCGATGTGAAGCACACTGACTAAAATGTGAAGTCGTTATGGCCGTTTTAGAGCTCGTTTGTGACCATTTCACAAAGTGGTTACGATGTGACAAATTTGTGAAAAATGTGTCATTTGTGACTACTTTGACATTGACATTGTGACGGAACTGTGATAAAAGCGACGATATTTAAATTGCCAGAAACATGTTTTTTAAACTAAATAACATGTTTTTAAGAATTTTTATAATTTTCTAAAGATTTTTAAAAAAGTCACATCTCAGTCACAAAGTGACGTCACTGAGTGGTGGCATTTTGGTCACAGTTGTGATGTGACCAAAGTGACGTCATTGTGACATCACTGTGACCATGCATGCTATGAGGGATTGCGACGGATTCACCACGCCCAATTCACTCGTTTCGAAATGTTCAGTCCAAATTGTCACGTACGAGACCTTGCGCATGTAAAAAATTTTGATGATGTTTTAAGAAATTTTTTTTGGCTTAATTACTTTGTTACTTTACTTTATTGTTTTATGTTTGGCAAAACATATATTATAAAATTCTGTCTCTATATACTTGAATTTTGTAAAATAAAAGAGTGGGCCGAGTAAAGTTAAAGAGTTTAAACATGCAATGTTTCTTATTACTTCAGCATTTTCTGTTTTTAAAAGTAGCAATATATAAGAATTCTCAATTTAAAACATACTTGCTTTACTTTTTTGAAAAATACCATGATAGCTCTATAACAGATAAAAAACGACACTATCCACGTCCAGATAGATCTCAATAGGTATCTTTTCAACTCTATATGTTAATCATATTATACGATTTCACTCAAATTTATACTGTAGATCACGGCATTTTAATTGATTAATTTATTTATTTATTTGTAGATGGCATTATCACTGGCACCGTTAAAACAAGTAAAGAACAAATTAAATGACAAATTATGTTTATTGGGAGCATCATTAAAATATTATTATTCCCGATTCCATACATTAAAGTAAGGTATTTTTTTAAATGTGTACGATATAAAATATTTTATTGTTAAACTTACGAAAACAGTTTTTTAACACAGCAATTGAGGAATTCATTTACTAATTCTGTTTGATGGAATTTTCTGTACCACCTTTTTTAAATTCGCCAAAACATTTTAAACACAATATATTTAAATCGTTCCCTTTTTTACTCAAATCTAAACTATTTTTATATTTTAATTTTTTAACTGTTTTCTGGATTACAGTTGTGTACTTTCAAAACTTTTGCATTTATTTATCTCTTTCATGTCGTGATGTATTAACGAATGTTCCTCTTTGTATTCTTCAACGTGTTTATTCTAAACGGATTTTAAGTAAATAGTTTCTGTTTAAAGTTTAGTAATGTATTTGTCTATCTTCAACTTATTTATTTTTTGCTCTATAGTTAGCTATTTTCAAACGTTGCATTGTTTAATATTAATGTGCATGCTCTCACAGAAAATATATTTATTAGCATATTAATAATCAGTATTCAATTTAATTTGTATGAATGAAGGTGATACACTTTTATTACGAAAATCATGACATTTTTATATGCATTACAGAGTGTCCGTGTGTGTGTATTTACGTTAAAAAACGTTTTTATAAATTATGTTAAATTACTCAAATATATTTAATCAATATAAAACATTGAATAATCAGAAATTATCAGCTATATAATGCTGATTAGCGAATAAATTTTACATTAACTTTCAAAATTAATTTAAAATATGTGCATATGCGTTTGCATACACAAAATTATTTACTTTAATATATTTTTTATGAGTTCAGAAAATTATTTTTTCTGTGTTTTGTTTATTCCTCTTAAAATCTAGATAAGTCAATGATTTTAATTATTGGAAGTTCAATAAAACAAATAGCATACCATTAACCTCTTTATACTCCAGGATTTATTTTTATATGTTTTTCTAACTTCAGTTATAACTAAGGAAGATTGAAACTTTAAAACTAAATCAAAGTAGTTTAAATTTTTTAAATGACTTTTAACTGTGAAAGATTGAAAAGCAAAAAAACTTAAAATCCATTTTGCTGCACATAACATTTGACGATACTTAAGGACACATTAAGTCATTTTTTTTAACTTTCTTAGAATTTTGTTTTTTAATTTTAATTATTTAATTACTTATTTTGCTTTGGAAAAATAAAGAAAAAATGAAATAATTATATATTTAATAATTTGTTTATTACTAAAGTTCTCAAAAAATGATGTAACACAGAGAAAAATTATAAATTTCATTTTTGCACAGTTCGCACTTTTTTGTTACAAGCCATTTTAATAGAACACATATCTTGCTAAAAAAGCACTATATGAAATAAATTGCTATATTGTTTAGTACTGATATTTGTTAGGATCTATTTACATAATTTTTGGGGGGTCTTGTACATTTTGTACTCGTTCAAAGACAATAAAAATTTTGAATGTCTGAGTTAGTGTATGTCTATTATTTTATTGTGTATGAAAATTTGACAATCGATTAAACAGATTATGCTTTTTAATATAGTACCGTTAGATACATACTAGTCGTTTACAGAAATTGTATACCATTGAAATTAAATCGTATCTTTTTTCTCTGTAAATCACTGAGTGCACGATATCTTGAGAACGTATGTATGAGTTTTATGAAATTAGGTGTAGACTCTAAGGAGTTTAAAATTATCTACTTTTAAGTATTTAGAGAGATATTGCTTATAGTAATGGTTATTTTTACAGACTAAAAATGTAATTTTTTTTTTAAACAAAAACATTTTTTTTCATAATTAATGAAATAAATTTGATTTAAAAGTAAGTCATTTAAAAATGCATATGTGGCTATTATAGATGTCAAGTTTGATAAAAAGCTATACATAAATTCTGAAGATGTATTGCGCGCAACGTCTTTAGGAGCGAAATAAAGAGATGTTTTATATTCAAAAATACACAAATTCTGTATAAGACTAGTCCGCATGAAGTTGTATTACATTAAAAAGAATAATTTTTTCAATCAGAAGCTAAAATTTCATATTTATGCATAAAACATGAACAAGATACACTAATTCAAATTTTCAATGATTTTGGTCATTTTCAACCAGTTTAAAGATACGAGTTTAAAAAGTAAGACACCTTTTGAACATTATTAATTTAAGTGAAAAAATAAGGATCTATATCCTGTAGGAATCATTGGATCTGAAAAGATTAATCTGCTTATGAGAATCCATCCTTATATATATTATAAATATGAAAGTGTGTCCGAAAATTGGAATGAAATTGGCTTCAAAACGGATGGATTAATGTCTTTGAATCTTTGCATGTAGATAAGGTAAAGCCCGGAAATGAACATAGGCTAATTTTTAATTGACTTATTCAAATACTTTTTCTTAATAATACAAAATTTTATTATTTTTCATACAGAATCAATTAAAAATTTTCCGATAAAAAATTACCATTTTTCTTTCCCTTGCCAAGAAAATCAAACCCTGGAATAATACTTTTTCCTCCGCAATTAATTTTCAGTTGAAAAATTAAAATTAAAAAAATTCAAAAATAAATATGACGTCAAATTTGAAATTGAAAATGAATTGGAATAAACACGTTGAAGAATACAAAAAGAAACGTTCGTTATCATATCACGCCATGAAAGAGATATGGCATTCAATTCATTTTATTATATAAGAAACATGAATATCGGTTACGATATTAAGAGGTTTCATGTAAAAAATGGCGACATAATTAGAAATAAAGTGAATAAAAAATAATAATTCTTATATTATTATATTATTAATAAAATATTTCATATGGGAAAATACAGACGTCATACTTTAAATAACACAGAAATTTTGAAGTATTCGTTAAAAAATGCAAGGGGCATGGATATGTGCAACTAATAAAATCAGTAAATAATGAAGTCACATTTAAAATAAAAGATAAATATTTTTTACTAAAAGTGAGTAACAAATTTGGATGTGATTTACATACAAATGAATGTTTTCATTCAACGTTAACGTAATGGTTCTCAGTTTTTTGTTTGAAAAAAAAGGGAAATAAAACTGATTAATATATATTTTTAACACTATTTTCTCGCTAAAAAATAATAAAAAAATAATTTTAATGAGCAGCGATGGCACAAAAATATGATTAAAGTAAATTTCCTAAAACTAAAATTAAGTTTTAACACATTGGAGCTTCATGTATGATTTTATTTCACAGAAGTGAAAATAGTCTGCAACATACACCGTTAAAAAATTTAAACTTTTGCTGCATCGCCACTCCATCTCTTTTTATAGAAAACGATTACTTCACTGTATTATAGAGCACTCTCATTAGTCAAAATAGAGATATTCTATGAAAGCGGTGGAGTGATGATGCAGCAAAAGTTTCGAATATTTAATAGTATATTGATATTTACAGCCAAGGATATTATTTAAGCTTCCGTACATTTAAGTAGACAGTTATTGCTACTAATTCATAAGAATTAAGTTTCTAAAAATAATATACTTTTTTAATTAATTATTTTTAAAATATGGCAGCTAAAGCAGGTCTCAAAGACATTTTTAGTAAAACGTTTTATGGAGTAAATATGATGTAATATTTCTTCATGTAAAGCAATCATTTTAATTAGAAAACAAAAAAATATATTTTAATTTCGGGAAAGTGATATTATTTTCATCTCTGTATCTTCAAAATTAAAAACGAAATCTAAAAACAACAATATACATTTGAGAAATTAAGTTTTGCATTTTTTTAAATAATATTCTTTGTCACTAAAACATAAACCGATATCTATGAACGGAATAAATAAAAAAAATAGAGTAGATATAAATAAGAAAATAGAATAAAAGAGATGTAAATTTATTCTTTATTTAATCATAGAAAAGAAGTATGAAATTTCATGCTCACGACAGAAACTTTAAATGATCCTACATATATAAATAAAAATAAAGAAGTTGTCACCATAAGAAGTCTTTCTGCTATAAAATATAATTAAAGGTTAATCACGCATGATTTTAATAATCGAAATTGTTTTCTTAATTGATGGATTGTACTACTTTAAATGTTGTGTAAACGATATCACGGGTAACAGCTAGTAAAGAATAATTCCGAAATGATACTCAGAGATAAAATTTAAAATCAGGACTGTTACGATTCATGTACACCATTTTTAAATATTATTTAATTACATGAAAAAATATATATAAAGACGTGTATCCCATAGGATACATCGAGCTGGTGAGTTCAACCAGTTTATCAGAATGTATAAGAACAATTTTCAAATGATAGGCAGAGATAAAATTTAAAATTGGTATTATTATCAAGGTGTTTTCCGACATTAAATTAACTCTCACATACAGCGATTGCTGAAACATAAATTTAAATATAGATAAAAAGTATAAACTATAAGTAAACCAAATTCATGTAATTAACTCTGGAACAATACACTAGAGAATCACGCAGATCTCTACACTTTTCGAAAAAAGTAATATTAAATACCATTTGTGACACCACACTTCGTCCAAGTGAGCTCATAAATCTCTAAAGTGGCTCTGTGCCAATGTAGGGTAACTGCCACATTGTGAAATTCAGATAAGATTATATTGCTTAAATAATTAACAAAAATACTTGTGTCGTTATGGAAAAACAAATATGTTTACTACTGAGTAACTTAGATATTTAAATATGTGTTTGCTTATATAAAGTTAGTTAAATTTTCTCTGTAGTCAGATATTCCTTAGGTAATACAAGCACTCGATTTACATTTTTTTATCTTTTTGATAGCGTGATTTATTTGCAATTTTAATATAACTGTAATTTGTCTTAAATATATTATTTCTATATCCATATATAAATTATTATTTTATTTTATTTAAGTTTAAAAAACATTTAAATGTCGAAAAAATAAAAAAACAAATTAAGCGTATTTAGTAATTTACATAAAATGTATGATACAGTGTGTATTATAAAATAAAATTGCATTTATGCAAAATAAATAAACATTAAACATCTATAAAGTAACTTTACAATTTCTTATAATTTTTAATATATATTGTTCTTTTCATATTGCAAATTCAATGAAAAAGTGGAAAATTATATATTTAATATTGTTTTAATTACTAATATACTCTACAAATGATATCGTAATACACAGAAAAATATAAATTGTATTTTTGTACAGTGTATGAGTCTGAAGACGTAAGTCTTCTTTTCAAAATGCATAACAATAGTTTCCAAATTGTATACAGAGATAACATTTTAAATTCGTGCCCTCATCAGACTGTCACCTGACATTTAATTAATTCTAACTTACAGCAATTGTTGAATCATAAATTTAAAAATAGATAAAAGTATAAAACGTAAGTTAACCAATTTCGTCTAATTAGATCTGATACAGTACAATAGAGAATTACGCGGATCTATCCACTTTTCGATAAACGTAATATTAAATACCATTTGTGATACCAGATTTCTTGCTAAGTGAACTCATCAATCTTTAACGTGGCTCTGTGCCAATGTAAGGGAACTGCCATAATGTGAAATTCATATAAGATTATATAAAATAAATAATTAACAAAAATACTTGTATCGTTATCGCATGATTTTAATGACGAAATGCTAATGACGAATGACTTTTAATGACGAATAATTAGACATTTAAATGTGTGTTTGTTTACACAAAGTTAAATTTTCTTAGTAGTCTGATTTTCATTATGTAATGTAACTACTCAATTCATAAATTTTTATCTTTTTGATAGCGTGATTTATTTGCAATTGTAATGTAACTAAACCTGGAATTTATTTTAACTATATTATTTCTATATGGATATATATAACTCAGTATTTTATTTTATTTATGTTTTCTGAACATTTAAATGTCGAAAATTTAAAGAAAATTTATAAGTATATTTAGTAATTCACATAAAATATATCATACAATGTGTGTTATAAAATGAAATTGCATTTATGGAATATAAATAAACATTCGACATTTATAAAATAACATTACAATTTCTTAGAATTTTTATTATATGTTGTTTTTTTCATATTGCAAATACAATTAAAAAGGTGAAATAATTATATATTAATTATTTTTTATTACTAATGGACTATATAAATGATATCGAAATACACAGAAGAATTATAAATATCTTTTTTGTACAGATAATATGGGTCTTAGACATAAATATCCTTATCGAAATGCATAATAATAATTTCCAAAAGATGCACAGAGATAAAGTTTTAAACTAGTATTATCATCAGAATGTCTCCTGGCATTAAATGAACATTTACTTACAGCAATTGCTGAATCATACATTTAAAGATAGATAAAAGTATAAAACATATGTGAACCAATTTCATGTAATTAACTCTAGAACAATACACTAGACAATCACGCAGATCTCTACACTTTTCGATAAATGTAAATTGAAATGCCATTTGTGATACCAGATTTCTTCTCAAGTGAACTCATCAATCTCTAATGTGACTCTGTGTCAATGTCGGGAACTACCATAATGTGAAATTCGAATAAGATTATATTGCTTGAATAATTAATAAAAAAATAATTGTATTGTTATCACAAAACAATACTTTTAATACTGAATAACTTAGACATTTAAGTATGTTTGCTTTAAAAAGTTAGTTAAATTTTCTGTATAATGAGATTGTCATTAAGTAATATGCACACAATTTATATATTAGGCGATATTAGTACTCAATTTATAAATGTATGATAAAACGATCTATTTGCAACTGAAACGTATTTCTAATTGCCATTTGTTGTTAATATATTATTTTTAAGTGAATATGTATAAATTATTATTTTATTTAATTTAAGTTTTTTTTTTTAATTTTTGACTGTCGAAAAATTAAAGAAAATTTGTAATATATTTAATAATTAAAATTAAATGTATGATACTTTAATAAAACACATATTAAACTAAAAAAACTACTTTAAAAAGGCTACTTTGTTTAGTTTTGTTATTTGTCAGGATCCATTTACACATTTTTTGTACTATAAACATTACCTAATTAAGTGAAAAAAATGTATACTAAGACGTGTATCCCATAGTATACATCGGATCTGATGAGGTTAGTGTGGTTATGATAATTACTGAGAATAAATTGCAAGTTATGTGCAAAGATAAATTTTAAAACAAATAATATCATCAGCGTGTCTCCTGACATCAAATTAACTCTGCAATTCCTGAATCATAAATTTAAAAATAGATAAAAATCTAAAGCATAAGCGAAACAATTCCATGCAATTAACTGTGAAACAATATACTAGAGAATCACGCAGATCTCTGCACTTTTCGATAAACGCAACATTAAATGCCAGTTTTGATACTAAAAATGATACTAGATTTCTTCCAAAGTGAACTCATCAATCTCTAATGTGGTTCTGTACGAATGTAGGGGAGCTACCATAAATTGAAATTCGGATAAGATTATATTGCTGAAATAATTAACAAAAATACTTGTATCGTTATCGTAAAACAAAATATTTTTAACACTGAATAAATTAGACAATTAAATATGTATTTGCTTACACAAAGTTAGTTAAATTTTCTCGGTAGTTAGATTTTCATTAGGTAATATAAGTACTCAATTTATAATTTTTAATCTTTTTGACAGCGTGATTTATTTGCAATTGTAATATAATTAAAACCGGAATTTGTTTTAAAGATATTATTTCTAAATGGTTACATATAAATTATTATTTTATGTTATTTAAGTTTTCTGAACTTTTAAATGTCGAAACGTTTAAGAAAATTTATAAGTGTATTTAGTAATTCGCGTAAAATGTATAATAGAATGTGCATTATAAAATAAAATTACATTTATGGAATATAAATAAATACTCTAAATTTATAAAATGGCTTTAGAATGTCGTAGAATTTTTATCATTTGTTGTTCTTTTCATATTTCAAATAAAATAATAATTAAAATAATTATATGTTTATTTTTTTAAATTACTAACGGACTCTATACATAATATCGTAATACACAGAAAAAATATAAATTCATTTTTTGTACAGTTAGTATTGGACTGAAATGGTTAATCTGCCTATTAAAATGCACAAGGAATAATTTCCAAATGATTGGCAGATATAAAATTTAAAACAAGTATTATCATCAGAGTGTCTCCTGGCTATAAATTCTCTAAAATTACAGCAAATGCTAAATCATATATTAAAAAATAGATGAAATTGTAAACCATAAGTGAGGAAATTTCATGCAATTAACTCTGAAACAATGCACCAAAGAATCACAGAGATCTGTATACTTTCCGATTAACGTAACATTAAATACCATTTGCCATACTACATTTCTTCCCAAGTGAACTCAGCAACCTCTAATGTGGCTCTGTGCCAATGTATGGAAACTATTATAATGTGAAACGCAAATAAGAATACATTACTTAAATAATTAACAAAAATAGTCGTATAATTATCGCAAAATATATAATTTTAATGCTGAATAAATTTAGACATTTCAATACGTGTTTGCTTACACAATAGGTAATATTAGTACTAAATTTATAAGTATTAATCTTTCTCATAGCGTGATTTATTTGCAATACAGTAAAACCTCCAAATAACGGACACCTCGGGAGCGCGAAAACTGTCCGCTATTCGGAGGTGTCCGCTATTGGGAAAATTAAAAAATTGTTAAGAAATGCTTAAAGTTTCATTAATTGACTTTTATATGTCCTAAAATTCTAATATATGATTAATCATAAATTAAAATAATTTTTAAGCAATAAAGTTGAAATAAAATTGTACATACATTTGTACACTGTTTATTACATTCTTACGGAAAAAATGTATTTTAAAAGTTTCATTTGCGTTTAAAGATTACGTGTATTTTTTTTTTCACTGAGAAATTTTAACCCTGTTAATAGTTTTAATTTTTTTGAATCATATTTAAAAAAAAAGTGTAACTGCTCATTGTATTTTGCCATTTTTTAAAAGCATAAAATCTCAAATCTTACAGAGGGGAGTGGAGGCGGGGCATTGTGATGCTCCGAGAGGTAATGTCCTTCCGGACCATTCCCAGAATTTAAAACTGAACGTGGGAGGAAAGATTTTTCCCGGTCCACTCTCTACATTTGTCTGTGTTCCCAAAATTTTGAACACATTGCCCTGACAAATTTAGAGCCTTTTTACTTTTTTTTCCTCGTAAAAAAACAATTTTTCATACTTTATTCCAAAAATTACTGTCTTAGAGGTTAAACATATAAAAATTTACATTTTGGGACTGGGGATCGGTAAACTGTCCGTTAAATAGAGGTGTCCGCTATTCGGGAGTGTCCGTTATGGAGGTTTTACTGTAGTAATATAGTTTTAATTAGTATTTAAAGGCCCTTTTTTGTGAATATATATAAATTAATATTTTATTTTAAATAAAGTAAAATATTAATTTTTTGTTTATTAATTGTTTTTATCATTTAAATGTCAAAAAATTAAAAATAATTTATCAATATATTTAATAATATAAATAAAATGCACGATACAATGTGTATTATAGTATAAAATTGAATTATGAAATATAAACAAACCTTTGGCTTTTATAAGATAACTATAAAATTTCTTAGAATTTTAATATATTTTACTCCTTTCGTATTGCAAATAGAATAAAAAAGTGAAATAACTGTATATTTAATTTTTTATCACTAATGAACTCGACAAATGATATAACACAGACAAACAGTTTATTTTTCGTACAATTTGTATCGTTTTATTGTAAGCCATTGAAATAGAACACAAATCTTGCTAAAATACCGCTACAAGAAACAGATTGATATTTTGTTTAGTCTGGTATCTATTAGAGTCCATTTAAATCTTTTTTTAAATATTATTTATTTAGGTGGAGAAATCACATAAAGATGCGTAACCCATAGTATACATACGATAAAGTTAATCTCCTTATCACAATGCATAAGAATATTTTCAAAATTACATGCAAATATAAAATTTAAAATCAGTATTATCATCAGAATGTCTCCTGACATTAATTGAACTCTGACTTACAGCAACTGCTGAATCATAAATTTAAGAATAGATAAAAGTATAAATTATAAAGCATAAGTGAACCAATTTCATGTAATTAACTCTGAAACAATACACTAGATAATCAGGGAGATCTCCACACTTTTCTATAAACATAATATAAAATATCATTTGTGATACTACATTTCTTCCCACGTAAACTCATCAATCTCTAATGTGACTCTGTTCCAATGAAGGGAAACTACCATAATGTGAAATCCAGATATTATTATATTGCTTAAATAATTAACAAAAATACTTGTATTGTCAAAACAAATAAATTTTTTAATACTGAATAAATTAGACATTTAAAGTTGTCTTTATTTTCACAATGTTAGTTAAATTTTCTGTGTAAACAGATTGTCAATAGGTAATATGTACTCAATTTATAAATGTTTAATTTTTGAGATAAAGTGTTTCACTATCAATTGTAGTATAATTTTAATTAGCATTTGTTTTAAATGCATTATTTTTATGTGAATATAGCTAAATTATTATTTTATTTTATTTTTAATTTTGCTTGTCGAATATGTCGAAAAATTAAAGAATATTTATAAATACCTTTAGTAGTTCAAATAAAATGTTCTGTATAATGTGCAATATAGCATAAAATTGCATTTAATGAATATAAACAAACATTCGACATCTATAATGTAACTTTACAATTTCTTAGAACGTTTTATTGTATTTTATTCTTTTCATATTGCAAATACAATGAAAAAATAAAATAATTGTTTATTTAATATATTTTTCATTACTAATGGACTCGTACAAATGATATCGTAATACACTGAATAATTATAAATTTCATTTTTGTACAGTTAGTACTGGACAAAAGAGGTTAATCTTCTCATCAGAACATTTAAGAATAATTTCCAAATGAAATTGAAAGATCAAATTTAAAACCAGTATTATCATCAGAGTGTCTCCTGAAATTAAATTAACTCTGACTTACAGCAACTGCTGAATCATAAATTAAAAAATTGATAAAAGAATAAAGCATAAGTGAACCAATTTCATGTAATTAATTTCTGAAACAATACACTAGAGTATCACGCAGATCTCTACACTTTTCAATAAGCGTAACATTAAATACCATTTGTGATGCCAGATTTCATCCCACGTGAACTTATCAATCTCTAATGTAGCTCTATGCCAATATAGGGGAGCTACCCTAATGTAAAATTCGGATAAGATTATACGGCCTCAATAATTAACAAAAATACTTGAATCGTTAACGGAAAACAAACACTTTTATACTGAATAAGTTAGACAATTTAATATATGTTTGCTTACACAAAGTAAATAAAATTTTCTGTGTAATCAGATTTTCATTATGTAATATTACTGCTCAATCTTTAAATGTTTATCTTTCTGATTACGTGATTTATTTGCAAATGTAATGTAATGTAATTTAATTGGCATTTGTTTTAAATGCATTTTATTTTTGTGACTATTTATAAAATATTGTTTTAATTTACTTGATATTTCTTAACTTCTCAATGTCGAAAATTTTTTAAAAAAATAAAAAAAATATTTAGTAGTAAATATTTATATAATATTAGAAGCATTCGGCATCTATAAAATAATTTTACAATTTCGTAGTATTTCTTTTTATAATTTATTCTTTTCATATTTCAAATAAATTTAAAAGTAAAATAATTATACATTTACTATTTTTTTACAAATGTACTCAACAAATGGCATCGTAATATACAAAAAATTATAAATTTCATTTTTGCACAGTTAGTTTCGGAGAGAAGATGTTAATCTGCTTATGAGAATGTATAAAAATCATTTCAAATCAAATTCAAAGATAAAATTTGAAATCTGTATTTTTATCTGGATGTCCCCTGACATTAAATTAACTCTGACTTACAGCAAATGCTGTCTCATAAACTTAAAAATGGATAAAAGTATAAAGCATAATTGAACCAATTTCATGTAATTAACACTGAAACAATACACTAGAGAATCACGCAGATCTCTACACTTTTCGATAAACGTAATATTAAATACCATTTGTGATACCAGATTTCTTCCCAAGTGAACTCATCATTCTCTAATGTGGCCCTGTGCCAATGTAGGGGAATTACCATAATTTGAAATTCGGATAAAATTATATTGATTAAGTAATTAATAAAAATATTTGTATCGTTATCACAAAAGAAATATTTTTAATACTGAATAAATTAGAAAATTTAATATATGTTTGCTTACACAAATGTAGTTAAATTTTATTGTGTAGTTAGATTTTCATTAGGTAATATAAGTACTTAATTTAAAAAAAAATATCTGTTTGATAGCATGATTATTTTGCAATTGTAATGTAATTATAGCTGGAATTTATTTTCTATTTATATCATTTCCATATGATTATATTCAAAGTATTATTTTATTTTATTTAGGTGTTCTGAACTTCTAAATGTCGAAAAGTTAAAGATAATTTATATTTAGTAATTCACATAAAATGTATGATACAATGTACATTATAAAATAAAATTGAATTTATGGAATAATATTAAACATTCGACATTTATAAATTAACTTTATAATTTCTTAGAATTTTTATTATAAGTCGTTTTTTTCCATATTGCAAATACAATGAAAAAGTAAAATAATTATATTTTTAGTATTTTTTTATTGGTAATGGATTCTACAAATGATATAATAATACATAGAAAAATTATAAAAATCTTTTTTGTACAGTTAGTACGGGTCTGAAGACGAAAATATGCTTATCGAAACGCATAACAATAATTTCCAAATTATGTACAGAGATAAAATTTTAAATTAGTATTATCAGCAGAAAGTCTCTTGACATTAAATTAATTCTAACTTACAGCAATTGATGAATAATAAATTTAAAAACAGATAAAAGTAAAAATCATAAGTGAACCAATTATCTCCACGTTTAACGTAATATTAAATACCATTTGTAATGCCAAATTTCTTCTTAAGTGATCTCATCAATCTCTAATGTAGCTCTGTGCCAATGTAGGGTAACTAACATAAACTGAAATTCCGATAAGATTATATAGCTTAAATAATTAACAAAAATACTTGTATCGTTAACGCGAAACAAATACTTTTAATACTGAATAAGTTGACATTTAAATAAGTTTTTGGTTACAGAAAGTTAGTTAAATTTTCTGTGCAATCAGTTTTTTTATTAGGTAATATTTATACTCATTTTATAAATGTTTCTGTTTCGGATAACGCGATTTATTTGCAATTGTAATATAATTTTAATTGGCTTTAGTTTTAAGTACATTATTTTTTTTTACCTGAATGTATATAAATTATTATTTTATTTTATTTAAATTTGCTTACCATCTAAATATCGAAAAATTAAAGAAAGTTTATATCTATATTTAGTAGTTACAAGAAAATTTACGATACATTGTGTGTCAAAAGTTTAAGCAAACATAAATTTTTAAAATAAAATTTTATGAATGTGTGAAAGATGCTTTCCTTTTCACATAACCTACAAATTGTAGTTTAAAACGTTAGTTAACAGATTTATGGAATAAAATTTATCTTAAATAATATAATTTATCAAAACAACAAAAATGAGTGTGCCAAAAAGTTGAAGCACAGTACTTTTTTAGCCTTTAGAAAAACAATAATAATAATTAAAAAAATGCTTGTTTATTGCTTTTTTCTACTTAATTACTTTAATTATACGGTCTTTCATCGATATAATGAGGTTCTATATTGTTCCTAGTTCACTCTGAAATAAAGCGTTCTTAATGGCATATTTTAAATCTTTAACTGAAGAATACTGCTTTCCATTTGGATAAACTGCATGAGTGAAAATACCACACATATTTTCTATAGGGTTAGATCAGTTACGGACAGAAGAGATTAATCATCTTATCAAAATGTATAGGAAAAAAATTCAAATGAAATTCAAAGATAAATTTTTTAATCTGTGTTATTATCACGGTGATTCCCAGCATTGCATTAGCTCTGACTTACAGCAACTCCTAAATCATAAATTTAAAAATGGATAAAAATATAAAGCATAAGTGAACCAATTTCATGTAATTAACTATAAAACAATACACTAGAGAATCACACAGACCTCTACACCTTTCTATAAACATAACATTAAATACCATTTGTGATATCAGATTTTGTCACAAGTGAACTCATCAATCTCTAATGTGGCACTATGCCAATGTAGGGGAACTACAATAGTAATACTAATGGGAATTTCGGATAAGATTATATTGTTTGATAATTAACAAAAATGCTTGTATCGCTATCGAAAAACAAATACTTTTAATACTGAATAAATTAGACCATTAAATATGTGTTTGCTTACACAAAAATGGTTCATTTTTCTCTGTAGTCAGATTTTCATTAGGTAATATAAGTACTATATTTATATATTTTTTGTTTTTGATAGCGTGATTTATTTGCAGTTGTAATATAATTGTAACTGAAATCTGTTTAAAATATATTAATTCTATATGGATATATATAAATTATTATTTTATTTTATTTGAGTTTTCTGAACTTTTAAATGTCAAAAAGTTAAAGACAATTTATAAGCATATTTAATAATTCACATAAAATGTATGATACAATGTGTATTAAAAAATAAAAATTAATTTATGGAATATAATTTATGGAATGTAATTTATGTAAATATGGAATATAATTTATGGAAACAGTCGACATTTACTACAAAGTAACATTACAATTTCATAGAAATTTTATTGTATGTTGTTCTTTTTATGTAACAAATATAATGAAAAAGTGAAATAATTATATTTTTAATAATTTTCTATTGCTAATGGACTCTCCAAATGATATCATAATACGCAGAAAAATTATAAATTTCAATTTTCTATAGTTAATACGGGTGTCAAAACGTAAAACTGCTTATCAAAATGCATAACATTAATTTTTAAAATGATGTATAGTTATAAAAATTTAAACTTGTATTATCATCAGAAAGACTCCTGACATTAAATTAATTTTAACTTACAGCAATTGCTCATTCATAAATTTAAAAATAGATAAAAGTGTAAAATGTAAGTGAACATATTTCATGTAATATTCCTCTGAAAAAATACACTAGAAAATCATGCAGATCTCTACACTTTTCGATTAACAAAATATTAAATATAATTTGTGATACCAGATTTCTTCTCAAAGTGAACTCATCAATCTCTTATGAGGCTCTGTGCCAATATAGGGGAACTACTCTGATGTGAATTTCGGATAAAATTATATTGCTTAAATAATTATAAAAAAAAATACTTGTATCGTTATCACAAAACAAATATTTTTATTACGGAATAAGTAGATATTTAATTAAGTTTTTTGGTTACATAAAATTAGTTAAATTTTCTGTGTAATAATATTTTCAGGGTTCCCAAATGGTCCGCGAACTGAACATCAATATTTTTTAACAGATAATTTTATGATATATTTCGACATTATTTGCGCTAAAATTAACTTCCAAAGTTTGATTCTTGGAAATTTGTAAGAAAAATATAAATGGAAAATTTCTCTAAGAAAATTCTGATTTTCAGTTGGCGGGCCATTTGGGTGCCCTGGATTATCATTAGGTAATATTAGTACTTAATTAAAAATGTTTATTTTCCTGATAACGTAATTTATTTGCAATTGTAATACAATTTTAAATGGCATTCGTTTAAAATATATTATTTCTATATGGATATATAGAAATTATTATTTTATTTTATTTAAGTTTTCTGAGCATTTAATTTTCGAAAGTTAAGGAAAATTTATAAGAATATTTAATAATTCAATAAAATGTATTTTAAAATGTGCATTATAAAAAAATATTGCATTTATGAAAAATAAACAAACATTCTACATCTGTGAATAAAATTTACAATTTCTTAGATTTTTTTATTATATTTTATTCTTTTTATATTGCAAATACAATGAAAAGGCATTATAATTATATATTTAGTTTTTTAGTTTTTTTTAAATTATTAATGTGGATATCCCTATATCTTTTCCTCACAACTTTTCTATGTAACAATTCGTGTATATCCAAATAATCCAAGATATCAAAATTTTACGAAAACAAAAGTTTAATGAAACATGGAACACAAATGAAAGGAAGAACACAGCATGACTGGAAACAGAAACCCAAATAAATTATCAATTCCGGAGTACATATTCTCTTTAAAACACACTACACTTTCAAGAAAATAAACAAACCGGCATTATCACCAGAGTATATCCTAACATTAAATTAAATCTTAACTTACAGCAATTGCTGAATCATAAATTTAAAAATAGATAAAAGTTTAAACCATAAGTGAGCAAATTTCATGCAATTAATTCTGAAATAATGCACCAGAGAATCACGGAGATCTCTTTACTTTCCGATTAACGTAACACATCAGATTTCTTCCCAAACGAAATCATCAATCTCTAATGTGGTTCTGTGCCAATGTAGGGGGATGACCATAAATTGAAATTTAGATAAGATTATATTGCTTAAATAATTAACAAAAGTACTTGTATCGCTATCTCAAAACAAATGCATTTAGTACTGAATAAATTAGACATTTAAAGTTGTTTTTATTTACACAAAGTTAGTTAAATTTTATGTGTAATCAGATTGACTTTAGGTAATATGCACTCAATTTATAAATGTTTAACTTTTGAGACATGTTTAATTTTTTCATTAGTTCATATTAGTACTTAATTAGAAATGTTTATCTTCCTGATAACTTGATTTATTTGCGATTGTAATGTAATTTTAATGGGCATTTGTTTTAAATACATTATTTTTATGTGAATATATATAAATAATTATTTTATTTATTTAAATTTGCTTAACATCTAAATTTTGAAATATAAAAGAAAGTTTATAAATATGTTTACTAATTACTAGACAATGTATGATACAATGTGTAATATAGCTTAAATTCAACATGTATAAAATAATTTTACAATTTCTTTTTATATTTTATTTTTTCATATTGGGAATGCAAAGAAAAAAATTAAATAATTATACTTATAATATTTTTTTTATTACTAATGTGCTCCACAAATGACATAGTAATATTTAGAAAAAATATAAATTTCTTTTTCGTGCAGTTAGCACCGGTCAGAAAAGGTCAATCTGCTTATCACAATGCATAAGAATAATATCTGAATGAAATTCAAAGATAAAATTTAAAACCATTATTATCATCAGAGTATCCCCTGACATTAAATTAATTCTGATTTACAACAATTGATGAATCATAAATTTAAAAATATATAAAAGCATAAAACGTAAATGAACCAATTTCATGTAATTCACTCTTAAACAATACACTAGAGATCTCTACACTTCTCGATAAACGTAAAATGAAATACCATTTGTGATACCAGATTTCTTCCAACTAAACTCATCAATCTCTAATATTGCTATATTCCAATTTAGGGGAACTATTATAATGTAAAATTCGAATAAGATTATATTACTTAAATAATTATCAACAATACTTGTATCGTTATCGCAAAATATATACTTTTAATGCTGAATAAGTTAGATATTTAAATATGTGTTTGTTTACACAAAAATAGTTAAACTTTTTGTGTAATCAGATTTTCATTATGTAATATTAGTACTTAATTTAAAATGTTTATATTCCTGGTAAAGTGATTTATTTTCGATTGCAATATAATTTATTTGGCAATTGTTTTAAATACATTGTATTTATGTGAATATATATAAATTATTATTTTATTTTATTAAAGTTTACATATCATCTAATTGTCGAAAAATGAAAAAAAACTTATAAATGTATTTAGAAGTTACCAGAAAATGTATGATACTATGTGTAATATAGCATAAAATTGCATTAATGAGTATAAGCAAACATTCGTCATCTATAAAGGAAAATTATAACTACATTTAATAGTTAGAAGTAAATGCATGATGCGATGCGTGTCAACAGTTTAAGCACAACAGAAAATTTCAAATATTTTATAATTTCAACTCATTTTATTAATGAGTGAAAGTTACTTTCCTTTTCCTACAACCTACTGATTGTAGTTTAAAGAAGATACTTAAAATATCTATGCTATAAAATTTATCTTAAATAATAAAATTTAACAAAACAACAAAAATCAGTGTGCCGAAAATTTAAGTACAGTAGTTTTTTAGTCTTTATTAGAACGAGAATGAAAAAAATAATACTTGATTATTGCTCTTTTCTGCTGAATTACTTTAAACATAAGATCTTCCATTGATAAAATGAAGTTCGATATTGTTTCTGGTTAAATTTTAAACCAAGCATTTTCAATGATATCTTTCAAATCTTTAAATGAAGAATACTGCTTTCCATTTGGATAAACTGCATGAGTGAAAATACCACACATATTTAATGTGTGGCATTTTCTATAGGATTTAAATCAGGACTAATAACCTGCCATTTCATAACAGACGCTTTTTTCGACTTAAGCTACAGTGAAGTTGAGTTTGAAATATGGACCGAAGCCTCATCAAGTTGAAAAAAACATTACCCCCCCCCCCCCAAAAAAAAGAACCCTTTAGTAACAAGAAGCAAATTATTGACAAGTGTCTCTTGGTAGTTTTCATAATTTTCACGACCACTAAAGAATGTTAGAGATGTTTGATCAATGAATGAAATAGTCTACACCCCCCCTCCCTAAAAACCAGCATTATCTTGTCGGCTAAATATACTCTTTGGTTCTTTGCGGAGATCATGCCAAGAGTACTTAACCCCAAAAGGGCCATCGAGGTTCCATTTTTTTTTCATCACTGAATATACACTCAGCCACTTTTCACCAAATGGCATATGCTCTTTGGCCCATTCTAATCTAGCTTCTTCATGTTGTCAGTTGATACTCGGTAATCGAGTCATTTTGTAGTATTTGATGTATGTGAATTCCAAAACACTTCTATAAACAGTTTTTTTTTTATATTTATCCTCCAACTGCATGGTTTGTTCGCGAAAGAGAATAATTACCAGCTGAAGTCCAATATCTAATGCGGCTATCGTTGCGCAAACCAGTCACTCACAGCCTTTCTGAACGAAAATTTTGTCTGAAATCATTACCATGAGTCAAAGTTTGATGAATACCTGGTTCTGATTTTTTTTTAATGCACTTTCAATTTCAGAAACAAGCTTATATTTTGCTCTCATACTACAGATTTTTATCACCTCCTCTTCTAAAAATTCTTTTGTGTTAGGCATTTTGTACTAAATCAAAAACAACAACTGACTGCTTCTTACACTCTCAAAAAAACTTCCGTCTTTTCACAGAAAATGCACTGGCAGCACTGCTGCCAGAAATTGTCTGTATATTGACGATTTTCTGTTTATTTTTTTCTCTGTCAAAAGAGGAAAAATATCCGTCACTTGAAAAAAGTTTGGAAAAAATCAATGCGGAAGAGGCGGGGATCGAACCAAGGACCCCAGGATTACCAGACCAACGCTAATCCACGGCGCTACGGCTGCTCATGATGATTGTGCGTTAAAATAGAACTCTTCATTTCATATGGTGTGGGTTGGTGTATTTCGTTAAAAAGCTTTTAATTATGCAGTTAATCTCGGAAAGATTTCATCTTTAATGAAACTGTGGCTGGGTTTTTTTTACGTTTAGTATTAATATAGTATAAAAATGTGAATTTTAAATATATTACGTAGAATGTTAGAGAAAAAACATGGATGTTCTATTTGTGAGAATTTTTGAACGAATAAAAAAAGTAATTGTTATTTATTTTTAAATTCGAAAACATTTTTGTCTTTTAAAACTAAATTAGACATTTTAATCAATAGAATATTTTTGTTTTTCATTTTAAAAATAAATTCGAACTTATTACTAACAGACCCAATGCGCATGCGTGCTGGATAGAAACGGAAACTTTTCCTCATTTTTCGACGCTCGGAATGAACTCACAGAACAAATACGTTTTCTGGGAGAACAGAAATTATTTGTGAAAAAATAACGATAACTTAGTGTATATTGACGAATTTTTCTGACAGTGTATATACTCAGAAATAGTTTGCGTGCGCAACAGCTTAAGTCAGATTGTAAGATTTGCATAGATTTGCATGAATTTGTGCTTAAACTTTTGACATGGTAATTTTTGTTCTATTCTTAAACTCCATAGTTTGAAATAAAACTTAAAAGTTATTTACAATGAATATAGTTTTAAAATAGATATTATTAACATATACAAGACAGATATTGAAATACAGTGATTATTTAAAGTTTTATTTTAAAATTGCTGTTGTGCTTCATCTTTTGACACGCACTGTACAGTACAATATGTAATATAGCATAAAATCGCATTATAGAATATAAACAAACATTCGACATTTATAAAATAACTTTACAATTCTATTCTTTTCATGTTACAAATACAATGAAAAGTTTAAATATTTTTTTTAATATTTAAATTTTTAATATTTTTTATTACTTTTGTACTCTTCGAATGAGATCGTAATACACAGAAAAAAGTTATGTATTTCATTTTTGCACAGATAGTACCGGATAGAAGAGGTTAATCTCCTTATCGGAATGTATAAGGACAATTTTCAAATGCAATTCAAAGAAAAAATTTTAAATCTGTTTTATCATCACGGTGTCTTTGACAAGAAATTTAATCGGACTTATAGCAAATGCTGAATCATAGATTTAAAAATAGAAAAAGTATAAAGCATAAGTGAACCAATTTCATGCAATTAACTCTGAAACAATACACTAGAGAATCAGGCAGATCTCGACACTTTTCGATAAACGTAAAACGAAATACCATTTGTAATATCAGATTTCTTCCCAAGTGAACTCATCAATCTTTAATGTGGCTCTATGCCTATATAGGTTAACTACCTTAATGTGAAATTCGGATGATTCGGATGATTCGGAAATGTCTTTCTATAGTTCTTGGACATATAAAAGTTTTTGATATTTGAATGTTATTAATAGGAACATTACAGTTTTTGACATTTATTATAGAATTCATATTGATTATATGAGATATTTGATTAGAAAAATTTATTACGATTTGAGTATTAGTAATTTGAGATTTAGGTTTTTTTTTAGTAAATTAATTTTGAAAAGACCAAATCTAGTCATAATAAGATCATAAAAAATATCTGAAAAATGCTCCGAATATGTTTATATATATGTATATATATATATATATACATATATGTATATATACATATATACATATATAAAATTCTGTAAATGATCATATACAGGGTGAGTCATAAATATCGAAACAATAGGATATCTCCTTAAATATTGCCTGTATACCCATCCTTCCAATTGCAAAAATTCATAAAAAAGGTGAAATTTCATTTCTGATAAGTTTCAACTCCATGGGGGCGTATCTGAAAAAATACAAAAATAAATATTTATATAGCCCTCGCAGAGCAAAATTCCCAATTACTAAATTATTCCTTATACATTCCTAAATTGAACAACAAAAATTTCATCTCCGTATCTGGAAACTTTACAGAGATATTAAAATCCAAAATTCTTCAAAATTCGTGACTTACACCATTTTACTATGCCTGCAAACGAACTCGGTTTGAATGGAAATGAGGGATCGTCCACAAATTGTCCTTATTAAATGTCGATTTAAGACCCTGCCTCTTATTTGGTTGCAATACAGCAGCGTATTGATTTAAATCAAAACTTGTTTTCAAAATATGTTGATCATTAGCACTGGGTATCTGCATTTAACGAAATATCTAGGTCCGGTCCAAACCGACCCATAGGGGAAAAATGCTGCTCGGCATGGAAAAATGTTAAAATCATATTCCGGTCCAGCCTGGAAAGAAGTTTAAGTCATAGCCCGGCTCATCCGTGAATTTCTACATAGTTTTTTATTCCACTGTAGTTAAAAATTGTTTCGGGGGAAGAGTTTTGATCAAAAATACTTATTACAGTTTTTCATATTTATACTTTTTATTAGTAAAGAGTGATATATTTATCGCCAAAAGCTGTGATATATTTATTTTATCAATGAATCTTTGTTTATATCTAAATGTTTAATTTATATTTTAATATCTCTAATCCATATCCCATGCGTTTTAGACTTTAAAAAATGTTATACAGTAAAACATTTTAAGACGGAATCACATAGGAAAGAAAAAATAAGTTATAGACAAATGCTCTTCCTAGAAGTGTTAAATGGAGTTTATTTTTTCTCAGGTATTATTGTATTAATTTTGGATCAACAGATTTTCTGTTTAAGACAAAATTGCGTCAGCGACAGATTATTTTTTCTGGTTTTATTGTGTTTAATTTTTTAGTATTTAAATGTACTATTCTTAAAAAAATAATAAATTTTGAAGTTTTTTTTCTTTTTGTAAAATAAAAGCGATTTCAAAATCTATGTGGTTTTCGTAAAATTTTTGATTGAACAAAATTTTACTTATTTCATGCACGTATTAGTTCAGTTAGAGACAGTAATTTTAATACCGATTTTTCGAGACCGGGATTGAAAATTTCGTCCAGTGCAGACTTTATTAAAAGTTGTTAAAGAAAAAAAGTGCTAACTTAAAACAGGTCATTTTTAATTATTTTACATTAGTTTTGTTTCGGGCAAAATTGAAATATTGTTTACTTTTAAAAATATGATTTTTTTAAAAGTTATTATTTTTTCAATTAATATTTTTAATAGATCTAAAATTAATATTGAAAAACAAAAAACCCGAAACAAAACTAAAATTAGATTTTCAGCTTTAATTAAATGGAAGGAAATTGAAATCCGATAAATCATGTTTGGAGTTATAATTATTTTTAACTCTCCCATTTAAATCAGTACTAATCATACGAAATTTTTATAAATTTTATGATAATTTTTGAATGTGATTTTCTTAGCAAATAATATGGCTAACCATCACAATAAAAAGAAAAAAAAGTCAAAATTCTAACACAAAAGATAGTTTTTTTTACACATTTCCCAAAACTGTTAAGTAGCACTATCTTTTGAATTGCGCGCATTTCAATTTGTGTCTAATCCCTTAAAACCTGATGAATTATTCAAACGGCTATAACTCTGCGACTTTTGAAGATATGAACATGCAACTTTTTGTGTATTATTCAGGACTAGATAAGGAAAGTTTTCCTAATTGGAATTTTTATCCTACGGGGGCTGTATAAAAAGTTAATTTTCGTACTTTCTCAAATAGACCTACCCATAGAGTTATCTTATAGAAAAATTTACCTTTTTTATGAATTTTTGAAATTGTAAGTATGGGTCTAGGGGCAGTATTTAAGGAGATAACCTATTGTTTCGATATTTATGAGTCACCCTGCATATATATATATATATACATATATAACATATTTGATTTATTTATTCCAATCTGTAAAATGAAATTTCTAGAAGTAGCAGAAGTTTTAATTTAAATGAATAAATTAAATGAGAATTAAAATTTGTTCAATGATAGAAAATTTAAGAAACTTTACTTATAAAAAAATTACATTTCTAAAATATTTTTTTCTTTTTTACTCTCCTATTCTATTTTAAATTATCCTTTAATTTTATAAAGAATAAAAATTAATCTAAATTTAATTTATAACAAGGAGCAGACAAATATAAATTAGAAATAATTTCGGATATTTCAATTGGGAAAAAAAAGTGAAAACATTCAAAATAGTCAGTTATAGTAAATTTAATTTTCATATAAATATTTACCTCGCATACTTTAAAATAGAATTCCTCTGACACATCAATAGATTTTAAATCTTTACAATAACTCTTTATGTTTATGTAAATTAAATAAATATTACCAGAGGGATTGCGTAGTTTAAAGTAATTTATATATAAAGACTTTTTGAAATTACATTTAAAATTCAATTTTCATCTTTGGGTAAGTCGTACATGATAGTTAACTTTTAAGTTGTTTATAAAAGCATTTATGAATTTTCTTTGAGTTCTGTTTTCCATGCCTTTTATACACTATTTTATTTTTATCTCCAATTTTTCAAAGCATAATTTTTTGCCTAATTAAATCAGAAAAATGCTTTGATTAAAAATTGCAAAATTTACAATAAAATTTTACTGGTTAGAATAATGATTCATGATTGGAATATGGATGCCCGTACGTGGTACGGGCAATTTATGGGAGGCAAAAACACGTATGCCGTATGACGTACGAACAAATCATACAAACGGTTAAGAAGAAAATTGTAACTTTTTTTAGTACACTGCACTATCAAATATAAATAAATAAATAAATAAAATAAAATAAAATAAAAATCTGTAATTCTACATATGTTAAGTTACTGAAATCTTAACGCTTACTAAAATTTTACTTGTACACAGTATAAAACATTATGTAATTCTAAAAAAAAATAAGTAAAGATATAGTAATCTGTAGTTTTACTAAAGAATGTACTAAAATTATAATAATCTTACTAAAATTTTATCTTTAACCCGAAATATCGTTACATAAAAAAAGTTCTAGGAATCACAGTTTTCTAAAAATGTTTTAGCAACCTTACAAATTTTTTGATTCACATTGCTAATCTATATCTGTTACATGAATCTTTGGCCCCGTTACACATCATGATCTTGGAATAACAGTTTCATACACAGTTTAAAAAATTCTGTGAAAATACAAAGAATCTACGGGTAATCTATTATCTTAAGTCATGTGTAAAATTACAGAGATTAGAAAAACAGTTTTTTAAAAATAACAAAGATGTTACTTGATCAGGGCCTGACTAAGGCAGGGGCATGCAGGGCAATTGCCCCGGGCCACCCAGCTCAAAGGGGCCCCCAAGTACAGACATAGGTTTTTCGTAAAACTAGTGTCAAATGATAAAAAAATAGTCAAAATGAAAAATATTCTCTTTTTTTTTCAATTTTAAGGGTTTTTCTTCTCCTATCGCCTCTTTTCCGTACCCAATGCTTATTTAAGGACTCACATTTATCCCCATATTCCTGTCATCTAAAAATAAACCTGTATTCTCTAATTTCTTAAAGTTGCCTTTCTTCTACTATTATGTATATAGATGTGAATTGTACTTGGTACGAATTTTATGTATACATAAAATAGTTATGAATTTCAGTTTTAGTCACTTCAGTATAATTTACGAAGAAAGTTAAGATAGTTGATGTCCCCTAATAATGTTTGCCCCAGGACCCACAATGTCTATGTCGGCCCCTGTATTCGATAATTTTATAATATACTGTAAATTAACATCGTTAAAAATAAGCAAGACTCTGCAAATAAATTTTAAAGGATAACAATTTAATTTGGTTTTCAAAACATCTGAATCACTCGATATTCGCTAATCTCACAGGCTTTGAATTTTCGAGTAAATTAAAATTGCTTTATCATTTTACTTTTACATATTTTATTCTTATCCGTTCTGGTGTTTGAACCCGAGACGTTTTGAGAGTGGGGAAACATCTTTCTGTGAAAGCTATAGAAACCATTGTTGTTGTGTACAAAGTCTATCTTTAGTGATTCAGCGACCAAATTCAGCGATTGTAATAAAAGTGACTGTCGAAAATAATGTCCACTAACTGGAAAAAGATGATTTTTCCCTTTCTAAACAATTCTAGGTTTTAAAAAAATATTTTTTTTTCTTTAATGTGTCAAATTGATATGTCTAATTGATTTTCTTTTGTGGGTTTTCTTTAATTGCAGAAGAGTTGTAAAAGTGCGTAATTTGAAATTCAAGTTTTAACAAATATAAAAATGATTTTGAATAAACACACGAAAATCCCTTCAAGGAATTACACATAAAAAAGTGAAATATCTGTAAAATGGTGAATGAGAAACTTAATGAAATGCTTTTAACTGAGAACTAGTGTAAATTTACTGAGAGTCTCACATTTTTCCTCTGTTTTTAAATAAATTTTTAACAGTGTAGAAAAATTTTAATATATTTGCAATTTGTTTAGAGTGTGGTAATCCCTAGATATCGTCTTTTAACACGAACAACATGAGATAGTCCTCAGCTGGCTCCAATCATTGCATCTAAATTTCCTTTTTAAATCTTTCTTCGTCTCAGCCGTCCTCGGTGTCAATATAAAAATTTAATTTATTTCGATATTGAAAGAAAGCAAAACCAAGTTTGCTATTTGAAATTCACTTACAGAAAAGAAGATATAAGCTGTTTTTTTACCATCCATCTACAAACTGTCTCGACAGGTGGTGTTGGTGTTATCTATGACTGCCGATTATCCGCACTAAGGATATAGGCCCGAAGAGAAGTACCCACTTTGGGTTTCTTTCTAAGGGATCCTAACTCGCATTTACGCAAGGTTACCCAAAGTTCGAAGAAGACCACGGAAAACTCCAAACAATAAGGCCGACGGGAGCAACTGTGTTTGAACTAGACATCCGCCATCTACCAGCTTCAAGAGTATAACTTCTAAACCATTGCTAGGGCGGTCTCTAAGTGACTAAGATAAAAAAAATGTAGTCTGTTTCTTGACCCTCTACCTAGAAATGGTCTCGAAGGTTGTATTATTATTATTTATGAAAACCGATTATCTGCAGTAGAGATATAGGCTTGAGGGAAAGTGCCCACCGTGGGGGTCTTTCTAAGGGATCTCAATCCGCATTTACCCACGGTAACCCAAAATTCGAAGAAAACCACGGAAAACTCCGAACAATTAGGCCAACGGTAGAGATTGAATTCGAAATCAGCATCTCTCATATACCAGTTTAAGGAGTGTAACCTTTCAACCACTGCTGGGACTGTCTCGACAGTAAAAGTGAACATACATAAAATACTATAAAATCCAAATGAATGTGATAAAATTAAGAAATTTTATTTTAAACTGGTGTATTTAGATATAATTTAGTAAAAATCATAAAATATTTTAAACAAATAACGAATTTTGGTAAATCTTTCACGTTAATAAAACTGTAGCTCAAGTTACTCAACTTTCGAAAATAGATATAAACATCCAAGTACAATAAAAGTTACGGGAGTTACGAGAAAAACTGCATTAGTATACAACATCAGGACGTTTTGATATACTGTTTCCTTCTGCCATTATACAGGATGATTGTTAAATATCGAAACAATAGGCTATTTACTTAAATATTATCCCTAAACATGTACTTACACTTGCAAAGATCGGTAAAATTAAAAGCCAAATATAATGACATACGAGGGCGGTTCAATAAGTACCCGTGTTTGAAGACAAAAGACGTTCCTCAGGGAAGTTGCTGTTATCATCGTGTGCTGCCATCTATAAAACGACATCTATAAAAATTTCCGACTGATTGATAGGTTAGTTTGGATTTGGCAGCCATTCCAGTAAGACGTGTTTCGTGATTTTCGTTAAGATGGATATCGTTCGGTAATCCGCTTTTTGTTTTTGGATGGTAAAAAATGCGAGGAGATAAAAGCAAAGTTGGATGCTGTTTATGGGGACACGTCGCCATCTATGACCACAGTTCAACGAAATTGGTTCAACGAATTTGAACGTGGGCGAACTTCCACTTTCGATGAGGAGCGACCAGATGTGGTTACCGAGGAAATCATTGAAAAAGTCCACGACATGATTCTCGCTGATCGACGAACGAAGGTGCGCGAAGTAGCAGAGGCCGTAGGCGTGTCGACCGGATCGGCAATTCATATTTTACATGACAAGTTGGGGATGAAAAAATTGTCGGCCCGATGGGTGTCGCGATCACGATAACACACCAGCATATTCATCTGGCGTTGTCGCTCCTAAACTGTATGAATTGCGTTATGAATTGCTGCCGCACCCCCTATTCACCCGATCTGGCTCCCTGCGACTTTTTCTTGTTCCCTAACATGAAGAAATGGCTCGCGAGAAAAAAAAAATAGCTCAAACGAGGAAGTCATCGCCGAGACAGAGGCGTATTTTCCAGAGTTCGACAAATCCTATTTTTTGGAGGGGTTAGAAAAATGACCGGAACGTTGAGAGAAGTGTATCTTTCTAAAAGGGGACTATGTTGAAAAATAAAAAAAAAAATTGAAAAAAAAACGGTGTCTTCATTTCTAACACAGGTACTTATTGAACCACCCTCGTAAGTTTCAACTCTATCGGGGTATATTTGAAAAAATACGATAATTAAATTTCTATACGGTCCTCATGGGGTAAAAATTTCAATTAGAAATACTTTCCCTAACCATTTCTGAATTAAAAACAAAAAAACTGCATATTTATATCACAGAATTACGTCCGTTTAAAAAATTCGTCATTTTTTCCAGGATTAGACACAAATTGAAATGCGTGCAATTCACGAAACTACTATTTTATTTTAAAAGTTTTAGAAATATATTGATTGATTTAGATATTTAATTTGTTTTCTCTTTTGTGAGGGTTAACCATATAACTTTCAAGCAAAATCACATCCTAAAATATCTCATTAAAAAAAAGAAAAAAAATTGATTTGTAAGTTTTTTGTGTGGGGTAATTTAAAAACGCTAAAATTCAAAACATTCTCCATCGGATTTCAATTTCTTCATATAATTAAAGAAGGAAATATAATTTCAGTTTTGTTTCGCAATTTTTTAAATGTTAATTTTAAAAATATTAAAAATATTTAATTAAAAAAGGATGAAATTATGTGATTGATGACTATTTTCAAAAATCATTTGTTCAAAAGTAATTATATTTTCATTATTTGTTAGAATACATTTTTTACAAATACTTTTATTTCTTCTACTTGTAGTTATAGTAAAATTTATTGAAAAGCATTCAATATATATAAAAAAAACTACATTTGTAGTAACAAAAAAAAAAAAAAAAAAAAAATCCAATTTACTTATTTCTTTTACTTTTTTTTTTTTTTTTTTTTTTTTTTTTTACAAATAGAAAGAAATAAAACTACACAATGAAAGTAGTTTTCTAAAAATTTATTTGATTTCATACTCTTTTGAAAATAGAAGAGTGAATATTATTTCTATGCTTATAAAAACGCAAATGTAAGAAAAATGCAAGCAATTAATTGTAAATAAAAATCACAAACATATTGAAAAATTGGTTGTTGAGGACAATACATTTAGATTTTTACTTCTTAAGTCTTATTATATTAATTTTAAAACAGAGACAAAAAATTTGTATAGTCTATACTTTTTTTTCCGAAGCATGGAACATTATTTTAATCAAACATTTTGAAAACAAAATACTTTTACTTATTTATTGTGCTTAATGACAAACTTCGAATAAATACAAATATAAATACTTTTATAATGAGAATGAATTGCAATTCAAAATTTAATTTGCATGGAAAATAAAAATGGAACAAATTTAATCATCAAAGGAGATTTCAGATTGAAAGAAAAATAGGATTTCATATTTTCTTTTAAATTTCATATGTTCTTTAAAGATAATTTTTTTTCCCATTTAGTATATTTAAATTTAAAACAATATTGTTATCTTTTAAATAAAATTATTGAAGTACGTGCTCTGAACACTTTATCTTTTAGAAATTAGGAATTGCGGAATTGCAGATATCTGAAAATAAATAAATATTAATATATCCTATTTTGTCAAAAGTTTCAATACTATATTTAAGCTTTTACCTATATTTTGTAGTGTTTTGGTGATCATTTCAATAATTTTTAATGAATTTCATTCATTTTAATTCTTACTATTTTTTAAATATTTATAAAATATTTTCAATAGCACTTTTTTATTTTTCGTTTTATTCTTTACAAGTTTCATTTTATTTTCTTTATTTGTAAAAATCAAAAATTTTAAATTGAATGAAATAGGCATTCTTCTTAAATTCACAGAAAAGAAAGGAAATTTTAAGACATATTTTTATTTTGCTATGAAAATGAAATTGAATTCGAAATTGAATTTGTTAGGTAACTACAAACAAATTTAGTTATACAAAGTGTGTCTATACTCTTGAGCAAAATTTTAAGGAGTGATATTACACATCAAGACAAACAATATAAAATAGGAAACCATTGGATCCAAACGTTTTCCGAAGGAGATAGCCGCCATTAAGGTTTAGGGTCTAAAATTTCTAATAATCATAAAAAATGGAAGAATTGGTCGATTGATTTGCGTTTTTCACTAAAACTATTCTTTATGTCAGTATTGTCTTGAAAATAAATTATAAACATTAATTTCAAAAAATAGATAGAGGGCGCTTGAGACATTGGAGTAACGAAAAACTATTTTTTACCGTTATTTTTTGGATCTCATTACATTTTTTTAGAAGCTTAGACATAAATTTTGAGCTAAAAATCTGAATCGTTGGGAGTGGTTAAGTAGCGGAAACTGAACTGTGTTCAAGAGGGGGGCGGGGTCGAATTTCAAATGATTATAAAAAAACGGAAAAATATGTCGATTTGGTTGCGGTTTCTGCTAAAATTATTATTTATGTATGTATTTCCTTGAGAATAAAATTTAAAGATTAAATTCAAAAAATTCGGTTAGAAGGCATCTTAAACTTTAGTGTAACTAACAACTACTTTTAACAGTTATTTATTGTATCTAATAAAATTCTTTCAAATCTTAAACTTAAATTTTGAGCTTAAATTCTGAATCGTTGGGAGTAATTAAAGAGCGCAAAATTGAACAGTGTTCAAGGGGGGGGTTAAATTTCAATTCCTGGACACAGATCAGTTTGCACTACTTAACCATTCCCAACATTTCGGATTTTGAACTCAAAATTTATTTCTAAGATTCAAAAAAAAATAATGAGAAGCAAAAAGTAACGGTAAAAAATAGTTGTTCTTTACTCCAAAGTCTAAATCGCCCTCTATCGGCATTTTTTGAAAGTTATCTATATTTTTTTTTCAAGAAAATGCTGACATAAAGAATAGTTTTAGTGAGAACCGAAAACGAATCGACCATTTTTTCCGTTTTTTATAATCATTTGAAATTTTGGACCATAAACTTTAATGGCGTCTATCTCCTTCGGGAGAAGTTTAGGATCCTTAGTTTCCCATTTAATATAGTTTGTATTTATGTGCAGAATCACCCCTTAAAGTGTTGCCGAAGAGTATAGATAGAGTCCTTGTATATGTATATGTATATGTATATATATGTATATATATATGTATGTGTGTGTGTGTTGTGTGTAACCAATAATTGTAAAACAATATCTATCAACAAAAAATATAAAAAAAATAATTAAAAAGAATGTTTGGAATTTGAAGAACCATAGTAGACTCCTAAGACCAAAAGTACTATAAAACTCCAAATAAAATGTGTGGTTCAATCTTAACATCAGCCATGAAAAGCAACATAATTCGAATTTGAGATACCAACACTGATAAAACCAAAATAAACTAAAGAAAAACACCAAAAATGAATCATATAGCAGTACATTGTCTTTAACATATAAAATATTTTTGACACTATTAAACAATTAATATTAACCATAAATTATATATTATGTTACTATACGATATGATGACTATACTATACAGATGATAATATTGCAATACATACTTGAATTTTCTTTGAAGTGGTATCAGAAAACTACTAAGTAGAAATCACAAATAAGAGAAAATTACTTTTATTGGCGGCTAAAAAGACCAACATGTGATTACTGCTCATAAATGTTACATTGTATCCTATTTTATGAAATACTGTATATCCCGGCGTATAACACGCATCAATTTTTTTCCACGAAAAGAAACTAAAAATAAAAACTTTCTACCCACTTCAGATAAATGCATCTTTTCTTTGCAACATGTAAAACCAGTCGTCTCCACTCTGTTTAATTCCTACCTTTTGGAATCACCCCCCCCCCCAAATTTCGTTTGAGATAAACCGATCACTACTCCTTTACCCTCACATTCGACCTGATCCTACCAAGAGAAATTTAATGCTTCATGTAACATTCGTCATTTCTTTGAAACCATAACTTTCAATACGTTGATCTTAAAGTTTATGAAAACCGGTCTTCATCATAAACTATGCTCTAGTAAAGCGAAATAAATACAATTCTAGATTTAAATGTAAAGTAATCGCGTTTTCAAAAGAAAATGGTAATCGGTTGCAGCTAGAATGCTCGGAATTAATGAATGTCCTGTTCGTGAATGGAAGAAGAATGAAGCTGTGATTCTAAATATGCCAAAACAAAAATGTGCACTGTGCACAGGCATTACGAAGTGGCCTGTTTTGGTTGATAATATTGCCCAGTGGATATTAGAAAATCGCCAAAATAAACTAATAATAACGAAGAGTAGTGTTTGTTTATTTGCCTTACAGTGGGCAAAAAAGAATCCCAAAGGAAGTGAAAACGTTAAGGTAACAACGAGTTGATGCGATGGATTTATGGATCGTAGAAATTTCCTTCTTCGCCAAAAGACGAAAGTTGACCCAAAAAATTCCAAAAGATTTGGAACAAAAACTGTTAAGTTTGTTTTTCTTTAATAAACGAAAGGAGAAAAACTATGATTTGTTTTAAATTGGCAATATGGACAAAACGCCAGTAATGTTCGATATGATAGGAGACAGATATGTAAAAAAAAAAGGAGTAAAAACTGCTTCATTTAACACTATGAGACACGAAAAGTCCCTATTCACAATGGTTGTTTCTTGCTTAGCTGTCAGTACTAAATTAAAACAAGTAATTATTTTCAAAAGAAAAACAAAGCCAATTCGTAATTTTCCAAATGGAGTTTGTCTGCATGTTTATGAGAAAGGCTGGATGGATGAAAATGGGTTACAATTATGGATACGTAATGTTTGGGGAAAACATCTAAGAGCTTTAAAAAAAATCCCTGTCGGCTGGGCCTATAGGCGGAGGTAGATTTCGAAGAGTGCTCATTTCAACAATATATATATATATATATATATGATTAGAGATAAACCCAGTTTAATAACTTCATTTGGCCGTTTATGAAAAATTTTTTAATTCATTTTTCTCCAAAAACTGGTTTTATCGGAATCATCTTAAGAAACATTCAGCTCAAATGCCCATATTGGCAATATATTTTGAAATAAATTCTGAATTTATTAAAAAAACGACCAAAATTGTGCATTATACAGTTTCTAATTAACAAAAAAACTGTCAGTTGAATGCATTTGAGAAAAAAATTGAATTTAAAAATGAGTCATAAAATAACCGATTTGTTGTTTGAATACATCCTTAATTCTTTAATCATGATTGCTTCGGAAAATTTTGTGCGAAATACTCACTTTGACAGCATTTTAAAAGAATATATTCTATCTTTATCAAAAAACTGGCCAATGAGTCACAGTATATAGTTCCTAAATAAGAGGATCTGTAAATTGGATGCGTTTGAGAGCGAAAATGAATTTTATAACGAGTTATAAAGAACGCAATTTGCTATGTGAAAACTTCCTTAAATTTTCAAATCGCGAAGACTTCGGGAAATTCTGTTCAAAATACCCTTTTTGGTAGCCTTTTCCAAAATATATTCTGTCTTTATCAAAACATCGATCAATGCATCACATTATATAGTTAATAAATAAGAGGATCTGTAAATTGGATGCTTTTGAGTACAAAAATGGATTTAAAAACGAGTCAGAAAAAAACGCAATTTCTTATTTGAATAATTCTCTAAATTTTTAATCCCGATGACTTTGGGAAATTCTGTTCAAAATACCCTTTTTGGTAGCCTTTTTTGAAATGTATTCTATCTTTATCAGAAAATTGACCAATGCGTCACTTTATACAGTTTCTCAATAAGAGGATTTACCATTTGGATGCGTTTAAAATCAAAAATGAATTTAAAAATGAGCCAGAATATAGGCAGTTTGGATTTGAGTTTTTTTCTCCAACTCCTATTTTTGTTTCATTGATTTTTGCTATACGAATTGGTCTTATGAAAAACTTGTCAATATAAAAGTTATAGATATTTTTGAGAAGATGTAAAATAAATCTAATCAGATTTAATATCTTAAAAATTGACGGAGTTATGGTTTTTTTCTCTTTTTTCTCCGCCCTTTTCTTTTCGTTTTTAATTTTTTTCATCGGTAAATTTTGGTCCTATCAAAAACTTGTAACTACAAAAGTTTTAGAAAACTTTAATAACATTTACAAAAAATTTAGTTGGACTTGATATCTTGAAAATTGATGAAGTTATGAATTTTTTTTCTCAAAACCCCTGTTTTTTCCCCCCTTGAGCCCACTTCTAAATTTATCAAAAATCTGTCATGCATAAACTTTTGGCCCATTTTTAAGAAGTAATATAAACTTTAAACCGATTCGATATCTACTTTAATTAAGAAGTTATGGCGTTTTTTCGGTTTTCACAAAAACGCCCCCTATTCCGACCCCCTTGATCCGATTTTGCCCATTAACGAACTTAGTCGAGATTTAAACCCTTTGATTTTATGTACCAGTTTGGTGGAGATTGGTAAAGAATTATAGAAGTTATGGTGTCCATAAAAAAGTGAGATATTTAAGAAATACATAGATAGATAGATAAACTGGTGCGATTGCAATAGGTAGTATGTCATACGAAATCTACCTAAAATCCAGCAAACCTTTTAGTTTGGGATATGTTTAAGACCCATAGAACACCCGGAAATAAAAAAGAATAAAAGAATTCAATCCAGATTTGGAAGTAATTCCAAATGGATTGACTTCGTTTGTTCAACCACTAGATGTTTCAATAAACAAACTTTACAAAGAAAATTTAAGGCGGCAATGGAATACATAGATGCTAGAAGGAGAAAAATCCTTTACAAAAGGAGGAAATGTGCAGCATGCGACTTAACCTCAAATGTATGAATGGATTATAACATGATGTTATGAAATCAAACCAGAAATAGTTTTCAAATCATTTTAAAAATATGGATTTCCCAATGCACTTGACCGTACCGAGGATGATTATTTATGGCTAGATGAAAAAACACTGGTGATAAAATGCATGAAATTGAGAGTGGGAAAGAAGATGACATTTCCGAAAGTATAAATATGGACGAATACAATGAACTTTTCATGTGATTTGAAAAGTAAAATTAAGTTTCTTAGAAAATATTTACTGTAAGTTTCTTTGTTTATGTAAAAATAGAAATGCATTTATATAATTTTAAAAATTTGGAATTTTTTAGTCTTATGATTTTATTTGAACCATTTTATATTCGGCGTATAACACGCACACGAAAAATAAAGTGATTTTTCAGAGTTAAAAGTGCGTGTTATACACTGGGATATACGGTAGTTAAATACAAAAATTTTAATGCAATTATTTTTATTTTAATCGTGAAATTTTTTCTTTCATTGATCTTAAAGTGTATAATTTCTTTTTTTTTTTTAATTTTTTTTTTCTAAAATAAAAATGATTTTAAAGAATTTTTTTTTTCTTAAAAAAAATTATTTAGGGGAAAATAATTTACTTATATTTTACTTTTGTTTGCATACTGTTTTTTAATTTAAAATAAAATAAAATAAAGCTTTTTTCTTAGTTTTTTTTTTTTTTTTTTTTTTTTTTCTTGTGGACATAAGTTAAGTTTTTCAAAAAGGCAAACATATATAACTTTTAAAGTGTGTTCTTACTTTTTATTGAAAATTATTTCAAATTTAAAAGTAATATGCGAATTAAAGAAGAAAAATGAATTTCATTATTTTAAATTAGATATTCAATGCAAAATCTTAGTTTCATATTATTTTATGTATAAAAAATGTTATAGTACTTTTAATCTTAATATAAAATAAAAATAGAATGGAAGAATTTAAAACAAAAAACGATAATTTATTACAATCGGATACCCGTGCCAAAAATTCACTATTTAATCCTTTGTTACTTTAAAGACTCATTTTAATCAGATATTGGCTTTTCTAAATATTTAATAGCTTATGTAGAGTAATTCTTTTTGTTTAAGACCTTTCATTGTTTAAAAAAAAACAAAAGATTAGAACATTGATGTAAAATTAGTACTACACACATTTTTATTTATTTCTCCTTTACAGAAAATGTAAATACACTTGACACATTATAAATATATACACAAATATATAAATATGTAGTAAACACGAAACGAAATAGGAAGGATTATTTGTGCACTGACTAGAATTGAATTAACATTTAGTGTTAAAAAAATAAAAAAAACGATTTTTAAAAAGACGATTTTCAATAATTTTATAGAGGTAAAAACTGAATATCATTTAAATCTCACTAAAAAATTTATTTAAAACTGAAATGTTATAAATTTTAACCAATGCTTTATTTTTTTTAAATAATTGGAAAGTATAAGGATTTGCATGAAGATTCAAGCATTCTTCGAATTATTTTATAAAGAAACAAAAAATTCAAATAATTCCTCTTTTTTAACTTTTTTCTACTAACATGCGTTAATTTCCTTATTCGTCAACATTAATTCATTTATTTTATTTTGCAGTTCTTCCATTTCTTTACTAAACGGAACTTCTAATGAGTTTTTATTCTCACACAGAAATTATCTTTTGGTCTGCTTTCCGTAAATACATCAATGAATACACTTGTTATGAAAGTGAAACTTTTTTTTTTTTTTTTTTTTTTTTTTTTTTTTTTTTTTTTTATGTAAAAACTTCATTGTTGAAGAAAACCTTTCCTTTTTCTGAGAAAAAAGGAAAAGAAATATATTTTCATATCCTTTTACAAAGCAAAAACTGAAACTTATTTTTAATCTTGTTTAAGCTTAAAAATAAAACTGAAGTATTTTCAGTTTAAAACACTCATTAAAATTTACAAGAATTGGGTTTTCGGTAATTGGAAGGGGCTAAAGGGAATTGAATATTAGTAAATCTAAAGATGTTTCATTTTGTCAATTAAATTGGTTTAACTAAGAATATTTTAATATAATTATTTATTTTAAAGTCTTTGAGTAATCATTTTGCTTTTTTTAAAGGTATTCTTTTTATTTGATTCTTCATTCTTTTAAAAAATTGAAAGTAATTTAAAAAAAAAATTCTAATTTTAAAATTATGCATTTAGATTTTTTATTAAATGGTAACACATTATTATTATTATTACTTGAATATAAGTTCAATATTGAATGAAAAAAGAATATTTTTGGTAGTGGTATTTTTTACTTCACATGTAGTTAAATTTTTCATTTCACATTCTTTTACACAGATAAAAATGGTAACTTATTTAAACCTTACAGAAAATCTCGGTCAAACTAAAGAGTTTTAAATTTTAACCATCACTTTAATGTTGTTTTGAGATTTGCTTTCAAGAATTGGAAATTATTTGGATTTGTATGAAGGTACATACATTTCTCGAGCTATTTTATAAAGAAATTAAAAAACAAATTATTCCCCCTTTTTAACAACTATTTTTTTTCAAACATGCACTAATGTTCTTATTCGTCATAATTTATTAATTTAATTTATTTTGCAGTTCTTCCATGACTTTTTTCTAACGGAACTTCTATTCAGTGTTTTTTATGCTACTCATACAGAAATTCCTTTTGATCTGCTTTCCGTAAATACATCAATGAATAGTCTTGTTATGAAAGTGAAATGGTTCTTTTTTTAATGTAAAAATTTAATTGTCGAAGAAAACCTTTTCTTTTTTCTGGGGAAAAAGGAAAATACCTTGCACATCCTTTTACAAAGCAAAAACTAAAACTTACTTTTAATCTTATTTAGCATTAAAAAGAAATCTGAAGTATTTTCAGTTTTAAACACTCATTAAAATTTACAAAAAATTGTGTTTACGGAAATTGAAAGCTATAGGGAATTTAATACAAGTAATATTTAATGTATTTTCTTTTGTCAATTAGTTTAACTAAGAACATTTTAATGTAATTATTTATTTTAAAATCTTTGACTAATTACTTTGTTTATTTTAAGAGGTTTATTTTTTTTTCATTCTTTTACAAAGAAGTTAGAAGTAAAATGTATTTAAGATATTTCCTAATTTAAAAATTATATTCTTAGATTTTTTATTAAATGTTGATATGTTATTATTATTATTATTAATTTAATATAAATTCAATTCTGAATGAAAAAAACCCTTTTTGTTGTGATATTTTTTACCTGTATGTATTTTGTTTACAAATATACATAAATTATCGTGAAATTGAAGCGTAATTTAAAATGAAATTTATGTATGTCCTAAAAATTACTGTGTGGCAAAGCAAAAGTGCGGTAAACAGCAGGACAAAAATTTTATTCTTTAAGAAAATTCATTTTATGTACTTCTTTTCATGTATTAATCATTACTGCTTATTTCTTACTACTTATTATCTACTTATTGATTCTATGTACTCTGTTTTATGTACTTTTTAAAGGTAAACTTAAAATTATTATTACTTTTTTTTTTTACTTACATCTAAAATTATTTTTAGCAAGCGTTAAAAGAAAAAGGTTGCATTTATGTAAGTTATAGTTTTTGTAAATCACAAAGATATATAATGTAGTCAAAATCGTTTACGCCGTTTCTTATATAAAAATTAGCTTGACACGCTGAGATCCTTTTCTATCCTGCTGAGATATTGTATCTCTGAAATGGGATTCAACCCAATGGGCTTTGAAAAACTTAAAACTGTAAAAAAAAACAAACTCAGTTAAAAATCATTACATCTTCATTTTATATAAAATTAATTTGACCCATATTGACCACGAAAATGACTTACTAATAGAAATGTCTCAAATACGTGATTTAGCTCAAAGTATTCTCTGTTTCCGAAAATAATACAATGCAAAATTTTGCCATTATTACTCTAGCGTTTTTTAAAAATACAATTAGCTTGATCCGTATTCATAGAGGCCCAAATAGACCCACTAATCGAATTTTTTCGAGCATGTGATGTATCTGACTTATCTTCTCTTGTCCGACAATGGTATGATATAAAATTATCACAATATCGGTTACGCTGCTTTTTAGAAATAATTACCAAGACCCATAACCAAAAATGACCACTAATCGAAATTTCTCGAAGATGTAATCTAGTTCCATGGTTTTCTCTTGCCTAAAAATATTAAAATACAAAATTTTTGCAAAATTTTTAGAGCCGTTTTTCAGATAAAATTTACAAGCTCACTCATAATTTCTGCTCGTATAATAGTATGACCTACCAAAATCAACCACTGGCCAAATATTCCTGAGCATGCGATGTAGCCTAATGTATTCTTGGGCACAAAAACGATATAATACAAAATTTAGTAATAATCGTTAGAGCCTTTTTAGATAAAATTGTTTTGGCCCATTATGACTGAAACCTGACCCTTTAATCGAAATTTCTCGAATATTTTTCATTCTCCAATAGTTTCAGTATGCCAGAACATTTTGCATACAATACTTAGTCAAAATTGATTGAGCCGTTTTTAAAATATAATAACTTGATAAATTTCACCCTGATAAATCATTACCTAAAATGACCCACAAACGAATTGTTTCCAATATGTGACCTTATGCAATTATTTTTCGTTCCCGAAACAGATATAAAATAAAATTTGTCAAAATCGTGACAGCCATTTTTTAGATGAAATTAGCATAACTTTTAGTGAGTGCAAAATGACACACTAATTGAATTTTCTCTAAGATACATTCGAAAAGATTAATTTTCTTTTTCTGTTATTTAAAGATAATAAAAGATAAACTTCAATAACACTCTGAGATAAATATTTATTTGTGCGAACAATAAAACTTTAGTGTGGCAGTATTGTTTTCACATAATGCCTTTGCCATAACTCAGCTTGTAGATTACAGTGCATTTAAAAGTTTTTTGCACATAACACGGCCATAAAAAACTATCATAAACCAGAACATTAGGCTTTTACCTTGTGCCCCGCTAAAGATATTAAACACTCAAAAGAAAACTTTTGTTTGAAAAATAAAGTCACAGATCTAAACCAGGGCGTGCGGGTACAAATACGTTTACCCTATTTGTTAAAAAATAGCCAAGTTCATAGTTTTATTACTTTATTTATTTATTATTATTTCTTTTTTGTAGAAAAAAAAATTGTAAACGGACAGATTTTGGAATAAAATCCTTAAATTTACATTGAAAATTCATCAAAAAGTATTTAATTTAAGAAACTATCACCAAAATTTTTGCCTATTTTCTTCTGAACAAATTGTTGCAAAATCCAATTGAAATGGAAGAATAAAAGATGAGATATTTACAATTCCGTAAATTTGTCAATACGAGAAAACTGTTGCACATGAAGAAACTAACATGACTGCCATACACAAAGAAAAAGAAAAAGAATAGTCATATTAAACTTTCATCATGCTACGGTTGTTAAAACAGAAAAAAAAATATTTTTTTGAATGGTCAAGCAAATAAAATATTAATAATACTAATAACAATAATAATAAAGATATCTTGACGACTTGAAATGGATTGATCCAAATGTATTTTTTAAATGGTTCCAAAGAAGGAGCTCATGGGCGATTCGTTTACATTACATGTCTGGAAGTACTAAAAACGTAAAGAATAATAATAAAAAAATTTTATTCGATTTCTATTAAAAGAAATCGCAATCGCATAATTCTGTTGCGGGGAGGGGAACGGGATTAGCGAAAACGTGTTATATAATTATTCATGGGTGACTGGGATTTTGCATTTTCTTTCGTTTCGTAAGTAGCCTATTTCTTTCTTTCTTTCTAACCGATGACCAGGCCCCTACCTGCTCAGTTACCTCAGCTTAACGGGTTAGATACCTGGCATCGGTGTGGATGACCACCTAATCGCCGCGTAGCGGAATAAACCTGTTGTCTTCGCTTCACACGTCATCATATCTGCAATACTTATTTGTCATTTGTGCATACTTTGTTTTTACGGTTGCTTTGCGTTACATCCTGTTGTTTGTACTGCAAATGGCTACTTAAATTGGTCTCGTAATTTAGAACTTTGATTAGATGACGAGACCTGCACCTGGCAAGGCACCTCCAGATCACAGGTAACTTGGAGGACTTTGCACCTACGACGGATTTTACATGCACCAGGCGCCATTGGCGTACATGACGGAATTTTAGCTGGCAGATAGCATGAGTCCTGTAACCAAAAGCTATGAGTATAATGTTCTGCCAGCTTGGACACTGTTGCCCAACCTATTTGGGATAGCCTGGAGTTTTTGATACATTATAGTTGATGCATACTTGTCAAATGAAAAAGATAATTTAGTGGGGAGGGGAGGGGGGAAAGCAAAAGAAGAGACTGTGCAAATAGACAAGTTGCATAGTCATTAATTTTGGGCCGAACTGATAGGCAAACTTAAAGCTGCTAGGGAGATGAGACTCTGCCATTCTACCGTGCCCCATCGGGTGAAAAAAAAAATTCTTGCTCCGTGAACTTTCCCAATGGAGCGAATCCGGTTACTCGTACAGAAAGTGCATATATAAAGAGAGGTGGTTGTCAAAGAGAAAATATAAAATAATTGAACCCTAATAAAAATATTCTTAAAAAAGGGGAAATAATAATTAAAAATAAAAGGTCATAACATTAATTAACAATACTTTTTAAAATGGTAGACTTTAAAACAAAAACAGTTTTTTTCTTTTTTTAATTGGCGTTAGGGGATATCTAGGCCTTTTATTTATTTATTATTATTATTTTTTTTATAACACATCAAAGTGGACGGACAAGCAGTGTCGGAGGCGGTTGAAGATTCTTACTATGTCATAATGCACAACTTGATGAACCGTGTGCGACTACCGCACCTGCTAGGTGAGTACCCTATTGTGATTATACAGAAATTATTGTACAGTAATTTGGGATGATGCTCTTTTTATAAAAAAAAACTGTATTATTTATCTTTTTTATATGGGTGCGTGTGTGTTTGTGTTTTTCATCATAAATAATAGTAGTTACACGTAAGCCCCAATACAATGTATGGCACATACAGTCTTACCATTTTTATATTTATATCCAAGTTCATAAGAAAAACCCCGAAAGAAATTTTTCATTTAAAAAAAATAGAAGTTATTAACACCTTAAAATATTATTCGAAAGTCGCTCGGGTTAAAAAAAAAATGTTTTCTGCGTTAATATAATCTTTCAAAAACCTCGAAATTTTAACCATATATTTTGCAGTACATTACAGACACATCTCAATTATACAAGGCACATATTTTAATACAAAAAAGTGAATTTCAGCTGTTATTTTTAATTTATTGTATTCAATAATAGCAATGTTAAATAAAATTGTTTCAAAGTCTTATAAAATAGAAAATTTAATTTTTAAATTTTCTTGTATGAATTCAGAATTTCTCCATTATGAAACGGCCAAACTGTGAACCTTCGTCCCATGTTGGAATGTTATTGGTTCAGCAAATACGACTTTTCTCTGTTTCACAGACATTAAAAAGACATTAATCTCCACCTAACACATACTTCCAAACAAAACGTTGAGGAAACCATCGGTCTATATAATACTCTTATAAATTATAGTATGCATATTGGGGTTTACGCATTTTCTGCTGAATAGGGTAAATATATGGTTCGTACTCATAAAAGACTTATTTAATCCCTGAACTGTGTGTTTCTTTTTAAACATATACAGGGTAAATATAAATTTTTTTTACAATAAAAATGGGGTGATAGTACACATCAAGACAAACAATATTAAATAAGAAACGAAGGGTCCAAAACGTTTTCTAAAGCAGATAACCGCCATTAAAGTTTAGGGACCAAAATTTCATATAAACATAAAAAACGGAAAAATCGGTCGATTGATTTGCGGTTTTCACTAAAATTATTCTTTATGTCGGCATTTTCTTGAAATTAAATTATAAAGATAAATTTCAAAAAATGCCGATAGAGGGCGCTTTAGACTTTGGAGTAACGAACAACTATTTTTTTCTCTATTTTTTGCATCTCATTACAAGTTTTCGTAAGCTTAGATTTGAACTTAAATTTTGAGCTAGAAATCTGAATAGCTGGGAGTGGTTAAGTAGACAAACTTAGCTGTGTTCAGAGGGTGCAAATTTCAAATGATTGTAAAAAACATAAAAATTGGTCGATTCATTTGCGGTTTTCGCTAAAACTAATTTTTAAATCAGCAATTTCTTGGAAATAAATTTTAAAGATAAATTTCACAAAATACCGATAGAGGGCGCCTTAGACTTTGGAATAGCGTACAACTATTTTTAACTGTTATTTTTTTTTAAATCTTATTAAATGCTTTCAAATGCATAGACTTAAATTTTGGGCTCAAATTCTGAATCGTTGGGAATGTTTAAGTAGCGAAAAATTGAATTGTGTTCAAGGAGGAAGCAGGGTTAAATTTTCACTCCTGGACACACTTCAGTTTGCATTTCTTAACCCCTCATAGCGATTCAGATTTTGAGCTCAAAATTTAAGTTTAAATCTAAGCTTCCGAAAACATTTAAAAAGCTTTTGCAAGCATTTAATTGGAACCGAAACATATTGGTTAAAATGAATTGTTGGTTACTCTGAAGTTTAAGGCGCCCTCTAATGGAATTTTTTGAAATTTATCTTAAAAATTTATTTTCAAGAAGATACTGACTTAAAGAATAGTTTTATTTTAAACCGCAAACGAATCGAACAATTTTTCCATTTTCTATAATTATTTTAAATTTAAATCTCCCTCTCCCCTTTAAACACAGCTCAGTTTGTGCTACTTAACTACTCCCTACTATTCAGATTTTGATCTCAAAATTTAAGTTTAAGTCTAGGCTTCCGAAAACATTTAATGAGATGCAAAAAATAGTTATTCCTTACTCCAAAGTCTAAAGCGCCCTCTATCGACATTTTTTGAAATTTATCTTTATAATTTGTTTTTAAGAAAATACCAACATAAAGAATAGTTTTAGTGAAAATCACAAATCAGTGAACCAATTTTTTGGTTTTTTAAAATCATTTGAAATTTGAACCCTATGAACACAGTTCAATTTGTGCTATTTAACTACTTCCAGCTTTCAGATTTTGAGCTCAAAATTTAAGTTTGAGTTTATGCTTACGAAAACATTTAATGAGATGCAAAAAATAGTTGTTCGATACTCCAAAGTCTAAAACGCCCTCTATCGTTTTTTTTTTTTAATTTTTTTTTATAATTTAATTTCAAGAAAATGCCGGCATAACGACTAATTTTAGTGAAAACTGCAAATCAATCGACTGATTTTTCCGTTTTTTATGTTTATTCGAAATTTTGGTCCCTAAACTTTAATGGCGTCTATCTCCTTTTGAAAACGTTTTGGACTCTTGGTCTCTTATTTAATATTGTTTGTCTTGATGTGTACTATCACCTCCCTTTTATTCTAAAGAAAAAAAAATTAGGAACACCATACCTTAGTTTTTATACATTTTACTTTTGAATACTGCAATTTCAAGATGTTAATATATTCTTTTAAATTTAGTTGTTGAATATCTGGCAATAAACAAATGAAATATCGCAATTAAAATTTAGTGGTGACAAAATTAAACAGTACAGTGTTACAGTAAAATCCCTCATTATTTTTTATTGCGTACGTGGCTGTAGTTCATGAAATAGCCAGTCATTAAACTAATATCATCAGCAAAAAAATTAAATAATAATTGATAAACTTTAATAGAAAGACTCATAAAACGAATTAATATAAACATATTTCTTTCAACGAGCATATTTTTGATTAACAAGTGAACTTCATAATGTGCAAATATAATTCACTAAAAGTAAAAATATCAACTCAGATTTATGAAACTAATTTTGCTGAATTGTTTGTAGCAATTTATAATCAAAATTCTTCAACTGCAATTGGCAGAATTGATTTGCTGAAATTTCTCTTCTGACAATTACGCAAACTTCTTAGGCAGGCAAAATGTTGATACAAAATCAATAAATACAATAAATTCATTAGAAAATTTTCTAAATAATCCCGCCTAATATTTACATAACTATTCAAATATTTAATGAATAAAAAAACCTTTATGTTGATTTATCATTATCAATATCATTATTTTGGTGGATAAATAGTACATTTATTTATTAATTTTTTTACTAATTTCTTTTAAACATGAAAAAGAATATTTTTATGTTGAATACAAATATCATAATTAATCAAAAGGTTAGAAACTGGTGTTTATTTCATTCTGAATCTTAAGCAAAGATATAAAAATAAAAATGACAAAAATTAAAAATTTCTTGACGCTTCGGTTTTTTAAACAATCATCAGGAGTAAGTTTTCATAAATACAAAATAATAAAGCCTTTGAGATTTATTTTTATTTTTTAACACCCAATATGCTTTTTAACTCCAAAATTTTCAAAAATTTTCAATGACAAAAATTTTCAATGAAACAAAAATTTTCTATGATTAATTAAAAATTGTACTAAAAGGGTTTTCCCCTCCATTTATTTTATAGAATAGTTATTCGAGAACATCACACTATTTGATTTTATTTATATTGGTCATAAATTTATGTCTATGCCATTGAAATCATGCTTGAAATAAACACAAATTTAAACATGAAAAGACTATTCCTATAGTAAATAAATTACAGTGCATTCTTTATAATTGAGTTCTGTCAAATTAGGAGATCCCTTCGGATTTAGGGAGTAGATAATAACTTTTATGGATAATTTTTATTTATTTATTTATTTTTTATTTTGCAGTTGATTTTAAGTGATATATCGCAATGGGTGTTCATTGAAAACGAGTAAAGACAAGAAGAATACCCCAACACGAATATTTATTTCAAAAAACAAATGATACACCGTCGTATATACATTCATGGGGTGCTTTTTCGAATGGAACATTCTAGTTTGGAAATTTGCAGAAATTATATAACGATTAACATAAAAACAATAACCATATTCTCGAAGGAACTAGACACAAATACAAAGCATTTTGAAAAGAAAATGAATTTTAGGAAATTTCAGTGCATCTATGCTGAACCTGATCACATTGCTACTCTGCAGCCAAGTGTTAAACCACGTGGTCACGGATTCACTAAATAAAGGATGTCAGTTTCGCTATATTTTCTGAGCTCAGCACTAATGAACTAGAAAGCATTCCATAGCACAGAATGCAAGTTTTGTGACAATATATTAAGCATACACGCACACACACACACACACACACATATATATATATATATATACCTTGCATAACGCCGTAAAACTCGGAGCTCGGGCTAGCGAGAATATGCTTTACTTCGATATATTTTTTTTTTTCCAATATTACACACACGGGACAATGATGAATTATTTTTTTTTAAAAGGTTCAACAATAAGTAAATAGTTTTAGATCATTATTATATCTTGAAACGATTCCTTAGAATGGATACTCCCAACTATTTTATGACTTGAATTATATAAAAAAAGACCCTGCATTTTAGGTCGAACGTCGCGTCGATCGAATACTTTGTATTTAACAACACACACACACACATTAACACCGAAAGCAAAGCTGCATTGCAAGAGAAATCGTTACTATACAAATGAAAATACTAATCTCAAATAAAAATCTTTCATATGGGAAGAAAAATACACATACTCAGGCAAAGTGTCCGTGTTTTTAACATACTCTAGATTCTAGTTAAGGTCAGCTGACATCTACACCCGAATTCTGAAATAATTATTTTGAAAATTTCTAGACTTTGAACCTGAGTTAGTCTCTAGCGAATCTTATTACCAGATATATTATTAGCCTAACTGGCTGAGACCAATATCTAAGGGCTGAAAAGAATGAAAACTTCCAACTGATGGTTGATTTACTGTTTGAGTTGAAACTTGGGGGGTGGAAACTTCCACAAGTTTTTTGACATGCCAGTACCATTCAGTGGCATTATTTGGGGAAATATCTATAATATTACATTTAAATACAGGTTTTAATCCATCTATTAAACCTTGTAGTAGAATAGCACCAAAAATGTGTAGTTTTCTTAAAATTTCAGCTTTCTTGAGAAAATAACTCTCTAAAATATCTAAGTTATCAAACTTTAGAGTTGAGGAATCAGAAAAATACGAGATGTTTGACAGATAAACTTTTCGATCAACATTTTAGAAATTCAGTTATAACTACTATGATTTAAACATTCATTTATATAATGCTTTAGTTTTTCACCTGTAACCTGCACCATATTGGACAAAGGATTTAAATTTCTATTGAAGATTTTTTTTTTCTTTAATGCATATTTAAGCAAAATAACGTAGCCAAAACTGAATTTTCATCTTCGAACACAAGTCAAAAGCTACAAACTTAGGATCAGGCATAGTTTAAAAATTGATATACATTTAACTTTCTGACGGTCTTGCAAAAGGGTAAAATTGAAATGTTATTTCCTCTGCATTCTGTTTTAATATAATTATTTCATCTTTACTGATGAGTATTTCATTGAAATATGATTATTTTAATAAAAGTGAATTACAAATACGAATGTAATAATTGAGAGTATTTATCATTCTTATATGTATTGAAAATTGATTAAATTTATAGAATTATATTATCTATATTATATTATCTTAAATATTGCTTATATCGTAATGAAACGTGGAACTTAGTGAACGGAATATTACGTGCCAAACACGTACAGAGTTAAATTAAAGAATCTCTCCTAATCTTGTTATAGTATCCTGACCTCAACCAAATTTAGAATACAATCTCTAAAATTTATAAAATTCTCTCAATTTTATGTAAAATGGTAACAAACAGTTTATTACCGTAAAGTTGCCCCGTCGTAAAAAAAAAAAAAAAAAAAAAAAAAAAAAAAAGCTATAATTTTTTTTTTTTAATTGGAAACGATTCCCCCGCCCCCTACATTTTCCGAATTATGTAAATACTACAAAATTTATAAATTCCAAATACATCATCTCATCCTCCAAATTTTTCTTTATATTTTACAAAAGTTTCAATTACAATCATCTCTTAAAATTATTTGAATTCCCTGATTGTTAAATGTGTGCTTACTTTCGGTACTTTACGCTAAGTGAAATCAATTCTAAAATATTTAAAGTACAGATTAAAAATATAAATCATTGTTAAAGCAGCGTAATAAAATATTTAGTCGAATCGATATATTACATATATTTATTATATAACGATTTTTTATTGTAAAAACGTGTTAAAATAATATCAAAATGTTTTTAGCCTTAAGAATAAGAATAAATAGTTTAAAATACACTGATGGACAAAATTAAGAGATGGGAGGTATTTTCACACCTTTCTCAAAAAATATCTCATAAAACCTGGACAGTTGATTGTCATATAATGGCACTATGTCGCTGGTGTGGCTGAGATGAGGTTACGTATTTTTGTAGACGTTGCTAAGCCAACAGGAGGTATAAAAGCCTGCAGCTAGCTGCTCAGCTCACTCCACTCTACAACACAGTAGTGATTTGTATAGTGTTTCTTGAATAATCTTGTTGATTTTTAGGTGAAATGAGTGAACATCATCGTTTAGACGATGGTTTGAGGTGGAGAATTGTGGGTAGAATTGAGGCAGGGCAGTCCCAAGCTCAGGTTGCTAGGGAATTGGGTGTAACTCCAAGCGTTGTTTCGACTTTGTGGTGTCAATTTCAAAACAGTGGGAAAACAGTCAAAACAGTCCAGAAGACCAGGATAAGGTCGTCCGAGAGCCACAACGCTCAGGGAAAACCAGTATTTGCTACTTACAACTAAGCGCCAGAGGACGTCTACAGCGACACAACTGTCAAGGGACCTTTCTGCTGCCACAGGAACATTAGTTTCAAGGAAGACTGTTGCCAGGAGGCTCGGTGAAAGAGGGTTGTATGCGAGGAAGCACGCCATTTTCATCCCATTCACTCCCTTCCACAAAAAAGAGCGTGCTCATTGGTGCATACAGCACCAACACTGGACACAGCTCCAATGGGCTAATGTTCTGTTCACATATGAGTCCAGATACAGTCTTCAATCTGATTCTCGGCGAATATTCATATGGAGGGAACCTGGAACCCGATACCATCCCAGTAACATCATGAAAAGGGTCATTATGCTGGTAGAGAACTGGTGGTTTGGGCAGGGATCATGCAAGATACCCGCACACCGGTCCATGTGCCACACTGGTTCCGTGAATGCCCAGAGGTACAGGCAGGAGATCCTACAATCCTACGTGTGTCTTTTAAGGTGTGCTGTTGGCCCTGAATTCGTTTTTCTGGACGACAATGCCCGACCACATAGGGCTCGTCTGGTTGAGGAGCATCTGGAAAGCGAGAATATTCATCGAATGGATTGGACAGATAAATCTCTTGACCTTAACCCCATTGAACATGATTGAGATGCTCTTGGAAGCGCTATTGCGAGACGCCAACCCCCACCCAGAACCATTTCGGAGTTAAAAACTGCTCTGGTGGAAGAGTGGGAGAGTCTTCCACAAGCAATCCTTAACTCTCTTATTAACAGCATGCATACTCGTTGTGCATGCTGTCTATCTGTCAGAGGTGACCACACACCATACTAGAGGCGATCACACACCATACAAGCCTCAATTTCATTGCCATCTTTCATCATGAATTTCAGTCCACATTGGACTGTTGGCAATAACTCTTGCCAATGAATGGCACTTTAATTTTTGCTTTGCACATATTATTGTCATACTATAAGTTATATCCATACCAATTTTCATTTATTTTTATCCAGTATTTCTCGAGATATTTGGAAAAATGCCTTCCATCTCTTAATTTTGTCCACCAGTGTAATTTAATATGTATTTACGTTATCTGAAAAAAAAAGGCTTTTACATTTGAGTAACAATTATAGATCTATAAGCAAAAAATTTACCAGAGGATTTAATTTTGAAGCATTTTAATGCATAAAGTAGTCATTTATAAAAATTTTAAATTATCCAAAAAAAAAGGATCTGATTTTAAAGGATAGCATATTCCACAACTAAGTAACTTGATTACTTAAAGGAAAAATTTATTTGAAATTTCATGATAAAATATGTATTTTACAATTTATTTCCTTCTAAAAATGTTTATAATTTTATGTTGAAGTTAAAGTACAATTATTTAAGAATGTCTACAGGGTGATTCATAAAGATGGAAAAATAGGCTATTTCCTTCAATAATGTCTCCATACACGTACTTTCAGTTTTAATGTTTTATGTATATATATGTACAAAGTGAAAATTTGTTGAGATAAATTGCACGACCCCTATGGTCTCGAGTATCCTATAAACCCCTTCGTGTCTATTTAATATATATATATATAAATATTAGTATTTTTTTACGGTCTCCGTTAATTTACAATTAGAAAGAAAGTTTTTATGTATTTCAGAATTAAACGTTAAAAAAAATCCATATTTACATTTGCATAACACACAAAAATATGCCTCTTTAAACAATTCGAGAGATTTTAAGGGATTCGACAAAAATTGATATACGTATATTTTTAGAAATGATGTTACTTTAAGAGGTTTAGGAAACATGAAAAATTATATTTATTAAACTAATATATAGGTTTTTTGTGCTGGTTAACCATATAAATTTCAAAGAAAATTGTATTCTAATATTTTCTTTAAGTTAAAAAAAAATGATTATTATTTTTCAATGTAGCAATCTAACAATTTTCTTGAATTCTAATAATATACAGTTATTTAATGATGTTTTATTCTTATAAATATATACCTCAATTCATTTTTAAAAATATTTTTCCTTAAAGTTAATTTAAGGTTGCGGGATATCAGGTTAAATATTTAAAGAAAAAAAAAGAAGAAATGTGCGGGTAAAAATCAATTTATAAAGAATAAGTTGCACATAAAACTTTCAATATTTTAATAATAATGATCAGTATTTCACCGGAAAGGAAAAAAAGTATTACATGGCGATTTTTCCATTTTAATCTTTTATTTTTTATAACAAAGTTGAAACATTTTGACGGGATTTGACATAAGGGGTCGTCCATAAATGATGTTACGCTTGGAGGGGGGGGGGGGGGGGAGAGGGCTTCGTGTAGTTGTGACAGTTTGTGACAAGATGGTGGAAGGGGGTAAGAATAAATTTGACATCACACATTCTGATTAAAATAAAAAGCATTAAATATTAGAAAATTGAATTTTGAAATTAAGGTACTTCATGTTTATAAAGAAAACTTTTAAAACCATACATTAAATTCCATTGCAAATTTCGCAGTACTACTATTTCTACTCTCTATCTTATAGTAATATTTAATTACTATCGTGTATTAATTATGATTTTGTTGCAAACTTTAATCTTATAACATATAAAATAAGTACATGATTCATTATTATTATTATGCTTACAAATGACACTAAAACAAAGTTTTAAAACAAAATCTAATATACGATCTGTAACGTAGTGCTTTGTTTCTGAACTGTAAGTATATATTTATGTAATAAAGCACGACATGTGACAAGAGGACGGGATGGGGTATAGTAAAGTGTGACATTTTTTGACAAAGGGGAGGGAGGGGTAAAAGAATATTGAAAAAAAAGCTATGAAATCATTTATAGACTGCCCCTAATGGCACTCAGTATCAAAAACAGCATTCACGACATGTACTTTTGAAATTTCGCTTATATTCATTAAAAAACGCCCATAAAAAGTATATATTTCGTGTTTTAAAAAAACTATATATCTAAGTAAATTTTCAGGAAAACAAACTCAATAATACTTTTATTATCCGTGTTCATAAATGATTATTGACAGAATTGATTTTCTAATCCTTGTTACGTATAAATAAATTTCTTAAATGATGGAAAGAAATGGCGTAAAATCAATAACACAATGATTTTTCTTGAGATTAAATTAGTCAGGAAGAGGGGGTAATTCCTTGAAGAGATTTTTAAAGTAAACAACACGGCGGATTTAAACATTAATAAAATCTGTTTTTTTTTCTAAAATATACTTTCGTTTTTAATAAATTATTACTTAATATATTTTATTTTTATAATTGATTGATAGGCGGATCGATTTCAGACAGATTATTAAATTTTGTCTTTATTCTTATAAAAATGTTTAATTTATAAACTAAGAAAATTGTTGTTTCATATAACCTTTATTAATACTTTACTGATATTTAGTCAAACACTTTTGGAGTTGCCATAAAATAAAGCCATAAAATGAATTTTATAAATCTAGCCGAAATCATGAATTTAAGTAATCATAGGATTTTTAAATAAGTATAATTTATTTTTTATTAGATTATAAAAAAGTTTTTAAATTTGATCAACAAAAATGTGGAATTTAAATCAGATGCCATGTTGAAGGTTATGCATTACTCCATTTTTCTTTATAGATTTCACAATAACTCAAAGTAAATATTTATAAAAGATTATATATTAATTTTGAGTAAAATAGGTTTATTCAAGGAAAATATTAATTTGCTTCTTCAGCTCTTATTGTTATTTAATAGTCCATGTAAACGTTTAAAAGTTTTCCTTGATACTATTATTAAAAAGAAAGGTCCGAAAAAGCTTGTTTCGTTTAAGGTACCTACATATTATCAAATCCCAATTTTTGCAAAAGCATTTATTTTCTTATTACTTTAAATTAAAGTTTAAACATTTATGATTCTGTAAATGCTTTGCTTTTTGTTTAAACGTTTTTTTTTATTTATATTTTGGGGTATAACTTAAATTCTAATTATAGCTAAACAAACAGCAAAGCATTCCATCAATCCTAAATATTTAAACTTTGATTTAAAGTAATAAGAATAAAAATGTATGTTTTTGCAAAAATTGGGATTTGAGAATAGGTAGATACCTTACACAGAACAAGCTTTTTTGAAACTTTCTGTTCAATAGCAGTGTCAGGGAAAATGTTTAAACGTTTGCATGAATTATTAAACGACAATAAGAGCATGAAGCGGCAAATTAATATTTTCCTTGTTAAGCGGCAAATTAATATTTTCCTGGTTTATTGAAGTAAAATATTAATTTGCCACATAATGCTGTTATTGTTGTTTAATAGACCATGAAAACGTTTAAACGTTTTTCCTGACGCTGTTATTGAACAGAAAGTTTCGAAAAAACAGCCATAGAAAGGTAAACAATACATTTTAATACACAATTATATAATATGTAATGCATAAATCTGTGCCTTCCGTAATAACCAGGTAAATCCCATTATTAATATTTTGAGTAATTAACGTTTAAAGTTTTCAAATGTCTATTTATCATTACTTTTATAAAATAGATTAGAATTTAATAATTTTCACTACATTCAATTAGGATATAAGAACCTCTTTTTTGCCAAAATAGCTTTATAAAAATGGTTTTTAATAATTGAGAACCTATTAAAGATATTTTCATTTTTAAATGAAAATTTATAGTCGCCTTATGTCGGGAATTATTCGATTTTCATTTTTCATTACTATGGCAGATGAAAGTACTCTTTTAAAGTTACATTTTCCCAAATTATCTCACTTTTTTAAAAAATTTGCCTTACCTGGTTATTATCGGAAGCCACAGAAATAAATATAATAGATGTCTACAAATATGGTGGATTTTAATGTTGTAAATTTTATTCATATTTTTGTGATATATCAAAACTGCATTTCCGTTGTGTATGTTAACGAGAAAAGTCTCATCTTAAAAAGTTTTTGAAATACTAAAGTAAAATTTGGTCACAAAGTTCTGCATAACCACTGGTACATTATAAAGTAAAATAAAACTTTTAAGTATGCATATTTAAATTAAAAAGCTGGTTTTACCGAAAAAAAAGAAAAATGTTTAGTACTCTTTTTTTTTTTTTTTTTTTTTTGTTATATGCTAGTAAATTTAAGGGGTACAGCAAATCTTTTTGCTTTATATCACAATTAACTGGTTTACTAATATACTGTCGAAACAAAAGTGAAATGCATTGATTAAGTTAAAGAAAGCTTGGTATAAATGAAATTATTTGCTAACATTAATATATATATATATATTGAGCAAATTTGAAAAGTTAATTGGCATTCCATTAAAAAATATATTCATTCATGGCTTTATTCTTTGTTTTAACTAAAAATAGATGCTTTCAATAATAAATAATTTTCTTAAGATTAACTCAGATATATCTTTCTAAACATGATAATTGGAGAAAAATACGCCTAAAAGCCAGCAAAACTGACAAGGGAACCTCATTTGATGCGGGTCCCACATAGCGTTGACACTTAGTGCATTTTGTATTCTGATACATAAAAATTAGAAAAACGATTTCTATGTTAAAATCATATTTTATGTATTCTTTTTTGCTTTAAATATTTTTATGGAATTTTTTTTTTGTTTGTTTCACGTCAATTGTGAGTCAAAGTCATCAAATATAGTGCTTTATTTTCCCCCATCTTTATACCTCATATATCTACGGAACTTAATTAAAACTTAAATCAGTTAGTTATTGGTTTAGTACTTAACAACATAAGAAATATGAATTCAGAATTATCTACCTAAAAGTTAAATGTGAAAAGTTTCAACATATTTCTGTAAAAACTTACATGATCATCAAAAACTACTTTTTTCTCTCTTTCTTTTTTTAAGAAATACTGTAGACATAATTTGTATGCTTTTTGAGGTTATTATGGAACAAAATTTCAAATGTTTCAAATGAAATGTTGAGTCTAAAAGTAACTCTAAAATAAATTAATATTTTCATACAATTTAAAAAGCATAGTCAAACATTACAATTTCTAGTGAAATACACAGCTTTGCTCACACTGAAAAAGCAGCTATGATATTCGCTAATGTTACCTGGAAGTTATACTTTTGAAAGAAAAATGCCAATTTTTTCGCACCAAAAATGCTCACATAATATTGTAGTTTTGCAAAATCAAATTCATAGGTTCTTAAAGAATTTTTTGAACTTTTTTTCACTATTCTATATACATATATTATTAACTAATTCTTATTTTTAATTGCTTAAAAAACTATGGTTTTAGAAAGTTTATTTTTAAAACGTTATGCATGAGTAAGATCAAAAACTTTGTCTAAAAAAAATATCGATTTTCAAATGTCGGTATATAGAACTTTACCGGGTCTCAGTGGTAGATACAAAAACACACCAAAAATTGTTACTTTGCGAGATGAATAGATACGGTGTTAAACTGGATTGACTAAATCATTTATAATATATATTCTTAAATAATCAATGACACAACTAATTTTCTAAGATTTATTACCCATATCTAAGGAACTTAAAGAATGCAAAATAATGATATGAAATCAATAATATGTCAATTCGTCTAAAAAAATTCTTTAACCAAATCAGGTCACGCGTAATATTAATCGCAAATGTTTTTTCACTGATTATTATAGTACTATAACTTTTAATTTTGTTTCTTCTACATGTAGAAATGATATTATATGCATATGCATTTAGTCCTATTATTTCATTTATGATTCGACTTTTACATTTTGCTTACTTCTGTTTATATCTTTGACAATTCTTTTATTTTAAACAGATTTTTAACCGTTTAATTTTAAATTTATAACTAGATTTTTGAAAGAATAACGTGTGATAAAACACAGAAAATGTTAGAAAATTGTAATATCTGTTTTTTTATTTATTTATTTTCTAACTCGATATTTCTCAATCGTGTCCAAAAAAATCTTCCTTAATTTATTTTCATAAAAAAAAAACTTTTAAAATTACGCAAAATAACAGCAATCGTTAGATTTCAGAAAATGAAATATTCGTCAAATTCAGTAAATCGATTTGGACAGTGGTTATTAAACTTAACAATAAATTTCTCCCAAGAATAAAAAAAAAATCGGACTGTGAAGTGTTACAAAAGAGTTAATAATTTCTTTAAAATATTTGTCAAATTATAAAGAAAAACAAAACTTTAAACTTAATTTTACAAAGAAAATATTTAGAGAAGTATACATAAAATATAATTTTATTTTTCTAGATTGATGAATATACATACAGGGTGTCCTTCAAAAGTAAATTCACTGTTTAAAAGTTCATAACTATTGTTGCCAGATGTCTCAATTTTTCAAGGATTTAAGACCTGCTCCGATTGAACCACTGTCTGAACTTTCAAAAGTCCTCATTTTTTCACAGTGAACGAATAATTATTTAGTTTATTAAGTTTATTTTAGTGTCATGCTATTCGTTAGTAAGAACAAAACTTTTTAAAAATTTTTTAAAAAGCTCACCTAAAGAGGAATTGTTTTATAGAAACTTTCAACCGAATATCATTCAAATCTACATCTTTAATGAAAACCGGTCTACAACGGAAATTATTATTGTTCCTTGCAATTTTCTTTTAAAATATTTACTGTATTTTGTTCCGTACAGTATTTGTAAATGACGGAACTTTCTTTAAAATGGGCTTTGTTTATGATGGAATTATGTTTTAAAACTAAATATCTGTTTATACTATAGAAATGTTATAAACTGTATTCCCTCTACTTTTATATTTCTCTTACGTAGCGTAAAAAGAAGGGGAAAAGCTAAATTTGTAACATGATATTTGGATAGAATCATAGAGACTATTCTCAGTGGTTAATTTACGGCCACATGAAATGACCCATGCAACAAATCAAAATCCACACAGCTTCTCTTTTCTATCACAATCGTATGAGCGATATGTGAATAGCACTTGATATTAGATTGTTTTACGGTGACGCGATGAATTCAGGAATCAGCTTTCTGATAAATATTCAATTTTCTCTGTAACCCAGGTTATTTAGTTACATAAAAACTTCTTGACATCGCAGTTTTGTAAAGCGTTCTTAGTAATCTTGCAGATTGTTTGATTTACAGAGCAAACGTGTATCTGATACGTGAATTTTTAGGTAGATTTCGTATGAAATACTACCTATTGCGGTCGCTCCTATGTTGGAATTTCTGAAAAATTTTTGCAGATCTACGCCGATCATGACTTCTAGCCTCCAAAACTACCATCAGTCAAAAAGTTTATCTATCTATCTATCTATCGGTTTATATCACTTTTTTATAGACATGATAACTTCTCTAATTCTGCTCAAATCTCTTTCAAATTTATACATAAAATCAAGGGGCATAAAATCTCGGCCAAGTTTTTTAATGGGCAAAATCGGACCAAGGGGTGGAAATAGGGAGGGTTTTTGTGAAAATCGATAAAACGCCATAACTTTTTAAATAAGATAGATATCAAATCAGTTTAAAGTTTGTCATACTTCTAAGAAATAGGTCAAAAGTTTATGCATGACAGATATGTTATAAAATTAAAAATAGGTCAAGAAGCGAAAAAAAAAACAGGTTTTCGGGAGAAAAAAAAAATATAACTTTATCAATTCTCAAGATAGTATATCGAATTATTTTTTTTTATTAATGTTCTAAAAATTTTCTTAATGCATTAAATAAATGCACTTGATATTATCTAAAACTTTTGTATTTACAAGTTTTAGATAGGACCAACTTTTACCGAAGAAAAAAATTAAAAACGAAAAGAAAAAGGTGGATGGAAAATGAAAAAAATCCATAACTACGTCAATTCTTAAGTTATCAAATCCGATTAAATGCATTTTACATTTACTCAATAATATCTACAACTTTTATATTAACAAGTTTTTTATAGGATCTATGCTTATAGCAAAAATAAATTAAAGAAAAGTAGGAGTTGAAAAAAAATCGGAAATTGAAACAGCTTATATCATCACTCATTTTTAAATTAATTTTTGATTTTAAACGCATCCAAATGGGAGGCTTTCTTATTATGGAATTACATAATGTGACGTATTCGCCTGTTTCTTGTTGAAGGTAGAATATATTTAAAAAAACAGCTAAAAAAGGCACATTTCCTAAGCGATTGTGATTGAAAAATTGAGGAAGTACACAATTAACAAATGGTTTAATTTAAGACTTATTTTTAAAAACCTTTTTTGCTTTCAAACGCGTCCAATTGATAGGTTCTCTTATATGGAAACTGTATAATTCCCCGTATTGTTCAGTTTTTTGATAAAGGGTGTATATATTTCAAAAAATGCTGCCAAAGTACAAAAAACAAAACTTTGAACAAAATTTTCCGAAGTGATCGTGATTCAAGATTTGAGTATGTATTCAAATTAAAAAAAAAATGTTTATTTTATGGCTCATTTTTAAAACTATTTTTCCTTTAAAATGCATCCAATTGACAGGTTCTCTTACTTAGAAACTGTATAATTTACAATATTGTTCAATTTTTTTTTTATAAAGTCCTTCCATAAAAGCCGTATATATTTCAAAAAATGCTGTCAAAGTAGCCGTTTATAACAAAATTTCCCGAAGTGACCGTATTTGTAGATTTGGGGATGTATTCAAATAAGAAATTGCTTATTTTATGACTCATTTTTAAAACCATTTTTGCTCTTAAATGCATTCAGTTGGCAGTTTTTCTTATTTAGGAGTTATAAAATTTACAATATTGTTCATTTTTTTATATATACAGTCAGAATATATTTAAAAAAATGGTGTCAAAATGGGCATTTGAGCCAAATATTAGCTTAAAATGATTGTGATATAAACGGCTCTTACAGAAAAATAAAATTAAAATTTCTTCAAAAGCGGCCAAATAAAATTGTTAAACTGGGTTTTGTCTCTAATTATATTTTATTTTTTGTTGTTGAAATAAACACTTAACGAAATCTATCTCCGCCTAAAGGCCGAGCCGACAGGGATTTTGTTGTTGCCATTGCATAAAATGTTCTAATATTAGTACTATGCATAAATGTTTGGATATGCTCATACTAAGAGCAAATAACATAAAATTTAAAATAATGCACAATAAATAAATACCATACTTAAATAAAAAGCAAAGTATACGCTATTTTATGCCATGCTGTCATCAATCTTCTCTGAAGAAACGGTATAAGTACTCATCACTCGTCTTTCAATGTTGATCGATGCAATCGATGATCTTCCGGGAGCAACGCAGTGAAAAATAATGCTATTAAAAACACGTAATTAGCTCTATGTATTGTAGCGGTTTGTACATACATACCGGGTGTCTCAAAAATGACTGATGGATTTTAAAATTCATTAACATGCAAACGGTGACAGGTATTTAAAAAATTTTTGCTGAAGGGTTATGTATAATGTCAGGAGTTTTTTTCGAGTAATTTTTTATTTTAGTTCGCATCTCAAACAATAGGTGGCGCTGACGGCGATTGAAGGCCAGATGATCAGTGCTGAGTAAAGCGCCGACCTGGCCTTTAATCGCCGTCAGCGCCACCTACTGTTTGAGATGCGAACTAAAATAAAAAATTACGGTAAAAAACTCCTGACATTATACATAACTCTCCTGCAAAAAATTTTTAAACAGCTGTCACCGTTTGCAAGTTATTGAATTTTAAAATCCATCAGTCATTTTTGGGACATCTGGTATATTTACATTTCCAGTTTTGTTAAGATTATCATCAATTAGCATTTGAAAAAAAAAACAAAAAAAACAGAGGAGATCTCTAAACTTACAGGTACAAATGTCCTTACCTGGTGTTCTGGAATATAAATAGAAGTCTTGGTTATATATCTTATATAATCGCATGTTATTTCGAACGGAAACTTGCAAATTTCATTGTGCAATGCCTCTGAATCTTTGGATGAATCTTCAGGCCGCATTCAATTTGATAAAATGAATATCTCTATTTCTATGAATTAGTTGTCACGGTTGAAAATTTACAGTCATAAAAACTTCTAGTACAAACAGTGTTACAAAATCTAAGTCCTGTTTTCATATTTAAATCACAATACTTTATCAGTTCCTTTGTGAAAATATTTATTGTTAATCTTCATTTTTGTACCATCATCTTCAAAGAGAATATGGAATCGAAATGCTTTATCTGGATATTATGATCCACAATAAGATCCAATAAAATAAGAATTTAAATATGAATAAATACCCCTTTTCGAAAAGACCAGCCTAAATGTCGATATGAGTAAATTCCGAAAGCAGACTCAATGCATTTATAACCATTATTCATAAATAATAATTGACAGAATCGATTTTCTTCATTTCATTTTGCATTCATAAAATACTTAGACCTAGAAGTATGACATGAAATCAATAACAGTGTGAGTCAATGTCTAATTTAACTAAAATCTTATTTGGCTCTTCAGAGAAACTTTTTTTCGTTTAGGGTTCGATTTTATTTTTATTTTTGGGGAGAAAGTTACTTTTACTAATATAATTGTAATAGTAGTGAAGGTTAAAGGGACATTTTGTCGTTGGAAGCTTATAAAAGAATGATATTAAATTATATCATTCTCATGTTTGCGTCTAGTTCTCGTCTAAAAGCTTTATATTAATACTAGTAAAACCTCCTATCCTCAAGTACAGTAATTTAAAATATGTATGCATTTTTATAAATTGGGAGAAATGTCCCTTTTAACTCTATTGAAGGGTATGAAAGCTATGAAAGCGCCACCGTGCAGGGTTGAAAGTTACACAGACAAATAAAACACTTTTATAAATAATTTTTTTATTTTATTATAGATTACATTATTCAAAAATAAAAGATAATAATACACAAATACAAATTAAATGCATTGGAAAACAAAATAACTTGTTTAAATCTACTTATTTTTTTTAATCGGTCAGAAATATTAAGAATGAATTAGCTCTACCTGTCTCATTACCAATTACGAATTTAGATAACTTCGTCCCAACATCATTAATATCACGTTTAATAAAAAGTTTTCCGCCATTTTATTTATGGTAAAATTATAAATATATTCTACAATATCAGAGCTAATCAGGATACTAATCTCCGAGTAAATCAACAGTCGTATGCCAAAATTTTTCCAACTTTTCAATCTATTCTGTGATAGGTTGATGTGAGCGCGAGCCCAGAAAAGATCGATCCCCAGAAAAGATCATTTTTATGACCTCATTCCAATTGAAGATTCCGCCATCAAGATGTAGATACAGATGTGAAAAGAGATAGAAATCTGAATACTCCAAGAGCCGACCACAAAAAACCCTAAGTCATCAAGCACAAGAAAAAATCCTTTATATTATGGAAGAGTAGTCACGGGGGAATCAAATGATCCTTGTTTGCCGGAAGTGAAGTGGTACATAAGCTAAAAATAAATGCACTCGTAGGCCTACCATTGTGTTTGCCATACAATCAAAAGTAGGAAAACATGGAGAACTGTGTGCAGGAAAATATAATGCTATGTCTACGAGTCAACCACTTGTGGTATTTATTTTTGAATTATGCAGCACTTTACTTCCGACAGACATGGTTCATTAGATTAACTTATCAATACTCTTCCGTAATATAAAGGATTTGTTCTTGTGCTCGATGACTTAGGGTTTTGCGCTGTAGGCTCTTGGACTAGAAGTGGCTATATTGGAGCCGTATGGTTGGCTGTTGCATCAAATGCCACTCTAGCCTTCAGAGCGTCTAGCCGGTCAGCATACAAACGTGTTCCAGCCTTATTTTGATGAATGAGAACCATCATTTTTCTGAATTATTTTTTCTCGATTGGCATCAGGAACATTGATTAGCATGTTGCTGTATATTCCTCTGCAGATGTTCTGTCTACTTTTAAGTATTTTTGGTACAGAATTTCTCGATATTGCTATGATTTTTCATATGCAGATACAGGGAAGCAAGTTCTTGTTAGAAGGCATGTCTTGCAACTGGCACTACTGATTCCCCAAGATCTGACCACTCGCATGTATTTTTGTAGTATGCCCATTTTTTATAACAAGTCACAAATCTGCTCTGAATGATCCTGGTCTTTTTGTTACTGAGCAGAGCCAAACAAGCCTTTTTTTTTCTTTTCAGTTCGTCTTCAACAGTTATAAAAATAAATAATATTTGATGAAAAGACACATACTATTAATAGTATGCCACACCCTAACGGGTTAAACTGCTACTGTACGTTAATACAGAGTAAGCACGCACCAGTATAATATATTAGTATACGTAGAAAAGTCTTAGTACTATGTATATGCATATTAGTAAACATCTTATTTTCATGTTTTTGCAGAATAATGATTGTTTGAATTTCGTCTTTTAGGAAATATTATTTCTCTTCCTCAAGTAAAAAGATAATTATATTTATATAATTAACCAGTAAAAATTTTAGTCACGGCAACCAATACTTTAAAATTTCTTTGGTATCATTTTTGTTGTCAGTCTTTACATAAATCATAACACACAATTCAACATGAAAAAAAGGTAACTTAGTAAGGATATTTTAAATTATCCATTGTTATAAAAATACTCGACTGATTATATACATATATATAAATATGAGTGGTTATAAACCAGTTTAAAATAGAACCAATATACTAAGTAGATATATTAAAACAAAAATTTAAAAAAAAATCTCTAAAAAATTGCAACATAAATCCAATAATAGAAGTAATAAGGAATAAGTAGATATAAAGTATCTAAATAATCAGTCTTCTTTATCTTTAAGAGTGAATTCCCATAGCAGACTGAATGCATTTATGATCTGTGATCATAAAGAACCATTGACATGATTGATTTTCTATTTTTTCTTATGCATATATATGCTATTTAACGAATACTGAGAAATGACGTGAAATCAATAATGCGATGTTTTTTCAAGAAATTGGACTCATTATGTTGAATTAAATTGTGTTTTTTTTATGAACAAGAACAAAAATAAAAGTATCTTTGCATGTTAACCATCAAAAAATGTAATTGTAAAGTAACATATTCATATTTAAATTATTTTATAGAAAAATAATTAATGCCTAGTAATTGCTTCATAAAATAATTAATGCTTTAATGTTGATCAGGGAAGTTTTTATATTAAACTAAATAACAATTTGATTTTTCACAATTTTTTAAAAATTAAACTTTTAATTAAAATAATAATTTTTTCTTTACAATTTTTTGTATCATTTTGGCTATACATTCGTCTTCTGTAAGTGCTTCTTTCAACACTGCATTTGTACCTTTCAGTTCATTTTTTGAATTCTGATAAGCTTGTTAATGATATTTCATCATCTTCTTTCAATTCTCCAGCGTGAACATGTTTTTGTAATTTTTTTCTCTCTTTTGTCGTCTTATTTAATTTAGTTTTATTAAAAATAAAATTCCTTTTCTTCCTGTTCTATTTTGTTTTTTAACCCAAAAATTTCTGTGTCTTCGTTTTTTCTTGTTATATATATTTTTTCTTATTATATTTCTTTCTTTATTGTTTTTATTATAAACTACATATATATTATATTTAATGTACTTATTTTATTTCAGTTTTGTAATTTTTTTTTATTTCCGTTTTTCATCTATAATTTTGCCAACACTTCCGTCATCTGTATGTGCGACTTTTCAGATAGTGTCATGATTCGCAATCGTGGCAAGATCTACTCTGTCTCATTCTCTTCCATTTTGAGCTTCTAGCCTTATGGACACTTATTTATCTCATCTAAGGACGATCTATTAATATTTTTAGTTCGAAACACGTCCTGCGTATTGTTCTTTATTTTAATGTGACTTTTTACAAAACTTCATTCTCTTGATAGTTATATATTGCCAATTTTTGCTGCTGTTTCACAACTTTTAGGTAGATTTCGTATGAAATATTGGGTAGATTTCGTATGAAATACTACCTATTGCGATCGCTCCCATGTTGGAATTTCTGAAAATTTTTTGCAGATCTACACCGATCACGACCTCCAGACGCCAAAATTACCATTATTAAAAAAGTTTATCTATCTATCTATCTATCTAACTAACTATCTATCTATCGGTGTACATCACTTTTTTATGGACACGATAACTTCTTTAATTCTTCTCAGATCTTTTTCAAACTGATACATAAAATCAAGAGGCTTAAAATCTCGGTCGTATTTGTTAATGGGCCAAATCAGACAAGGGGGGGGGGGATAAGGAGGGTTTTTGTGAAAACAGAAAAAAACACGTAACTTCTTTATTAAAATAGATATCGAATCAGTTTAAAGTTTATATTACTTATAAAAAATAGGCCAAAAGTTTCTGCTCAACAGATTTTTGATAAAATTAAAAATGGGCTCAAGGGGAAAAAAATAAGGTTTTCGGGAGTTCAAAATTCATAACTTTATCAATTCTGAAGATAGCAAATCCAACTAATTTTTTTATAAATGCACTTGATATTATCTAAAACTTTTGTATTGACAAGTTTTTGATAGGAACAAGTCTTATTGCAGAAAAAATATTAAAAACGAAAAAAAAGGGGTAAAAGAAGAAAAATATCCATAACTTCGTCAATTCTTAATATACAAAATCCGATTAAATTTATCATACATCTTCTCAATAATATTACAACTTTTATATTGACACGTTTTTCATAGGACCAATCCTTATCTCAAAAATAAATTAAACAATAATAGGAAATGTAGAAGAAATCTAAATTCCAAACAGCTTATACTCTCACTCATTTTTCTCTTCAACTCATCCAATTAGCAGGTTCTATTTTTTAGGAACTATATAATGGGGCGTATTGGTCAGTTTTGTGTTAAAATCAGAATATAAGCTCTAAAAAATGCCGTCAAAATGGCATTTTGAACAGAGTTTCCTGAAATTATCGTGATTGAAAAATTGAAGTATTCAAATAACAAATTGCTTATTTTCTGATCCAATTTTGCTCTCGAACGCTTTCAATTCACAGGTTCTCTTAATTAGGAACTATATAATGTGCCTTATTGTCCAGGTTTTCGATAAAGGCAGAATATATTTTTAAAAAAAGCTGTGAATGCGGGCAAATTGAACAAAATATCTCGATTCCATCGAGATTGAAGAATTGAGGATGTATTCAATTAAAAAATTGCTTTTTTATGACTCATTTATAAATTGAATTTGACTCTCAAATGCATTCAACTGACAGTTTCTCTTATTTAGGAAGTATATAATGAGTCTGATTGGTCAATTTTTCCATAAAGTCAGAATATATTTTAAAACATGTTGTCAAAGTGGGCATTTGTACCGAATTTCACTTAAGATGATTGTGATAAAACCAATTGTAACAGAAAAATGAAATGAAATTTTTTTTCAAAAGCGGCCAACTAAAGTTGTCAAACAGGACTTATCTCTATTCATATTTTATTTTTTATTCTTGAAAGGAGCACTCTTCGAAATCTACCTCCGACTATAGGCCAACCCGATAGGGATTTTTTTTTCTATTTTAGGGATTTTCTTTTCTATTTTAGGGATTTTCTTTTTCTATATACTAAAATCTCTATTATATATATATTTAAAAATCTTTCAAATTATCTCTTGATTGAAAAATACAATAAAATTGAAAAGAAAATAAGATCTGTAATTCTATAATAGAAATTTATTAATATGACAAAAATGTTATTTGTCATAATGACATAATAACATTGTTATAATTATATGAGTAAAAAAAATAAAATAGGAACATTTTATGAAATAATTTATGTGATTCTGTTTGACTTGAAAAATATTTTAATGTATGCAGCTGTGTTTTTGTTTTGTAAAAAATGCAAAAATAAATAAATAAATAAACAAGTTTAAAATAAAATAAAATAAATAAAAAAATATATAAAATAAATAAAATAAAACCATTTAGAAAATGAAATTCTTATCATTTTGGCATGTTAAATTGAGATTCAGATGACGAAAGACTACCTGATTTAAATTTATTGGATTCAGATTCGAGTTTACACAATGCAAATGGCTAGCTAATTAATAATTAATAAAATGATTAAATAATAAAAAGCTTGTCGCAGCTGCGTTCGTTCGATAACTTCGGATGTTCGAGCCTGCATTTCCCGCTTTTCGATTCCTCTTTTCTCAGCTTTTTATTTTAAAATTTATCCGGTTTCAATTTTTGATTTCTTTTCCCAAACCTGGCTTCCGCTAGAGATTCGGACATTTAGGATATGGATCGGAATCTTTAAAGATGGCTTGCCCTAGAGAGTCGCAATAAGAGAAGAAAAGCCAACGAATCACGGACGTTTACAGAAAAAAAAGGATCACAGACATTAAATGAATTAAAGATAAAGGGTCACAGACGTAAAAAAAGTAAAAAAATAAAATAAAATGCGAACACCACAATGAACCAAAATAAACAGAGTTCACAGACAGTCCTGTAGAAATATTGCAAACAATTTGACAGTTCTACCACTTCTAGTTGTAAAATGTTTGTTTTGTCTTAGAAAACCACGAGTTAAGATATGTTCTGGATTCAGTGTGTGATAAGTAGGCATATCTCTATTTGAAGCAGATACATTCGGAACATGTTGTACGAGCGGCAACTCTGGAGCTAAATGAAAATTGTTGATAGATTGTTAACCTGAAGCTTGTGAACTACATTCAATCTTTAATGGATATAGTTTGCGAATATGTCGAGTTATCTCACCCGATGACTTGCTACAGGTATGTTGCCATTTTTTTCCTCTTGCCTCCGTAAAGTTCGAAACTTTTGTCATTGGACAGAAAGTCTCTCCAACCACGTCAACCCAGGAAATAATTTTTCAGCATAATCAGCCCCGATCAAAACCTCTATTGGAGGAGAAGTCGTTCAAACATCATGTAGATGAATACCATTTTCTTGAAGTTCTTTTAAGAAATATATATTTTTTCATTTTAGGAATACTACTAGAAATTATTGGTTGATCTAAAAGTTCAACGTTACAAGACTAATTGCCTCTAAATTCATTGATTTTTATCGTAAAATATTTATGTTTTATTCTCAAAGTGCTTCCTCCAAAACCCGTATGGTTTAAAAACTTAGATTGCAATGGCTTTAAACCAAGCCGATCAGCTATAGAGGCCAAAATGTAAGATCGTTGGAAACCGATGTCAATAAGAGCTCCGACGATCGATCGTTTTCCATTTACTCTTACGTTAACAAAAATGACTGTAGAAAAAGTCAACGAAATCACTATAATTGGACAGTGTAGAATATGAATTATATTTGCGATCATTTTACATTGGGGGTTTTATTATGTGTTAATTATGTTTCAACTCAGAACACTTAATTGGCCAATCTTTCTTGACACAAATGACACATTTCACATAAGTTTTATATTTTTTTCGATAAATTACCAGTATTAAAAAATAATAACAACTTTTATTATGATTTAAAATACCTTGTTTTTATTCTAATGAAAGATCTTTATAATTAAAACAATCTTTAGTCTCATGGGCCTTCTCACAAAATAGACAACGTAGAAGAGTTCCTATCTTTACGTTAGAAAGTAAATAATTAGCAGTAGGGCTCGATTCATCTACCTTATATTTTTGTTTTCTCTGATTAATATTAATTTAATTGATTTCTGTTTTGCCATTGATAATCGCTCTTCACCTTCAACTTCTGTGCGTAGAGAGGAGAATAATTGTGATAATTTATCCCCATACGAATTCTCATTTGTATTCAATGAGCCATGGTTCATAAGCCAAACTCTGAGTAATACTTCAGGAATACATGATTTTACTGGTGTGAACATCGTAACCGATATTTTATCGTATGCCATACCCATTAAATTTAAGAGATCACAAAGAAGACTCTAATCCATCATAATAGTGAACTATGTTGCTTTTCATTTTATTGCCCGTAGCGTTTTTCAGAACTAAACTTAAATGTTCACGCACTTAAAATTCTAGAAGAAGCTCCTATCATTCAAATCTAGCCTTTAACTCGCGGTTAGTCGCGCGTCGGTCTTTTCGCCGCTCGAATTCTTTGTCTGCTGATTAACCCATCTCCCCTTAAAATTACAATGGTGAAATGCCGCGTAGCTAACCTTCACTGTTCGACCTTCTGCCTAGAGAAATTACGAGTCATTCCTACGATTTTTCATGCTTTTATTGTATTTTAAAGTCAAATTCGGTCTGATTGACCGGCATGCGACTACTCACGTAGCCTATGTTTTTTCGCCCTAGCAATCTTCTTTCCTACTCCCCCGAATTTCTCAGAAGGGGGTTTCTTGGAATCGGGGAGTCCCGTTTCCTCTCCCTCTCTTTTTATTTCTCTTTCTGCTGATAATATTTGACTTCTGAAAACTGTTTCTTAATGATTCTGTTCTAGGGAAAATTGTGAACTATATAAATGTATAAATATAAACTCAACAACCTAATTTTTTAATATAATATGTAAGAATAAGCAAGGATAAGTAATAAAAAACTGCTTACTTTGTTTTTTAAGCTTATGAATATTGCGGGAATAAATTCTCAAATTATTTTTCCGAAAAATACGCGTAAAATGGTTGTGTTTAATTTAATAAAGGACCATAGAAATAAAATTAAAAAAAATCGATCTGCGAAGACTGAAAGATGTAGTTTTTGCACAATAAAGCAGAAAAGAAGGCAAAACAAATTTGTCAACACTGTAGTTTGTATATCTGCAAAGAACATACTTACAATATATGTGTCGAGCGTGCTAAATAATGCGAATTTTCTAATGTAGATTACAACGTATGCAAGTAAAAAACTTTTATTTTTTTGATAATTCAGGTAATGTTTATAAAATACAAGAAATGGATAACTACGTTTCTAAAATATGTTTGTTGCTAATAAAAATACTCATTATTGAACAACGCCATAGCAATTCTTTTTTTTAAACCCGAATTTAAAGAGTGCCTAGTGCTAGGATCTAATAAAGTTAATTTTCTTGGCATTTAATTTCAGAAATCATTTTTCATTAATAATGTTTTTCTTTTCAAAAGCGAAATTCATTGAAATTGAATTATACTTTGATAAATATTGTAAATAATTACAAAATAATATTTACTTAAATTAAATATTGCATCTTTTTAATATTGATTGGTGCCAAAAAATGAAACATTGACAAAATCAATGTTGACAGTCCCCCCCTCCCCCCTCCAAAAAAACTGATTTATCTATATCAAATATAATATCTACATTTGAAAATTTATTCAAAATTTATTTTCTTTTAATTCGATATTTATTGTATCTTTACAATTTCAGTCCCAGTATATAATAATTTTTACCCCTTTTACAAAATTTGAAAAAATAGTTCTTAATACATTTATTATTTATTTTCTTATTTTATATTATTCATATATTTTCATTTAGTGCATATATATTTTTCATTTAAAAAAAAAGAATAAACGAAAAGAAAAAATATATAAAATAAAATAAAGAAATGAAATGTAGCTACTGCTTTTATGTTACTAATTACAAAGAAGGGATTATTTTATCTGCTTTTTTTATATCTATATAGATATGGTAATAAAAATATTTAAGATTTATTTTTTCAACATTAATTGGCTCCTAGTGTCAGTCCACCGTTACAACGAACTTCAGTGCGTTGCTGCTTTAAAAAAAAATCTGTATCACAATTTCAATGTTATAACTGAAAGTATCTTTTAATTCGTTATTCATTGTATCTTCAAAATTTCAGTCAGATTATATAGTAATTCTTATCTTTTTTACAAACTTTGAAATAAAAAAAAGATGAAACGAAGTTATTAGAAAAAAAATATTATATATGTATTACTTTATATTATTCATACATTTTCATTTGGTGCAAATATATTTTCTCATTTGAGAAAAATTACTGAATTATAAAACCTCTAAGGTTTTACATGCAAAAAAGAATTACGACGATACGAAGAAGATTTAGGAAAAGGAAAAAAATATGAAAAGTAGCTCCTGTTTTTATGTTAATAATTTAAAAAAGGGTTATTTGCTCTTCTATTCTTATATTTACGTCGAAATAGTAAGAAAAATTATATTTGAGATGTATTTTTTCAACTTCAATTGGTTCCTAGTACAAGACATACGTCAAAACTAAACTGTCCTTTCAAAAAATATGTATCACGATTTCAATTTTTCAAAAAACTGAAAATATTTTTTTATTCATTATCTATTGTATCTTTAGAAAATTATTCAGATTGTATAAAAACTTTTATCATTTATATATATATATATATATATATATATATATATATATATATATATATATATATATATTAAATAATTATTAAAACATTTATTTAAATGCTAACCATATATATATACTTAACGTAAATGCGTACTAATCGATATTACACGTATCTTTTCGTTTTCAAGCAATACTTTCCTCTTGAATTCCCTGTTTTCGATCTTCGAGGAACAACGGCACTTTTCCTCTGTTTCTTCGGCCAAAAGGGAACGGCGGCGAATAGACCGAGCGCGACTAATCTCGTTCGAAAAAAAGCCGCGACTACTCCCGGGTTAAGTTTTCAATAGCTTTACAATAATTATTTGAGGTTAGAGGATGACTGTCAATAATATCTTTTCTCTGCTACCAGGACGCATACATTGTATTGAATCGTGAAATTTGTCCACATCCTCTAATGAATTATTCTTGTGAATTCTACTAATCTGATTCTAAAATCTGAGCCAATCTCTTACTTCACTACTAAATTGAATAAGCTTAAATTTTTTCAGTTTCAAATTAGTCTTAACAACAGTATTTTGCTGTTCAAAATCAGAATTCTAAGTTAAAAATTTAATGCGAATTTTTATTTCATCGAATTCTTCTCTGTAACTTTCTACAATTTCAAACTCATTCCGAGTATTTTGATTTTGATTTATCATTTAGTAATGATTCTGATAATTTGTCATTAAGTTCTGGTAAACTGCAAAATAATGCTTCTAATGATTAAAATTTCACTTCAATATTTTCAATAACATCATTATTTTCTAACAGAGTTTTTAAATATTGTTAAAGTTTTGTGAATTTAGACCTAATTAGAGCTCAATCAAAATATCCATTTTGGATCTTTAACAGAATTCAAAACTACTATTTTTCAAACTTGAAAATAATAAATAAAAATTGAATCTGACCTTTATAAACTTATTTCTTCCCAGTCACCAAATGTTGTCGGTTGCATGTTATTATTCTATTTATTTAAAGGATCAATTGTTTATGTAAAAACATATATTTATTTTAACAAACACAAAATAGCAACCTCTCATCATCGGTGACTCTTATAGAACAAACAAAATAAAAAGTCTATTGCCATGCAACAGAAACAAATTATACATTGAAAAAAAGAAGCTCGTGCCAATAAACCATAGACACAACAAGGAAGATCTAATGTTCTCGAAAGTACCGGGAGTGTCTCAGAATTCCTCAGCAAGAGGATTTTCTGGCCCGGTATTATTACAGCACTAAGAATAATAACAGGTTTTTTCTGCTTGTTCGTGTACTTTCTTGTGTTTTTTTACGTCACTATACCGCGCCAGGAAAGAGTTTGGGATCTCTGATTGTTATGTAAATCAAAATCCTTGTGATGTCCCTACTGCTCCTTAAATTTGTCCAAATAATCTTCGGACACCCTGTGTACGGTAAATCTGCCAGTAATAATAAATTAATTAAAGATATTTTAAAATAAAGGTTTTGATTAAAAGTATGGACAAAGAATCCTTTGGGAGAAAAGTAACTTTAACGTTCCATAACTTCAAAGTCATAAAGCTTTTAAAGATAACAAAAATTGAAATTAATGTATATGAATTCTGTATCATTATCTTCAAAATAATCCGCAAGAGAATCACGCATAGCTCTACAGTTTTCAGTAAATGTACTATTAAATAGCATTTACGATTCCAGATTTCTTCCCCAATGAAGTCATCAATCTCAAATGTGGCACTGGGCCAACATAAACGAGCGGCAATAATGTGAAACTCTTGTAAGATGATTATTATTTAAATTTAATAACAAAAATGCTTAACTCTTTGTCGTAAAGGAGATATTCTTAACAGCGAATAAATAAGCTAGTGCAATAATTGTTTGCATACATAATATGGTTTATTCACTGAATATTATTTACATATATCTATTAAAACTTTAATGTGTAAAGTTTTAGTAGAAAACTGTGATTTTCTTTACTAAAAGCTCATATTTTACCATATCACATTTTAAAAATCATTAAAAATCATTACAGAGCATCAAGCAATTTTAAATAAATGGATTTTTTATTTAGTTTTTCTAATACTTTTATTTTGTCTCTAGTTTTTTGTTATTTTAAACCATTTGATCAACCAGCTTTTTTGTGCAATATATTATTCAAAATAACCTGAAATGTATCCTATACATTTGTATTTATATCGTATTACTATTAAATAAACAAAAATGCAATTAGAAACTTTTTAAAAACATTTGAATTTAACAAACATGAAACATATATATACACATATGAACTAAAATATGTTTACAAATTGCCGTTGATAATAGACATGACAGAGCATAAACGAATTATGAAACATTGGATTTTTTTTTTTTTTTTTTGGGGGGGGGGGACTGTGTGACTCGGTATGAAATTAAAAATATATATATATAATTTATTTTTCATCTGCAGCAATTTCCGGTATGCCTCAGCATCGGTATAAGCGATATCATTATTATTTTTAAAATAATTCTTCTATTTTCTTTCTGAGATTGTTGGGTATCCCACAAAAGGATTTAAGTTTCACTCAAAATTCTTATTTCTGCTGTTGTGAACTTTTAGTCTTGATTTTTAGCCTTGTTTCTATCATTTTAGTTTAAATTATAGCAAAAACCTTATTAATCAAATAAAAAAGTACCTACCTGTAAACAAGCGAATTCAACAATAAAATATTTTGAGTTGGAATTAACTAATAAATATAGAATAAGGAGATAATTTGCAGCTGGTTTCTATTAAGAGGCTACTTCAGCCAAGCAAAACGACTCGTTCTCAAGCTAATCGTATGGAAAAAATTTTAAGGATATGTGGGTTGCACTTCGGTATGCCTCAGTATCGGTATAAGCGATACCATTATTATTTTTAAAATAATTCTTCTATTTTTTTTCAGAGATTGTTGGGTATCCCACAAAAGGATGCAAGTTTCACTCAAAATTCTTATTTCTGCTGTTGTGAACTTTTAGTCTTGATTTTTAGTCTTGTTTCCATCATTTTATTTTAAATTTTAGCAAAAACCTTATTAATGAAATTAAAAAAGTACCTATCTGTAAACAAGCGAATTCAACAATAAAATATTTTGAGTTGGAATTAACTAAAAAATATAGAATAAGGAGATAATTTGCAGCTGGTTTCTATTAAGAGGCTACTTCAGCTAAGCAAAACGTTTCGTTCTCAAGCTAATCGTATGGAAAAAATTTTAAGGATATGTGGGTTGCACTTTAATACTTTTAAATATTTTTCTTTATTAGGCAGCTGATATTTATCTGTATAAAGGCTGTTTTTTACTTTTTTCATTGTGTTTAGGGGTATTTGTAAGAAAGACGCTTTATTTCGGAACCGGATTCGAAAGAGAAATTGTCCTCATAAAAAGTCTGCTGTCAATATCAGAAGAGTAAAAAATGCTTCACATAGAAAAATATCATCAATTTTATGAAAAAAAGCAACTGAGATCTATTTATAAATTTCTTCCATAGAATTAGCATTAGCAAACTGTTTTTTCGATTGTTTGAAGTAGCCATTAAAGTTGAAGTAGCCATTATTCTAAAATAATATATATATATCGAAGCTAAATCGATAAAATCTCTGATTGCCTAAAGAAATATTTGTTTTGTGATGACTATTTTGGAACAAATTTCGTTTTTAACAGATCAGCCACTTTATTTTGTATTGCCCAAACATTCAATAATATCCAAATTTTCTATCTTTTCATCTTCACAGTTTCTTTTCTCACGGATATAAAAAAGGTAAAAATAATGAAAACAGCGTGGATGGAGACAATAGAAATGGAGACAGATAGCAAAAGTAACAAAATAGTAATTTGTTTCTTACAGAGTTTTGTTAACGAGATAGATAGCATATTAAAATGGGTTGCAGCAAAACTGTATGAAATATACAAATCAAAAAACATAAACAACTCTTCTGTGTGTTAAGATATCATTTGTAGGATTCATTAATAATAAATATTATTAAATATATATTCGCTTCATTATTCCATTATTTTTGCAATACAAAGATTTAAGCTTTACATGGAGGCTCGGAGAGCATCTGCCGAGACTACATACAGATCTGGACAGATGCTGTCCGAACACCCGTGTAAAGATAAAATAAACAAATAAATCAATAAAAAATAAAAAATAAAATAAATTCAAGAAATTGTCTAAAAATGTGTTTATTGAGTCCCCATGTATGATCCAGTTTTCTGTGCAAAAAATCAATATTATTTTTTTGCGCTTTTCAATATTTTTCAGTTGTCAGTTTGTTAATATAAATTCTTAACTTAAGTTAACTATATATATATACATATATCTATCTATCTATATATATATATATATATATATGCATATACTTTGTACAAGTGTATAAGTTAAAATACCTCCATGCAACAGGCGCTAAGCAGCTCTAATTTGCACAAAGCCCATATAATTTTATATGAAATTATAAAAAAGTAATGAAAATTATAAAAATTAGGGTGCAACAACAATATGAAAACGAATTAAACTTTTTAAACAAGAACAACATCAAAAACAACTAAAACAAACTCCCAGCTCCTCAGAAGGTGTGTGTGTGTGGGGGGGGGGGAGAGCAACAGATATTAAAAAACTTCCTCACAGGTTTCGCAAGGTATGACAGACCTACATACTCCATTAGTGTGAATATTTGTAAGTAAATAAAATTAAACAATAAAACAATATACTAACCAAATTAGCTCTTAATGATTTTTTTTTAAATTCACAACAAGATAAAAGCTTATATCTGTAACAAATCAACTTTAATAACTTAGTAATAAAACGAAATAGACATGCAGGAAGGCCATACCCTCAATTTGACCTATGAAGAAAAAGAAAAAGAGAGATACCTCTTAAAAAATATTTGGCCAACATATGTTTATAAATTCAGCATAATAGAACAACCTCCATCATGGTATTTGGCAACAAGGCAGCTACCACTTCAAAAAAAAAAAAATTCTATGGTCATTTACATAATGAAAAAGAAATTGATATGAATAAAAGTTATTGTTAACAATAACAAACCCATTTCATTACTTCCATGACTTCAATATTTACTATTAATTTATTTATCCCACATTAATTTCTAAAAAAAAGATTAAAAAAATTGCATACTTAAATAAAACGATAAAATAATTAAATATACTGTTTTTTTATTATGAGTTAAATTAAATTCATTAACCATACTTATATTTAACACGTTCTTATATGCGTCTCTATTTTTTACTAAGTAGTAATTATTTCCGAAACTATATTGGAAATCACACAACTGCATTATAGTTTGCTTATAATATCCACAAAATTTTTCGCTTTGAAAAATGAATGTTTCACGTTTCTCTTGTCACATCCATAACACAAAACATGTGTCACATAATAGAAAAATGTGAAGAAAAAAAACACTTTTCTGAACATTTTATAAATCAATTTCCAGATCATCTAATACGATATATGTTTTCTAGAAGTTTCCTGAAGTAAAGAAAAATATTTAAGATGATAAATTTATATCACGTTCTCTGCACTTTATAACATTTATTTAGACAAGAAACCCTCTCCCTGTCTGCTTTTAAAAAATAAAGATGCCAATTCTATATAATAAATGACAAATCTGTTCTTACGTAAAGGTGACTTCAGTTTGACGATGACAACAGCTGACAATATTATGATATTATTATCCTCATGTGTTATTTCCTTTATCCATTTAAGGGGCGCAGTTAGCAGTCTGCAAACGGTTAATTTTAATGCCCAAATTGCCAAATGGCACCAGTAATACTTTAGTACAATTTTGATCTCAAATTATACTGGAAAAGAGCTTTTGATGTTTTTCAAATTATTCTATTTGTAAATTGCGGCAACAGTTAGTTATATGAACATTTTAAAGAAGAAATACCTTTCCCCTGATGTGTTTAACTCTAGAACGTTTGTGGCTGGTTATTTTAATCGATAACATATGAATATATTTCGGTTTAAACCAGAAATTTCATTAGAGAATAAATTTAAATGATATAAATAAGAAAAACGTTAAATTAAAAAGTTAAACTTTTTAAAATCAAAAATTTTGTCGGAAGTATTTTTTATGCAACTTGATTAAAATTTTCCTTGTTTCTAGTGTTAATAATCATAAATAAACCCACTTGAGTTATGACCCATTAATTCCATAATTTCAATATTTATTATTCATTTATTTCTGCTTACAGTTTTTGTATGACGCTTCCTTACATACATCTCAATTTTTTCAATGTAGTATTTATTTCTTAAATTCTACCGGGGATTGTATTGTAGGTAATATTATTGTATACTTCTTTTTTCAATGAGAAAAAGAAAACGAATGTTTCATATACAATCTCATGTCACATCCATAGAATAAAACGTGTGCCATGTAATGGAGAAGTCTAGAGAAAAAAAAGTACTTTTCTGAACATTCAATAAATGATTTTAGAAATCAACTAATACGATTGATGTTTTTCTTAGAGTTTCCTAAAGTAAAGAAATATATTTAAAATGATAAATTTATATAATTTTCGCTGCCCCTAATAACTTTTATTTAGAACAGAAAACCTCTTCCTATTTGCTTTAAAAAAATAAAAAGGTTATTTCTATATTACAAAGGACAAACGTGTCCATACGTAATGTTAATGGTGGCAACAGCTGACGATATTATATCTTTATTATCTTCAATTGTTATTGCCATTAACACTATAAAGGCTCTGTTGGCCATTTTCACCGCTATCATTTGAATATATTTCGGCTTAAACCAGAAATCTCATTACAAAATAAGATTAAAAGACACAAGTAAGAATAAAAAGAATATTGTCCAGCTAATCTGATGGCATTGAACTCACAGACTACGCAAAACTAATTGCACATGATAGCCTTATATTTTCAAGGGTCAATTTCGTTCGAAATGCAAATTAAGGGGGAGACAGCTCACTCCATTTCTCCGTTTTATACTTAATCGTTGAACCCCGTAAACTAATCAGGGATATTCTTTATCATATAAAAAAATTGATAAATCTACATGAAAACCCCATCTATATCAATTAAGGGGAGTGACATTATCCCCCGTTCCCCCTCTTATGCATATCGAATGAGCTCCAAAAACTAATCAGGGAAGCGCCTTATCAGAATATACATATATCCAAAATTTCAAGTGAATCGGATATTTTTATCATGAGTTATCGCGCTACGCACATACAGAATGGACCGACACATAAGCTCCCAGGCTGTGATGGCCTGTGAGCTAAAAACGGTGATTAACGGTGTTAAATTTTCTAAATCAAAATTCTGGTGTGAAGTATTTTTATAGACCTTAATTATTTCTTCCTTTCTTGTGTTAATTATGACAAATAAACCTATTTAAATAATGATCCAGTAATTCCATGACTTCAATATTTACTATTCATTTATTTACTCCACAATAAACTTCTAAGGAGTTTTGTAAGGAGTGATTGTAAAAAATCGCTCACTTAATACAATCATAAAGAATACAATACATACTCCTTTTTTTAATTATGAGATAAATTCATTAGCCACAATTTTTATTTGACTCGCCGTTATATACTTTCCATTTTTTTCAATAAAATAATTTTTATATTATAAAGCACAAACGTGTCCGTTCCTAATGTTAATTTCTTTTTGACGGTGAGAACATTATACGATGAAATTTAATGTTCTTATATAGTCTTCATTTTTTCAATGCGTCATTTATTTCATAATCTCTATCGGAAATCATATAATTGCATTGCAATTTGCTTATAATATCCACAACTTTGTTCTCTGTGAAAAACGAACGTACAGTCTCTTGTCACATCCCTAGTACAAAACATGTTTCACATAAAGGAAAATCTGAAACAAAAACACTTTTCTGAACATTTAATAAATCCATTTCCAGATCCTCTAATACGATTGATGTTTTTCTTGGTTTTTCTTGAAATAAAAGAAATATTTAGAATGATAAATTTATATCACGTTCGCTGCACTTTATAATATATATTTAGAAAAGAAACCCTTCCCTGTTTGCTTAAAAAAAAAGAAGAAGAAGAAGAAGTCATTTCTATATTATAAAGAAGAAACGTGTCCATACGTAACACCCACTTAATTTTGATGATGGCAGCAGTAGGCAATAAAATTTAATTTTTATTTACGTTTATCGTATTTTTTTTGTTCTAAATATGGAATACATTTTTATTTACCACCGCTCGACAGAGGGAAAATTGTACTTTAAAATGCACTGAAATTCCATTTTAATTCTCTCAAATTTTATTGTTTTTAAATCCTTTTTAAAGCATGATCTTTAACACTTTCCAAAAAAGTTAAAATTGTTTATTATTTGAGTTTCTCTGGCCGTCTGTGCGATTTCTCGCGCATTAACATTTGTAAATATACTCGGATTTCTTTAAATTCTTTTACGTTATTTCTTTTAAACCTAGAACGATCATGGACGGTCATTTTGATTGCAACAATTTGAATATACTTTATTTTAAACCAGAAATTTTATTAGAAAATTAATTTAAAAGGCATAAATATGAAAAATCTTTGGTTACAAAGTTAAGCTTTTAGGTAGATTTCGTATGAAATACTACCTATTGCATTGTCTCCCATGTTGGAATTTCTGAAAAATTTTTGCGGATCTACACGAATCATGACTCCTAGACCCCAAAACTACCATCAGTAAAAAAGTTTATATATATATCTATCTATCTATCTATCTATCTATCTATCTATCTATCTATCTATCGGTGTATATCACTTTCTTCTAGACACGATAACTTCCATAATTATGCTCAGATCTTCATCAAACTTTTACATAAAATCAAAGGGCATAAAATCTCGGTTAAGTTCGTTAATGGGCAAAATCGGACCAAGGAGGTGAAAGTTAGGAGGGTTTTTGTGAAAACAGAAAAAACGCGATAACTTTTTAATTAAAATAGATATCGAATCAGTTTAAAGTTTATATTACTTCTAAAAAATGAGGAAAAAGTTTATGCGTGACAGATTTTTGATAAAGTTAAAAGTGGGCTCAAGGGGCGAAAAAAACATGGTTTTTGGGAGAAAAAAAATCATAACTTCGTCAATTCTCAAGATATCAAATCCAACTAAATTTTATATAAATGTACTCAATATTATCTAAAACTTTTGTATTTACAAGTTTTTGATAGGACCAATTTTTACCGAAGAAAAAAATTAAAAACGAAAAGAAAAAGGGGGGAGGAAAAAGAAAAAAAACCATAACTTACTCAATTCTTAAGCAATTAAATCTAATTAAATTTATTTTACATCTTCACAATAATATCTACAATTTTTATATTGACAAGTTTTTCATAGAACCAATTCTTATAGCAAAAATAAATTAAACAAAAATAGGAGTTGGAGAAAAAACCTCAAATCCAAACTGCTTATATTCTGACTCATTTTAAAATTCATTTTTGATTTTAAACGCATCCAAATGACAGATCCTATTATTTAGCAACTATATAATGCGACGTATTGGCCAATTTTTTGATAAAGGCAGAATATATCTTTAAAAAGGCTGCCAAAAAAGGTATTTTGAACAGATTTCCCGAAGTTTTCATCATTAAAAAATTCATTAAGTATAACAAATTGCGTTTTTTATGCGTCATTTTTAAATTCATTTTTGTTCTCAAACCCATCCAATTTACAGGTCCTATTATTTAGGAACTATATAACTTGACGTATTGGGCGGTTTTTTGATAAAGGCAGAATATATATTTTAAAAGGCTGCCAAAAAGGGTATTTTGAACAGAATTTCACGAAGTTATCGTGATTAAAATTTGCGGAAATTTAAGAAATTGCGTTTTTACCGAGTCATTTTTAAATCTTTTTTTGTTCTCAAACGCATCCAATTTACAGGTTCTCTTATTTAGGAACTATATAATGTGACGGAGTGGCCAGTTTTTTGATAAAGGCAGAATATATTTAAAAAAAGGCTGCCAAAATGGGCACTTCGCACAAAATTTCCCAAAGCGACATGATTAATGAACTGTGGGTATTCAAATAACAAATTGGTTATTTTATGACTCATTTTTAAATCCAATTTTGCTCTGACACACATTCAATTGACAGTTTTTTGTTACTTAGGAACTATATAATGTGCGTATTCGTCGATTTTTTGATAAAGGGTGAATATATATATTTTAAAAGCTGTCAAAGTAAGCACTTCACAAAAAAATTTCCCAAAGCGATCATGATAAAAGAATTGAGGTTGTATTCAAATAACAAATTGTTTATTTTATGACTCATTTTTAAATTCAATTTTGCTCTCAAACGCATTCAATTGACAGTTATTTGTTATTTAGGAACCGTGTAATGTGCCGTATTGGTCAGAGTTTTGATAAAGGCTAAATATATATTTAAAAAAAATCTGTCAAAGTAGGCATTTCGCACAAAATTTCTCAAAGCGATCTTGATTAAAGAATTGTGGATGTATTAAAATAATAAATTGGTTATTTTATGACTCATTTTTAAATTCAATTTTGCTGTCAAACGAATTTAATTAACAGTTTTTTGTTATTTAGGAACTATATAATGAGCATATTGGTTAATTTTTTAAATAAAGTAAGAATATAATTCAAAATATATTGCCAAAATGGGCATTTGAGTAAAAATAGGCTTTTTTTTTTTTTTTTTTTTTTTTTTTTTTTTTTTTTTTTTTGAGATGAAAACTTTTCGAAATCTACCTCCGCCTATAGGCCATGCCGAAAGGGATTTTTTAAATCAAAATTCTAGTGGATTTTTTTTTTTTTTTTTTTTTTTTGGCTAAAGTTTTTTTTACATAAAATTTCTCTGCTGTCAATAATCATAAGCGTCATAATCATCATGAGTGTCAATAATCATAAACAAACCCATTTTAATGATGGCTCATTAATTCCATAATTTAAGCATTTACTATTAATTTATTTATCCCAACAGTAAATTTGTATTAAGAAATGAATTTTAATAAATCGCACATTTAAATCTATCAATAAAAATTTAAAGACTTTAAAAATTTTTGTTAAAAATTAAATTCATTAATTAAAACTTTTAATCAACACATCCTTATATAAGTCTCCATTTTTTATTGTAGTTTTTATTTATTTGTTTATTTATTATATATATATTTTTTTTTCTGATAAGCAATATCGCATGATTGCATTATAGATTGTTTTAATATCCACAACATTTTTCACAGTGAAAAACGGATGTTTCATGTACAGTCTCTTGTCACATCGTCAGCACAAAAAATGTGCCACGTAATGGAAAAATCTGAAGCAAAAAAAAAAAAAAAATTCTCAATTTACAGATAATCTAATACGATGGATGTTTTTCTTTTAGTTTTCTGAAGTAAAGAAAAATATTTAAGGTGATAAATTTATACCACGTTCGTTGCACCTAATTCTTTCCATGTTTTCTTTTAAAAAGTAAATATGTCAATTTTGTATTACAAAGAACGAGCGTAGCCTTACTTAACTTTGAATTTATATTTGACGGTGGCAACAGTTGATGATATAATGACATTATTCTTTTAAACTGTAATTTGCATTAACACTAGAACGGTTGTGAGGGGTCGTTATGATCTCTATCATTTAAATATATTTCGGCTTAAATCAGAAATTTTATTCGAAAATAAGTTTAAAAGATACAAATAAGAAAAACGTTTAGTTAAAAGGTATACTTTTTAAAATCAAAATTCATGTGCGAAAGAATTTTTGTACAACTTTATTAATTTTATCTTCCTTTCTACGGCAAGTAATAAGAATCAAACCCATTTCAATGATGAGTCAACATACTATCCATTTATTTATCTCACATAAAACATATAATAAGTTTCTATAATAAGTCTCACATAATAAGTTTAAAAAATAGTACAGCTAAATACAACCATAAAAAATACATACTGCTTTTTATCTTTAATTATGAATTAAATTAAATTTATTAACAACGGTTTTTATTTGACACGCTGTTATGTACGTCTCTTTTTTTTCAATTAAGTATTTATATTAAGTATTTATATTAAGTATTACTCTATCAGAAATCATATGATTGTATTATAGGCTTCTTATAATATCCATAATATTTTCCACTGTGAAAAACGATTATATTCCTAGCACAAAACATGTTTCATGTGATGGGAAAATCTGAAGAAAAAAAAAATACTTTTCTGAACATTTAATAAATCAATTTTTAGATCATCTAGTACGATTGATGTTTTTCTTCGAGTTTACTGAACTAAAGTAAAATATTTAAGATGATAGATTTATATCACGCCCGCTGAACCTAATAACTATTTATTTAGAAAAGAAACCCTTCCCATGTTTGCTTCTTTAAAAAGAAATATCATTTTTATTTTATAAAACACAAACTTGTCCGTACAAAAAGATGGATTAATTTTCACGATAGAAACAGATGACGATATTATGAGATTATTACATCCATCTATTATTTCCGCTAACAATAGAATGTGTGCAAGCTATCATTTGGATCTATACCATACAGATGTATTTCGGCTTAAACCAAAAATTTCATTAGAAAAAAAAAATAAAAGACACAATAAAGAAAAACGTTAAGTTTAAAATCGATTTTAAATTTTAAAACAGAAATTCACGTGTGAAATATATTTTTTAAAACTTGACTAAGATGACATTACTTACTAATGTTAGTAATCATAAACAAACCTTTTTCAATGATGGTCAATTAATTCCATGACTTCAATATTTACTATTCATTTATCTATTCCTACATTAATCTTCCAAGAAGTTATTTAAATGAAATAGCTCATTTAATATACATAAAAAAAAATAATTCCCACCTTATTTTTTGAGTAAAATTAACTTTATTAACCACAGTCTTTGTTTGACCCGTCAATATATACATTTATCATTTTTTCAATTTATTTCATAAATCTATAACAGAATTTTTATCAGAATTCAGTATCATTCTCTATCAGAAATCATATGATTGCATTAAAAGTTGCTTATAATATCCACAACATTATTCACTTAGTAAAACAAATGTTTCATGTACAGTCTCTTGTTACATTCCTAGCACAAAGCATGTGTCAAGTAATGGAAAATCTGAAGAAAAAAAATACTTTTCTGAACATTTAATAAATCAATTTCCACATCATCTAAAACGATTGATGTTTTTCATGGAGTTTTCTGAAATTAAATATATATATATATATATATATATATATATATATATATGTATAAGATGATATATTTATATTAACATTCGTCACGTTCACATTTATTAAAAAAAGAAATACTTTCCCCGTTTGTTTTTAAAAAATGAAGATGCCATTTCTGTATAGTAAACGACAAACCTGTTCTTACGTAAGTGTGACTTCAGTTTCACGGTGACAACAGGTGACGATATTATGTCATCATTATTTTCATCTGTTATTTCCATTAACACTAGAACTCCTGTGAGAGGACGTTTTCATCGCTATCATACGAATATATTTCGGCTTAAACCGGAAATTTCATTAGAAAATAAGTTTGAAAGAAACAAGTAAGAAAAACGTTAAATTAAAAAGTTATACTTTTTAAAATCAAAATTCTAGTATGAAATTTTCTTTGTACAACTTGATTAAATTTTTCTTCCTTTCTAGTTTGGATAATAATAAACGAACCCATTTTAGTGATGAGCCATTAATTCATTGACTTCAATATGTACTATTCATTTATTTATCCCATATTAAACTTCTTACAAAGGATTTTTTAAAATTTGCAAATTTAAATACAACCATAAAAAAACATACTGCTTCTTTTTTTAATTACATGTTAAATTAAATACATTAACCACAGTTTTATTTGGCACGCCTTTATATACGTCTCCTTTTTTTCTACGTAGTGCTTATTTCAAAGATTGTATCGGAAATCATATGATTGCATTATAGGTTGCTTTTAATATCCGCAATATTTTTCCCTGTGAAAAACAAATGTTTCATGTACAGTCTCTTGTCGCGTCCCCAGCACAAAAGATGTGTTACGTAATAGAAAAATCTGTAGAAAAAAATACTTTTCCGAAAATTTAATAAATCAATTTCCAGATCATCTAATATTATATATATTTTCTTGTAATTTCCTGAAGTAAGAAAAATATTTAAGAAGATAAATTTATATCACGTTCGCTACACCTAATATCATGTGTTTAGAAAAGAAACCCTTTCTCTGTTTGGATTTAAAACATAAAGATGTTATTTCTGTATTATAAAGCTGCTAACGTTGATTTCATTTTGACGGTGGCAACATTACATGAGGAAATTTAATGTTCTTACATACATCTCCATTTTTTCAATGTATTTTTTATTTCATAAGCTATATCGTGAATCCTACGACTGCATATTAGGCTGCTTTTAATATCCGCAACATTTTTCACTGTGAAAAACAAATGTTTCATATACAGTCTGCTGACACATCTCTAGCTGATAACAAGTAATGGAAACACGTAATGAACACGGTGTCACGTAATGGAAAAATCTGAAGAAAAAAATATTTTTCTGAATATTTAAAAAATCAATATACAAATCATCTAATACGATTGATGTGTTTGTTGGAAATTTCTGAAGTAAAGAAAAATATTTAAGATGATAAGCTTATACCAAGTTCGCTGCACCTAAAAACATATATTTAGAAAAAAAATCATTTCCTTGCCTGCTTTTAAAAAATAAAGATGTCAACTATAAAGGACAAACGTATTTGTATGTAAATTTTTAATTATTTTGACGTTGACAACAACTAACGATATTATTACATTATTATCTTCATGTCCCCACCAGTGGCCGAGAGGTACGGACCACTCAACTGGTAGATGGCAGGTGCTGGGTTCGAACCCAATCGCGGCTGTCGGCCTAACCGTTCGGAGTTTTCGTCGTTTTCTTCGAACCTTGCGTAAATACGGGTTTGGTTCCCTTAGAAAGACCGCCAAGAAGGGCACTCCCCCCTGGCCTATATCCCAAGTGTAGGACGACAAAAAATACATCAAAATACACTATTATCTTTATGTGTGTTACTTCTGTTAACACTAAAACGGCTGTGAGTGGTCGTTTTGATCACTATCATACGAATAAATTTCGGCTTAAACCAGAAATTTCTTTAGAAAACAAATTAAAAAGACACGTTAAATTAAAAAGTTAAACTTTTTAAAATCAAAATTCTGGTCCGAAGTATCTTTTGTACAACTTAAAAAAAGTTAAACTTAGTTAAAATTTTCTTTTTTTCTAGGGTTAATAATCATAAACAAATGTATTTCAATGATTAATTAAATGACTTTAGTATTTGATATCCATTTATTTATCCAACATTAAACTTCTAAGAAAGGATTACAAAAAAATCTAAATATAACCATAAAAAATAAATACTGCTTTTTTAACATATGAGTTAAAAAAATCATATCATTAAACACAGTTTCTATTTCACACTTTCTTGTATACCTCTCTATTTTTTCAATGTAGTATTTATTTAATAAACTATATAGGAAATCATATGATCGCATTACAGGTTACTTATAAGACCCGTTAGGCATAGGGACATCGCTGCGACGTCTCTGAGAAGTCACATTGTGACTTTGTGACCATCGATTGTCGATGTGAAGTCACAGTGACTAAAATGTGAAGTCGCTATCGGCGTTTTGGAGATCGTTTGTGACGTCAGATTGTGACCACTTTGTGAAGTCACGGTATGATAAATTTGTGAAAAATGTTTCATTTGTGACTACTTTAAAATTAACATTGTGACGAAACTGTGACAAAAGCGACGATATTTAAATTGCTAGAAACATGTTTTTTAAAGTAAATAACATGTTTTAAAGAATAATTGTAATTTTCTAAAGATTTTTAAAAAAGTCACATCTCAGTCACAATGTGACGTCACTGAAAGGTTGAATTTGGGTCACAGATGTGATGTGACCATGCATGCTACGAGGGTATCCACAACATTTCTCACTGTGAAAAACAAACATTTCATGTACAGTCGCTTGTCACATCCCCAGTACAAAACATGTGTCACGTAATGGAAAATATGAAGAAAAAAATATTTTTCTGAACATTGCATAAATGAATTTCCAGAGCATCTAATACGATTGATGTTTTTCTTGGAATTGCCTGAAGTAAAGAAAAATATTTAAGATGATAAGCTTATACCAAGTTCGCTGCACGTAAAAACATATATTTAGAAAAAATTCATTTCCTTGCCTGCTTTTAAAAAATAAAGATGTCAACTATAAAGGACAAACGTATTCGTATGTAAATTTTTAATTATTTTGACGTTGACAACAGCTAACGATATTATTGCATTATTATCTTCATGGCCCCACCAGTGGCCGAGAGGTACGGACCTCTCAACTAGAAGACGGCAGGTGCTGGGTTCGAACCCAATCGCGGTTGTCGGTCTAACCGTGCCGAGTTTTCGTGGTTTTCTTCGAACCTTGCGTAAATACGGGTTAGGTTCCCTTAAAAAGACCCCCACGAAGGGCACTCCTCCTGGTCCTATATCCCAAGTGTAGATAATCGGACGACAAAAAATACACCAAAATACACTATTATCTTCATGTGTGTTACTTCTGTTAACACTAAAACGGCTGTGAGTGGTCGTTTTGATCACTATCATACGAATAAATTTCGGCTTAAACCAGAAATTTCATTAGAAAATAAATTTAAAAGACACGTTAAATTAAAAAGTTAAACTTTTTAAAATCAAAATTCTGGTCCGAAGTATCTTTTGTACAACTTAGTTAAAATTTTCTTTTTTCTAGTGTTAATAATCATAAACAAATGTGTTTCAATGATTAATGAAATGACTTCAGTATTTGATATCCTTTTTTTTTATCCAACATTAAACTTCTAAGAAAGGATTACAAAAAAATCTAAACATAACTATAAAAAATAAATACTGCTTTTTAACATATGAGTTAAAAAAAATCACAGTTTCTATTTCACACTTTCTTGTATATCTCTCTATTTTTTTATGTAGTATTTATTTAATAAACTCTATCGGAAATCATATGATCGCATTACAGGTTACTTATAATACCCGTTAGGCATAGTGACGTCACTCCGACTTCGCTGAGAACTCACATTGTGACTTTGTGACCATCGATTGTCGATGTGAAATCACAGTGACTAAAATGTGAAGTCGTTATGGGCGTTTTAGAGCTCGTTTGTGACGTCAGATTGTGACCACTTTGTGGAGTCACGGTATGATAAGTTTGTGAAAAATGTGTCATTTGTGACTACTTTAACATTAACATTGTGACGAAACTGTGACAAAAGCGACGATATTTAAATTGCTAGAAACATGTTTTTTAAAGTAAATAACATGTTTTAAAGAATAATTGTAATTTTCTAAAGATTTTAAAAAAGTCACATCTCAGTCAAAATGTGACATCACTGAGAGGTGGAATTTTGGTCACAGATGTGATGTGACCAAAGTGAGATCCACAACATTTCTCACTGTGAAAAACAAACATTTCATGTACAGTCGCTTGTCACATCCCCAGTACAAAACATGTGTCACGTAATGGAAAATATGAAGAAAAATATACTTTTCTGAACATTGCATAAATGAATTTCCAGAGCATCTAATACGATTGATGTTTTTCTTGGAGTTGCCTGAAGTAAAAAAAAAATATTTAAGATGATAAATTTATACCACGTTCGTTGCACTTAATAATATTTATTTAGAAATTTAACCCTTTGCCTGTTTGCTTACAAAAATAAAGATATAAATTCTGCATTAGAAAGCATAAAAGTGTCCGTTCGTAATGTTGATTTCATTTGATGGCGGGAACAAGATACGATAAAATTTAATTTTTATTAAATGTTATTGCATATTTTTAAATTTCTAAATACGACACAGTTAAAAAACAAAGTTGGATATAGAGAAAAGTGTATTTTAAAATACACTTTGATTGAAAATTGTATTGCAATTTGTTTGAAACTTGTATTCTAATTTTATCAATTTTTATATTTTTAAAACAATTTTAAAGATGATTTTTAGAACTTCCCAATAAAATTGAAAAATGTTAACGTTTTCGCTTTCTCTGGCCTTTGGATTTCTTCGAATTTCTTTGAATTTTTGTGTTATATTTCCGTTAATCCCCGAACGATCATAAACGCTCATTTTGACAGCAATCATGTGAATGTATTTTAGCTTCAGCCAGTCATTTAATTAGAAAATTAGTTTAAAAATACAAATAAGTAAAACGATTAGTTAAAAATTTAACTTTAAAAAAATCAAAATGCTAGTTTGATTTTGTGTGTGTGTGTGTGTGTTTGTGATGTTATGAGTGATTATGAGTGTTAATAATGATAAAGAAACCCGTTTCAATGATGGCCTGTTAATTCCACGATTTAAATATTTAATTTTAAATATTTATTCAGGCATTAAACTACTACTAAGTAAAGAATTGAAAAATATGCACATTTAAATCTATCCATAAAAAAAAAACAAATTATTTTTTGAATAAAATTAAATTCATGAACCACATTATTTATTTAACATGTTTTTATATACATCTTTATTTGTTTAATGTAGTATTTACTTCACAAACTTCATCGAAAGTCACATGATTCCATTATAGGTTTCTTATAATATCTACAACATTTTTGACAGTGAAAAAACGGATCTTACATAGTCTCATGCCACACATCTGGCACAAAACATATGTCACATAATGGAGAAATCTGAAGAAAAAAAAATACTTTACTGAACATTTAATAAATCAATTTCCAGATCATCTAATGCGATTGATGTTTTTCTTGGAGTTTCCTGAAGTAAAGAAAAATATTTACGATGATAAATTTATATCACGTTCGCTGCAACTCATAACATTTATTTAGAAAAGAAACCCTTTCCCTGGCTGCTTTAAAAAAATAAAAATGTCATTTCTATATTACAAAGGATAAACGAGTCCATACGAATTATTCACTTTATTTTGACGTTGGCAACTGCAGACGACAAAAATTTAATTTTCAACTTTTATTGCAATTTTTTAAATTTCTAAATCTGGCACATTTTTAATTTTACACCATCGGATAGAGAGAAAAATGTAATTTAAAATGCACTTTCATTGAAAATTGTATTGTAATTTGTTTCAAAACTATATTATAATTTTCTAAATTTTTATCGTTTTAGAAACAATTTTAAAGCATGATTTTTAAAACGTTCCAATAAGTTGAAATGCATTTATGGCTTTATTTGATCTGGCATTCTATTCTTCTGTAACTCTTGTATATATACTCTGATAGTCCTGAAATGTGGATTGTCGTTAACCATATGGATGAAATTTTTCTTTATTTATGGTAACCCTAGGTCGAATCTAATCAAAGTGGAGTTTCTTGCGTGTTTATTTTATCTACAGGGGGAGTCAAAATACTTTCGTTACATTATGGCCAAAGAGAAAAAAACATTTCAAATAAAATTTAAACATCTTACAGCCTTCACACAGGTCGACGCTTCACACAGCACTGATTACCTGGCCTACAATCGCCGTCAGCGCCACCTATTGTTTGAAATTCGAACTAAAATAAAAAATTACGGTAAAAAAACTCCTGACATTATACACAATCCTCCTGCAAATATTTTTAAATAGCTGTCACCGTTTGCAAGTTACTGAATTTTAAAATCCATCAGTCATTTTTGGAGCACCCGGTATGTAGTAATACAAAATAAGGAATATATCTTTATCTGGTCTGTTTTTCCTGTTTCTAGTAATGCTTCGATATAAATAAGTACAGCCATTTATCTTGTACATGTGTATAACAAATATATGAAAGACACTCCTGTGCCTTAAATTGGTTTTTAAGCGTAAAATAATATCAGATAATGGACTCTAAATGAATTGCGTTATCAATATTTTGGGAATTCAAGGGGGTGCCGAATACATTTTAAAATAATTTTTATTTTTCGAGTTAAAGTTTTGAATTTTTTGTGGTAGTTAACCATATATTTTTGTAAATGAAAATTTCGCAATAAATGTTCTCATTTTTTAAAGAAATTTAAATTTTAAAATTCGTTATAAAAGTTGGATAATTTAAATTTTTCATAACTCAAAATATTACTTTTATAATTTCAATTTGTTTTCATTTAAATAAACAGAAATGTATACGCTTTAATGTTGATTCAGCTTTTTTAAAAACATTGATTAAAACAAAAATGAAAAATATTGCAAATAAAATGTTTTACAAAAAATATGTAAGTTAAAAAAATCATATTTTTAAAAGCAAATATATATTTTTTTAATTTTTTCATAATTGGAATTAGAGTAAAAGAATTTAAAAACACATTTTCTAGGTTTGAACCATTTTACTTTAATGATTTTTGAGCTATAAAGAAATTAAACTCATCATGGAGAAAATCACATTTTCACAAGCAGTCGTTTTCATAACGAGCATTTTATTAAATGTTTTTTTTTGTTTGTATGTTTGCATTTTTATATGTTTGCAGTGATGTACAGATATACATTTGTTATTCAAATGCTTTATTAATTTAAATGATGATGACTTCTGTTGTCAACTGATATCATTAATTGTCTTACCTCAGTTCTTTTCCTTATTTATCATCTGTGATAGTTTTAAACTACTACAATTTATTTTACTTAAAATTTTATGTTTCACTCATATTTATTATTTCTTTCCTTATATATATATATATATATATATATATATGAGAATTAATTTCGTAAGCGGATGTACAACTTTTAATGTATCCCGTTTTGAAAATTGTCAGGTAATGTTCCGGAAAAAAATTCCTAAGTTTGTCAAAAAAAAAAAAAAAAAAAAAAAAAAAAAAAAAAAAATGTATTAAAAATTTCAGAATTTCTTTATGCTTAAATTGGTGTTTATATCATATTTCTATCTTAGTTGGAACAGGTAAAATTTTTTTCCGGTTTTATGTTTTAAATTTAGCTTTCAAGCAATGGTTTCCATAAAAACGGTCTGTTGTAAAAATGCATTTTTTTTACGTAATAGGTTTTTTCACCCTTTCCCCTTTTTAAATTGTTATAAGTGAAGAACCATTAAAGATAAATGATTCAAACTTGAAACATGCCTTTTTCAATTGTTTTACTTTAATTTTCAATCTGCAAATTTAAAAAATATATTTACTTTTGAAAATATGCTTTTATTTAATTATATTTTTTATTTTCAATATTTTTATTTTTTTTAAAATCTTTTTTAAAAATACGCTGAATCTAAATTAAAGCTTATATTATTCATGAAAAAATTGTAATACTATAAATAATATTTCGAGTTGCAACGATTTTAAATTATCAAACTTTTTCAAAAGATTTTATTTTATTTATTTATTATTATTATTATTATTTCGAGAAGTTTTATCACAATGTTTTGTTTCAAAGGATATGGTTAACCATCACAAAAAATTCAATATTTTATTTCAACAAATAAAAATTTTATTTAAATGTGCCCCGGATCAAACATAGACATGGTTTAAATGGATCGTTGCAGCTTAAAACAGTTGCAATGATTTGTTCTCTGCTTCTGGAATTTCAATGATGCAGCTAGTACAATATTGCGATAACAAATTGTCACTGCTTCTGAATATGGATGTAATAAATGGTATAGTCATCACTAAATAAAGAAAAAAGTAAATTTTAATCGTGTGACAAGTACTGAAACATTATCTTTTTAAATATAAGATACAGGGTGGTCATAAAAAAACTTTGCGGATAGGGAGCTCTAGCGGCCAGTCCGTTCAACCGATCAAGGTGAAATTTCAGATATAGCTATTCAGAGGTATGAGATCGAGATTATGTGAACGTCAAAAAAATGGCGCTCACAGTTACGGTTATAGTTAGAGAAACCAAAATTTTCCAATGGCAACACCCATTTTTTTCATCGCAAAATGCTCAGCGCATCTAAAAACCCTAAAGACCGTTGGAGCGGTATGATTATTGCAAAAAACGGGGGCGTTATGCTCGCACAAAATCAGCTCTACGAACGGCCCCAAAAAAAAAACACGACCAAGTCGCACGAAGAAAATTTGAATATAACAGAGACAAAATACCAATCACGGAATATCGTTTGCAAGATAGTCAACGTAGAAAACGGATAAAAATTTGTGTTGGAATGTTAGTTCTTAAGTCGGAGCTCACAGATGCCAACAAAATGACTTCGTTCGTGGTGAATTGGTAAAACTCTTAACAAGATGTGATGAATGCTTCGAAAACCTGGCGCGTTTGCCATCGAAACCATCGCCAAATACGTGGCCCATGCATTTCACAAGCTCTTCATGATTTAGTAATGAAATTCGAAGGTATTGGCTGCACCTGTGATAGTCCGCGATCTAGACGACCAACTGTTCCTGAGGATACTGTTATGGAAGTGCATCACATAGTGACCAGAGGACGTGTGCAAACTACAAAAGGTGCATCTCATGTACTTGATATAGCAAAATCAATGGTCTTAAAATTACTGCGCTCTGTAATCCGCATGTTTCCTTACCGAAACCAGCGCGCCCAGATGTTGGAAGTGACCATCAACAACATATAGACTTTGTTAATGACTTTCTTATCCAATATGATGGAGATAACGATCGGCGTCTTTGCATATTATGAACGGATGAGGCACATTTCACCTTAACTGGTAACGTCAATGGCCTCCACGATCCCTCGACCTCACTCCTATAGATTTCAGGTTCTGGGGATATCTAAAATCTTGAGTGTACATGTGCAATCCACAAAGTTTGCCGGATCTGAAAGATTCTAACAAACGTGAGATTGCAAACATCCCTCATGCGATGTAACGTTCGGCTGTATTTTCCACAGTCGCCACCATGAACGTGATGGCACATATGTGGAAAATGTGTAATCAAAATAAAAGTTTTCATTTCTACGATCTGTGTTGTAATCAGAGACTAGTGTACTGACTCTGTGACACATGCAAATTCACTCCTTGCGCCCTAATCGTGTTTTTTATGGGGGGGGATTCGCAGAATAGTTTTTCGTGCGTGCGTAACGTGTCCGTTTCTTGCGATACACTTACGATTCCAATGCTCTTTAGGGTTTTCGCATGCGCTGAGCATTTTGGGATGAAAAAATGGGTGTTGTCATTGAAACATTTCGAGTTTCTGTGACTATAACCGTAACCGTGAGCACCATTTTGTTTCCGCTCACAGAATCTCGAGCTCGTACCTCTGAATAGTTATATCTGAAATGTTATCATGATTGGTTGAACAGTCTGGCCACTAGAGCTCCATATATCGGCAAAGATTTTATGACCACCCTGTAGAACAACAAATTTATAGGGATCGTCTATACATTAAATTTTTAAGACATTCTGAAATTATTAATACGAACATTAAATTTTGACATAGTATTTTATTTTTTAGAAATTTTTCCCGTACGATATCAAACAAAATGTCATTATGGAAATAGTTTTGAAATTACGAAAATTAATAGTTTGATACTCTTAATGTTAAATTTATTTTTTATTGGTACAAAATAAATTGATATTTTTTTCAAGTGACTCAAAAACTTCTTGTCATATTCAATTTTTTTTTTTTATTTTTTTTTCATTTGCATTCGACATTACACTAAAATCTACTAAAAATATATTTCTGTTGATTTTTATAGGTTATATTTCCTGTTTTTTATCCTTTATTTTATCTATTTTTACTTATTTATTACTACTTTTTTTGACAAAATAAATTTTAAATAAATTTTTAAAACGAATGTATAAATAAACAATAAGTTCGGCTTACTAGCTTACACAATATATTTTAAAATCTTTAATTTAAAACATATACTACTTACAATAACAAAATAGATTTATAGTCCAACACTTTTCGACAACAAAATTTGTTCATCACCAGGAAAATATTAAGAATATACTAATACGTTACAATATCTATATTACACAACTTTCAAAAACAAGTACTGGCTTTTTCAAGGAGCTTGGCTTTTTCCCAAAGTTATCTTCTGATTACGGTAGTGATGCCATCTGTAATATGATATTCAGTTTAAATTATTATTTGTACATAACTAAACTTTTAAGCAAATCTATCCAAGCACTTGGCAAAACGTAGAATACATTATCATTAGAGGTCTATTTTTTTCTTGTTGTTATTTTCAGTAATTTACGGATATTGACTTTGCGGAAGTTCCCTTCAAAAGCAATAACTTTTGTGTTGCCGAAATCAAAGATTATTCGATCATAAATTTAAAAGGGCTGCCTCAGTTTATACTATTTATTATTTTTTTAATTTTCTTTAAGTATTTTGCTAGATTTACACCCACTCATTCCTTTCATTGATTTTAATGTATAATATTGGATTTTTTTTCTAGGAAACAGGAGTACCACTGGCAAATATTGTTTCATTCTATCTCGCACCACTTTCTCTAAACAAAAATATTTCAGGTAAATTTTGACAATATTTTCACGACAATTATGCTGCAAAATTTTTATTTTTAAATTAATGTTTTACACAGAATATAATAACAGTCGTCAGTAGCAATCCTCAATAAAATTCCGATACTGCAACATTACTATAAAAATCTGGGTGGTTATAAAAAATAATCTCTATTTGGAGATGTCTGTAGTTTGGAAATATAATTTGAATGCATCTAGACTAATGCACTGACTATTACAGAATGAGGATCAAGAATGGAATAATAAATAAATAAATAAAGGCAATAATCGTAAAGAGATTACGCTATTGGTCTTGCAGCTGTAAATGCCGTTGTAATCATCTGAAAAATTAATAAGCGGTCAATTTCTATCAACAATTATGCACGAGGTTCCTCTCAGTTTGGGAGATCGCATTTTGATTATAATGCTATTGTACGTACTGATGAAAATGGCACGTAGAAATGACCATTTCTTGATTATAAGATGATTACAACATCGTTTGCACCGACAGGCTCCGTAGCGAAATTTGTTTGCGGTTATTGCTTTTACCAGAAAATGTTTCATGAAATAAACAGTCGATCTTTACAAAAAAGAAAATGCTTAAATAAAGGCCGAAAATAAAACGTAAGAAAGGCTGTTTTTTTTTTTTTTTAGAGTGACAAAAATGAAACATATTTCAGAAGATCATTTTGCACACAAGGCCTGACAATTAATTGAAAATAAATATTGAGTTTAACGCGTTTTAAAATTTAACATGTATTTTACAGAATCGTACAATATACTGTCTAAATAACCGGAAAGATATTTCGAGATAGAATACCACCTACTCAAAAACAAATAAATAAAAATAAATAAAAAGTATCGGTTTAAAAAAAATACAAGAAAACTAATCATACAATAAGCAATCAATCTTCACACAAAAGAAAAATCTAGTCGTTGGAGGCCACCGTAATACTTACCCATCATGGATATGCATAGCATAATATTTGAAAACATAACACATGTAAATAATTTATAAAATGCATTACAATTCCAAAACAAAATATAAACGTATATTTAAGTATTTTTAACACATAATCATGCTCTATTAATAAATTTCTGATGACCCAATTTCGATAAATTATATGAAACGCCAAACTATTCAAGTAGCACTGAATTGCGTAATAGAAACATCCTTATAACTCCAAAAATAATAATCATATTCACTAACGGTTTCTTGAATCGAATTAAATATCTCATTTCCAATTAAAAGATATCTTTGAATTGAAATTTGAATGAAATACACGGTCATGAAAAATCAAAGAATCTGGAAAATAGGATTAGAAATATCTCAACAACTAATTATCCGATTGACTTCGTTTTTTATGCAAAATTTGTGTTATTTTATTGTCTTTTACGTCCATTTCTTAAAATAAAAGAATTCGAAAATTTTTATATACCTTTCATCAGAACGAATTTTTCGAGAGACCGAAAAAAATAGTTCCGGATAATCGAGGTTACTGATATTAAATAGACTTCGTCCCATTCTTACATACTAAGCACATACAAAATTTTAAATCTCTATCTCAATTTGTTCGGGAGATAGAGCGGTTACAGACAGACAGACAGACAGACACACAGTCGGACGGACGGCAAATATTTTTTTCTAAAAATATGTTTTTCGGAATCTCCAGTGTCCGAAACGTGTAAATCCACCAAAATTTTTTTTTCGATTTTCAAAACGATTGCAAGACTTACCCTATACTACGTACCGTAAAATGGGGTGAATAGGAACAGCGGGGTGAATAGGAACGAAACTTCCCAGTCATACAAATAAATTTGTTATAAATATATGTGATGATATTTTTAGTTGCCAAATTTTTTATAAGTAGGTTATAACATTAAGAGTTGGGAAATTCAGTTTTGACATGTTTTCACAACTACTGGGGTATATAAAAAAACTTCAAGAGGATCTTCATAAACCTCATTTTTGCAACGTCTTCAAAACTTTGTATGTAACTTCAGTATTTTTCTTATTCTGAACCTAAGAGAGGGGATTTTTAATTAATGATAGTCTTGTTAACGATATTCTCTATTACATTCTACTTATTTCTAAACTAGATAATAAAAAAATGAAAAATGGCTTGAAGCATCAGAGGTTTAAGATTTACGGGGTGAATCGGAACACGTTTTTTCTCTTGGTTAATTTTTCTATATAATAATAGTTTCATGTAATATATGAAAACATATGTACGAATATGTATTGTTATAATTTTTGTTTGTTCTAATTACTTGAAGAGTTTAAGGGTGCCAAGAAATTGCTTGGTTAAACAAAAAAGTCAACGCCTAATCCAACAAACATGGAACATACAATAAAAGACTTTTAAAATAGCAAAGTAGTTAGAAAAACTGTACAGAATTATTCTCTGGCATCCACAACATTACACAAACATATCAAAATGAAAAACCAATAAAAAGAAAGGGATGCAAACAGTACTATGGGCTGGGGATGAGGGCGTAATAAGTAGATCGTATTAATACATGCAGCGATTGGGGCTACTCAATAGATTCACTTACCCAATGACTACTAGTAAAGGATAACACATAATAAGGATAAATTAGCATTAAATTCTACATTTCCAATTAGAATATAATTTCTTAAAATAAATTTTAATTTTTCTTGTTTTAAAAGTTGTTTTCAAATTTTTAAAAAGGCATATCTTTACTTGTATATAAAATAAAGGCTTGGTTTCACAATGACTACGTGTTCCTATTCCTCATTTATCATTACTATCTGTTTTTATTAACCCTATTAAAGTTTGAATCGGAATAATTAAAGATTGTAGCATTTGTTAAGATTCACCCCTATCTGCGGGGTGAAACGGAACACCATTAAAAATTTAAATAATTTATATATAAACAGTAAAAATGTTTCGTTTTTGTTTAAAAAGTAAAGAACAAAACAAGACCGAAGTTTCTAGTAGAAAAATTAAAAAATTAAAAAATCAGTTGTTGCTTTTAGGTAGATTTCGTATGAAATACTACCTATTGCATTGTCTCCCATGTTGGAATTTCTGAAAAATTTTTGCGGATCTACACGAATCATGACTCCTAGACCCCAAAACTACCATCAGTAAAAAAGTTTATATATCTATCTATCTATCTATCTATCTATCTATCTATCTATCTATCTATCTATCGGTGTATATCACTTTCTTCTAGACACGATAACTTCCATAATTATGCTCAGATCTTCATCAAACTTTTACATAAAATCAAGGGGCATAAAATCTCGGTTAAGTTCGTTAATGGGCAAAATCGGACCAAGGGGGTCAAAGTTAGGAGGGTTTTTGTGAAAACAGAAAAAATGCGATAACTTTTTAATTAAAATAGATATCGAATCGGTTTAAAGTTTATATTACTTCTAAAAGATGAGGAAAAAGTTTATGCGTGACAGATTTTTGATAAAGTTAAAAATGGGCTCAAGGGGCGAAAAAAACATGGTTTTTGGGAGAAAAAAAATCATAACTTCGTCAATTCTCAAGATATCAAATCCAACTAAATTTTATATAAATGTACTCAATATTATCTAAAACTTTTGTATTTACAAGTTTTTGATAGGACCAATTTTTACCGAAGAAAAAAATTAAAAACGAAAAGAAAAAGGGGGGAGGAAAAAGAAAAAAACCCATAACTTACTCAATTCTTAAGCAATTAAATCTAATTAAATTTATTTTACATCTTCAGAATAATATCTACAACTTTTATATTGACAAGTTTTTCATAGAACCAATTCTTATAGCAAAAATAAATTAAACAAAAATAGGAGTTGGAGAAAAAACCTTAAATCCAAACTGCTTATATTCTGACTCATTTTAAAATTCATTTTTGATTTTAAACGCATCCAAATGACAGATCCTCTTATTTAGCAACTATATAATGCGACTTATTGGCCAATTTTTTGATAAAGGCAGAATATATTTTTAAAAAGGCTGCCAAAAGAGGTATTTTGAACAGATTTCCCGAAGTTTTCATCATTAAAAAATTCATTAAGTATAACAAATTGCGTTTTTCATGAGTCATTTTTAAATTAATTTTTGTTCTCAAACCCATCCAATTTACAGGTCCTATTATTTAGGAACCATATAACTTGACGTATTGGCCAGTTTTTTGATAAAGGCAGAATATATTTTTTAAAAGGCTGCCAAAAAGGGTATTTTGAACAGAATTTCACGAAGTTATCGTGATTGAAATTTGAGGAAATTTAAGAAATTGCGTTTTTACCGAGTCATTTTTAAATCTTTTTTTGTTCTCAAACGCATCCAATTTACAGGTTCTCTTATTTAGGAACTATATAATGTGACGGAGTGGCCAGTTTTTTGATAAAGGCAGAATATATTTCAAAAAAGGCTGCTAAAATGGGCACTTCGCAAAAAATTTCCCAAAGCGAGATGATTAATGAACTGTGGGTATTCAAATAACAAATTGGTTATTTTATGACTCATTTTTAAAACCAATTTTGCTCTGACGCGCATTCAATTGACAGTTTTTTGTTACTTAGGAACTATATAATGTGCGTATTCTTCGATTTTTTGATAAAGGGTGAATATATATATTTTAAAAGCTGTCAAAGTAAGCACTTCGCAAAAAAATTTCCCAAAGCGATCATGATAAAAGAATTGAGGTTGTATTCAAATAACAAATTGTTTATTTTATGACTCATTTTTAAATTCAATTTTGCTCTCAAACGCATTCAATTGACAGTTATTTGTTATTTAGGAACTGTGTAATGTGCCGTATTGGTCAGATTTTTGATAAAGGCTAAATATATATTTAAAAAAATCTGTCAAAGTGGGCACGTCGCACAAAATTTCTCAAAGCGATCTTGATTAAAGAATTGTGGATGTATTAAAATAATAAATTGGTTATTTTATGACTCATTTTTAAATTCAATTTTGCTGTCAAACGAATTTAATTAACAGTTTTTTGTTATTTAGGAACTATATAATGAGCATATTGGTCAATTTTTTAAATAAAGTAAGAATATAATTCAAAATATATTGCCAAAATGGGCATTTAAGTAGAGATAGGCATTTTTTTTTTTTTTTTTTTTTTTTTTTTTTTGAGATGAAAACTTTTCGAAATCTACCTCCGCCTATAGGCCATGCCGAAAGGGATTTTTTTACTTACCTATCATACGTAGTATAGGGTGAAACCAAGCCTTTATTTTATATACAAGTAAAGATATGCCTTTTTAAAAATTTGAAAACAACTTTTAAAACAAGAAAAATTAAAATTTATTTTAAGAAATTATATTCTAATTGGAAATGTAGAATTTAATGCTAATTTATCCTTATTATGTGTTATCCTTTACTAGTAGTCATTGGGTAAGTGAATCTATTGAGTAGCCCCAATCGCTGCATGTATTAATACGATCTACTTATTACGCCCTCATCCCCAGCCCATAGTACTGTTTGCATCCCTTTCTTTTTATTGGTTTTTCATTTTGATATGTTTGTGTAATGTTGTGGATGCCAGAGAATAATTCTGTACAGTTTTTCTAACTACTTTGCTATTTTAAAAGTCTTTTATTGTATGTTCCATGTTTGTTGGATTAGGCGTTGACTTTTTTGTTTAACCAAGCAATTTCTTGGCACCCTTAAACTCTTCAAGTAATTAGAACAAACAAAAATTATAACAATACATATTCGTACATATGTTTTCATATATTACATGAAACTATTATTATATAGAAAAATTAACCAAGAGAAAAAACGTGTTCCGATTCACCCCGTAAATCTTAAACCTCTGATGCTTCAAGCCATTTTTCATTTTTTTATTATCTAGTTTAGAAATAAGTAGAATGTAATAGAGAATATCGTTAACAAGACTATCATTAATTAAAAATCCCCTCTCTTAGGTTCAGAATAAGAAAAATACTGAAGTTACATACAAAGTTTTGAAGACGTTGCAAAAATGAGGTTTATGAAGATCCTCTTGAAGTTTTTTTATATACCCCAGTAGTTGTGAAAACATGTCAAAACTGAATTTCCCAACTCTTAATGTTATAACCTACTTATAAAAAATTTGGCAACTAAAAATATCATCACATATATTTATAACAAATTTATTTGTATGACTGGGAAGTTTCGTTCCTATTCACCCCGCTGTTCCTATTCACCCCATTTTACGGTACGTAGTATAGGGTAAGTCTTGCAATCGTTTTGAAAATCGAAAATTTTTTTTGACGGATTTACACGTTTCGGACACTGGAGATTCCGAAAAACATATTTTTAGAAAAAAAAAATTGCCGTCCGTCCGTCTGTGTGTCTGTGTATCTGTCTATCTGTCTGTCTGTCTGTCTGTAACCGCTCTATCTCCCGAACAAATTGAGATAGAAACTGGAAATTTTGTATGTGCTTAGTATGTAAGAATAGGACGAAGCCTATTTAATATCAGTAACCTCGATTATCCGGAACTATTTTTTTCGGACTCTCGAAAAATTCGTTCTGATGAAAGGTATATAAAAATTTTCGAATTCTTATATTTTAAGGAGTGGACGTAAAAGCAATAAAATAACACAAATTTTGCATAAAAAACGAAGTCAATCGGATTATTAGTTGTTGAGATATTTCTAATCCTAATTTCCACATTCTTTGATTTTTCATGACCCTGTATTTCATTCAAATTTCAATTCAAAGATATATTTTAATTGGAAATAAGATACTTAATTTGATGCAAGAAACCCTTAGTGAATATGATTATTATTTTTGGAGTTATAAGGATGTTTCTTTTACGCAATTCAGTGCTACTTGAATAGTTTGGCGTTTCATACAATTTATCGAAATTGGTTCATCAGAAATTCATTAATAGAGCATGATTATGTGTTAAAAATACTTAAATATGAGTTTATATTTTATTTTTGGAATTGTAATGCATTTTATAAATTGTTTACATATGTTATGTTTTCATATATTATGCTATGTATATCCATGATGGGTAAGTATTACGGTGGCCTCCAACGACTAGTTTTAATGTTAAAGTTGAAAAGTGTTCCTATTCACTCCATTTTACGGTATGATGGGTAAGTAAAATACAGAAACCAGTTTCAAAAACATAATAAAATGAACGATGTTATCTATTATTTTATAGTTTAGCCATAGAAAATAAACAAAAACAGACAGCTCAAGATATTATTGTCATCTATTTAAACAGAAAATAGTTTTTTTCTTTATCAATTTAATGGGTATGTATGGTATCATTAAAAATATAATAATCTTTTTTCATATTTTCAATGTTTTATCCACAAAAATAGAGCAATAGTTGCCTCCACTATAGATATCTTATTATAAGAATTTAAGACATATTTCCATTCTAGCATAATTTCAAAAATTTCTGAATTATTGTGGCTTTATTAATTTCTTTACAAATAATAGATGTTCTTTTCAATTAGTAATTTGCTGAATTCTTGTAGAAAAAAGCATGGGATTTTAATTGCACTCTCATAATTTATTTTTTGATTTAATAATGACTTAATTTTTTACTTTTCGTTCAGTACTTTCCATCTTAAAACACAAATAAAACAAGTCGTTGGGAGCCACCACATAATTTACCCAACCTGCATATGTAAAATATGAAAATAAAATAAGACAAATTATTTACAAAATGCATCACAATTCCAAAGTAAAATTTAAACGTATATTTAATTATTTTTAATGCATAATAATGCTCTATTACTGAATTGAGAGTATTACTTGATTATCCCATCGAACCCTTTCAACAAATTATATAAATCGCCAAATTGGTTGTAAATTATATAAATTGGCAAAATTTTTATTGTAAGTAAAGAAAAAATTATTAATAAAAGATTAATAAAAATACAAGTAACACGTCAAATTAAATGTCATGATGTCGTAACAAACAAGTTGACGAGCTAGTTAGTAGTACGGAATTGCGTAAAAAGAAAGTTTCTTATAACTCCAAATAATAACAATCATATTCACTAATAATTTACTGAGGCAGGTTAAATATATCATTTTCAATTAAAATTGATACTAGATTTGGAATTTGAATGAAACACAGGTTCATAAAAAATCGAAATGTGTGGAAAATATAAATATAAGATCAGATATCTCAGCAACCAATTATCTGATCAACGTCATTCTTTATGCAAAATGCGTGCTTTTTATTGTACTTTAGCTTCACTTATTAAATTTTAAAAAAGCCAAAAATTTTAAATGCATTTCATCAGATCGAATATTTTGAGAGTCCGAAAAAACTTCTTCCGAGTAATCGAGGTTATTGATATTCAATAGGCTTCTTTCCAGTATTACATACTAAATACACAAAAGTCCAAGTCTCTCAATATATTCGGAAGATAAAGCGATTGCAGACACACATACTGACGGTCAGAATTTTTTTTTTTTTCGCAATCTCCAGTGTTTAAAACGTGTAAAACCACAATGTTTTATTTATTTATTTATTTATTTTTTTCCAGAACGGTTGCCAGATTTACCCTACTTCGCAAAATAGATAATTGAAAATGAAATCAAAACATTTGGTTTTTAATCTTATATTTTTGAAGAAATATAGAAAAACATTAAACATAAAACAAGATTCTATGCAAAATGGAAATAGATACATTTTGAAACATAGTACAAACTTCAAGCAGTTTCACATGCGAATTGTTTTTTACAGCAATTAGGAAATCTATTTTGTGGAATTACAAAAATAAAATTCCTTTAATAAAATGTCTTAAACCCACTTTAAATCATATTTTAAAGTAAACTAAATAATAATAATAAATAAATAAATAAAATATATCATTGTTAAAAAAAAAAAGAAAATATATATATTTGAAAAAAAAATAAAAGTGTTGGTTTAAAAAATACAAGAAAATAAATGAGACTATAAAGAATCCTTCAACAGACATACAAGTAAAAAATTAAAAAAAAATAAGAAATAATTCTTATATCGTACTCTATGATATGGACCATTAAAAAATAATTCAAATTATAATAAAATTCATATTTTCTCTTTAAGTTGAAATGTTCGTATTATAGTGATTAAATTTGTATATGTTTGAATTACATATCGGAGTTTATAGTAACATTTTTTTTTTTAAATAATGAAACTATAGGAAAATTTTCTTCAAAAGTTTATTATTAATATTTAAATGAAATCACTTACACTTTATAAATTAAAAAATGTGTAAAAATGTAAACTGAACACAAATCATGATGTAGTATATTTTTTTAACATAATGTAGAAAATCATAAAAAAGTTTTTTTATATACAAATAAATATAGAGATTTTAAAGAGACCAAATTTGTTCTTGTTTTGAAATTTTGTATCATCACCCTTCCCCCTCCCAACAAATAAATAAATAAATAAATAAACTTTTTAAAAAGAATATTTATAAATTAAAACGTCATAGGTATAATCTTAATTTCGTATCAGTTAATTTTTGGTTTAAATCGACCAAATTGAGAACGCTCGCTAAACATATTATTAACAGAAACGGGTGACGTATATTGAATGATTTATTTTAGTAAGATATAAAATAAAAAGAAGTAATTTCAGCAGACAAATGTCTAGTTTTATAAAAACATTTAAATCAAATATATCTATTTTTCTATTCTCCGAAATAATATGTTTTTTGTGTTGAATAAGAAGAACCTTTTGCAAAAATATAATTTGATCAAGTGTATTTTAAGTATATATATCAAAATAATCAAAAATTGATTATAATAAAATAATATTTTTATAAAATTATCTCAAAGATACATTCCTATTTCTTTTTTCTTTTTTATCTTTTGAAATATCAACTAGTAACCAGCATGTATTTGAAGCAACACCGTTGAATAAATATATTTATTTAGACAATAATTTATTTATTTAAGACAGACATAAACTAATATTAACAGATTTGAATAATTCCATACGCAAAACATTTTTAATAAAATGAATACTAAAATGCCGCAGACATATTTTGAAATATTGATTGATATTTTAAGTTCGTATAGTTTCAAAAATACAGATATGATTTTTTTTTAATGAGGTAAATACATTTAGGAAAAAAATGAATCTATTGTAAAAGAGGAATCTTATTAAAAATATGTTAAAATTTAGGTTTTCAGTCAATGAAGTCTGAGGATGCAATATGATAAATGTAATAATGCATTTGATTAAAAGAATAGAGCATAACTGATACATAAAGAAAATTTGGATATTGTAGAAAGCCTTTTCATTTTATTTATAATTCAACATGAAAAAAAGGATACATTAAAAGTTAAAGAACTAGTTTTAACTAGTTCTTAACGCATTTATAATGCGTTTAAAGTGAATAAAAAATACATATCAATATAAATATAAAATTACAATTTTCGCGTAATTCCAACCATTGAGCAAGATTGAAATAGGGTCAAAAATAATATTAGAATTGACATGATTAAAAAACACTTAAAAAACTTGTTTTAAAATAAAAAAACAAAGTTAAACCTTCAAAAAGTAAACTTAGTACATCATCTGAAGATCGTCAAACTCTTTGAAAATGTACATTAAATTTTAGATTTGTTTAGAAACATTTGTCTATATTAAAATTTATTACATTAGTTGTCAATTTATAATATTGAAAAATACATCATTTCACTCTTTACCAAAATAGCATTGAGAAAACCTGACTAACATGGCAAAAATATAGCTGTTGAATTTTTCCTTAAACTCAAGTAATCTCAGGTTATTCATAAGGCTATTTACTGTGAAATAATTTTTTTTATTTCTGTGGTCATGTATGAACCAATAATTTATGGATTAATTAGCTATTAGGATTAAAATTTTACACAAGCATAATTATTTTTTTTCGTCGCATAATGATTAACAATTTTGTATACGAAGTTAAGATTTATTGTATTACCAATAATTTACAATTTAAATATTATTTTTGAATATGTAATGGTTATTTAAATTTTGAGAAAAAAATTGATATGAACAACTAATAATTTTGTAAAATACACAAATTCTAATTAAATGTTTACTTATGCATCTTCAGCAAGTTATTTAAAAAGAAAATAGTTTCTGCAGTTTAATTTAATATTATTTTTATTGTTTCTGCAGAATGTGTCACAGGGAATAAATAGTGTCTCAAATTCATGAACTGAATTCGATATTGCAACTAGAATTGTTGCGTAGCTTTTTTTAATTAATGTAATCATTAGAATTTGCGTTAACCTTTAATTACATAAGATAAAACCACTAGGTGTAATTGAAGTATTAGATTAGTTTACATCTGAGTATGTAGTTACATTTTTTGGTGTGAATCCAAAATCTATTTTAATAATTTATCAATAAAGAAATCGATTGCAGTAATTTTTAATTTGAAAGATCTAAAATTGGCCTTTCAAATATTTTTTCTTTTAAAAACATGAACAAATTGTGTATATTTTCTTTGTTCTGTGCCTAGCTAAATAATACCAACTAATACATATTGAGTAATTGTTTAATTTCAACATTATTTTATAACAAAATCATTTTTTTAAGAATTGAAACGATCTATAATGAACGAATAACATTTTAAATAAAATTTTCAGCGAGTCATGAAAACTAACTAAAATTATTGCCTGAAATTTTGCCCCTCTGAAATCATAAATGGAATAATAAAAAAAGAAACACTTCTGATAATTTACCATATTTCAGTTTCTTTCGAAAGTAAAATACTAAAAGTGCAATGTAGTTACTCCCTAACAAACATTACACAAAATAAAAATATCATCTTAATGAAAATATATGATTTATCTTAGACATCTCTAAATGTAAATCATTGGTGAATAGAAAACTTTCGAGATATTTTCGTTTTATGAAGATATACAGGGCGATGGGATTCGAAATTTATCACATGCAGTTCAAAATTGTTCATTGTAAATATTTATAAAGAGTTTCAATAAAAAACTTTTAAGTAGAATTGACATAAGAATAGCGATATATATTTATGGAGGAAAATTGCCCATTTCCCAGTAATGTTGTTAGATAAGGAAGACATCAATTTTTCTTCTATATATACGTCTGACAAAAATCATGATCGACAGTTTTGTGCTTTACATATTTTTTATGCATAAAACAATAATAAATAACATCAATATAATAAATAATGTATGAAATTACACATTTAAACAGACACTTTTATTTTAGCTATAAATAAGAAGAATTGAAAATAGCCCTGTTTGTGTTTCTTTTATTTCTGAATACTATAAACAATTCACATTATGTAAATTATATTTAAGTTCATGGTAATAAAATGTTTTTCTAGAAATGAAACATTAATGATTTTTTTATATTTTTTATGTAAAGATAAATTAATTATAAATAATAAAATATTATATAATCGATCAATTTGTCGTAACAGTAAGTTGCTTTAAATTTTCTAAATAAATACATTATTAAAATTTATTTTGGTTTTAGGGACAATCCTTATTAAGTTAAGATAGTAAAATGCGAGAGAAAATCAATTTTTTTAGTTTTGTATGAAATCAAAACAATGCAAAAGCTCTAATATTAGAAACTATTGCTATAAAAAAAGAGAAGTTCTATAACTGCATATAAGTGAAAGTTTTCTGTGTTTAAACTATAGGTAAATAAAATACTTTATTGAAAAACTCCATTTTTTAAGTTAAAAAGTACATAGACTAAGTTATTTTCTAGTTACTCTTTAATAAAGATGGGAATTATGAGACATAGCCATATAATGTTTTGAAATGAAAAACATCTTTTAAGTTCCTCAAACTAATTATCTGGAATTGATTGAGTAGATTCATAATCCATATTCTCTGAGAATAATTGATAGAATTAATTACCTGAAATTTCGTTAATAATAACTATGTAATTCACATCAAATATGCAAAGTGCTGACATGAAATCAATAAATCTAATGTAAATTTTGAGAAAAGTGAAACCGATGGTCATATGACTATCAAGCAAACATTTGAGGATAGAAATATGTTATATAAGGATTTTAAATATACGTTTTTAATAAAGAAATTTGTTTATTGCATTTATGTGTGATACAATGAAATCTACAGACCTCTTTATTTTTTACATACTATTACTGTATAATTATGTACGTTTACACTGCAAAAAAGTAAAAAGATTTTTATTCATCCAAAATGTCGTGCAATTATGAAAAAAGCTATACAATAACATCTTACGAGTCACTAGTGAATGAGGAATCTATTCTTTATAGATCTGAAAATGTTATATTTTGTTTATATTTAAAGCAGCAATTAAAAAATAAATAAATGTTGCTTTCACTGCCACTGCTTTTCTTCTTAATGAAAAATGTGAATTATGCGTAATTCAGTTTGTTTAATCGAATCTATAGTTTTTTCGGGTTATATTTATCTCTATTCAAGTTAAAATCAACAAATTACTAAATATTTGGATGTTGGTTAGGGATATATAGTTAAAAATAATAAAAAATGTATTTTTGCATTCAGAAATTTAAATTTTATGGGGGCAAAAGCAATATTTCTTCACATAATGACTAAAAATTTGAAATATATAATGCTAAGATTTAATCTATTTCCAATATTATACCATTTGTGTATTATTGATGAAATGTTTATTGTTATTTAAGTATTAAGACGAATTTCGATATGAACCGTTAAAGAATTTTGAAAATAAATTAAGTTGCAACCAAATGTTTTCACATACTTCTTCAGCATGTAATTCCATAAATAAGTAGTTTGGGTTGTTATATAATTTATTATTATTATTATTATTGCATTTTGCAGATGTGTCTACGATAATAAATTTTACGCTAAATTCATAATCTCAATAGGATATTGTAGTTGTAATTTTGCATAACTTCTCTTAATGTGATAATTAAAGTTTATCTTAGACTTTCAATGAATAACATAAAAATTCTTGTTCAAATTGAAGTATTAAATTAAATCACATATTATTATGTAGTAACATTTTTGGTGTGAATACAAAATCCATTTCATCAACTTATCAATAAACAAATCAAATGTAGATATACGTATTTTTAAATAATTTAAAATTGCACCTTCAATTAGATATTCCTTTAAAAAGAAGAGCATTTTTTATGATTTGTTTGTTCCATGCCTATCTAAATGATACCAACTAATTCATATTGGGTAATTAATCCATCATCTAAATGTCATTTTACAGCAAAATCTATTTTAAAAGAGCACAAACGATTTGCGATGAATAAATGACACTTTAAATAGCATCTTTAACAAATCATAAAAAATAACCTAAATTACTACCTCAAATTTTTCCCCTTCTGAAATCATTATTTTAGAAATAAAAAAAGAAACACCTCAGATAATTTACCGTATTTCAGTTTCCTTGGAAAGAAAATTACTAAAAGTGTGAAGTAAATTTTTCCCTAAAGAATATTACACAGAGTATAAATATGATCTGAATGAAAAATATCTGATTTATTTTATGCATATCTAAATGTAAATCATTGATGAATAGAAAACTTTCGAGATATATTCATCGTTTTATGAAGATTTACAAGACGATACGATACGAAATTTATCACATGCAGTTCAAAATTTTTCATTGTAAATATTTATAAAGCATTGTAACAAAAAACTTCTATGCAGTTGATATAGAAATAGAGAACAGTATCTATGTGTGATAAGTTGTCCATTTTACTGTAATGTTACCAGATAAGAAACTATATCCATTTTTCTTTTATATATAAATGTCTAACAAAAAACATAATCGACAATTTTGTGCTTTATGTACTTCTAATGCATGAGATTATACTAATTACCATCACAATAATAAATAATGTTTGAAATTACACATTCAAAGAGCCACTTTTAATTTAGCTAAAAATACGAAAAGAATTACATTAGTCCTGGTTCAATTCGTCATTTGTAGCTATCACAACCACTTTAGATTCTGTTGGTTATTTTTAAGTAGATGGCACTCAAATTTTTTTTATAAATAAAAACATTAATGTGCTTTTTTTACCTAAAAATAAAATAATGATGAATAATAAAATAATAGATAAATAAACATTTAATCGTAATGATAAGTTATTTTATTTTAAATTTTCTAAATAAATTCATTATAAAAAATAAAAATTTTGGGGGAATTATCAGTAATAACTTAGGATATTAAAATGGTCATGGAAATCAATTTTGCTTAGTTTTGTAAAAAATCACAACAATATGTGAAATGTGATATTAGAAACTTCTCCTGTAAAAAAAAGGGAAGTTCTATAATTACAGTTATACGAATGTTTTCATTCATTAAAAAAGAAGAATGAGAAATCGTTAAAATTAATGAAATTCAAAGCATCGTAAAATTATCAAATTCGGTTTGTTTCGCTTGTAAAACTTTCTTATAAATATACAGGTCAAGATTTTTTTTTTATTCCTCCATTTCATATATATGTACAACGCTTATACAGTGTACCGTGCTGCTGCTCTGCACTCTAAGCTATCCTGACCAATACCCTACCCCAGTAGTTTCCCCCTAATAAACAATGTTGGGGCACATTTTTGAGCAGACACTGCAAGGCACGAAATGACGGTAAAACACGGTGGATAATTTCATCCTATTTAATAAATATACATCTAACATCTCGACATCGGTTGTCGGCAGATGACGTATCCCAAAATCGTATATTTAGCAGAACTTGCTAAAGAATTGGCGAATATGAATTACAATGAGAAATTGGAAGAATTTTCTTATTGAGGTTTTGAAATTTCTTTTACTCGCCATTGCTTAGCAAGACAAATTTACAAAACCTGCGCTGCAGGAAATTGCACGGCCATATAATTTCCTTATCGAAATTCTTTTCTGTCAAATTATACGACCATATAATTCCCTTATCGAAATTCTTTTGTGGCGTATGTGTAAATAATACATAATGCAAATAGGAATAATGTAAAATAGTTCTCCAATCGTTCTTAAATAACAAAAACTGCATTCCGATACAGAGGATAGCTATTTTATATAATATAAAAAAATCTTTATTAAAAACTGCAATTTTTTTCTAGTTACTCTTTAATAAAATTGGGAATTAACAGACATATCCATGTAATGTTTGGAAATGAAAAATAACTTTCAAGATCCTCAAACTAATTATCCGGAATTGATTGAGTACATTTATAATTCATATTCTTGAAGAATAGTTGACAGAATTGATGACCTGAGTTTTCTCTACTATTACCTACATTAATTTCATCAAATACGCAAAGTGCTGACATGAAATCAATAAATATAACGTGTGTTTAAGAAAATGTGAGGAAATCAAGGACAGCGATCATATGATTATCACGCAAACATTTAAGTACTGATATAAGTTATTCAAAAATTTTAAATGTATATTTTTATGACAGTTATGTTAATTACAATGCTAAAATGTGCTTAGGTATTCGTTTTTTTTTTTTTTTTTTACTGTTTGTTTGTCTACGTTGTAACTTCCGTAAATGTACTCGAATTTTCATTTAATAGATAAAGCTTATTCAGAGTTACCAAAGCATATTTGGTATTGCAAATGATGTATGCACGATTAATGGTTTACTTGTTCGAACACACAAAAGAAATCGATTACAATAAGGTATATGAGAAAAAATCATTTAGAAATTATATTACTGTCATTATGCTATGTAGTTCAAATGTATTGAAACTGATATAAATCTCACAATTTCATTTCCATCACGTTAAAACAGGGCATTCATAGCATTTTTTGTTGATTTACACACAAAAAAATCTTTTGCAGTACTGTCTTGCGTAATAAATGCTGGGGAGACTTTTTAATATTCCGTATGCACTTTTAATTAATTAATTATTTATTATTATTATTTCCATATAACTTTATATATATAAATTCTATACATCGTATACTGGGCTGCACAAAATTAATCGCATATTTGTCTCCTTATTAGAGGAAATTGCTGAAGGGGAATTTTCAACTCAAACATATGTAACACTCAAAATAACTAAATTTGAAAGCATGCTGTTAATCTCTATATCATATAAAGAGGATAATTTTCCCATTGTAGAAGAGAACAGCTAAAATTCGGTTTTGAAATGTGTTATACATTTCATATGATGAAATGAGACAAAATATTTTAAATTTTTAAACGGTGCAGATTTAGTAAATTATTCTGAATCCGTTCTATAGTGCTTCATAATTTATGTTTGACTTATGACTTTTTCTTTCTTCTTTCATAATCATTAAGTTATAAATATGTATGTTTACACTGTAAAAATGTCAATGATCTTTAATCATCCAAAATATCAAACAATTATGAAGGAAAGTATACAATAACCTTTTATGTGTCACTAGCGAATCAGAAAAGTACTCTTTATCTTTAGGAATATCAAATTGCAGTATATTTCGTATATTTAAAGGAGCATTTATAAATTAAAAAGTGTTGCTTTCGCTGCAGCGGATTTTCGGAACCATTTTTGAGAAAAGTTTATTGTGAATAATTCAGTTGCTTTTACCGAAATTATAGTTTTTAGGATCAAATTTATTCTCAAGAAATACTTTTCATATTTAGGAAAAATATATATTATAATATAATTTGCCGAAAAAATATTTCAAATTATCAGCATTAAGATTAAGATTAGAAGTAATAGTATTTTGCTATCCGTGTATGTATATATTCAAATACGCCGTTGAGCATATTTAAATTAAAATCTGTATGATTTTAAATACGAATATTTAGGTTTTCAAAAAATATCTTATTTAAGATAGAGAAAATATTCAGAAAAGTTTTTGTAAATTAAAGGCAGTAAAAAAAAATTAATTTTATGAAGGCAGTTTCAAATCAAAAAATTATATTTGTTTGCGGAGTTTCTAAAGATAAACAAATCTTTTTGAATTTCTAATATCTCGGAATAAGTTTACGAATACTATAATTAGTAGTTATTTTTTATCTTTCCAGGTTAGGCGTCATGAGTCTTTCTTTAAAGACCAAACAATAATCTCAGAGTACCGATGCAGGTGAAGTAGTTTAAGAAATAAGAAGGTTAGTAGTTTGGAATAAACAATAATATTAATTTTTTTATCAATCCCAATAATAAATTCTTTATCAATTGTTACAAAATTGTTTGGAACGCAAGAAAATTTTTAAGCAAACTGAACAACTCTCTGAATGAAAGTTAATAGTGGTTTTTATAAATGAAAACACAATGATGAGTCAAACCCTAAAATCGGTTTTTCAGATGTTTTCCACGAAAATATGACTTAACATACCGATTTCGTTTTAATATGCGAATCAAGTTTTAACTAATTCTGGAATGTCAGCCATGAATTCGATGAGGTGATTGTCTTTGCTGCCTCTTGCTTATTTAAATTGATAATTTTTAAATTAATAAAAAATGAGAGAAAGAGAGAAAAAAAGCACAAATTTACTTTAATCACCCAAAATTCTTCTATAATAAACAAAAAAGCTATTCAATTGAACTAAAATTTTCATTCAATTTATGTGCAAAAATACTGAATTGTTTATAAAATGCAATGGTAATAAACTTCCAAATTATCAATATGAAGACTTAATTTTGACATCATATGTGTTTTTCTAAGTAAGTTTTATCTTGGTGTACCAATGGGGGGGAAGCAGTTTAAGAAAAGTAAAGTTAGTAATTTGGAATAAAAAATAATAAATTGTTTATGAATTCCAATAATAAATTCTTTATCTATTATTAGAAAATTGTTTGGAATGCAAGAATATTTTAAAGCAAACTCAAAAATACTCTCAATGAAAGTTAACGCTGGTTTTTAGTTCACATATTTGAAGCTATTTTGTATTGGATATTAGTTGATATATTTATATGTTAATATATATAAAAAATATATTCAATAAATATATTTTTCAATTAATTTACAAAAGAATACCATTTTCTTTTGTTTTCTTTCCAATTCTGAAAGATATTGCTTTATATATACATATATGTGTGTGTGTGTGCGCGCGCGTGTCTTACAAACATCATGATCGACGGTTTTCTGCTTTCTTATTTCTTATGCATGAAATTACAATAAATAACATCAAAATAATAAAAAATGTATGAAATTGCACATATCAAAAGCCATTTTCACTGTATGTATAAATATGAAAAAAATGAAAATAGTCATGTCTCTATTCATGATTTGTGAACATTACAAAGACTTCAAATTATGTTGGTTATTTTTAAATACTGGAAACTTGACGGTTTTTCAAAGAATGAATTTTTTTTTTTAAATCTAAAGATAAAATAAATGTAAATAATAAAATATTATCTAACAAAACATTTTATCGTAGCGGTTAAGTTGTTTTAAATTTTCTAAATACATCCATTATAAAATCTTTGTTTGTTTTAAGGACCATCAATATTAAGTTTGATACAAACGATCTGTGATGAAATGAGTAAGATTTTAAATAACAGTTTCAGCGAGTCATAAAAAGCAACTAAATTTACCGTCTGAAAATTTTCCCCTCTCAAATCATAATTGGAGTAATAAAAAAGAAACACTTCTGATAGTTTACCATAATTCAGTTTCTTTTTTGAAAGAAAAGTTCTAAAGCTGAGAAGCGAGTTATTTAGAAAAGAATATTACACAAAGTATAAATATCATCTTATGAAAATATATGATTTATCTTATATATTTCTGAATGTAAATCATTGATGAATATAAAATTTTCGAGATATGTTCGTTCAATGAAGATTTACAGGACGATATGATTCGAAAGTTATCACATGCAGTTCAAAAATGTTCACTGTAAATATTTATAAAAAAATTTATTTAAATCTTCAATGTAACCTTCACATAAGAATAGCGATATATATTTACTGGAAGGAAATTGCCCATTTTCCAGTAATGTTGCTAGGTAAGAAAGTATAACCATTTTTCTTGCATATATATATATGTCTGACAAAAATACTGATCGAAAGTTTTGCGTTTTACGTATTTCTTATGCATGAAATTATAATAAATAACATCAAAATAATAAATAATGTATACAATTACACATTTAAATAGCGCCACTTTTACTTTAGCTATAAATATGAAAAATTGAAAATAGACCTGTTTCTGTTCATTATTTGTAAATGCTATAAACAATTCATATTATGTAAAATATATTTAAGTACAGGATAATAGAAGTGTTTTCTAGAAATGAAATATTAATGTTTTTTTTTCTTTATCTAAAGATAAATTAACTTTAAATAATAAAATAGTATATAATCTATCAATTTGCCGTAACGTTAAGTTGCTTTAAAGCTTTAAATAAAGTAATTATTAAAATTTATTTTGGTTTTAGGGATAATTCATATTAAGTTATTATAGTGAAATGCGAAGGAAAATCAATTTTGTTTAGTTTTGTATGAAATCAAAAAATTGTAGAAGCTGTCCTTTTAGAAACTTCTTCAATAAAAAAGGGAAGTTCTGTAACTACAGATAAGCGAAGTTTTTCTGTGGTTAAATTGTTGGTAAATAAAATTATTGTTTGTAAAACTGCAAATTTTAAGTTTAAAAATGCATAGAATACACTTCTTCCTAGTTATTCTTTAATAAAGAATGTAATTATGAGACATAGCCATATAACGTTTTAAAATGAAAAACATCTTTTCAAGTCCTTTAAACTAATTATCCTGAATTGACTGAGTACATTCATAATCCATATTCTCTGATAATAATTGACAGAATTGATTACCGGAAATTCCTTTAATAATGCCTATATAAATTACATCAAATATGCAACGTGCTGACATGAAATCAATAAATCAATAAATATGTTATGTAAGTTTTTTAAATGTATGTTTTTTAATAGAGAAATATTTTTTATATCATTTATGTTAAATAAATGAAATATATAGACATCTGTGCTTTTTATGTTACTATTACTGTATAATTATTTACGTTTACACTGTAAAAAAAGTCAAATGGTTTTTAATCATCCAAAATGTCGTACAATTATGTACAAAAATATACAATAACAATTATGCTATTACGAGTCAAATATTCTTTATCTTTATAAATCTGAAAATTAAATATATTGTTTATATTTAAAAGGCATTTACAAAATAAAAAATGTTGCTTTCACAGCCATTTTTTTTATTTTTATTTTTATTTTATTTTATTATTTTTTTTTTTTTTTTTGGACGAGAAATGTGTTTTATGCATCAGTTTGTTTAACCGAAAATATAGTTTTGGGGATTATATTTATCTCCGTTCAAGTTAAAATCAACAAAAAACTGAATATTTGGCTGTTGGTCAGGGATATAATAAATTGAATAGGGTTAAAAATAATAAAAAATATACATTTTCAAACACAAATTTAAATTTTACGGGGGAAAAATTAATTTTTCTTCACATAATGACTAAAAATTTTGTATATATAATGTTAAGATTTAGTCTATTAGCAATATTATACATTTTATGTATCATTGATGAAATTTTTGTGGTTATTTAATTATTTAGATGAATTTCGATATGAACCATTAATAATTTTACAGACTACATAAGTTCCTATCAAATGTTTTATTATGCTTCTTCAGCATCTAATTTCATACATAAATAGTTTGGGTTGTTATATAATTTGTTATTATTTTTATAGCCTTTTCCAGAAAGTGTTATAGGGAATAAATTGTGTACTAAATTCGCGATCGCAATAGGATATTGCAATAAGGAATTTTGCTTAGCATTTCTTAATTTAATGTAATTATTCAAGTTTTTGTAAAAGTTTCAATGAAATCAAGACCATTTGGTCAAATTAAAGCATTAGATTAAATTATATATGGGAATATAGTAGGATTTTTAGTGTGATACAAATCTATTTCAGTTATATTAATAAAGACATGAAATGTAGCTCTACATATTTTTAAATAATTTAAAATTTTAGTTTCAATGAAATATTCTTTTTTAAACAGGAACTAATTTTGTATGTTTTGTTTGTTTCGTTCCTATCTAAATGATAACAACTAACTCATATTTGGCAATTATTTAACTGAAACATTATTTTACAACAAATTATTTTTTTTTAAGAATAAAAACGATATGTGATGAATGAATGAAATTTAACAATTTAACAATTTAACAATTTAACAATTTAACAATTTAACAAATTTAACAAATTTAAATTTAACAAATTTAACAATTTAATATCACTTTCAGCGAGTGATAAAAAGTAACTAAAATTGCTGCCTGGATTTTTTCAACTCTTAAATCATAATCGGACTAATATAAAAAAAAAACACTTCTGATAACTTTTATCATATTTTACTTTCTTTGGAAAGAAAACTACTAAAAGTGCGAAGTGAATTATTCCCTACAGAATATTACATAAAATATAAATATATTCTTAATGGAAATATATTATTTATCTTAGATTTCTCTAAATATAAATCATTGGTGAATAGAAAACTTTCGAGATATGTTCGTTTTATGAAAATTTACGGGACGATACGGTTCGAAATCTATCACATGCAGTTTAAAATTGTTCACTATAAATATTTATAAAGAATTTTAATAAAAGACTTATACGCAGACTTGACATAAAAATAGTGATATATATTCATGTGGACAAATTGTCCATTTTCCGGTAATGTTGAAAGATAAGAAAGTACAGTAGAACACCGATAATCCGGATAGGGTTTTTCATTTCGGTTTTTTAAGTTTCAGAAGCGATTGGCGACAAAGTGTTTTTTTTTTTATTCAACGTTGCAACAAGTTAATGTTATGGAAATTAGCCAATCGCTTCTCAAACTTGGAAAAAAAAATGAAAAAAACCGATCCGATATATCCATTTTTCTTGTACGTAAATGTCTAACAAAAATCATGATCGACAGTTTTGTGCTTTACGTATTTCTTATGAATGATATTGTAATAAATAACATCAAAATAATAAATAATGTATGAAATTATACATTAAAGAGCCATTTTTACTTTAGCTATAAATATGAAAAAATGGAAAATGGTTCTGGTTCCGTTCATTATTTGTGAATAGTATAAACACTTCAAATTCTGTTGGTTATTTTCAGGCACATGAAAGTCGACGGTTTTCTAGAAGTGAAAATATTAATAATATTTTTTTATCTAAAGATATAATAATTGAGGTCGAAGACTTTGAGGTCGTGAAATTTGTTTTATCCGACATTGCTCAACAAGACAAATTTATAAAACCTGTGCTGCAGGAAATCGCACGGCCATTCAATGCCCTTATCGAAATTCTTTAGTTGCTTAATAATGTAAATAATATGTACTGTAAATAAGAATAATGTAAAATATTTCTCTTGCCGTTCTTAAATAACAAAAAATGTATTCCGATAAAAAGAATAGCAATTTTTTATAAACTATTTAAAAAAATCTTTATTGAAAAACTGCAATTATTTCTAGTTACTCTATAATAAAAATGGGATTAAGAGACATACTCATATAATGTTTGGAAATGAGAAATAATTATCCGGAATTTATGAAGCACATTTATAATCCATATTCTCGAACAATAGTTGACAGAATTGATTACCTGAGTTTTCTCTACTAATACCTACATAAATTTCATCAAATGCGCAAAGTGCTGACATGAAATCAATAAATATAACAAGTGTTTGGGAAAATGTTCGGAAATTGAGACTATTGATCACATGATTATCACGCAAAACATATAAGTATTGAAATATGCAATGTAAAATTTTTAAATCTATGTTATTTCATAAAAAATTATTTTTTGATAACAGTTATGTTCAGTATAGTGGAATCTATAAACACCTGTATTTTTAGCACTTTCCGACAGTTCTGAAACATTTTTATACATTCGGTTTGTCTGACCATTTGTCCGTTTGTCTACGTTCTAACTCCCGTAAATATACTCCGATTTTCATACAATTGATATAGCTTATTCGGACAGAGTCACCAAAGTACATTTAATATGGGATATGAAGTACGTACGAGTAATGGTTTAATTACTGGAACACTCGAAATAAATCGATTGCATTAACGTATTTGAGAAAAAATCATTTGGAGAACATTTTAAGGGCATAATGCTATGTAGTTCAAATGCATTGAAAATGATATAAATTACATAATTTCATTACCATCACGTTAAAACAGAACATTCATAGCATTTTTTTGTTAATTTACAGGGACACACAAAAGAAATTGGTTGCAGCATTGTCTTGCGAAATAATTGCTGGAGAGACTTTAAAATTCGGTATACACTTTTAAATTTAATTTGTTTTTTGCATATTACTCTTTATATATAAATTATATACCTCGTATACAGGTCTGTATAAAAGTATTCGCATACATCCTCCTTATTAGAGAAAGTTGCTGAAGGGAAATTTTCAACTCAAATATACATAACTCTTAATTTAACTAAATTTTTTATAGCATGTTGTTAATACATACAAATCTCTATATCATATATAGAGCTGCTAAAAAATTCGGATAATTTTCCAATTGTTGATGAGTACAGCTGAAATTTGGTTTTGGAATGTATTGTGCATTCCATATGATTAAATAAGATGTAAAATATTAGTTTTTTAAACGGTGCAGTTTTATTACATTATTCTGAATCTGTTTTATTACATTATTTGGAATCTATTTGAAAGTGCTTTATAACTTATGCTTAACTTATGATTTTTTCTTTCTTGTTTCACAATTATTACCAAATGAATGATATGTTTGTTTACAATATAAAAAATCAAATGATTGTTAATAATCCAAAATATCAAACAATTATGAAGGAAAGTATACAATAACCTTTTATAAGTCACTAGTGAATTACAAAAGTACCTTTTGTCTTTAGGAATATCAAAATATAGCATATTTCTTAAATTTAAAGGTAAATTTATAAAATAAAAAGTGTTGTTTTCGCCGTCACTGATTTTCGGAACCGCGTTCGAGAAAAGTTAATCATGAATGATTGAGTTGTTTTCACCAAATTTGTAGTTTTTTGTATCATATGTATCCTCAAGAAATATTTTTTATGTTTAGGAAATATAATTTTCCGAAAAAATATGATAAATTATCAGCATTAAGATTAAGATCAGAAGTAATGATACTTTGCTATAAGTGTATGTATGAATTCAATTGTGCAGTTGAGCACATTTAAAATAAAATACATATGATTATAAATACAATTTTTCAGGTTTTCAAAATATATATATATTAGTTACGATACAGAAACTATTCAGAAACGTTTTCGTAAATTAGTGGCGGCAAAATAATTTGAATTTTATAAATGCTGTTTCAAATCATAAAATTATATTTGTCTGTGGCGTTTTTGAATTTCTAGGTATTTCTGAACAGGTTTACGAATGTTATAGTTAGTAATTATATTTTATCTTCTCAGGTAAGACATGATTTGTCTTTCTTTAAAAGCCAAACAGTAAGTTAAGCTTAAGATAAGTCCCTATCACTTCTCCCAAAAAATATCGTCTCCAAAAATTATATGTTTTTTTCTATACCTTGGAATGTTATATTGAAAAATAGAAAAAAATGCAGGTAAAATAATTTATATTTTAAAAGTTATTGTTATTAAACAAAACACAAAATAAGTAATGATTCAATTTAGTTGAAAATCTTTATTATGCAACTAGCATGACAGTTTACTTATTGTCTGAGATGGAGATTTCCACCAGTCGTATGATGCATATTTCATCTACAATAAAACCTCGAAAGTTGACCACCTCTTTGTGTTGACCATATCTCTATCTTGACGAAATTTATTAGTTTGAATGGTTGCAATGCAATTTCAATGGAGATTTACCTCTCTATGTTGACCACCTCCGTAAATTGCATGATGACCACATTTTAGTGGGTTCAACTCTATGTAACTTGACGACTGAAGTTTTCTTGATTTTTTTTTTATCCGGTTTTCAGGAATTTTTTTATCAGACATTCGGCTTATCTGATCAACATTCGACCCCTTTGTCACTCCCTTGCCACATCACCTTGTGGAGCTCCATCCAGTGTTCACTTCCAGTACGATACAATCGAAAAATCCAGAATCCTTGGAATCTGTCAAAAATGCCAGGGGAGTTGGGCATGTACGTACATAGAATTGGAAAACAACGTGTATCGCTCACATGTGGAGTACATACCGTTCTTTTTTTTCTGCATATCACATTGTGATGGGACCAGACGTTTAATTGCGAATTTTCATTGTAAATTGCGCAAAAAAGCTTTAAAAGAACTTAACCGATTGGGGACGAGCGACCACTATATATGCCGGCGCCGATTGTACTCAGATCCCGCGAGACTACTATTCATGCCGGCGCTGTTTGTACTCACATCCCGCAAGACTACCATTCATGCCGATCAAACGGAACGTTTTGTTTTTCACAGTTTAGCATATAAAAAAATTTATCCTAATTCTATTTGAATGTATATTAAGGAAGAAGACTTCTCTTTCAAACTAGGAAAGCTAATGAAAACATTTTTTCAATCCACGCGAATTTAATTTTTTATGGAAATACTACAATGGGAAAAAGATTATTTTTTTCATCACGTCTTTGTGTTTCATAAATCTTTTTACGCGTCTAGTAAAACTTTATTTTTTTTATTAGAAATAATGCTACTGAACTTCAGAAGGAAAAATTTGCGGTTTAAGAATAGGATAATAAGAAATCATATAATTTACATAAGTAAGCGTATTAGTAAGCACATTTACGATTACGAATGTTAACATGAACATCTGATCCACTGTTTTTTTTTCTCCGCTCTTTTATCTCGACCAGAAATAGTGGCAAAAACCGACGTCATTAATATTTCGTGTGTTTTTTCTTGTAGAAGGAAAGATTTATCTTTTTTTATATTTTTATTTTATTTCAAGAAAGCTTCGTAGTTAAAAAATAAAAAAGAATAAGAAAGAAAGAAAAGTGTTACATACTGATTGTGAGAGCTGATACGCTGATAACATTCTTTCTCAGTGCAGCTAAATTAAGAATATTTTTCTGCGTTACTGACCAGTTTCTTTTCTATAATTCTATATATTTATCTAATATGTTTTACATTACATGCTTGCATATATATACATTTCATTTTAAAAATTACTAGTAACATGAACAAAAGTTTTTAAGAGTATTTTAAGTTTTAAAGGGTATTTTAAAGTATTATTGTGCTTTATTCGTTAATATTCAAGATTTTTTTTCTTACTTATATATTAGATTATATGTTAACATAGATTTTAAAAGATAATTTTAACATCAATGAAAGTTTTCAAAGTTTCAAATCATTATTAAATTTTATTCATAATTATCCAATAATTTTTATTTGATATACCTTATTATACGATATACCATATGGAAATATATTTTCTAATTCTGAAATAATTTTAACATAAACATATTTTGGAAAGGTACATTTTTAATTTTTACTCTGATTTGCACATCATTAATGATTATTATTCAAGACTGTTTGTTTGTTTTTAATTATGTGTTATATATATTTTTTTATTTAAAAAATATTATAAAATTAAACTAAGTTTTTTTTAATCCAATCTTACACACACACACATATATATATACATAAGTGTTACAAAGCAACAGTAGTAGGTTGTTTGTATGTTTTATTTAATATATTTCATTTCTAAATAAATCGTTTTTTGTAAAACATTTATTTTATTTACTGAAAGTGTTAAAAATTATTAAATATCAAGATGGTTAGGCTTGTTTTTCTATTATAGCAAAATGTTTCATAGTTTGATATTTAACAGCCTGGTAAATATTTTATGTCATGATATATCATTTTAAAAGCTAAAAACAGGATATTAACTATTCATTATTTACATTTAAACATTTTTTTTCCAATTAAAATATCACACAATATACATCATTTTTTGAATAAATATGTAAAATAACATCAAATTCCATGTATGTGAATTTCAAAAAATTTCAAGCGAAAGTTGTTTTTTTATTAATTTTTAAAGAATTTTTGACAAGCGTTAGGCTTAACTGCGCGAAATCTTCCGACCCAGAAGGTGAAATCGAATTTCCCCGCTCCGTCCTCAGATGCGCATTCAAAATGCGCGCGCCGTCGCGAACGGGTTAAATTAAAGCAGAAAATTGATCTACTTAATTTTCTGGAAAGCAGCAACCAAAGTAAAACAGCGGAAATTTTTTATGTGAGCAAGGCAGCTGATAAGAACATTTTAAAATGAAAAGCAGAATATCTAAAAAGATATTCTTGCGAAAACGGTGGACTCCAGAGAAAACGCAGAAAAACGTGCACCGACGCTGTGATCGAAGCACGTTTTGTTGGTTTAAAGAGATGAGATCAACCAATTCAAGAATACCAGGACCTATGTTTCAGGAAGTACAAAAAAAATGCAAAAGAATTTGAAATTGACGACTTCCAAGCGTCAGCAGGAGGGCTTGAAAAATTCAAACTACGATACGAGATTTCCTAAAAAGTTTTTCTGATGAATGAGGTTTCAGGTGAAGTGGCAGAGAAGTGATTGAAACATTCACAGAATTTGCTAAAGATTTTAAAGATGAAGACATCTTTAATGCTTATTAGTGCGGTCTTTTCTTTAAAGCAACGCCTGATAGAAGTTTAGTAATGAAGGGTGATATTTGCAAAAGAGAAAAACTTTCAAAAGAACGTTTTACTGCTCTTCTATGTGCTAGTATGGTTGGGGGAAAAATTGATGCCTATGGTGATCTGCAAATACGCTAAACCTCGTTCATTTAAAAATGTAAAACCGGAAGACCTTTCTGTTTTTTTGGAGAACGAATAGATCCTCTTGGATGTCGAGTGCTTTTTCAGAGTCGATTAGAGGAATGGATGCAGAAATGAGGAAAAATAATCGGTTTATTCAGCTTTTAGAAGATAACTGCCGCTGCCACCCGGAAGTGAATAATCTCACAAATTTGAAGCTAAAATTTTTGCCCCCAAACACAACTTCCAAAACACAACATTTAAGTCAAGGTATTATTCAGTCCTTCAAAGTGCATTACAGCTCTCAACTTCTTGAATGGGTGATTATGAAAACCAGTTGTCCTTCTGCATTGGCATCGTCAACAGCTGCCTCAGTAAGTGGTTTTAATGCTCTTCATTGGATTAATCCTGCTTGGAATAAAGTTACGCAAACCACGAATAATAAGCTGTTTTAAGAAAGCTGGATCAGCTACAACATCGATGCAAGCGGATGAGTTTATTCTATCTCTCTTGCCAGTTTTTGATGCAGTTGATTTTAAAGATTATTTCACTATGGATGATGAGTTACAACATATGCTGAACCAGATCCAGAGACAATCTTTAATGAGATACTCTCTGAAGCAGCAAGGACTCTAAGGTACAAGAAATGGACAAGGAAAAAGATGATGATCCAATTGACGACGAAACTGCAAAGTACGCAACTCCGAAGGATGAGGATGTAAAGCGCATGGTAGAGCATCTTAAAGATTCGCTGTAGAAAATGCCCAAGCATACTTAATGGACTTATTAATTGTGAAAATCTTTTTGTAGTTACTTAATGAACAAAAAGAGGGCACAAACAAAAATTGAATTATTCTTTCAAGAATCGAAAAATGTGCTGCAACTTCAGTAAAAAAATAAATGAGTAAGTGTTATTTTTTTACTAAATTTTTCTTTAAAAATACTAAAAAAGTTTGTTAATTTTTTTCTAATATTGTACTAAATATTTTCTAAAATTCCCTAAGTTGACCACCTCCGTACATTGATCACTTGGTTACAGTCCCTTGGATTGTCAACATATGGAGGTTCTACTGTATATTTAAAAAAACTACAGCTGAAAGCATTAGCACAGATTATCAGCTCTTTGAATTTTCAGCTGAAATTGCAGAATTATTTAAATCTTGATCGGCATATTAAAACGAAATCAGTCTGTCAAATCATATCTTGAATAAAAACACCTGAAAATTTTATTTTAGTGGTTCACACATAGGTTTACCAATCTTGTCTCCAAACGTATGAAAACGTACAGGACTAAGAGCAGCAAAACATAATGATCAGTCAACCGCAAAAATCAGTTTTTCGGACATATACCAAGAGGATATAACTTATCCTACCTATTTCGTTTTAATATGCAAACCGAGTTTAACTAATTCTGGAATGTTAGGTATGAATTCGGTGAGGTAATTATATGTGCTGCCACATCCATGTCTAAATCGGTAATGCTTAACCGGGAAAAAATAAGAGATAGAGAGAAAGTAACCCCCCCCCCCATGTTTTTTAATCACCAAGATTATTCTATTAGTCATTCAACTGAAATAAATTTTCGTTCAATTTAGATGCAAGAAAGTAATAAATTGATTATAAAATGCAATTGTAATAAACTTCCAAATTATGTGTAGGAAGACTTAATTTTGACATCATATTTTTTTCCAAGTAAATTGTATCTTGGGGTACCAATGCGGGAAGTCATTCAGCAAAGCTGTTTAAGAAATATGAAGGTTAATAGTTTGAAACCCCAATAATAAATTCTTTATCAATTTTTACAAATTTTTTTGGAATGCAAGAGTATTTTTAAGCAAACTCAAAAACACTATCATTGGAAATTAACAGCTGTGTTTAGTTCACATATCTGAAGCTTTTAATATTGGACTTTAGTTGATATATTTAAATGTTAATATATTTTTAAAAAGTTATTCAAAAAATATACTTTTTTATTAATTTACAAAATAATACAATTTTTTATTTTGTTTCCTTAGCAATTCTGAACGATCTTGCTTTATATATATATTTCTTTTTTTATGTTATCAGACTAAAAAAGCGAGGAAAAATCGTCGAAATTTTAAAAGTAGTGAAAGTGAAGACAGTTTAGTTTGTGACAAAACATTAAACGTAAAAACTTAAGGAAATGAAATTAAAATCTTTGTTTGATTAAGAGAATAATTTGACTATCAATTTAGTTTATCGCATTATTGTAATATGGGCGATTTAATAGATTCGCAATTTAATAATTTCGCATATTTAAAACTTCTGGAAATTGATTTTAATTGAGATATTTATATGTTACACTATAAAAGAAAAATCTGCAAAATTAATAAAACAAATTCTGAGAAATAAGGACTCCTAGAACATTTTCATGTAACATTAGCACCAAAAATTCATGAAACCTATACTTTACAAAAAAGTTTTGCTGATATCGTTACATGAAAAATTCTAGGAATTGCAGATTTCTAGAAAAAAAATTAAATCTACAGATTTTTTCCTCTAGCAATGTATATGATTTTAAAAATTGTTCAAAAAATATAATTATAAAAAATTAAATATATACATATAATTATAAAAATTGTTCAAAAAATATTTTTTTAGTTAATTTTCAAGATAAATAATGCATAACTTTGAAAATTTTATATTAAAAACTCATATATTACAAAACAAAACTTAACTAAATTCATAGTCAAATTTTTCTTTTAATCAATGATTTTATTTTTATCGCCTTAAATTCTTGCTACTAATGTTTTATCACACAGTAAATGTTCTTAACTTTCTCTGATTTTCAATTTTATTTTTTCTGTTTTTGGCCTTGCATTTTTTGTCTGATAACACAATAAAGAAAAAACATATATTCATGTAATGCAATATCCGTGAGAATTGTAAAGATAAGTGAACAAAAGAATTTGCTTAAAACGGAAACAAGGAAATCAAATAAATAGCAAATTTAATTCGAAAAAACAAACATCACGCTATGTAAATTACTTTAATAGAAAAAGTATTGTCTGGGGTTTTTTTTCAATGAAAATTTCTGTTTTAACTGAAATTCGACCTTGTTTTTGTGAATTTTTTTTCAGTATTTTGCTTTTTTCATGAATAAACAGACTTGAATTTTTTTATTCAATGTGGACATTTTCCTTATATATAGAAAATGTGATAATACAGCTCATATTCAAAATATTAGAATAATTGAGAAAAAGTAATAAGAAAAAATTATTTGTCATTTATTTATTTTTTATACTAAGTAAATGCAATTAAATTTCTTATAAATTAAATCTGGAATGTTTAGATAAGATTTTAACATTTATAAAATATAAAATACAGCACAATAAATTAGGTATACAGCTTCCTTAAACACACCAGAATATTAGAATAAAATTTAGATTGGTTCAAAATATTAGAATATTTTATTTTACGCAACAATATTACCTTATGAATATGAAGTAAATGGTAGTTGATATTTTATAGCATCCCCTTTAGCTTTCATAACAGCGTACAATCGATCTTGCATACCATATACAAGGTGTTTACAAACATTTCTATCAATATTAGCCCAAATAGACTTTATACGTGCCACTAACTCAGTTTTACTTGAAGGAGGATTTTCTTGAAGTTTTTTCTTCATTATACACCATAAGTTTTCGATGGGATTAAGATCTGGTGAATTTGGTGGCCAAGGAAGTACCTTAATGTTGCGTTCGCGGAACCAATTCTTAGTTGACACCGAGGTATGCGGGGACGCTAAATCTTGTTGAAAGATGAAATCATCTTCAAATAAATCTTCTGATGATGGAATCATGTAATATTCTAAAATTTCTTGATATATCAGAGAGTTAACATTTTCGTAGACGATGCATAACTTTCCAGGTCCTTCTGCACTCATACAACCCCAAACCATGACACTAGCAGCAAATTTTACGGAACGTTTAAGGCATTCTTTATCAAATGCTTCTTGCTTCATTCTCCAAACTCGAATACCTTCATTACCATATGAAACACAAAACATACTTTCATCACTAAATAATATATTTTTCCAATCTTCATTGCTCCATAAACGTCTTGATTTACACCAATTCAATCTTATACGCTTTTGTCTTGCAGTCATGAGAGGTTTTGTTTTCGGTACACGAGATTCAAATTTAAATTTATGGAGACATCTTAATGTTGTCGATGTAGAAACTTCAATTCCTTCTTCTTTCCATTTTCGGTGCAAGAATCGCACACTTTTAAAACGGTTTTTCTTAACTATACGCTTCAGTTTCCTGTCATCTCTAGCAGATGTTTTTGGTTTTCGGCCACCATTTCGGCGATTATTTTGAAATTTTCCAATTTTTGAATATTGTGTTAGTATTTTACTAACGCTCGATTGCGAACAATGTAAATAATTCGCTATAAAACATTGATATTTACCGTGCCGATACAAATCAACTGTTCGAAGTTTAGTAGATTCAGGAATATCACTCACACGGCCTATTTTAAGACGAAAAAGAAACAAACTGCAAAAAAGAATACTGATTTTAAATAAAATAGTCTGAATTTAATCAATGATGCCACCAGTTAAGAATTGGTAATAATTAAAGGAGAATTAATGTGAAATATTCTAATATTTTGAACCACTTGAATAAATATTCTAATATTTTGACTTTTCAAAATAATTTTTTTTGAAATTAATCTTTCCAAAAATGATATTAAATTTAAGATAACAAGTAAGTTTAATCAACGATAAGTTCTTAATAAAAATATCGTTTGCATATTTTCATTAAAAGACATTAAATTACCAAACGATATTTTCAATTTCTAAAAAAAGGTAATTATTCTAATATTTTGAATATGAGCTGTACTAAGGGAAAATGAAAAAAAGAATTTGAGTTGTGTGATTTAGAGTTAGAATTGAACATCAATCATTGAAAATAAAACATAGCTAGAATCTGCGAATATTTTTTTAATTTTTTTTAAATTTTGCAACATTCTCATCGGCGAAATACTTTACAATATTTTATTAATTTATTTGTACTCCGAATGCATTTTTACGTACTTCAGTAAATGTGTAATAAATGTGAACAAAATTCAAATATATTTTTAATTTCTTCGTCCAAAATTTCACGTATGTAAAAAATATATATATATCCAATAAAGGATTGTGCTAAATAAATTCAGAATTTAATATGAATAATCGTCTTCCTTATGTATGTATGTGACGGTTTAAGAAGAAACTCGAAAAATCTTCACTGGTTCCCCTTTTTTAAACACACAGTCATGCTGAGGAAGGGCAAAAAATAAAATAAATAAATAAATAAATGTAGAAGATTCATTAAATTACACATTGGCTGCTGAAACTTCGTTTATTCAAATGTAGTCATATAGAGAGGGAAATGCTCCCTTTGCAAGTCGTCTTCAACCGAAACATCGAAAAGAATATTCCATTATTACTTCTGCAATCCGTCCTTAACGCACTCATCAAGGGAAAAGCAAAGAATCTCTCTCATCACCTCCAGGCTTCCTTCTTAAATCTAAAAACAAACTTCTAGAAAATTCTCTACTCGCTAACCATCATTTTCCCATGTAAACATAATTCAAGACCAGCGTCGAGATTTTTATTTCATTCAGACGATAAATTTTATTTTAAAATATTAGTGTTTAACTAATTTGTAATCGAATTCAGAATTTCGAATATATTAATTAGACGATATTTTTACAGACGATTAATTTTTAATGAAAAAGAAAACAAATGAATTTATTGATATGCACAAATATCAAATGTTGAAGGAGAGAAAATAAATAAATAAATAAATAAAAATAATGATATTTTTTGAAAGATATGGTTTTGGAATAAATTTAATATGTCTTACTTAAAAAGGGTTGATAAAAACATAGAAAAAATGAATTTTATTTGGAATATTAAGAAATAATGTTTAATAAGGAAAAATTTTAATTTGGAGCCATATTTTTAAATTTATGCATATTGGAATAAATGTTTTTTTTAAGGCGAATTAAAAATTTATATCGTTTCCGTAAAGATTGATATACTAGATCTAGTAACAGAATTTTAATTTAATAAGTTGAACAAAGTACGGAATATTGTTAAAAAGAAATTAACATAGTATAAAGGTTAATTTTGGCGAAAAAAAAATTTAAATTGTAATATTATCCCCCCTCCCCAAAACTTTGTGTGAAATTGATAGTTGAATAAAACTATAAGTTCAGACAAATCTAATAACTTAGAAAAGTTAAATTTTGGAATAAAACTGTCAAACCCAGGAAGCTAAGAGATGGAAGACAAAGAAAATTAAGGCAATATAAAAAATAATAGCAATAGAAAAAATAGTTAGAAGCAAATTAAATAGAATTATGATTAGGTAGGAGCATTTCCCTGAAAGAAATACAATAATGTTACAATATCAGTTACTATTTGTAAGTGCATAGGAGATAATACATACAATAGCAGTAAATAAGTTATAATTATTAATAAGCATGAGATAAAAAAATATAATAAAAACAATAAAAACTCTTCCTCATGGAAGATTAAATAATTACAATAACTTATTGAGTAGTGTTTTTTATTTTACATATATATATATTTTTTCAAAAATTAAATTTCTTAAATGCAGTCCTTCTAATAACTAAAGTCCTCCAAACGAAAAGAGTCCTTCAATAGTTTATAAAAAAGTCTTTTCCAAAGTTTATTGAATACAGTCTTTTTATTTCGTAACTGAATCTTTTTAGTAGTTTACTAGTCCGTTTCAATAGTACATTAAATCTTTTCAGTGCTGTAGTAAACTGTATAATTTTTTGTACATTTAGCTGGTGTTGTTTTAATCTTATGTTGGGTTTAATCTTTGGTTTTAATCTGATGTTGGATTTAATCTTTGGTTTTAATCTTATGTTGGATTTAATCTTTGGTTTTATCTGATGTTGGATCAAACATGTTTTAATAATATATGAAATTTTTTAATAATAAATAGTCTCAACACCAAGAATAAATAATATAGAAAAATTTAAATAATAACTATAACAACAAAAATAATAGGTAGTATAATAAAACTGAAAATTTATAGCAATAATAATAATAATTCTTCATATCCTTATATTTGTCAATAAGAACATAATTAATACTATGTTCATAATAGAAATCATAATGATAACAATAATAAAACAAGAGAATAATAAAAAAAACACAGTTTGTTTATTATTGATCGGGAAAATATTGGTTGAGGATAAAAAAAATCCCTGTCGGCTGGGTCTATAGGCGGAGGTAGATTTCGAAGAGTGCTCATTTCAACAAAGAATATATATATATATATATATATATATATATATATATATATATATATATATATATATATATATATATATATGATTAGAGATAAACCCAGTTTAATAACTTCATTTGGCCGTTTATGAAAAAAAAATTTTACAATTTTCTGCAAAAACTGGTTTTATCAGAATCATCTTAAGAAAAATTCAGCTCAAATGCCCATTTTGAACACATATTTTGAAATAGATTCTGAATTTATTAAAAAATCGACCAAAACAGTACATTATACAGTTCCTAAATAAAAAAAAACTGTCATTTGAATGCATTTGAGAAAAAAAATTGAATTTAAAAATGAGTCATAAAATAACCGATTTGTTGTTTGAATACATCCTTAATTCTTTAATCATGATAGCTTCGGAAAATTTTGTGCGAAATACTCACTTTGACAGCATTTTAAAAAATATATTCTATATTTATCAAAAAACTGGCCAATGCGTCACAGTATATAGTTCCTAAATAAGAGGATCTGTAAATTGGATGCGTTTCAGAGCGAAAATGGATTTTAAAACGAGTAAACAAAACGCAATTTGCTATGTGAAAACTTCCTTAAATTTTCAAATCACGAAGACTTCGGGAAATTCTGTTCAAAATACCATTTTTGGTAGCCTTTTTCAAAATATATTCTGTCTTTATCAAAAAACCGATCAATGCATCACATTATATAGTTCCTAAATAAGAGGATCTGTAAACTGGATGCATTTGAGAGCAAAAATGAATTTAAAAACGAGTCATAAAAAAACGCAATTTCTTATTTGAACACTTCCTTAAATTTTCAGTCACGATGATTTCTGAAAATTCTGTTCAAAATACCCTTTTTAGTAGCCTTTTTTGAAATATATTCTGTCTTCATCAGAAGATTGACCAATACGTCTCTTTATACAGTTTCTAAATAACAGGATCTACCATTTGGATGCGTTTAAAATCAAAAATGAATTTAAAAAGGAGTCAGAATATAAGCAGTTTGGAATTGAGGTTTTTTCTCCAACTCCTGTTTTCGTTTAATTTATTTTTGCTACACGAATTGGTCCTATGAAAAACTTGTCAATATAAAAGTTGTAGATATTTTTCAGAAGATGTAAAATAAATTTAATCAGATATGATATCTTAAAAATTGACGGAGTTATGGATTTTTCTCTTTTTTCAGCGCCCTTTTTCTTTTCGTTTTTAATTTTTTTCGTCGATAAAAGTTGATCCTATCAAAAACTTGTAAATACAAAAGTTTTAGATAATTTTAAGAACATTTACAAAAAATTTAGTTGGACTTGATATCTTGAAAATTGACGAAGTTAAGAATTTTTTTCTCTCAAAATCCCTGTTTTTTTCGCCCCTTGAGCCCACTTCTAAATTTATCAAAAATCTGTTATGCATTTACTTTTGGCCCATTTTTAAGAAGTAATATAAACTTTAAACCGATTCGATATCTACTTTAATTAAGAAGTTATGGCGTTTTTTCGGTTTTCACAAAAACGCCCCTTATTCCGACCCCATTGGTCCGATTTTGCCCATTAACGAACTTAGTCAAGATTTTATCCCCTTTGATTTTATGTACCAGTTTGGTGGAGATTGGTGAAGAATTATAGAAGTTATCGTGTCCATAAAAAAGTGAGATATATACATAGATAGATAGATAGATAGATAGATAGATAGATAGACAGATAGATAAACTGGTGCGAACTTCATCTACACATGGTTTATAAACTTTCATAATGACACAAATATGAATAAAAGGTGTCTTTCTTAATTGAGAAATGGAAATAAAGATAATTTGCTTTTTGAAAAACTTTTAATATCTGTAGTTTTCACAATCACTGAAACTCACATATTAAGTTATAGGTTTGAGTAAAATCATCAAATTTTATAGCTGTTATCACATAAATATTTGTTGAATAAATAGCGTGATATTAATGTAAAATAAATGAGTAAATATAGTTAGAATTAAATACACTTAAAATTAATTTATCAACATAAATTTCAAAATTTTTATAATCAAAGTGTACGCATATTATGCCTGCAAAAGGAGCCCAATTTATCCCAAAAACACCCAAAGACAAGTAATATTCTTGTAATATTTTGTTTCACTAAAATACCTGAGACAAGTTGAATGTAGATTCTTCCATTGCAGTTTTCAGTTTCGCCGCCGATTAGAAAAAAACCCGATAGAGGTCTTTTAGAAGGTTGACCCCATTTAAAATGCAATGAACTAACTTCATTTTTCTTGTGTTTATCAATATAAACAGAACGGCGTGAAATACCCAATTGATTAGCAATTTTTCTCTGAGACATTGGATTTGCGGAATAATAAAAGGATACAATCTGCTACTTCTTCATTGACTAGATTCATCAAAAACGGATTTTTTCTTTAGTTTAAACGCTTTCTTATAAACTCTGAGAAAAAGGAAATGAATTTTAACAATAAAACGAGTGGAATAACGTCAAATTCGACGAATGAAATGTTTAAAAGAACCGATCGATTTGGTTTTAAAAAAAGCAAAAGTAATTTCATTATTGAATAAATATGTAATAAATATATTTCCAAACTTAATGTCAAGTTTGCCAGTTACAATTTTGCATGCAAATATTCGCACATCTTCAGTTAAAATTGTAGTCTGAGTTCCGGCGAAATCCAGGAATTTTACTTTATATGCACTCACAGAAAAATAGTTTTATTAAACAAAAAAATCTAATTTCATTTTTACGATGACATTATTTTCACTAACTGAAGTCATCTGAAAGTAAAATCTCAATTTCAGTGTCCATAATGAAAAGAAATATTGAAATGCAATATAATTATTAGTAAAAATTCGATGTTTTAAATGGTGATGTCATTTTCTCTACAAATGTTTTTTTTAAAAGTTACTGTTATTAGTAATATGAAAAAGGCATCCGTAATAATATTGTAATTCCCATTTATCTGATTGCTGAATGACATCATTTTCCTCATTTGAAATTTTTCTTAATTTGCTTTAGACATTAATTTTTATCATACATTATTTTCTGATATTTTATTTACATTATTAATATTATTTCTCAGTAAATATATTTTTTACCTCAATTAGTGCATAAATATACACAATCATTTTATTGTGGTTAAATTTTACGAAAACAATTTACTTTTTTCTTTTAACTGTGAGGACATATTCACTGATGAAATAAAGCTTCTGATTGGCGGAAAGTGATAATGGAAAATAAATTTTTATTACCGAGAGAACAGCTAAACTAAGTTGCCACCATTCTGAAGAAATATCGTAGAAAGCATTTAAAAGTAAAAATAAAATATAAAAATTGAAATAAATTAAAAAATAGCTAAAATGGGGACAACTACAAATAAAAAGCAGCCAGGTCTTTTAAATATGTAGATTGTATGAATATCACGTTTTAACGGCCAGATTATGAAAAAAAGGGGCCACAATTTTTGACACGACACTTTTTAGCTTGTCTGAAAGAAATAGAATCGGAGGATAAAAACTATTTGTATGGAGATTTGCTTATGATTACCTTTTATGTTTATTTATCTTCTGCATTGCAAAAAAATAACAAAAAGATCAGATTTGTGTTAAATCAGCCATTGATTTCAAAAATTATGAAACGGAAAAACCGGTTTAGGACGCTTAAAAGGTTAAAAAAGAATTTAATTCATAAATCGTACAAGAATATTTGAATAAAAAATCGTTCCTCCGAAAATGACGACTTTTTTTATCTATCTATCTATATACGACACCTTATCCGTCTGATTTTAAAATATAACCGAAACAATCTAGATACAGAGACAATTATATACATAATTTTTGTATCTCAATAAAAAAAATATCATATTCATGCTTCAAAATTTATCAAAAGTTGTGAGCGAAAATCTATAAACATATACAAACATACAAATAACTTGCATTTTAAGGAGTTAATAAAGTACATTTGCCTTATGTGTCTCAGATATCATGCTATAACATTTTTAAATCCTTAATTATATAGTATGCCCTTTTGTGTAAAGAATAAAACATTCTGGTTATCATATGTGCATTACATTTATCATAACAAAAGCATAATACTGACATTGACAACTGAAGTGACGTTACAAGCATTTAACATCTGCCAAATGATGGAAGAAACTAAGAAAGGAGTCAATAAAAAATAAATATCGATCCCTTTTCATATGCATTAAAGTTGATTAAATGTCACTTTTATAAGTTTTTTGTAATATGAATGAATGATTAAAAACTCTAACACAAAAAAAATATTACTTTTATATTGAATAATTAAAATATTTTTCCACACTTCATGCAGTTCTTGTTAACGCGTGTTTTGGTTAAGTGTAGATTCTCAATTTTAAACTATCTACTTTTTCATGCATTTTTAATTTTTTTTTCCCGTAAGCACATATATTTTACTTGTAGTCTTCTTCAGAAAAAAACGTAATAGAAAAATTTATCGCTATTTTTCTTTTAAGGCGACGATTGTTTATACATATTGCTACTTATATACATTTAAATAATTTACGTATGGCATTATATTTTTCTTGATTTCATTGATTTCTATTTACAACTATGTGACAATACGAAATCCTTTGTCGTGAGGTGAATCCCGAAAATTATAATATGCGTATTCGATTTCCTTTTACTTCTCTCAATTTAAATTTCAAACTAAATTACACCGTTTTAGAAGATCATGAAAAATAAAAAAATAATTCCGAAAAAAAAGCACGTGATTCTAGTGAGTTAGGAAGTAAAACTTTTGTAAATCTATCTACATTTTGGGCTGTAAAAAATTAACGACGTCATAGAGATCCGAATGAAGTTAAAATGCATAATATGCAACAGTACTGAAGTTTCAAATAGTAACGATCTGAAATACCTCGAATTTCGATGATAAAAATTGCTTAAAAGTGAAATCTTGCATTGTTTATATTAACACTTAAAACAAATATTATTCTAAATTTAAAGATACTAAAACATTAATTCTGTAAATTTCGATTGTTTAAAGTATTGTAGAATTAAACCGTATTAGTATATCTAATCAATATAAGTAATTAGGATCATATTACCAATTGAGGTTCTTATGTTTCAAATTGCCAGGCGTTTGAAAATCGACAAAAATGATTTCACATTGACACAAGCACGGAATTTTTCGGTTTAAATATAACCATAACATTCTTCCAAAAACAGTTAATTTAAAAAAGAGTTAATTAAAATTCTTCCAATCGCTTGTTAAAAAGAAGTTCTGTATTGTTTCTGTTTCAATTTTAGCAACGCGTTTCATTCACATCCATCAAACATTTAACTGAAGGATACTGCTTTCTATTAGGATAAACTGCATGAATGAAAATATTCCAAATATTTTCTATAGGGTTTAATTCAGGTCTGATTGCTTGTCATTTTAAAACAGATAGTTTTCCGACTTAAGCCTTGTGTTTTGGGTATGGACCGTAACATTATCATATTGAAATAACCATTTTATCCCTATAAATCTTCGCAATATGGAGAAAATGATTCATAAGCGTCAACTGAAAGTTTTCAGAGTTTTCAGAACCATTGATGAATGCTAGAAATATCTGACTACTGAATAAAATATCGGCTAATTATAAACCTAAGATATTTGTGAAGATCATGTCAATATTGCTTAAATCCATATGGAATTTGAGGTGGATTTCTTTTTTCATAACTGAGCATGACATTCAGCAATTTATCATCAAATGACATATCGCTCACCTGCAAAAATGTGACACACCTCACAAAATTTTATTTTGCGTTTTGTTCAATAAATAGATCTGTCTAGAATTTTTTAATGCACAATAAGTTTCATGTGTGTAGTTATACGGGAAATGCCTGTTATGCTATTTGTCCATTCAGAACTACACAAGAAAGGAGGTAAATTTATCAAACCTTAAAAAAAACACATCATATATTTTCATTCTTAAGGGTTTTACACTGTTTTGCAATTTTTTACAGCTGCATGCAGAGTTAAGTAATCTAATTTCTTGCAACAGAAAAATGCAAATTTTCTTTTGCTCTTCTGTAAAATTTACTTTTGTCGAGATGTGTTACTTTTTGCGAGTTAGCGATGTGCTGTTTGGTCCACAGTTATCTAGCTTATTTATGGCATAGTTTAAGACATAGAAAGTGAGCCATTTTACAGTTTTTGATGTCTTCGATTCGAAAAACTGTTCTATGAATAGTTTTCTTTTATATATATCTTCCAAGTACATGTTTCATTTGCGAAAGAGTGTAATTACCATTTAAAACAAAGTTTCTGAAGCAGTGTCTTTGCCCAAAGCAGTTACTCGTGGCATTCCTGAAATAGAAAAACGTCAAATTACTTTTTTTTAAATTCATTCAATTTTTTTTTCAATTTTAATGGGAATATGGCGTTATAAAATATATAACTATCCCCATTATTTACCTTTTTCAATGTTAAATCCATCAAAATAGAATAAACCATCTGTCACCGTTATGTTTATTTTATTAAAATTTCTAAGAGATATTTGCAATGCCAATTTATAGTTCATAATTTTGAGAGGTAATGTGAGTTTATTCATTTAATAGGAATATATTTTTTAACTCCTAAATAAATCTTTTTTAGATGGAGGAATTTTTATATGGAAACAAAACTTAAGAATTTCTTTTCTATAATGATTTAAATTACACGTTTCACGTTTCATTTTTCATTTTTATCTTTTAAAACAATAACACTAAAATGCCTTTCATATATATTTGCTAGTTATCTACAAAAATGCTCAATATTTTATATTAAATGTAAGTACACATATATTTCACTTTAAAATTGTTTATTAAGAATGATCACGTTACAGATTTTGTGGAATTACAAGAAGAGCTTTATTTTCGATTAAAGTACGATGAAACCGCCTGAAAGAATCTTTTAAGCTGAAAAAAAAACCCACCCATTTATTTAAAGAAAAGAAATAACAAGAAAAATAAAAGCATTGGTTTGAAAAAATAAAAGAAAATAAATCCGATAATACATATTTCTGCAACAGAATTATATATATATATATATATACATATAAGGACATTTAAAAATATAATATAAAAAATGTAGTATATCATTCTTTGATATCGGTCCACAGAAAATTATTAAGTTTAAAAGGTGTTTAATATTTAAGTTTGAATATTTGTTTTAAAGTGATTAAGATAACGTTAATATAAATCGTAATTTGTCATTATAATTATTAGAAATTTGTAAGTTTTGTTTATTCTGTCCCTAACATAATGATACAAATTAACTCATGTAGGAAAATTATTTAATTTCAGTATTACTGTACAATAAAATCATTTTCTTAAAGATATACAAGATCTGTGATCATTAACAGTGAAGATTTTAGTGAATCATAAAAAATATCTATGATAAGTCCTTCAAAGAATTTCTCCTTTAAATATCTCTGAAGAAATAAAAAAAAAAGATAAACTTCTTATAATAACTCATATTGCAGTTTTCTTTTAAAGAAATATTCTAAAAGTGGGAAGTTATTTCCTAAAAGACATTACATAAATTAAAAAATATTTTCCTAATGAAAATATATGATTTATCTTATCATACTCTAAATGTAAATCATTCGTGAAGAGAGAATTTTCGAAATAAGTTCATTTTATGAAGATTTACACGACGATACAATTTGAAATTTATCACATGAAGTTCAAAATTGTTCAATGTAAATCTTTATAAAACGTTTAATAAAAAACGTCAACGCAGCTAATATAAGAACAGCGCTATATCTTTATGTGAAAAATTTGCCCAGTTTGCAGTAATGTTGTCAGATACATAAGTAAATCCACTTATCTTTTGTATGAATGTAAGACAAAAATCATGAAAGTCACTTTTTGACTTTAAGTATTTCTTGTATATGAAATTGTAATAAATGAATTATTAATAACTTGAAAAATAAGCAATATACGAAATAACACATTTGAAGGGTCACTTTTACTTTAGCTATAAGTATAAAAAAAATCCGAAACAATTCTGATTTAGCCATTATATCTGAAAAGACCAAACACTTCGAATTCTGGTGATTCAATGTAAACACAGGAAACATCATTAGCTATTCTATATTTCAGAATAATAACATAAATTTTTAATTATCTATAGATAATATATATATATATACATGTAAAACAATGTTGTTTATATCTACTATAAATCACAAGAATATAAAAACGCTGTTAATATAAACTATCAATATTAAAAAACGAATTTCTACTGCAGTTTTTTGAATTTAAAGTCATTAAAAAAATAAGAAGGCAAAAAACGCTGCAAATTAATTAAATTAAACGTTCAATTAGTGGTAGAAATAAAAATTTCGCATTGATTTATTTTTTAAAAAAACCTTTTGTAAACGTAAACAAAGAACGTAAAAAAAATCATTTCTTTAGTTGTTTTATGTATATACATAGAGAGAATGATTAAAAAAGATTTCACAATGACATTAATGTCTAATCGGGTATATAACTGGGATAAAGAATCTCATTGGAACATATGATAGCAAGGGGCGCTATTGATAAGGCATTTGCGATGCATACACGAATAGAACAAACTGATATTGATTTCATACAAGCCATGGATGCTTTTAATGTAGCTTAGACTGATACTCGTACCGCCAAAGGGCTGACTTTATATTTGATTTGAACAACAACTTGGAGAGATTTTGAAGAAGAAAGCGTTCTTCACGAAAGAAAGTGTAATCTTTCAATACGTTGTGTTCCGATAAACTCATATCCAACAACCTAGAATCTGGTTCATTTTATATCACAATGGAAGGCATCATTTTCATTTAAAATGCATTCGGGCATTGGAACCGATAAACTACAACAAGTGAATGGAATTTGCACGATAATTTTTGCAAGAAAATTCTGCAATCCGGAACTTCACATCAAGAGTCCTCTTCACCGATGAGGACACTTTCTCACTAGAAGATGTGATGAAAGTTCACAACATGCATATTACATACTTGGGTGGATACAAATTTGGGTGGAGCTACACATACACATACATCACAAAGTACATTTACACTTATCGGGTGTGGTGTCATTATAACAGTATGTGTACTTTGTCGTTAGATTAAAAAAAGATTTGATGGTTGCATTTATATTACATTCTTCCAAAAAACAAGATGTTCATTGAACTACAATGCCTAATCGTCGTCGCATTTGATTTCAATTCGACAGAGCTCCCGCTCATTTCAGCCGCCAATCATAATACATCTGCAGGCAAATTTTCCTGGGATCTGAATTGGTCGCAGTCGACAAATTGCATGTCCTCCGCAATCGAACGATCTGTTTCCAATTGATTTTTTCCAATGATATTTTCTGAAAGTCATCCTGTTTTTTTCGAGATAAAACCTGGCAACTTGCCGTTCAATGCAGCGTCGATGCCAAGAATAAGGTGTGTTTTGATGCATCTTGGGAAAAAAAATTAGGCTCTTTTGCATTGGTCGTACATTTGTAGCATTTGTCTAATCTAAGTAAAGGATCTGTAATAGTTTTGTTTCTTGTCTTTGTATTAAGTGTTATTTTAAACGTCCTCAAGTAACCCAGGATAGCTTTTAAGGTCTCTAAGTGTGTAACAGGCCATAAATCACACATGCCCGTATAGGCCATATATTTCCGACAACATCTTTTTCTCGAAAACTCATTGAGGACTCTAAACGAATTAAAAATAAGAATATCTTTTGGATAACTCTGTCAAAACTGTTGTTATAAAATCGTTCAAATTGTAGATTATGATTCAGTGGGAGCATTATTAAGTGCCTTATTATAATAAACTGTCTGCATTTTTATGACGATAGAAAATATACTCGTCGAAAAAGAAGGTTTTCATAAAAAAGTCTCAAATTTTGTTTCTTATCTTTGCATTAAGTGTTATTTTAAAGGATAGTTAATTTTTAAAATTAGTTATTTAAAATAAAATTATTTTAAAAATTATCTTTTGCCAATAATTTTTAAAAATTTAATGTGATTTTCTTTCAGAAATTTTGACAAACAACATTGTACACAATACCTTGTAATCAGAATTAAAAAATAGTAAGTATTTATGAAAACGAGCAAGTTTACTAAATAATATTTCACTGCGTATTTGTGAATGCAGTCAAATAATAATGTGTGTAATATGTTAGATAAATGTATAGAGCAATTTTTCTGAATGTCTCAAAAATATAGCTTAAAAATTCTGAAAATTATCATCGTTAGAATAAGCACAAAATCCGTTGTTCCTAAAATGAAGAAAAAAAATCAGGGTCAACATCTATAAATCCATTGATTTGCGTCAATATAACCTATACAATATTACATGTACTACTATTTTTGGATAAAACCCCTGAATCATACAACTATATGAAAGTGAACAACAAGGATAAACAAAAATTTTTTGTTTGTGAGGATATGAGACATACTTCTTTCATTATAATAAATAAATATTTATAATAATAATTTATAAAACTACATAATAACATTAGAAAAAACAGTTTTTCATAAATAAATCAGCTGAAATAATCGTTTAGGATGTTGCTGTTGCATGTAATGCATTCAGCATTATTTATTACATATTACATCTATTTAAACCTACTTCCTCAAAATGATTGCTTTCAGATTAGTCATAATAAGCATACATTATTGTGTAAATAGAAACGATATGAAATATTTCTCGAATCTCTTTATTGAATGACAAATAATTCAGTCTACTTATGAATAAAAAAAAAAATTTAAGTAAAGTTGCCAAAATATTTATAAATAACAAAATCAATGTGAATAAAAAAAAATTCTTAGTTAAAAAGCTGCTCTTTTTAAGACCAAAAATACACAGAGAATGTTTCTATTCAGTCTTAAAGAAAACGAAAACTTCCAAATATACCCTGATAATACTAGAAAATGAGAAATACATTTTCAAGCTCTTCAAACTAATTATCCGGAATTGATTGAATTCATTTATAATCCATATTCTCGAATAATAGTTGACAGAATTGATTAAATGAAATTTCTTTACTGATAATATGACTATACTGAATATAATAATACTGAAAATAGAAATATCTCCAAATACACTAAGAGCTGACATGCAATCAATAGTTCCAACGAGTATTTGGGAAAATGTGAAGAACTTGAGAACGATGTTCATATGATTATGACGCATGCATTTCAGTATTAAAATATATGAGATTTTAAAATGTATTTTTTTTTCTAACAGATAAATTTTTATATTGCAGCTATGTTACACATAACGTACATAGAATTACACAGAATGGAAAAAAAGTCTTGTGTATTTTTGCGTTACTGTTAATAACGAATTACATACGATTACATTGAAAAAAAAATACAAATATTTTTAAATCAACTAAGATATCATATAACTACAAGCGAATGTATACAATTCCTTATTTGGAGATACCCACGAGCGTTGCATTTTCTTTGTATTGCAAGTATTTAACGTTAAATTTAAAAATTCGTAATTTTTTTTTAAATAACGTAAGAATTATTTCTAATCACAAAACAATCGAATTCAGTAATAAAAAACTTTATTTGTATAACTTGTGTGATTAATAATACCCTAAGATTTTAGCATTTCTTTACATAAAAATTATTAACAAATTAACCTTAATATAATACTAAACTCTTAAGTAACTTTAGAGCCTATTAAAATTTCTACCTATTAATTACTTTGCAGTGTTCAATACCATTTTTTTAAACATCCAGCATCCTCTGCGTATAAATAAAAAATAAATTTTTAGAAGGATTTTACTTTTACAATGAACTTTATTAGCATTGAATATGACTTGACATATGTTTAATAAATGATGGCTAATTATTAATATAATAATGAATTTTCATGACGATATTTTGCGTTAATATGAAAAGAAAAAATCAAATTACATAAATTTAAAATAACCGTAGCATACACAGAGAGATAGAAAAAGTGCGTGCAGTTTAATTCTCATGCTTCAGAAATTCAATACTTTTTTTAATATATCTAACTATTTTCACAGAAATATTTAGTGACTTTGAATAGCTTTAAATTCGAAAGATAATTTTATTAATAAGTAAAGTAATTTTAAAGATAAGTAAATTAATTTTATTCTTTTTTTAGTTTTCAACAATGACAATAAGTAACTCTCATGCATAAATTAAAAATATATATATATAAGTACTGTTTCTGTCGCTGGAAAGAAAAAACCTGTTTAATAGCCCCACTAGAATCTGTTATTACCCCAGTTTACACTTTACAAAGCATATTTTAAAATATAATCTACCTTGCAAACACACCCGAAATCTATTTATGTAATAAACAACGTAAAGCATATCCCGATACATTTAAAAGTTTCTGGCTATGTATTACAGTCATTTTTTTTTTCCAACTTGAATATTTGTATTAAACAATTGCACTGTTTGGTACAATTTAAATGTGAAGTTGCTTTCGAGATTTTTTCTTTTTAACATGAGATAAAAAAAACATAATTCTCATTTAAATGGCAATTTTTGTTTTTTCAATTAAAATCTTTTTTTCTGTCTGTACTTGAAAATTTCATATTTGAATTTTAAGTTTGTGCTTATTACACAGAAAGGTCATAACAAATTAAATTTACTTAGTTTCTAATGATATCATGAAAAGTGCTAGAAGAGATCTATAATTTAATCAGTAGCACCGTATGTAGAGAAAACAACATTTCGAGAAATCCCTCATCCAATTAAGCAGTAGTTAGATGTTGATGGGGAAATGCAATACATGATATAGATTAGAAAAATAAGATTAATCTTTTCTAAATTCCTTTAATTGTTTGCTAACTACTGGCATTTTGAATTATGTTTCTATTGGAATATCAAACAAGTTAGTTTGACAAACTGTTTATGAATTTTCTGTAAGATCATAAAAATTTAGTTATTTACTTATAAGTTAATTATTAAAAATATTGTTCGTAACCTTTAACAATATTTATGATTTAAAGAAATGATTTTTCCGAAAAATTAATTTTACTTTCTTTGAAACACGTTTGTTAATCAATAATTTGCATCACGTTTGTTAATTATAAAATCTTTCTACAAAATTCCAGCATGAACATAAATTTTTACATTATTATTGATTACTAAATTACCTGAATTATTGTTTGGATCCTTTTTAATGAATTTCATTCAAAGAAATGATTTTTTCTTTAAGTTTCTTTAACTTTAAGTAAATTAACTTTACTTTGTTTCAATTGTAATGACGGCTCGAAAAAATTTAGAAACGCTCTGTAATTCAATCAGTGACGGTGTTACATGTCGGGGACACCTTTCCGATAAATGCATCGTCCAGGAAAGCACTAGTTAGAAGCGGATGGTGAAATGCGAAACGTTATATAGATTTAAAAAATAAGATGAATATGCAGTAAATTCTTTTAAAATTTTGCTAGTTACTGGGATTTTTAAATATATATCTTGCACGAAAATTACTACACATGATCAGTAGTATCCCCCTTGCATTTTGAAAAAATGTTTATAAATTATATGCATATACATAAATATTTGCTAAATTTTTTATTACTTCATAACCCGAATTATTGTTTGTTACTCTAAAAATAATTGAAATTTTAAAAAAATGAGTTTTTTCAACAAATTTACTTTACTTTGCTTGATTTCTCGTGACCTCACGGAAAATACTAGATGCGAAGTATAATTTAATCAGTGGTAGCTTGCACTAAAAGATGAAGATGGTGAGATGTCAAATATGGTAAAAATTCAAAAAATCCTGTCGGCTTGGCCTATAGGCTGAGGTAGATTTCGAAGAGTGCTCATTTTACCAACAAAAAATAAAATATTGATTACAGATAAACCCAGTTTAACAACTTTATTTGGCGGCTTTTGAAAAAAAAAATAATTTCATTTTTCTGTAAGAGCTGCTTTTATGAGAATCATCTTAAGCTAAATTCGGCTCAAATTCCCATTTTTGCAACACATTTTGAAATATATTCTGACTTTATATTAAAAAAAAGACCAATACGGCACATTGTATCGTTCCTAAATAACAAAATCTGTCAATGAGAGCAAAATTTTGAGAGCAAACGTTTGAGAGTAAAATTAAATTAAAAAATGAGTGATAAAATAACCATTTTGTTATTTGAATACAACCTCAATTCTTTAAACATGATCGCTTCCGGAAATTGTTTGCGAAGTGCCCCCTTTTAGAGAATTTTTAAAAAATATATTCAGCCTTTATTAGGAAAACTGACAATATAGCACATTATAGAGCTCCTTAATAAAAGAACCTGTCAATTGGATGAATTTGTAAGCCAAACTGAATTTAAAAATGAGTCCGGAAAAGAGCAACTTGTTATTTGAATACCTCATATTTTCAATCACGAAAGCTTCAAGAAATTCTGCTCAAAATACTCACTTCGGCAGATTTTTTTGAAATATATTCAGCCTTTATCAAAAAATTGACCAATGCATCACATTATATAATTCCAAATTAAGAGGACCTGTAAAATGCATGCGTTTGAGAGCAAAAATTGATTTAAACACGAGTCAGAAAAAACGCAATTTGAAATCTGAATGCTTCTTAAATTTTCAATCTCGATGACTTCGGGAAGTTCTGTTCAAATACCCTTTTTGGCAGCCTTTTTTCAAATAAATTCTGTCTTTATCAAAATACTAACCAATGCGTCACATTATATAGCTCCTAAATAAGAGGATCTGTTTTTTTTTTCTGGGATTTTGAAACTTATTTTTCACATGAAATTTGCTCCAAACTATTTAAGAAATTACTGTATGGACTAAACATTTACTTCTAAAACGATGAAAATCTTTTACTGAAAAATCAGAATTTAACGCTGTGGATATTTTTACTATGAGCGTGATGTGTATAATTCTACATCATTTGACTCAAAAGTTTATTTAAATATATATATATGTAATAAAATAAAAAAAAAATTGCGCCATTTTTATTTTTGTTCTCTCTTAGCTTCAATTCTAAATTTGTGGAACATATTCCAATCTTAGTTTCGTCTTGTAACAGCTAAAATTTCTTTTCTTACTTTAGTTATTAATAAATTATTTCTTGCTTCTCAAAAAGGCGGGAAGTATTTCGTAAGCTTTTTACTTTCTGGCATATTCCTGCGATTTTAATTTTATTTTTTATTTTTTAACATCGCGTGACAAGTGTTACTACGCGTTGCTAAAGGGCTTAGTGTTCCGAGAAAAAAATATAGTTCTTGCCAATAGACCGCCTATTACGGCCAATTAGAATTGATCATTTTGTCCGTTAGAGGCTCGAGTCCATCCTGATTGGATTTTTAAAATGATTGACGCGGAGTAGGAGGGCGCTAGTTTTGTCGTGAAAATGATTTTTTCATTTGGCTTTTCAGGAGAGGAGAATGCACCTTTTCTTTAAACTATCAAGACGCGCGTTTTATTGCTCCGCTGAATTAGAATTTGATGAGAGTGCCAAGGTGATTGCGTGAAAGAACTTAACTTATTTATGAGTTCTAATAAAATTAATTTAAAGACTGCTTGATTGAACTTTCTTATGGGGAAATAGCCCAACTATGATATCTTCCATCTAAATGGTATGTCCAAGACTGAAGATGGATGGGATCAGCTGCTGTGTGTTAATACTAATATTGTAATTTTGTTTCCTGCAATAAGACTCAACGTGTGTTACTAACAGTCAGAGTTTTTGAGATGTTAGCTGCACGCATCTTTAACCTCATCTGCGTCTACTTCCACCCATGTTACGACGAGATGGCCTGCATGGAAAAACATCTTCATGTGCATAAATGATAAACCTTTCAGCTGAAAAAAGATCGTCTTATAAAGTTTTGTTTGTAATTATGTGTGGTATCTACATCTACAAATATTTTAAATGTGAAATATACCTCGCATTCTAGTGAGAAACTTTTCAACTGAGAGATATGCAACCAAACTGTGAGATATGCAAAATAAAAATTACAAAAGATCACCTGCATGAAATCAATTCAACATCATTTTCTTTTATTTATTTATTTACTGTATTTTCTAGGTAAAAGTGCATAAATATTTTGATAAATTTTCATTTCATAATAAATGAACACCTGCTGAGTGGTTGCGAAACTACGGTATATTCCATCAGTAATACAAGATAATTGAAATTTGCACCTGTGAGTCGTATCTACGAAGTGCTTTATTTTTTGTTTAGTTTAATAAAAAATTAGGTATTTGAACAAGGCCACATCGAACATGTCTGTAAGTTATTATTTTATTTGTTTATTGGCTAAGAAATTTTAATAATCATTTCTTTGTTTAAATTCTTGATTTTTTCTTTCTCTTTTATTACAGATATTAAAAAATAAATTTGTTCTTAATTTATAATTAATTAAAATTTTCTGCTCATAGAAATTTTATTTAGTTTTAAAGGTGTTATTTATTTATTTATTTATTTATTTTTAAATCGAAAGATGGATTAATTTGTTGTTAAAAAAATACTCTGTTGCAAAATTTATTTTCCATACGTAAAGAAAAGTATTTTTGTTTTTAAAATTATTTGTTATTTCCCATGTATGGAAACCCGATATTTATTATTTTATTACTTATTTATTTATTATTTATTTATTTTTATTATTATTTATTGAGGTATTTGAAGTATAGTAATTGAATTTTAATAATTGAAGTATAGCATTTAAATATTTTCCATATGAATTATCCTTCTTTCATGTTACTAAGGTCAGGATTAGTAAAAGAAGAAAAAATGTCAGAAAATAAACTTGATATTGTCCCTTTTGAATTTGGGTTGGGCATGGATATATTTAAATGGTTTAAACATTTTGATCGAGAATGTTCGGTAGAAAAGAAAGATAATGAATGGAAACACCAAAATATTTCAAAATATTTAAAGGGGGAAGCGCTAAAAACTTATATAAATGATTGTTTGGATTGTGCTACTTATGAAGAAATTGTCGAGATTTTAAGTGAAAAATTCATTCAAGTTAGAGTTCCAAAATTTTCTGAATTTACTTCCTTAAAGTTAAATGATCTAAGTGATTTGGATTCTTATTTTAGAAAGAAAGTTGAGATTGGAAGGCAACTTCAACTTGAGGAAAATTTAATTATACAGGGATTAATTGATGGCCTTCAGCCGGAGTATCAAAATTGTTTGATGGTTAACCCTCCTTCCAATACTCGTGAATGGTTTCGCATTGCTAAACAATTAGCAGCGATTCCAAATCATACCTCTAATAACGGCAATAGAAATTTTCAACAAACTAGACCAATGCACAATCCCAATCCTCAGCCCAGACATTGGACTCGACCTACTCTAAACAATCCATTCCAAAATTTTAATCCTAGGTTTTTCACTCCTAGAATGCCTACGACCCATTATCAGAATAACTACCCAAGTCGTCCGTGCCGTATATGTTTAAACAGAGGCATAGAAAATGCATATCATTGGGAGAGGAGTTGTATATTTAACACAAATTCCTTTCAAACTCAAACTCCTGCTCATATTCAACCATCTCCTACTAATAATATTTGACAATTAATCATCCCTGGATATGTGGGCAATAACAAAGTGTATTGTGTGGTGGATAGTGGATCAACTGTCTCAATTCTACCCCTCAAATTTGTTCGATATTTAAATGGTAATTTACATAATGTTACCCCTATTACTATCAGACAGGCACAAGGAACTCTTACAATTAATAAATCTTGTCGATCATGTATTAAATTTGGTAATATAAAGAGATATGTTAATTTTTTAGTAAGTCAACTTGATTTGGACTATGCTATTTTAGGTTTACCTGATTGTGCCAAATTTAAATTAAAAATTGATTGTGCAAAAAGCCAGGTGTTACAAGACAATATTTCGTTAAACCCATATGTCAACATATCCAGTGATAACTTAGAATTGCTTCATTTTGATATTATAAAAAATGATACTACTGTGCAACCCGATTATGGAAATACCATAACTCCTCAATCCTTGTCGCGAACTAATAATGATGATTATAATCTATTGGGGGATCTGAATGCTATTCAAAATAAAAATGTAAGGGAACTTTTAAGGGATTATTTAGATATTTTTGCAAAAAATAAATATGATGTAGGGAGAATTAATATTGAACCTCAGCGTATTTATCTTAAATCTGACCTACCAATATCTTTGAGGCCTTATCGTACATCCACTGCTGATGAAAAAGAAATATCTCAGCAAATCCAATCATTATTAGCTGCTGGGTTAATTAAAGAAAGTTATAGCCCGTACTCTTCTCCAGTTACGTTAGTAAATAAACGAGATGAAGGTAAAAAAACCCGAATGTGTGTTGACTACCGAAAATTAAATTCTATCATGAAAAATGACGCTGAACCTTTACCCCGAATAGATGAAATTTTAGACAAATTAAGTGGTGCCCAATATTTCTCTACACTAGATTTAGCCTCAGGCTATTGGCACATACCTATTCACCCAGCCGATTCCGAAAAGTTAGCCTTTACTACTAATTGTGGGCTCTGGGAATGGAATGTTCTCCCCTTTGGTGTAAAGGTAGGCCCCCCAATTTTCAACAGGACAATTAGAAGAATTCTTACAAAATATAAAATAGACTTTGCTTATTATTATTTTGATGATATAATTATTTTTTCTAAATCAATAGATGAACATATACAGCATCTCATCCAAATTTTTGATTTATGCCGAATAGAAAATATTAAATTAAAATTATCTAAATGTACTTTTGCTCAAAAACAAATCAATTTTCTAGGGTATGAAATCCAAAATGGAACTTTAACTCCAGCTAATACTAATATAGAAACGATTAAAAAATTAAAACCTCCTACTAACACTAAAGAATTACAAAGATTTCTTGGTTCTATAAATGTGTATCATAAATTTATTGACAAATATGCTGAAATTAGACACCCCCTAAATAAATTACTTAAGAAAGATACTATTTGGGAATGGAATACTGAATGTCAAAACTCTTTTCAAAAATTAAAAGATGCCCTCATTGCTAAACCAATTTTAAAGATTTATGACCCAAAATTACCCCTACACATGTTTGTTGACGCTTCTCAGGTAGCGGTAGGTGCAGTTCTTAAACAACCCGACCATAATAACTTTTTACATCCAATTGCTTATTTTTCTAGAGGATTGAGAAGTTATGAGAAAAATTATTTCATTACCGAACTAGAGTGTCTTGCTATCATTGATACTTTAGATAAATTTTATCATTACTTTCACGGTGTACAATTTACCATCCATACGGATCATGCATCTCTTGTTTGGTTAAAAAATATCAAACATTTAAGAGGTCGATTATTTAGGTGGTCATTGAAGTTAAGTATGTTCGATTACAAAATAGAGTACTTAAAGGGATCTACAAATGTCGAAGCCGACATGTTGTCCCGAAACCCTATTTCTCATTTTTGTAAGCCCCTTACTTTTCTTCTTGACGTTAAAGAGATTATTGAGATGCAAGAAAAAGAAAATGTGTGTGGATCAAATTATATTAATGACAATGGACTGATTATAGTTAAAAGAAAAGGTTTTCGTAAAGTGGTAGTTCCCATGTCCCTAAGAAAAAAATTGCTTAATGTTGCTCATGAACAGTTTGGTCACCCTGGTGTTCAAAAAATGCAAAATTTAATTTCTCCTAACTATTATTGGCCAGATATGACCCAAGACATTACTAACTTTGTTAAATACTGTGATATTTGCCAGAAAAATAAAAAACCTAGACAGAAAAAATTTGGCTTATTACAAGCTATGCCCACTACAGATCAACCTTTTGACTGTCTGTCTGTTGATACTGTAGGAGGGTTCAATTATTATAATTCTACAAAAAAATATCTCCATATTATAATAGACCATGCCACAAGATATGTTTGGGCATTTCCTTCCAAAAGTGTCACTACAGAAACTTATACAAATTGTCTGAAACAAATTTTCAATATCAAAATCCCTCAACAATTATTCTGTTTTAGTAAGATTTCAAGTGTACAGTCCCCTCAAAAAATACTTAGTGACAGGAATGCTGCTTTTACTTCTTCAAGATTCAAAAAATTCCTGCGAAATCATAATATTAAACAACGTTTGACCACTGCCCATCATCCACAAACGAATGGGAAATGTGAAAGAGTAAATCAGACAATAGTAACTAGATTAAAATGTAAAGTAAACTCCACTACCTCTAAAATTCCCTGGACTAAACTTTTAACTGAGGTAATTAATGAATATAATAATACACCCCATTCTATTACCAAATTTCCACCTGCGTACTTGCTTTTTGGCCAATTACCCTATGACTCCCCCTTACAACAAAATTATTATCCCCCTGTTCATGAAGCGCTTAAAATTGCTAAAACAAGAACTGATGAATTTCATTTAAAAAATAAAAGATATTATGATAAAGATTATATCGAACCAAAATTTAAAATAGGAGATCTAGTTATCTATGAAGAATTTCAGTACCCTAATACTAGAAAGTTGTCACAAGTATTTAGTGGCCCTTATAAAATTCTTAACAAATTATCCGAAGTAAATTTTGAAATTGATAGGCAAAACCAGTTCAAAAGTTCAGAAATAGTACATGTATCTAAATTAAGGCCTTATTATTCCCCTGATAAATTTAAATTAAGTCATGAGCAACAACCCCCTAATCAACAACAACAAACTCAGGTAAAAACTGTAGCTTAAACTATATCTCTAGTTTATCATTTTATAATTTTTTCTCTTAAACAGTAAATTTCTTTTCATATTTTAATTCAGATAATATCCTGTAATTCTCACAGAATGGCAATGATATCTCTTGACTGCAGCGAGAGTGTCACTTGTCTGGAAATTTTTATATTTGTTTATTTATGCCGGCGTAGACGAACAAAGTGGAAATTTCTTATTCTGTACTGAATTACTCTACTTAGAATATTTTTTTTTCTTTCAACTGAACCTATTTGTAATATTAAATTTAATCTATCAATTATTAAATTAATTATTTGCCAAGTAACAAAATTTTTATCACTTTATTTTAATATATTTTTTTTTCTTTCTCTCTTTCTTTGCTTCTGCATTCCAGTCCAAGTACATGTCAATTATAATATAATTTTGTTTCTTTTTCTCTTTCCTACTTGCATCTTGCAATGTTTTATCACACCGAGAGAATATTTATTGCGTAATTATTTGACATGAATAGATCTTGTTTTTTATTTTTATCATTTATTAATATTTCTTTTTAAGAATCTTAGTAGTTTAAAGGTCACGTGCATTCTCAAACATGAACAAAATTTTTATTTATCTTTATTTTATTTTAATTTATCATATTATATTTTAATTTTTTTTTGTACATATTCCTACTTAATCCTGTACTCGGATTACCAGATTAAGTAAATGATTTCATAGTTGATTGCATTTTTTATTTTATTCCACTTCTCTCTATATTTCATCCCAAAAATATGAGATGAGATAAACGAGATTAAGTATTTAAAGAATGTCTTTTGTGATATTTATTATTACTTATTAAGAGATTTACTTATACCCATTATGAGATTTACTTACACTTATGATATTTATTATTATTGATATTTTTCCTTATTATGTTTCTTAATTATATTGTTTATTATTTACATTGTTAAATTTTATTATTACTATATTATAAAATGTGTTATTAATTAAAAATACAATTATAAAAGTATTTTCACAAAGATTCCAAAATGGAACTGTTATGAATGTTCAAGGACTTACTCACACAAAAACTGAACTAATATTATAATGTTAGCTGATGAATTTGGACAGTTAAATGAATTAGACATCCTTAAAATGAGGTAATGAACTATGCCATTCCAAATATGACTTTAAGAAGATTTTTGAAATAAACTTTTAAAAATTGATTTCTAGATTTGACATTGTTAAAAAAGAATTTAACGTTATTGTTTTTCATTTTTATGTTTCATTTTTATGTTATTACTATGGGTAATTGCTTATATTTTCAAATTACTTTTTGATGTGTACTTTAAACAAGATTATATCTTGTATTTGTATTGAAGCCTATTTTATTGTATTTAAATTTGAAGTTATTCCACGCATCACCTTGGTGTTTTTAAATTTGAATTCTATATTTATATAAAAAAGAGAAATTAATTTAAATTTTTTTTTATTCAGTATCTAATTATTATTACTTATATCAACAACTTCGTGAGCTAAGTCTGCATCATCTCCCTTTCTGTGAAATTGCAGGTCTCAGACCTACTTTTTCACCCGTCTTTCTGGGAGGGGGGATTTGTAATAAAATAAAAAAAAAATTGCGCCATTTTTATTTTTGTTCTCTCTTAGCTTCAATTCTAAATTTGTGGAACATATTCCAATCTTAGTTTCGTCTTGTAACAGCTAAAATTTCTTTTCTTACTTTAGTTATTAATAAATTATTTCTTGCTTCTCAAAAAGGCGGGAAGTATTTCGTAAGCTTTTTACTTTCTGGCATATTCCTGCGATTTTAATTTTATTTTTTATTTTTTAACATCGCGTGACAAGTGTTACTACGCGTTGCTAAAGGGCTTAGTGTTCCGAGAAAAAAATATAGTTCTTGCCAATAGACCGCCTATTACGGCCAATTAGAATTGATCATTTTGTCCGTTAGAGGCTCGAGTCCATCCTGATTGGATTTTTAAAATGATTGACGCGGAGTAGGAGGGCGCTAGTTTTGTCGTGAAAATGATTTTTTCATTTGGCTTTTCAGGAGAGGAGAATGCACCTTTTCTTTAAACTATCAAGACGCGCGTTTTATTGCTCCGCTGAATTAGAATTTGATGAGAGTGCCAAGGTGATTGCGTGAAAGAACTTAACTTATTTATGAGTTCTAATAAAATTAATTTAAAGACTGCTTGATTGAACTTTCTTATGGGGAAATAGCCCAATAAACGCATCCACTGCTGGTCAAATTGCCGGAGCGACTGCTCAGCTCAACCCACTGTTGATTCTTGGTAGTAGTAATCTGTTCTGCCTCATAGATGGTGTGCCACTGGAACTTGTACATTGTTATGGAACATCGATCTCGTCGAATCATTACATATTTATATATATATATATATATATATTACATCCTCTGCAAGTGCCACGGCTTATTTATATATATTTTTTCACTTCAGTGTTAAATTTATATTAAACAGCATATAACTGAAAAATATTGATAAGAGAAAAAAATTCAAATTCGTTTTTTGCAAATAAATTTCATGATACATAAGGACTTAAAAAGCACATATTTTATTATTTTATTAGAATATTTTTATATAATTATTCTTTTTGGAACTGAAAAAAATGAAATAATTATACATTTAATGTATTTTAGCATTACGGTATTCTACAAAGGATATCTTAACAAACAGAAAAAATATTTATGTTTTCATTTTTGCACATTTCGTATATTTTTACAGAAAGCCATTTAGGTATAACATATATATCTATAATAAAAAAAACAATATAAGATACAAATTGTTATTTTGTTCAGTTCTACACTCTTAAAACGAAAGAGAGGATTTGGCTTCTCAGAAGAATGCTGTGATTTATTCAATCGTAAATGAGTTGCTCTTAAAGCATTTTAGCCATATTGTTTTAAATTGCTTAAAATTAACTCGTTCATTCAAGTTGCTTCAAGTGTTTGCGAGAAGCTGACTTTCAAACCGTGAGGAGAATGGATTTCGTCTCAACTTTAGTGATTTTTTGAATCAGTTTTTAGAGAGTAGGCTCTATTAACACCATGTTCTTTATTTTTGACTTATACATGTTATAAATAAGTGATTTATATACGTGAAAAAAACCTTAAAGATGTGCATCCTATAGAACACAATTCGAATAAACAGGATATTATTATTACAAATCGTGGTATTCAACTCTGTTATTAAGAAATCTGCTATTTAAACATCAAACATAATTTTTTAATCCGAGCATGTAATTGTAGATTCCGCCTTTGTAAAATACAATTTTTCTAGGCACTTTGTACAAAAATATTAAAAAAATAAATATTAAATAACTTTTGTACATGTGCGTACATCAGTATACAGTTTAAATAACTTTTTTGGATCAATACTCTTTCCGGTAGTCGCCTATATATATATATATATGCAGGGTGAGTCATAAATATCGAAACAATAGGCTATCTCCTTAAATATTGCCCCTAGACCCATATTTCCAATTGCAAAAATTCATAAAAAAAGGTAAACTTTTTGATAAGATAAGTTGCAACTCCATGGGGGGTCTATTTGAAAAAATACGAAAATTAACTTTTTATACTACACCCGTAGGATAAAAATTCTAATTAGGAAAACTTTCCTTATCCAGTCCTGAATAATACACAAAAAAATGCAACTTCATATCTTTAAAATTCGCAGAGTTATAGCCGTTTGGATAGTTCATCAAATTTTAAGGGATTAGACACAAATTGAAATGGGCGCAATTCCAAAGACAATGTTACTTTAACAGGTATAGGAAACGAATAAAAAATCTATCTTTTGAGTTAGAATTTTGATTTTTTTTTCTTTTTTGTGATGGTTAGCGATATAATTTGCTAAGAAAATCAAATCCTAAAATTTATCCTAAAATTTATAAAAATTTCATATGGTTAGTACTGGTTTAAAAGCGATAGTTAAAAATCGTTATAACTCCAAACATTATTTATCGGATTTCAATTTCTTTCCATTTAATTAAAGAACAAAATCTGATTTTAGTTTTGTTTTGGGGTTTTTGTTTTTCAATATTGATTTTAGAACTATTAAAAATATTTATTGAAAAAATAATAATTTAAAAAAAAATCACATTTTCAAAAGTAAGTAATTTTTCAATTTTTTTTAAACAGAACTAATGTAAAATTATTAAAAATGACATATTTCGAGTTTGTACTTTTTTCTTTAACAATTCTTAACTTTTAATAATTTAAAAACAAGAAATAATGGGGAAAAAATTCATTATACAGAAAAACGAAATGTACAGTTTTACTGCCCATCAGTTATTTAAAAGAATATTTTTCTAAGATGCAGATTAAGTATTTTTTTTAATTTACCTCTCACAGCTTAAAGCTTTTTATCGTCCTGCAGAGGCTGTTAAAAAATCTGTATTCTGGGCCCAGGTCAGACCAGGACCGAGACTTTTTTTTATGAAGACTCGCCTAACCAGGTCTAATGTATTTTTAACTCCGGGGGGGGGGGACCTGGGAAGAAGGATTTCTTCCCTGGTCTGCACTGGACGAAATTTTCCACCTCGGTCTCGAATAATCCACATTAAAATCGCAGTCTCTGACTGACCTGATACGTTCATGAAATAAGTAAAATTTTGTTCAATTAAAATGTTTACAAAAACCACATACATTTTAAAATCGTTTTTATTTTACAAAAAAAAAAAAAAAAAATAAAAAAAAAATAAAAAAAAATAAAAGAATAGTATATTTAAATGCTAAAAAATTAAACACATTAAACGCAGAGAAAAAAAATCTGTCTATGATGGAATTCTGTTTAAAACGGAAAATGTGTTGATCCATGCAAAATAAATACAATAATACCTGAGAAAAAAAATTCCAATTAACCCTCCCAGAAGGGACATTTGTCTATTACGTATTTTTTCTTTCCTATGTGATTCGTTCTTAAAAGGTTTTACTGTATACCATTTTTCAAAGTCTCCAACGCTCGAAATATGGATTAGCGATATTAAAATTTAAGTGAAACATTTACATATAAACAGAGATTCATTGATAAAATAAATATATCACAGCCTTTGGCGCTTCTTTAATAATAAAAAGTATAAATATGAAAAACGGAAATCTATAATAAGTATTTTTGGTCAGAATTCCTCCACGCGAGACAATTTTTAACTACACTGAATTAAAAAACTATGTAGAAATTCACGGCTGAGCCGGCTATGATTGAAGCTTTTTTTCCCACGCTGATCTAGATTATGATTTTGACATTTTTCCATGCCGGAAAAATTTTTTCCCTATGGTTCGGTTTGGGACCGGATTAAGATATTTCGATCCATGCACACCTCCAGTGCTAACGATCAACATATTTTGGAAACAAGTTTTGACTTAAATAATTATGCTGCTTTATTATGTCCAAATAAGAGTCACGGTCTTGAATCGACATATACTAACGGTTAATTTTAAGACGATCCCTCAATTGCTGTGAAAACGGATGAAAAATTCTTTGTTTACAGACATGGTAAAGTGATGTAAGTCACGAATTTTGGAGAATTTTGGATTTTAATATCTCTGTCAGGTTTTCAGATACGGAGATGAAATTTTTTTTTGTTCAATTTAGAAATGGATAAGGAATAATTTCCTAATCGGGAATTTTGCTCTAAGGGCCCCTATAAAAATTTAATTTTCGTATTTTTTCCAAATAAACCCCCCATGGAGTTGCAACTTATCGTATCAGAAATTTCACCTTTTCTATGAATTTTTGCAATTGGAAGCATGGGTCTAGGGGCAATATTTAAGGAGATAGCCAATTGTTTCGATATTTATGACTCACCCTGTATATATATATATACTGTTACAAATTCCGTATGATTATTTTAAAGCGTAGAAATTCACTATTAGAAATATTTGTAGTAAATTTAAATAAACCTTGTAGTCATTTCATAATATAAAACTAATATTAGATTTGATCCGCATCAGTTCTGAAGTAAGCATTAAAGAAAGCAAAGTGAACTGCAACATTTTCAGAGAGGTTCATAATTAAATATCCGTCTGAATAAATTTAGCGGTTTGTTTGTTTAATTTAATGTATATGCTTTTCTGCGGATGAATTATAGCTTTCGGAAGATAGATATTACATTGATTAAGACACCATGTGATTAAATATTCTTCTATTTGAATTGGTAAATTTAATGATGGATTTTTTAATGTGATAAGCTAAAAGAAAAGCATAATTCGCATATTTGTATTGGTTATATTTAACGTTTAGCATTACATACGCGGATTGATGCATTTATAAAACTAGAGTTAAGAAATTCTAAATTTAAAAAAAGGTTTTTTTCGTTATTATAAAATAACAATGGAACAATGTGATAATTTTTATGGAATATCAAGTTGCGAGGCAACTTTACATCAAGTAGAGATATTTCATATTGCAAAGGTTATAAGCAGCCGAAAAAATGTAAAAATCTTTAACCGTGACTTGTAGACACAAGAAGAAAAAATAATTAGAAAAACAAATAGTGTAATTTTTTATATCTATATAATTTTAAGGTATAATATATTACAAGAAGTATAACAATAATGAGAGAAGAAAATGTAAAAAATAAATAAAAAATAAAAATAATCAATAATTTTCTAAAAGCAGGCAAAAAATATAAGCGTAGGTGACGCAATTTAAAATCATTTGGCTGCATTCGGAAATCATAGAACTAAAATTAAAACATAAAATTTCTAGATGATAGCAGCTTAGCAAGATTTTTTTAAACGAAACAAGGACAAAAATAGGAAAACAAATGCTAAGGATATAATGGAAGAGTATGGCAATATCGATGTTCATCAATAAAAAGAGTATATTTGGGTGTTTTTTCTTGGTGCGATCGAAACCGCATACTTTTACATTTCTGCGATCTGATTTGGTATATAGATGTTATAAACAGCTTTGTAGAGGTTTTTAGAAAGTTGGTTTATTCTCTAGTGCATGATATTTTTTTTTTCTTTTAAAAAATGTTTGACTTTTAATGTGCATATATTAAAGGAAAAAATACTGTAAAAAATATCAATCATTTGTTTTTCAGTATTTTAGATTTTTTTATAATTAGTTGCCAAATTGCAACACAATGCATTAATCTGATGCATACATTATTTGTTACCAAAAATCTCGCTGAAAATTATTTAAACAATATTTAAAACCATATTTTTTCTTTGAAAAATGTATTTTTAAATACAATTTTGCATTTAATTTTTTATCTAAAAACATAAAATTAAATAAATTTGGTTAAAAATCCGTCTATGGCTAGAACAATGAAGGGCTTCACAATTTTCTTTTTAATTGTAACTTGATAAACAATCACAAAGACTAATGGTATTTTTAATGATATTAAATATATGAACAAAATGAATACGTAAAAGATTAAATTATTAAGAGACAACGGTAAATAAAAGCTAAGGAGAGGAAATTGAATTTGTTGCCAATCGGCAACACTATTTACTAGAGAGGTAATACGTTCTTTTAATGATGTAATGTTATGAACTCTAGGGATATTGTTATTACGAAATTAAGAGTGACCATATCTAATGAGAGGAAAACATTTATTTTGTGTACGATAAATGTTATTTATATTGATTATTAATTAAAAACCTTAGTTTGGACAGACCCAAGTGAGCACAGATGAAAACATTATATAATATAATGTTATTTTTGACAAATATTGTGTTGTTTTTAGTAAGAGACGAATTGGATGTTAAAAATTTCAGCACTTTTTTCTCCGATTTTAATAAAGTGTTTATTTTAGATAATATTCTATCGAGGGTACTTCAGTCCATGGAATAGTTGTGTTACTGATAGTTACGTGGATGGAGTAAGTGCGTTTTCTAGAAAAATAGACAGAGGCAGTTTGTTATTCATTAAGAGCCTACACTAGTCACTTCAAAAAGACCCGTATGATAATGGGGTGTATGTCTATGTGAACGTTATTTTCAAATATATTGCTCACATTTTAATATTTTTAGATGATTCTTTTTCCCATGTGATATCTGAGGACAATCTATAATTGTACGAGTTTTTACTTTTTTTCATTTTCATTTCAGATTTTGAAAAAAATGTTCTTTAACTTCTCCGAACCGTTTGAAACCGCTTTTAAAATTGAAACTATTATTATATTTAATAATATAACCAAAATTGAAGAAGTAATGACTAGCTTGTTTGTAGAATGTCCTACGCTATACTACGGAAAATTATCATGTAAAAATAGTAAAATTTAAGCGAAATATTTCAAAATAACTCTCACATAGACTTAACATTATCATCCGGGTCTTTGTAATTTACTAGAGTGGACTCTTAACCTTAAAAAGCCATTTTGTTAATCTTGTCTTGATTGACCAGCTAATTAAATCAACAACGTACTTTTGGAGAATTTTACAGAAAGTATATGGATTACGTGGGTATGAGCGTACAGTGTCGTGTCGTCAATTTCTTTCTTAGTGTGTGTAGAGTATTCTTAGTGTGTGTAGAGTATTATTGTCAAATAAAATGAAAAAAATCGTGAATAAATTAAATAAAAATTAGTATTAAAAGCTTTCTGGTGTTTCAGAATTGTCATATATGCATTCTGATATGATAGAGTATATGAAACATGCAGAACGACCTACAGAGACACGTAAAGTGGGAAAATTTTAGATGATAATTTAGAATTATTGCCATTCTCACCTGTTTTAAAGCCTGGGGGATTTCATTTTTAAATCATTTGGGATGTCATCCTCTTAATAGACAATTTCTTTAGACTGACCATTTTTTAGTCGTAATAACATTTTTTTGTTATTATTTGTATGCAAAAACTATAAGTTACTGTATAGTATATGCAGATTTCTTTATCAGTTCTTGAAATAAACTCATTTATTTTTCAGCAATTAGTAAAAAATAAAATATAAAAGTTCTTTTAAATTTATTTTCACTGTTACCGCTTCGTTTATTTTAAACATGCGTTTCAAAATAAGGGTTAAAATACGGGCTACAAAATTATTGGAAAATTATTTTTTTGGTTTAATCATTCTGACCTTTTACAAAAATCTTCGAAACATTTTCTTTTTCCTTTTCTAAGTGGTAAAAAAAAATTATTAACTACTTTTCAATACACTGTTACATTGAGAAATTTACACTCTTTAACTGATCCCTGGTTGTTAGTAGTGCAAATATGATCACGGAAATTAAAAACAAGAAAAACTAGAAACCTTTTCCTTTTCAGCTTTTCTACCACCACTAATTTTTGAAAGTTTGGGCCCTCATTTACCGAAGGAAACTTTCTTCTACAGAACTGACCAGAATGTGAACAGTAAGCATTAGTCATGAACAGTTTCAAGAGAAAAAATAATAAATACAAAATTTAATAAGTTTAATACTTCGAGCACATTATTTTAGATTGTTGGGATCTTTAATATGGTGTATAAACTTCTTTTGTGCAAAAGAGGGCACGCTAGTCGGATAGGAGATGTTTTTAGTTCAACTACTTAACGGAGCGAAAACGTAATGCTCAGTCACAGGAGATCCGTAAGAAAATATTTAGAGCTAAAGTTTTATGCATGGATCATAGAGTTATTATTTAATACGTCGGCAAGACTGCTTTGAATTTCCATTTATGTTTTGAATATTTGTTTTTATTTTTCTAAACATAAAACAGTACGTTTAATTTTTCTAATTGTACTTCATCTGCTCCAATGTACATATATATATATATATATATATATATATATATATATATACATATTCAGATCCCAAAGTCATTTAAAAGTAGTTGCACTTGAATATCAACGAAGATATTTATAAAACATTAGCAAATTATAAACGAAATAATTTAAGATGAGAAACATCTATGGTACATTCATGGTAATTATTCATTCCGAAAATTGCATTATTAATTATTTTTAAACCTAATCACACATAATTTAACTGTTACAATAAATAATAAACTAATAAATAATTTAACTGTAGCCTCATCAATAGCTTATTTATTACAACGTAAATGTCCATTATATGGTAAATTGAAATTCATCCAGGGTTTCTTTTTTGTTTTTGTTTTCGTATTAACCAGCGCAGAATCCTTATCAAAAATAATTTTCTATACCATTCTTGTTTTATGTGAATGCTAAATTAAACAAAATTAAGCAATTGCTAAAATATACCGTTGATAATCACCATTAATCAGGAGTAGAAATATTTATATAAAATATTCTTGTATAGGTAAATTAAATACAGTGAAGTAAAGCAGTCATATAAATGAATAACCGGTTAAATATGTAGTCATACAAATTCACAAACGCTACTCATGCCACGTTTGTGAATGTTTCCGTGAAGATTTCATACACTATTCTGATATACCATGTTTAATAGAAACATTGTCCAAACTGATAATGGGCGAAATAGTCTAGGCATTAAGTGCTCAAAAAGGACAAATAAATGCAGGTTTTGGTGTAGTTTTGATTTTTGATTCCCTTTATGTTTTTTGGGTCGCTGAACGCGCATTATCTAACAAAATTTCTCCCCGGAAACACGTTTTTTTGGCAAAAAACGTGCAAAAAACGTGGTTTTGTTTTGTTTTTTCTAAATAACTTCAAAATCATGCATTTTACATAAAAGTCGTCAATACATAAATTAAAGAGCACACAATTTCCTGCATTTTATGTAGTAAAAGTTTTTTTCTCTAATTAATGGTTTAGCCGTGAGAGAGCCGCAAAAATGGGTGTGAAAAGCACAAAATTCTGAAAAACGTGAATTACAGCACCGTACGTCGATGAAACATGAAAAACAACCATTTTACGCAAATTTTCCCCACTTAACAATAGTAAATATATTATTATTGACTATATTTTATTAATCTGATGTTCATTGTTTCTTTCATACCAAAAAATTAAATAAAAATGAGCATATCTGTGATCAAAATCTTCATTTGCTATTACAAAATAATAATAGTAATAATATCTTAATTTGACTTTTAAATAATGTAAATAAAATAACTAAAACAGGCTTTTAACATATAAAAGCTGACACGGATTCCCATTTTTAAAGTTCTCGAAGTTCAAAATGTGGGTGCGAAAATGAAAAAAAATCTGGAAAATAGGAATTATGGCACTGTACATAGATTTAACATGAAAACTGACCATTTTTCGCAAATATTGACTTTAAACGATACTGAAGATATTACGATCGACTATATTTTACAGTGAAGTTGCTAACAATAAAAACGACGATTCATTATGAATTATTATTTAATTACAAATAATTATGTACATTAGTAAGTACATTTACTTAAAAAACAAAGTACTATTTCCGCTTTCTTTTATTTGAGAGTCCCTGCTTTTCACCGACATCTACAAAATAGAAAATAGACGAATGGAATTAGTGGATGTTTTTATAACTATCAATATCACAAATAAAAGTTTTTTAAATAAGTAGTAAATATTTGCGGCACGACTATTTCCCGTTCCATTGGGTCCTCTGATTCCTTATGTGGGCAATCCATTTCCTGATCGATTTCAAAGTCTCGCTCATCCTCTTCGTCTTGACACACAACGTCGATGTTGTTGCATTTTTCCAAAGCAAATCTTCTATCTGATACCTTCGCAAATAATTTTTGCTGCTCTTCAACCACTCGCAGCCTCTCATCTCGATCAGATTTACATGTTTGCTAATACCATGCATTAGTGAGTATCTTCCCTCCTATATTCTTGAAATACACAATAGACTTTTTTATGACTCTTTGTGATCAGTATGTCGTCTCCATATCTCTCAATGAGGTTAAACATTACAGTTCTCATATCAGGTTGATAACTCCCTGTAACCTGTTTCATTAGCTCTTCCACGGACACTCTTCATCATGATTTTCATGGTAATCGTACATACTTTGCATCGTTCTGTCGATTGCCTCGGAAAATGGACCACGTTTCTTCGGTTCTTGGACATTCGGCCTCCCATAAATATATTTAAAACATTTGATGTGGTATTGAGCATCTGCTGCGATAAAATCATTCACTGGTTCGATGCGCTGAATTATAGCCTGCCCATAATCATTGCGAGCACTTGCTGCTTTCAGAATTTTACTTTTGAATCTCATGTGTCGCACAATGTATGCAATATTGCGTTCGCTTGGTGGATTTTTCGCTTGTGTTGCAATGAATTCTTCCGAAATGCACAGTCCACATATAAAACAATAAGTTCAAAAATTAAACTGAGGAGCTGATGATCTTAAAATTTGAGAAGTGCTAGCACTTTGTTCCTCAATCTTCTTCACATAAGAAGCAATCGTTCATTTACGTATGCTTTTCTACACTTAACATGCACATCTACTGAGGTTTTCCCCTTTAGGAAAACTGCCTTTCCATCCTTTCTTTCTGTACTTGCCTTGATTAACGTTTCAATACCTTGACTAACTTTCACGGACGGCTCCTCTTTTTAAAGGAGAGTCACAAATAAAACATAGTGACATCGCGCAAAATCACTTTAGATGTTCACTATATTCACGAAGACACAAACAGTGAATTACTAAATTACAAGTAAGCAGTTGCATATGGAAACTGAGAGGTATGTGTCCTCCTGGTAAGCTAGTGATCTGTGCGACGCATATTTTTAACAAAGGCCTGACTGGTGGGCAAGGGGGGGGGGTTAGTATTCAACTGAATGTGGACATGGGATGTGGGATGGGCGCTTGACCAACATTATTTCACACTGAAAGTGCGGAGAAAGTGCAGATGAGATCAGTTAAAGCCTGTTTTAGTTATTTTATTTACATTATTTAAAAGTCAATATAAGAAATTATTACTCTTATTATTTTGTAATAGCAAATGAAGATTTTGATCACGGATATGCTCATTTTTATTTATTTTTTTGTTATGAAACAAACAATAACCATCAGATTAATAAAATATAGTCAATAATAATATATTTAGTATTATTAAGTCAGGAAAATTTGCGTAAAATGGTTGTTTTTCTTGTTTCATCGACATACGGTGCTGTAATTCACGTTTTTCAGAATTTTGTGCTTTTCACACCCATTTCTGCGGCTCTCTCACGGCTAAACCATTGATCAGAGAAAAAAACTTTTAATACATAAAATGTAGGAAATTTTGTGGTCTTGTAATGTAAAATGCATTATTTTGAAGTTATTTAGAAAAAACGAAACAAAGCCACGATTTTTGCACGTTTTTTGCCAAAAAACGTGTTTCCGGGGAGAAATTTTGTTGGATAATGCCAGATTCGTGTTCAGCGACCCAAAAAACATAAAGGGAACCAAAAATCAAAACTACACCAAAACTTGCATTTATTTTTTACCAAATGCCTGGACTAAACAGGGTTACTCCATATAGGAAGTGTGGACGTCCGTGCGATTTCAGGATGGGTTTGTTTGTGTCGCATTTTTTTAAGAATATCTTTTTGTTTCTTCCAATTTCCAAATTGAAAATTATTTTTTTATTATTTCTTTACATTACTATTTATTACATTGTTTATTTATATTATTTATTTACATTGGATCTAAATAATTAGTTTGACAGAATTGGAGAATTTATTTACAACTGCCAAGTCAGACGCCAAACAGTCGTTAAATTTGTGGTTTAACTATAAATATAAATTTAAAAATAAAAGCAAAATAAACAAGCGCTTTTATTAAAATTGACAAAAATGTAAAAAATATGTGTAAATACATCCTAAAAGCCTAATCATAGAACTATGAAACGATGCACAATTCATTTAAGTTAAAATAAAATTTTATCCAGAAAAGAAAAGAGGAAATAACATTAAATACTGTTTCCTTGATCATATAAAATATATCTCTGTGCAGAGGCTAATCTTTATACAGTGTGAATGGAATCGGCTTGGTATTCTGTCAATTGAAGTTTTTACATACGTGATAAAACAGGAGTTTGTTGATCACTCTCTTTTCATGCTGCAGTAACTGCAACCATGGGATGGTCAAATGGGCTATTCTTGATTTCTTTTCAATTTAAATCAAAGAAATTGAGAAAAAAATACGTGTGGCACTCGGGGACTGCCGCGGTAAAGCTATTGCATAGCATTTTTTTAGATGCAATTATAATTTTTTATTTATTTTTTATTTATGCAGTTTTTTTTTTTTTTGTATTTGATATTAATTCAAGTTACACTTTTTGAGCGTGATGACTGATAACTGATAAATGAGAAGTTAATATCGTTTACAATAATTTTATTATCTTACAACACATGTAGGTTAATCATGAATCTTTATCATTGAAACTATACGTTTATGGTAGCTGAAATAAAAAACATAAGTTTAAGACTTGATATTCTCAATATATCTGAAAAATACCGCGTCAATGTCTGCTCCTGTCACCAAAAGTAACACTGTATCATAATAAATTACCAAACAAAAATTTGCCGCTCTACGAAAATTGATCGCGAGTTATAAACATTTTAAATTTTTCGACCCTCACCGTGGGGGGGGGGGGTCTCCTGTCACCAAAAGTAACACTGTATCATAATAAATTACCAAACAAAATATGGTCGCGCTACGAAAGATAGATCGCGAGTTATAAGCATTTTAAATTTTTCGACCATCACCGTGTGTGTGGGGGGTTCCTGTCACCAAAAATTAACGATGTTTCATAATAAATAACCAAAGAAAATTTGGCCGCGCTACGAAAATTAGATCGCGAGTTATAAGCATTTTAAAATTTTCGACCCTCACCATGGGGGGAGCCTCCTGTCACCAAAAATTAACACTGTCTCATAATATATTACCAAACAAAATTTGGCCGCACTAAGAAAATTAGATCGCGAGTTATAAGCGTTTTAAATTTTTCGACCCTCACCTTGGGGATCTCCTGTCACCAAAAATTAACACTGTCTCATAATAAATTACCAAACAAAATTTGGCCGCGCTACGAAAATTAGATTGCGAGTTATAAGCATTTTAAATTTTTTTACCCTCACCGTGGGGGGGGGGGTCGCTTGTCACCAAAAATTAAAACTGTCTCATAATAAATTACCAAACAAAATATGGCCGCGCTACGAAAGTTAGATCGCGAGTTATAAGCATTTTAACTTTTTCGACCCTCACCGTGGGGGGGGGGGGGTCTCCTGTCAACAAAAATTATAACTGTCTCATAATAAATTACCAAACATAATATGGCCGCGCTACGAAAGTTAGATCGCGAGTCATAAGCATTTTAATTTTTTGGACCCTCACCCTGAAGGGGGGGGGGGTCTGCTATCACCAAAAATTAACACTGTTTCATAATAAATCGCCAAACAAAATTTGGCCGGGCTACGAAAATTAGATCGCGAGTTATAAGCATTTTAAATTTTTCGATCCTCACCATTGGGCGGGTCTCCAATCACCAAAAGCTACATTATCCTACCTTGTTTTATCTTAAGACGATTCTTTTCTATACACATTCTATGAGGAATTTTTATCATTGAAACTATAGATTTATGGTAACTGAAATAAGAAATATAAGTTTGAGACTTAATATCCTCTAAATATCTGGAAAATACCGCGTCAATATCTGCTGAAGTCTCCCGAAGGATACCATGCCGAAGTCTGCCAAACTGAAACGAAGTTAGCCGAGTGTTGGGTTTTCTCGTTACGGAATTTCTACATTTTTCTCGTTACGGGATTTCTACATTCAGTCGCCGCGCTCAAAGCCCGTGATAAAAGCTATGCAATAGCTTAATAAAAATAAAATAAAAATCAGGCAACAAAACGCATTTTCATACGAAGTAAATTTTATGACAACCATTGCTTGAAAGCTACAATTTTAAAAACAAAGCAAATTGAAACATTAACATGTGCTCGTCTAAGTAAGATAAAAAGATGATTTGAACGCCAATTTAAAGATTAAAAAAAAACAGAAAAAGTTTTAATGCATTTTTTTATTTAAACAATTTTGTGCCCGTACCCCTTTAATAGGTAATTATTAATACACTTTTTTTAAGTAGTTAAAGGTTATTTGATTTTTTGTCAGATTTTATATTGCTTCAGTAAAAATAAATACTTTTTATATTATTGTTTTTCCTTATTTATTACTTATAACGTTTGTGTAAAGATTTTATCTGCAGATAAATAACTAACATTTTCTTGTGATATGCATCAATCAAAATGACGATTTGTTTTCGAGGAAAATATATTGATATTATCAATAATTATTTTTTAATGAATACTTGGAAACATTAATATATGACACATGACAAAATATTATCTTTGGTGTAATTTCGAAACAAGATATTTATTTTTGTGTGTGTCCAGAAACAACTTACATCTACTATAAATAAATTATCGCTTCATAATTAACATACATTTTTTCCCATGCTAAAAAAACTGGTGATAAACCAAAACACTTGTCACATGTCCAGTTTATGGCTTGTTCGTAAATTAATCAAATATTGTAGCAAAAGGGCAAAAATGTTACTAATGGAACGATTAATAAATTAAAATTCATAATTAGAGGCGTTTGGGAAAGCATAAAACTCTGGTTTGATTACCGCCTAAACAATCTCGCACCACTTTTTTTAAAAATAATTTTGTATGTCTTATAGAAGCACCAAAAGAAAAACTACGATTGTATGAGGTGAAAAATACTTTTTTAAGTTTGTCTAGATATTAATTCACTAATAATAATTTTTTTTTTCTTCAGGCCCCAGGGTTTATTTACGTACTATTTTTAAATTTCAGTTATGGATTTATATTAACAAAATAAAAACTAAAAAATATTGAACGAGAAAAAATTCAAATTTATTTTTTGTATATAAAAGTTGATGATACATGAGTAGACAAAAAGTACAAAAAGTACAAATTTTGATAATTTCTTAAATGTTTATTTTACTTTTTTTCCATCGCAAAAAGCTTGAAAATTGTGAAATAAGGATATATTCAATATTTTTTTATTACTAATTGTCTCTACAAATGGTATTTTAATGCACAATAAAATTATTTCGGTTTTCAGTATCAGCATTCGAAGCATATCTGATTTGTTTGTCCAGATTTTACCTTGCTTCTCTTAAAAAAAAATAATAAAAAAAGAAAGAAAAGAATTTGCACTAGTATTATTTTTCTTTAAATATTACATGCTTTGTTTTTATAAAGAAATTATCTGCAGATTAATCACTAACACTTTCTTGTGATGCATCAATCAAAATGACAATTTTTTGGAAGAAAATATCTTAATTACCAATAATTATTTTTTAACGAATATTTTGAAAGATTAATATACAATGCATGTCAAAACTTTATTTTTTGTGTAATTTCGAAAAGATATTCTTTTTTCAGAGACAACTTATAGCTGCCATAAATGAATAATCGCTTCATAATTAACATACTTTATTCTACATGCTGAAAAAAACTGGTGATAAATCAAAACTCTAGTCAAATGTCCAATTTGTGGCTTGATTGTAAATTAATCAAATATTGTAGGAAAAGGGCAAAAATGTTATTGACGGACCGAGTTATTAATTAAAATACATAATTAGTGCTGTTCTGGAAAAAGCCTGTTTACTAGTGCTTTGGCCTGATTACCTCCTAAACAACTTGGCATCACTTTTTTAATTAATTTTGTAAGGTAGCCTGGGGTAATAACGCCACGTGAAGGTTCTATCAATTTTCACGGCTCAGTTTTAGCTTGTATTTTTCAAACAAATATATGATTTGATACAGCAACTCATTGACTATCTATATAAAAAAATAATTTAACTGATATGTATTCATAAAATGTAATGGCGTGATTTCTTGACCAATGCTATTTGGCGTTATAACCCACCTATATGGGTAATAACGCCATGCAAACAAAACTATGAAATAAGATGGAATAATTGCATGTAGATTACCCAATTCTAAAAATGCAAACAAATTGACAAATTGCATTCTAATCTCTTGAAAATGTTCAATTTTTTTGTGAATGTGTAAGAAAAATAAAGGTGTGGTGGGGGGGGGCGGTGAGGGAAAAGAATATCAGACCGTGAACTTCTTTTTGCTTAAAAAGAACCGCTTAAATAGAATTATTAGAAACATTGTACAGTTTTAACTGTGATTATTTGAATTAGTATTTAGGATGTAGCTCGGCCACTGTAGGGAATCAACCGGGGTATTGATGCCAAGGATTGGCGTTATTACCCCGTTATAGTTATTGCTCTGTACATTTTAAATTACAAATTATCTCGAGAAGATATCTAAAATCTTCAAGATCATTTTCAAAGTCCATGAAATGTACTACAAATTTATGTAATTAACAAAGTATTTCCGGATAAAAAAATAGTCTTTACATAACATAACATATATCGCAAATTTTAGACCAAGCGTTAATTTTAATTGCTTGTAAAAACAATAAGACCTAAAAATGAAACAAATTAACTTGAAGCTGTTTTTTGTGATTTATATGACTCAAAACCCTTCTGCGCAGAGCACATGGGTGTCATTTACCAGATTATTTCATAATTATGCAAAATATCAGCACTTATCGGTATTACCCCGCCTGGCGTTATTACACCAGACCACCTTATATCTATTTTGAGCACAAAAACTATGATTATATGAGGAAAATATACTTTTTAAAAACATTTGTACAGAAAATAATTTCCTAAACACAATTTATCCTCTTCAGGCCCAAGAGCTTATTTACGTACTTTTTTAAATTTCAGTAATGGATTTATATTATCAAAATAATAACTAAGAAAGATTGAACGAGAAAAAATTAAACTTTCTTTTCTTTTTGTATATAAAATTTGATGACACGTGAGTAATCAAATTTACATTTTTTGAAAATTTCTTAAATTTTATTTTATTTTATTTTACTTTTCTCCATTACAAAATGTTTGAAAATCGTGAAATTAATATGTACTTAATAATTTTGTTACCAATAAACTCTACACTTATAAAAAAAAAATCTGTAAAGAAAATCACGCTTTTCTAGGAAACTGGAATTCCTAAAACTTTTTATGTAACAGCAACAACAAAAATTCCTGTAACAGATATCGATTTGCACTGAAAATCAAAAAGTTTGAAAAGTTAGTAAGATTTTTTTAGGAAGCTTAGGATGCTTATAATAAGTTGTGTAATTGCAACCCAGGTTACAGTTAAAATTTTAGTGACATAACTATAATTTTAGTAGATTTGTTTATAAAGTTAGAGATTTCTGTAGCTTTAAAAAATTGTTTTGTACATTTACATCTTTTCTTGTACAGTGTACAGTTAAAGTGTTAGTAAACAAACAGTTTTTGGCAGCTTTGCATTTGTAGGATTACAGATTCTTTTTATACCGTGTACAAATGGTATCTTAACGCGCGATAAAATTAGTTCGGTTTTCAGTTTTGGACATTTCAAGTATTTCTGATTTGCTTGTTTGTCAGATTTCATTGCTTCCTTAAAAAAATTCAGAATTTATATTATTATTTTTCCTTAAATATTACATGTTATATTTTTATAAAGTTGTTATCCGCTGATTAATCACTGACATATTCTTGTGATATGCATTAATCAGAATGATAATTTTTTGGAAGAAAACGAATATTTTTAACGAATACTTTGAAAAGATTAATATACAACGCATGTCAAAACATTATGTTTGGTGTAATTTCGAAATGAGATTTTTATCTTTTTTTTTTCTTTTTTTCAGAAACATCTTACATATGCTATAAATGAGTTATTGTTTCGTAATTAACACACTTTATTCCACATGATAAAAAAACTGGTGATAAATGAAAACTCTTGTCACATGTCCAATTTATGGCTTGTTTGTAAATTAATCAAAAATTGTAGCAAAAGAGCAAAAATGTTATTAACGGAACGAGTAACATATTAAATTACATAATTGCTGGCATTTTGGAAAGCATAAAACTGCGGCCTGATTACCGTCTAAACAATCTCGCACCACTTTTTTAATTATGTTTTTAATGTTTTTTTATCACAAAAATTACAATTATATGAAGAGAAATTTCCTTTTATCAAAAGTTTGTCTAGATAATTCCCTAATCATAATTTATATTTTTCAGGCCCCAGGGCTTATTAATGTCTTTCTTTTAATTTCAGTTATGAATGCATATTAAGAAACTAATAACTATAAAAGATTGATCTGCGAAAAAAAAAATTTTTTTTATACTTAAAATTCAATGATGTATGCGGACTCAAAGGGTACATTTTTTTATAATTTTCTAGGATTTTTTATATTTTACTTTTTTGTTTAAAAAAAACCCTTGGAATAATGAAATAAATATATATTTCATTATTTTTTTCCTAACTGACTCTACAAATAATATCTTAATGCTCGGTAAAATTATTTATGTTTACAGTTTTGAAAGTTTCGAACATTTTTGCTGCAAGTTATTTTTATAAAACACGTAGCTTACTAAAAAAAGTGCTATAATAAACAAATTGTTATTTAAAAGCACACATACACGCATATATAAAGTTCACATCCAACAATTTACCACTTAATGGTCGCATTAAATTACGGTTTAAATTCATTATTGCCACCACTTTTTTGAAAAAAAATATTCATCTTATTTAATGGCAAGTAAAATGGTACGATAATAAAACCAGTAACACTATTTAAAAAAAACTGGTGGGAATCAAACAATTCTGAGTAAAAGCCGTGAAGCTTGCAGCCCGTGAATGTCTGGGGCTCAACGATTAAGTGGTTAAAGGCAACACAAATATTTTACGGATATAAATGTTTTTTGTTGTCTGTTAGATTCAATATACATCAATTCCTCTTTTTATATCATTATTTATATGCATAAAAAATGTAAGGATGTGTATTCTACAACATACATCTGGTGTGAAGACGTTGATTTGATAATTTACGAAATATAACGTATATCTGGAAATACAAATTGAAAGAACGAAACAGTCGCTTTTCCTACAGTAAAACACAACCAAATATGTTGTTATTAAGCAGAAAACTATTATATGACAAGCATTTTAAAAATATATTTAGAAAATAGTTTTTTTTTTATTTTAAAATGCTTTTTTATTTTTAATGTCCAGAAAAAGATATCGCGATAATAAATAAAATCCTCTCAAAATTACTTAAAAAAAACTGGTGATAAATCAAAGTTTTAACACACGACTATTTTTTCTTAAGTTATAGTCGGTATATATATATATATATATATTCATACCTTAACCAATTTCATTATCTATAATAATTATAATATGCATGATAACAATATATATATTCAAAATGTTGGCACACCACAAGGTGGTAGTACATCTAGTGTATTATCTGACTTATATTACTATGAACGTCATTATTTAAATAATAAAATACATTTATATCGATATATAGATGATGTAATTTTAATTGAGACTGATAACACCTGTATATGTCAATTCCCTGTTGATTATCCTTCTAATCTAGAACTTTCAAAAAACCTACTTTTTAATAATACAATCAATTTCTTAGATATTAAAATTATATTAAAAGAGCACAAATTTATAACTGATATTTTTGACAAAAGGAAAGAATTTAATTTTAAAGTTAATATCTTTACTAATTTTAAATCATGTCTTCATAATTCTGTATATCGTAATATAATACTCAACCATTTATATAGAATAAAATGTCTATGTTCTTCCCATTTAATTAATACTAATATTAAAAAGCTTGTATATGATGCTATAAATAATGGTTATCCTAAAAAATTCATATATTCTTTAATTTATAATTAGATATTACATGATCTTATAATTAATTCTTTGCGTAAAAAATGTACAAAAAAATTATAAAACATAAAAATAATAATAAAAAATTAAAAATGTTAAAAAGTAATTAAAAAAAATATAGGTTGGTTGGGTGGGTAGATGTTAGAGTATGGGGGAGGGTGGTGTTGTCTGAATAAAAACGCAAAGGTTAATTATTTAAATATTAATATATATATATATATATATATATATATATATATATAAATATATATATATATATATATATATATATAATTGAGAATTGAGAGTGGGTTATTTATTGTAACATAATTTTTAAACTGTTTAATTGACACCAATATATGGATATTTGTCTAGTTATATCTATAGTTAAATAGCTAATAAATGTTACTGATTAAAGTAACAATTTGGTGTTTTAAGTTATATGTTAATATGAATATTATCTCTTAATTCTAATTTTAATTATTTTATAATTTTATTTTATGTTAATATCGATTATTTATTATTTTCTCCGGTTCAATTGTATTTCCATTCAGCTTTATCTTTTTTGTTTGTTATGGATAACTATTATTTTTACTTACTTTCAACTCATTTTTGTAAAATATCTTTGTTCCTTGTTTAATAATTTGGTTTTTGTGTGCTGGTAGCCCCAAATACGTATTATTTTGCCATTTCATGGCTAATACGTGGATGAAACCGCACACTTCATTTGTAGTTCCAGAGCATTGGGGCCTGATGATTCTGCTTTTGGGGCTAAAATTCCATTTGCATTCATTTTATTTATTTTTTTTTTCAGATTTACTCGTTACACTATTTTTTTATTTTATTATAATTCAATTCAATTCTAATTCTTCGTTTTGGTTTATTGTTTTATTGATAAAATCCATTGGTGAATCTTGTCTACTTTTAATGGTATTATATATATATATATATATATATATATATATATATATATATAGGGTATTCGGGAAATCTTAGAGACAGTCGAATAATTTTAGAAAATCCCATCGTATTGAAAAACTAAAATTATTTGTTAAAACTTTTAAAAAGAACTACCTTTTGATACCAAAGAAGCTCTTGTCGTTTCTTCGGCGGTTGTCAGATTGTGTACAAATTGAAAATTTTGAATAAGAACATTCCATTTTTCATCCCATATTCGGATTCAACGGAAATAAATTTGTATTTTTGTAATCTGCTTTACAATTGTTGTTTTTTTTAATCATCGTAGTTGATGATATAAGCAAGTAAAGTACAGGGTGGCGATTGGTCAGGGAAAACCGGGAAAAATATAATCAAAAAAAGAGAAAACTACCAGTAATTTCTTACAGAAAATACTTCAAATAATATAAAGAGATTTAATAATCTCAATTTATCTTTAATAAAATACTGGTATTTATCGTCTACATTGACTGTGTTTTTATTAACCATTCGCCACCCTGAAATTATTTCCTGAGCAGAAATTTCTATTTTGCATTGAAGGTATGATTTCAAGATTTTAAATATATAAATTTAACGTTGTTTTCCAGTCTCAATCATGCCTTTCATGATTGAGATTGCTTTTTTAGTCATATTTCGCTCAATTATATGGTTATTTAGGATGATAAAAAAATTTAAATGTAGAACTTCTTATTCAAAATTTGAATGGTGAATCCATTCTAACCTCCCATGTTTTCGGAGTTGCCTGTCAAGTTTGGTATGACTTAATAGCTTTTATTTTAAATATTTTATATATTTTATACGTTTTTTTAAACATATATGTGATTTTTTCGAGATATTCAACCGTTTCGAGACTTTTCGGTTACTATACAGATCTGTCTACGTTGACAATTGATAAAATCATGCGAAATGTTTCTTTGAAACCACAGAAATCTTCACAGGATAATAATAATGTTCTATCTGTGTTTTGGAAAAATGATTTATGGATATAGAAAGGTTCTATTTCTATCTATGAAGGCATTTTTGTATCAAAATGATGTTATATATAATTTATACATAACATTACAATTGCATTATGACAGTATTTTAATCCAGAAAAATGGCTTCAGTGATGCAAATAGAGCATTTCAATATCGATAAGTCTTTTTTTTTTCCAAAAACACAGATAGAAGCTTATTATTCTTAGGCGACGAAATTTCGTAATGTCTTCAATGAGAATATGAATTCACTTTTAGAAATAGTGGTGGTACTCATATTACAACTCTTTGGTTATATCTGTCGTTGATATTTTCTGTTATAACAACAAAATTTCACACGATTTTTTTTTTTGAGATTTTCATCAAATTAGACAGGAAAGGGATGTCGTTTATATATTTCTTTTAAAACTTCATGATGTTAAGTGAGTTGAAATTTAAGCATGTTTAAATAAAGTTTTAAAATATGTATTTACATGTTCTTCAGTGTGATTTACGATGAAGAAGAATCTTAAATTATGGAAAATGGAAGATCTATAAGGTGCAATAGTGGAGTAATATACATAAAAATAACAAGTTGGAAAATGCACGTCTAATGTAGCAAATGAAGTGTGTTAGTACTACAACGAAATGTTAAAAATATTTAGATATTGGTTTTATAGCATAAGGTACAGTATCCGAAAATTTTTGTGTGTCCCTGTAAATACTATACGCATCCTATTTGACAGGAAGTAACTACTGTCAAGCCTAAGCAACATACATCAATTACAGAAAATGTGTAAAAATTTAATATACTTCAAATGTGCTTTAAACTATGTTTTCCCAATCAATGTTCTTATATTATGTAATAAAATAATTTTGTGTGACAATGTAAATAAATAATAAATATTATTTTAACAACAGATTGTAATGAATCTATATTTTAGCATTTACTTCATACATGCATATCAATTTAATTTTGTTTGAAAAAGCGTAATATTATAAAAATGCACTAAATTTTTCCCATTGTCTATAATGTAACGTAATAATTATGATTGTCCCTATAATTGAATTATACATTCGATTTTCATAACATTTAATACGACTCGACTAAATTATGCAAAAATTACATATTTTAAATTTATGATTCGGGTGTGTAGTTTTTGCATTGTTATATACGGATGGATGGACTGAACGGCGATGCCAGATTATCCGTATTTATATTATTACGGACGCATCTAATAAAAAGAATGTTAAATTCAAATTGATCGCTTTACACATCGGGATATGCTAGATCAAAGTAATTTGTTTATAAAAATGCAAATGAACACAACATTGCCCGTATATAATAAAAATTGCTTTTTTATGTTTATAGAAGTGAAATTTATTTTATTTTATTGGTACGCTAGTATCGCTAAAATAAATATTAGAGATATAAATACATAGATTTTCAATAAATGTTTATATACTATAAAGGTATAGATATGTACATATATTAGTAATACAATGAAATCTGAACTAGTCTTTTAAAATTCTCGCAAAATCTCTTAGCAACGAGCGAATGCATTTATAATCGATGATCTTCAAGGAATGGTTGACAGAATTGATTTTTCAGGACTTTCTCTTGAAATAACTATATAACTTTCTAAGAATGGGCAAAGTGATGACATGAAATCAATAGATCCAATGACTGCACAGGAAATTTATTTAAGTAAGCGAGATTGATTTCTGGAGTATCACGCAAATGTTTATGGAATATATTGTATAAAAAAACTGTAGTTTGATTAAATTCCATCTTATTTAACATAAGGGAAAGTTCATATATAAGCGTGAGTATGTGTATGATACATTTAACAATGTAATACCTTTCCTTTTTATACTGTAAAATATTGATGATATGGCCCAGTAAATCAACGACTCATATTCTCCGCACAACAGATTGCACCGATTCCATATTTTAACATATATTTTATAAATGCATATCTAGTTTAATTATTTTCGTAAGAATGTAATATATTAGAATGTACTTGAAACTATTTTTTCCATTTGCCATAATGTAATGGAATTATTTTGATTGTCCAAATTATTTAACTCTAAAACCAATCTTCCTAAAATTTGAAATGACGCAACAAAATATTGCATCAATTACACATTTTAAATTTCAGATAATTTGGTTGTATTTTTTCGTGTTTTATATGTTAACGGATGGATAGACAAATGGACAGACTGAACGACGGCTATAGGTTCTACGTATTTACATATAGGACCGCTATAAATAAATAATATTGGAGATCTAAATGTATAAATTTTCAATAAATCTTCATATATACTATAAACATATACATTAGGAATACAGGGAAATCTGAACTGGGCTTTTAAGATTCTCGCAAATAAATATTAGAGATATAAATGTATAGATTTTCAATAAATGTTTATATACTATAAATGTATAGATATATACATATATTAGTAATACAATGAAATTTGAACTAGTCTTTTAAAATTCTCGCAAAATCTCTTAGCGACGAGCGAATACATTTAAAATCGATGATCTTCAGGAATGTTTGACAGAATTGATTTTCCAGGCCTTTCTCTTGAAATAACTATATGACTTTCTAAGAATGGGCAAAGTAGATTGGATTTAAACATGAAATTATTAAATCCAATGACTGCATAGGAAATTTATTTAAGCGAGAGAGATTGATTTCTGGAGAATCACGCAAATGTTTATGGAAAGTAATTAAATATAAAAACCGCAGTTTGTTTTGATTCTTTACTATTTTACGTAGGGGAAAGTTGATGTATATATAACCGTGAGTATAGTATGGTACTTTTAACCTTTTCATACATATAAATTCGAAAGTATTCGACAACAATGTACAACAATTATATATTTTAAATTTAAAAGGATTCGGTTCGACAGTTTTCGCATTGATATATGCGGACGGACAGACTGAATGATGACTAGAGGTTCTACGTATTCACATAACTATCAACACAAATAATAAAAAAAAATTCTGATTTCAAGTTGATCCCTTTACACATCGGGTTATGTTAGATCAAAGTATTTTGTTTATAAAAATGCAAATAGTCGCAACATTATCCATAAGTAAGATTTTTTTAACCACTGAAAAAATATTTTATGTTATTGGAACGCTAGGACAGCTATAAATGAATAATTTTAAGGATCTAAATGAATAGATTTTGAATAAATGTTTATGTACTATAAATGTATAGATATATACATACATTTGTAATACAATGAAATCTGAACTGGGCTTTTAAGATTCTCGCCAAATACCTTAGTAATGAGCGAAAACATTTATAATCGATGATCTTCAGGAATTGATTTTCCAGGCCATTCTCTTGAAATAACTATATAACTTTTTAAGAATGGGCAAAGTGATGACATGGAATCAATAAATTCAATGACTGCATAGGAAATTTATTTAAGCAAGAGAGATTGATTTCTGGAGTAACACGCAAATGTTTATGGGATATATTGTGTAAAAAAACTGTAGTTTATTTTGTTTCTTTTTTTTTACATAAGGGAAAATTTATATAGGGGAAGGTGGTGTACCTCGGACGTATTTTGAATTTTTAATTTTTAATTTAAAAACAAATTCCAAAACTAAAAAAAGAATCCATTTTATAAAACTTATGATGTCATACACTACATATATTAGTCTTAAATTTTCATAAAAATAATTTCCATGAAAAGTTTAGAATTAAAAATAAAATGAAAATAGGACCGAGGTACACCACTAGTAGTGAACCTTGCTCCCATTGCTAAGAATGAAAAAAGAACTTGTTTTTAGCGATTAAAAACAACATTTTTAATCAAGAAACTAGATATATAAATTTCTGATATGTTTCATTGTTTATTAGTTTTTTTTAAATTCTAAATAGAACATCTTCTGAACATTTACGCTTACTATAAACACAAAAGACATAGAAACTCATTTATATTAGTCATTTATTTATTTTTAGCCTTAATTGTAATTACATAAGTCAATTCCATATGTTAACTTCTCGGGCTGCCTTTCAGATTCATTAGACAATATCTGTTGTCTCTTGGAACCAATCAAAAATACACCACTTTTATTTAGTTCAAGGTATACTACTTGGCATTTAAAAACAAAACTACCAATCACTAACTTTATTTAACACTAGAACCGCCATTAAGGGTCAAAATGACCCCTGCCAGGATGATAATAGCCGATTCGAACCAGAATTTTCTTCATAAGATATGTTAAATATATGCAGCGCAAAAATAAACTAATTAAATAAGATAAATAGTTTAAACGTAAAATTCTGGTGCGAAATACTTTTTATAAAACTTTTGCAAAATACCCAGCTGTTTTAGTGTTAAAGCACATGATGTAGTAACTAGAGCTTTACTTTATTATGCATTATCCTCATTTAAAAAATTAGAATAAAAATAACATAGAAATACATAGAAAACATAGAAATATCTAAGAAAAATTTAATTTTGAAAGCTAAACTTCCTTTTCTGAAAATTGTACAATTGGTTGAGCTTCTAAACAAATGCCAAGAACGTAAATGAAACCTCTGGTGTCACATTTTTAACATACAAATGTTCTTGATTAATGATCTAAACAAGGAAAGCTAGAATTAGCATAGGTACGAGGTACACCTATGTCCAAGGTACACCACTCTCCCTTATATATTTATATATGTATCTAAGATTAATAATAAATTTAATGGAATTGAATACATACATAACATAGCATACATAATATGAATATTAAATATTAATTTTTATTACAACACAATAAGTTTGTATAAATATATTAATTACAAATAGTATATATTCTACTAAATTTTTTTTATTTTATTTTTCTCTGTTATTAACTGTAACTCACAATATTTATACTAATTAAATTTACATTATTACATTATTAATTTACATTATTTGGTGACATGTATCATGTACTAATAATGGACTTTATATCTATATTATTTTATAAGGGAAGCTGGTATAAATTATTATTATCAAAATTCCATATTAATACATTTCATGTATAGCTTTTTATTATATTTTGTTTGTTTAGTTAATCTTGCCAGTAGGATACGTAATTGGTCAAATTTTTTAGCTTATAGCTCGACCTATTACTGAAAATGATTGGATTATTGTTTATATTTGAAAATTATGTACCCATGACGAGCTATTTATAATATAAGTTTTCTATTGCTTTTCTTCCATTGCGCTTTTCATATGTCTGTTTAATTCATTTCATAGAACGTCATAATCCATATGCTGATCTGCTTCATTTATTTTAAATAATAATTTAAATTTGTCATGTCCATAATGCTTTAAATACAGTTTATCTATTGGTCTTACTGAATTTTAAATTTTGTTAAATATCTAAGTTAGATTTTATTTATTTATAAAAAGTATATATATACATATATATACTAATATACAATCTATTATATGTATGTATATATGCGTATATTACACATCTGCACCACTAAAGGTAAAGTAATTTCTTTCATTTTCTCCATTATGTTGACGTGACTGTAGAAACTGGATTCCGACCACACGTCGGAAATGGTATATTGAACTTTTGAACAACTCTAATTTTGATGAATCCCTTAAAAGGATATGTTTCCTAAATTATTAAGATGATTTAAAGTAAAAATCACGATAATTGTTTTTATTTTTTTTCCTTTTTATTTTTCTATCCAATTTAGTAATTTTGGTGTGCCTTGTTTTTGATGTTTTTCTTCATTTAATTTTAGTTTTATGTGTGTTAGTTGCCCCAAATTCGTATAATTTTGCATTTTCATGACAAATACGAAAATGAAACCACACACTTCATTTGTAGTTCCAAAATATTTAAGGACTTCTTGAAGATTCTATTTTGATTCTACAAATTCCATTTATTTTATATATACATATATATATATATATATATATATATATATATATATATCATCATCATCATCATCAACCGTTTTCTATCCACTGCTGGATGTAGGTCTCCCCCAGATTTTTCCAATGTTTTCTGTCTAGTGCTTTCGTCATGCAATTTACACCAGCCACTTTTCTAATTTCGTCTTAACTTAACTTACTTGTGGTCGTCTTCTTGGTCGTTTTACATCTCTAGGATACCATTGTAGTATATTTTTGCTCCATCTATTGTCTTGTCTTCTTGCAATGTGCCCAGCCCATTTCCATTTTAGCTGCTTGATTCTTTCGAGGATGTCAAAAACTTTTGTTTGATTTCTTATGCAGGTTATCCTCTTTCTGTCTCTTCTAGTTATGCCTAGCATACATCTTTCCATGCTTCTCTGTGCTTTATGTAATCTTTGTATCATCCGTTTTGTTAGTGTCCATGTTTCTGTTCCGTAGGTTAATGCAGGTAAAACACATTGATTAAAAACTTTTCTTTTCAAACAATGAGGCATATTACTCTTCAGAATAATACTGTTCTTCCCGAAAACACTTCACCCATTTCTTATTCTTCTATTGATTTCATTTATGATACTATTTTCCGATGATATTTCCTGTCATAGGTATACATAACTTAGCACTTCTTTAATCTCAGTGTTCTTGTAGACAATTTTCTTTTTTGATTTAAATGAATTAAACATGGAAATTATGCTAAAAGATCTTGCAGAAGCTAGCATCAATGTTGGATTATATATATATATATATATATATATATATATACGTATGTATAAACAAACACATATATATATATATGTGTTTGTTTGTGTGTGTGTGTGTGTGTGTGTGACGATTTAAGGAGAAACTCAAATTATTTTCACTGGTTTACTGGTTTAAAAAACACACAGTCATGGCAAGCGAGGGAAAAAACAAATAAATAAATAAATGTAAAAGATTCAATAAATTCCTCATTGGCTGCTGCAAGTTAATTTATTAAACTATAGTCATAAGAGAGAGAAAGGATCCCTTTGCAAGCCGTCTTTAACCGAAACATCAAAAAGAATATTCCATCTTTACATCAGCAAGCCGTACTCATCGAAGAAAAAACCAAGAATCTTCCTTCTTACCTCCAGGCTTTCTTTCTTAAATCTAAAAACAAAGTTCTAGAAAATTCTCTACTCTCTAACCATCATTTTTCCATGTAAACATAATTCATATCCAGAGTCGAGATTTTTATTCCACAGACGATAATCTTATTTTTTAAAAATATTATTAAACTAATTTATAATCGACTCAGAATTTCAAATATCCTGCAAACGATATATTTTTGCAGACGATCGATTTTAAGAGAGAAAGAAAAGAAATGAATTTATTGATATGCACACATATCGAATGTTGAAGGAGGGAAAATAAATATTTAGATAAATAAAAATAATGATATTTTTTGAAAGGTATGGTTTTGGAATATATTTAATAAGACTTTCTTAAAAAGGATTGATAAAAACATGAGTTTTATTTTTAAAAAATGAGTTTTATTTGGAATACTAAGAAATAAAGTTTAATTAAGAATATTTTTAATTTCGAGCCATCTTTTAAATTTACGCGTATTGGAATAAATGTTTTTTAAGGCGAATTAAGAATTTATATCATTTCCATAAAGATTAATAGATTTTATCTAGAAGCAAGATTTTAATTTAATAAGTTAAAGTAATTACAGAATATGGTTATGAGGAAATTAATTTAGTATAAAGGTTAATCTTAGCGAAAAAAAATTGTAATATATATATATATATTATACGCATTTATGTGAATATGTATGAAACATTGAACATTTGGATTTCATTTCTTTATTATAATGTAAACGAGTGATAAAAAATAAAAAATACATATATTTATTATATTATTTACCAATATGTTACATTATTATATAAACCATATCTTGAAGAATGAAAAAAACATTCAATGTATCATTAAATGTCCTTAATTATATTTTATATTAATGGTTCAAAATATTTATATATAATAATTAATTGCGATTTAATGCAGAGCTGAATGAATACCGAAAATTTTAATCAGAAATTCTGCGATCATATAAGAAATTCCGAATATTAATTCTTTATTTATTTATTGACATACACTTCTTGATTACACAACATCAGTTTCTTCTTTTTAAAATTTACGAATAAGGTTCGAACTTTCTGAGGCCAAACTGGTCACAATTTTTGAGAAACTTAGTGCTGAAAACAGCTCATATTCAAAATATTAGAATAGTTGCTTTTTTTTAAATCTATAATAATATATCATATACTAAAGAAAATACAGTTGGGAAATTAAAATTAATAAAGTGACATATCTGATACAAATTAGAGCAGCATACAATTTTATGTAATTTCCTATGTCTTTAAAGGAATTTTAATATTTCTAATGAATTATTACGCATTGATATTGATGCATTTTGCACAATCTTAAAAATATTAATGTGAAATTACTGAGAATCTACAGATAATCCATTACATTAGTTCTTATGTAAAAAACGGAGTTCCTACTAATTAACAGAGAAGTTATACAATAAATTTACAACAAACTCGTAAATTAACATCGTTAAATATAAACAAGACTGTATATTTATTTTTAATTATGATAATTTAATTAAGTTTTCAAAATTAGTGAATCTGTCATGCTTTACTGACCTTAAAGAATTTTAATTTTTCGGGTAAATTTCACTTGGTGTATCATTTAATTTTTATACAATTTCGCGCATATCCGTCCGGGTTTGTGAACCCGAGATCTCGTGACAACGGGAGGGTTACTTATTGACTAAAGCTTGTTTTGTGAATTTAGTAAGTCATTTATCATAATAATGTAATTGTCGAGAAAAATCCCTCTCCAGCTTATTAGATGGTAGCTCACTTTTTTTCCCTCTCTAAACTTATTCAAGATTAAAAAATATATATATATATTGTGTCTGATATAATTGCAAAAGAATTTTAAAAGTGTGTATTTTTAATTACAAGTTTCAGCATAGAAAAAAATAATTTTAAAGAAATATATCTAAATCCCTACAATGAATTAGGCATAAAATGGAAATATCTGTAAAATGGTGACCTAGAATTCCAATAAAATACATTTAACGAAGAACAAGCGTAAATTTAAAGAGTTTCATTATTTTTTTTTAACAGTGTATCATCTATAAAACATTTAGTACGTAAATTTTTAGTAACATTTAGTAAATTAAAGTTTTATTATTATAAAACTTTAACAATTTTTAATAGTATTTTTAATTTACATAATTTTTATACGCTTTACTATTTTTTTAATATATTTGTTATGCTGAATTTCTTGCTTAACCTATAATTATTATCGATAACATTTTACTGATGTTTTGGTCAGTATTTATATAACCGATATGCCAAAAGCAAAATATATCTTTATGGGACAAAAATACCCTTTGGACGCAATATCATAAAATAAACAACTATCATCATTTTTGTTTACATAGTTCAATATTTTGTCATTATATAAAGTGCTGTTTCTATTCGAAAAGTTGTAGTATAGACGGATAAATTAATTGAACTTTGGTGTTTATATTCGTCTTACGACGACGAATTTAAAATGATAAATTATTCCATAAAAATTATTTTTTATGTAGATAAAAAATATAAATATTTAAAATCTTGAGAAATAGTAAATAATTGTTATATGTTCAATTAGAAAAATCAAAAACTAGAATATTGCTTTACTGCCTTTATACATACCTTGTCCTATAATTGAAATGCTTTTAAAATTATTTTAAATGCAATAATCTTACATTTAACAAAAAATATATCAATCTCCAGGAAAATTTATAAGATTATCTGTATTTTTAAAAATAAAACATTGACAAGGATTTTTCGAAAAGAAATTCCAATTATCTTTAAACAAAATGTAAATCGTAAATATGTTTGTTGTAATATGCTACTGAAAAATATGAAACTAATATTAATATTTAGTTTTGACAGCTGCATTTATGTTTGTTATGTTTGCTGTCAAGTAACTTTCTGAATGGAAAAATACGCTTTCAAAATCAGGTTTGTTTCCTAAATATTTTATTATGCGTGGAAAACTAACTTGAATAGGGATTTCTCATTGGGACACCATTAACAGTAGCAAGAATAATAATTTAATTTTAATTTGATATTAAATTAATATTAATTTTAATTTAATAAAAAAAAATAATAATAATCACTGTCGAAGCAAAAAAGTTTCATGAAATCTTTAACAAATAAACAATGTGTTTTTTGAACCAACATTCTTAATAATAACTTTTAAAATAAAAATAAGTACTTTAAACCTAAATTCCTAATAATGACTTTGAAAGTTTAATTTTTGTTTTTATTTCTTTATATTGTTATAATTAAAGCTTTGCTTGTTTTCTTTTTCTTTAATTTTTGTTTCTTTGCAACTCAGAAAAGTGCGATTCTCATAACTACATATATTTTTTAATACGAAAACAGTCACAAAAAATACATATGTATATATATTTCCAATTAGGAATCGAAGTTTGAAAGTTTTGTATTATTTATATCATTTTTATCGCAAATAAAATTTACTTGCTTAGAATCTTTTCCATTTACATAATCAAAATATCAACATCACTATTAAATATTTTTGCTAAATTATAATTTGAATTGAACATTTTGAAGAACAATTATTCTGTCATTAATATTAAAATAATTAATTTTCACATTAAAGTAATTAGGGAAGTTAAAAAGAAAACATCTTAACATCATCTATTGAATTTTTTGAAAAATATTTAAATAGATTCATTAAAAATAAATTTTTATAATGGTAATCTGTGATGATATGAAACGAGGTTTTATAAAATGGAATTACATGAAATTCCTTTTCTATATTTATCTTACAGTATCATGAAATTGGATTTTCGTACTTTTGTCAAAATATTTGCTATTTACATCAAAGAAAGATGTTCAAATCATGCTTAATACCTGCATTTGGTTACGAAACGTTTTTGTTAAAGGTTAAAATTTATCAAATGATGTAATTTAGGATAAATATTTAATAATCACAGATTTTTTAATAATTCGCTTTGCAAACGACGGAAACAATACTATTTGTAATTAGATATAAAATATAAAATTATTTTTTCAAATTAAATTTTACGCAGTAACATAATATTTAGAAACGAAATAACAAAATAATGAGTTCAGAAATATATTGCTGTTATTTTACCACATTCTAATTAACGTCTATGTTAATTTGTTAAACCTAAAAAGTAATTTGATTAATGTAAATTTTGAACTAAACCTTACATATCAGCCTTACATATGAATCTTTAAAGGTACATTTGATTTCAAGTAACTGATTCAGAACTGATTTAACTAAAAATTGTAATATTTAGAGAGTTGCAAATAGCAAAACTAAAATATCAACTCTGAACGATGTTTTCTATTGTTGAGCATTTACTTATTTAATCAATCTATTATTGATTTATAACCATCCTTTATTAGAAATTTAAACAATTCGTCTTTTTTAATTACTATTAACACAAAGGCTTAGTAATAACAGAATATTAAGCAATAATTATCTTATGTATCAATATAACAATATTTTTAGTTATTATATTTTTTTCAATCTTTTGAAAAATATTTTTATAACTAATTAAATAATAACCACCGCAACTATAAATAAAAAGATAGCACAAATACATACTAAAAATTTAATTAACATTTAGCAAAACAGACACACTTCACATTACATACGGCATCATAGAACATAACATCCTAGTTATTGCAAGTAATTTTAATGAATTGGGGTATTAAATTGCGTTTTGATGCCACCTTGCATTTCAAATTTAAATTAAAAACACCATAAATTGTGCTGAAAATTTATATTAGAAAATAGTAGAAAAATGAAAATTAATGATGAAAAATATTAATCTGCGTCTAAGGTCTGTTCAATCGGTACTTCGTTTTTTATTGTTCTAGACGATGTTAGAACTTACACAGAATTTACCGTAATGATTTTGTTTATACCGACTTTTGTCTATTTACATCTTTTACTGATCTGCCATAGAGAATAGTGTACTCTTCATTATATATATATATATATATTTACCCCTGCAAAATTATTTCAAAATAAACTAGCATATAAGTAATAATCTAAATTCCAAAAAGAGAATTATTAAAATATATATATTATAGACTATATATTCATACATACTAATTTTGTGTAGATTAAAAGCTAAATCCTTTGAAAATTACACAGCGTTGTTTTTCAAATAAATATCAGAATTCAACCAATGAATACAAAATAGTAAAGTATCAATATTTTTAGTTTATGCGAGTTGTTTTATCTTTTATACCTTTTATTTAGCTTTTATTCAAGAATTTCAAATCACATATTTTAATGTTTAAAACGCTCTGTTTTAATTTTTTTAAATAAGTTTAGAAATGGCAATGTATAGTCTTGAAAAATAAACTGAATTTGTACTATGGATGAATGGAAACTTTAAAAATAAAAGAATTTTTTATTGGCATGTCTATAATAAAATATTCAAAGAACTGTTTCATTGCTATATGACTGTATTACTGTTTACATTTTGTTGTTCTGAATTTTAATAGTCTCTGTTTTCCATAACACTCAATATTATTTTTTATATACGTACATGGGAATAGTTGAGAAATTCCAATATGCTCTGTTCAATACATTCCTTGTACCCAATACAAATCGAAGGATTGTTTTACTCCTTATTTGAGAAGATAGACTCTCCTTTTATTTATTGGATTTTTCGTTGAATTCTTTTACTAGAACAAGTCAAATCACTTACTCCTATTTTTAAATAATTCACCTTTTACACCTTTTCCATTTTTTTTTTAAGTTGCAACAAGTATTCTAAAAAAGTCCTTCCGGCAATGCCGGGAGGAAGAGGTAGCTTTCATATACTTATATATTTATTTATTTATTTTAAAGTAAGTTACATTGTTCAAAATACTAAGCTCAAATTAGTGGAAATAATCTTATAAAATTAGTGATTTTATAAGACTGAATACTAGTTTTTGTCAAGACTGAATATTAATAGGAATTTTTAGAAATTAGTCATCTTTTATTCAACCTGGTTTTATTTTAAGCGATTTAGAGAGTCACCAAATTCTACGATATCATAAAGTGTATGCCATTTTAAAGCAACATGATGGTTAGTTCAGATCAGAAAAATTTCAAAATGCCAGCCATAAGCAAAATTCAAAATGCTATAACTCAACCATTTTTTAAGATATAGACAAAATAAAAAGTGTTCTGGAATCGGTGTTTTAAGTTTTAACACGTAAAAGAAAAAAAATTCAACTTTTAATTTTTTTGCATTTAATTTTAAATTTTAAATTTTTTAAAAAAATTAAAATGGCCACCATTTTGAAACAAAATGGTGGATGATGCTGGCCAACGAACTCGGTTGAGACATTTGTATGTACTATGTACATACCAAGTTTTATTGAAATCGGTTCATAAATACGCGTGTTATCACGTGACAAAAATCAGATCGTTTCGAAATGTCAGCTATAAGAAAAATTGAAAGTGCTATAATTCAATCATTTTGTAAGATATAGACAAAATAAAAAGTGTTCTGGAATCGTTGTTTTAAGTTCTAACACGCAAAAGAAAAATATTTTTCAAATTTTGATTTTTTTGCATTTAATTTTAAATTTTAAATTTTTTAAAAAATTTCAAATGGCCACCATTTTGAAACAAAATGGCGGATGATGCTGGCCAACGAACTCGGTCGAGACATTTATATGTAATATGTACATACCATGTTTCATTAATATCGGTTCATAAATACGCGTGTTATTACGTGACAAAAATCAGGTCGTTTCAAAATGTCAGCCATAAGAAAAATTTAAAGTGCTATAACTCAATCATTTTTTAAGATATAGACAAAATAAAAAGTGTTCTGGAATCGTTGTTTTAAGTTCTAACACGTAAAAGAAAAATATTTTTCAACTTTTAATTTTTTCGCATTAAATTTTAAATTTTAAATTTTTAAAAAATTTTAAATGGCTGCCATTTTGAAACAAAATGGCGGATGATGCTGACCACCGAACTCGGTCGAGACATTTGTATGTACTATGTACATACCAAGTTTCATTCAAATCGGTTCATAAATACGTTAGTTATCGCATGACAAAAATCAGATATATATATATATATATGGTTATATATATATATATATATATATATATATATATGTCAACTTTTGAACGGAGGGTGGTTTTGGGGTCTGGGGGTCATGATCGGTGAAAATATACCAAAATTTTCCGGAAGTGCTTTCCTCCGGACGGCTGCAATAGGTAGCTTTTTACTTTTTGTAATGAAAGCTACCTAAAAAAGCATTAAGTTTCACTATGTCATCCATGGAAAAGTAAAACATAACAGAAATTGTTAACTGGCATTTTTTCGAATACTACTTTGACTACAAAGCAAATAACGAGATTTTTCCACATAGATATTCATAGGGAGATATAATTTATGTACAGAACTTTTATGTACAAGTTATTTATGTACAAGCTACTATCAGGTAAAATTTTAATACAAACCCATTTTTAATCCTTTTGGAATCCTTTCTTTCTTTTATTTATTTCTCTATTGAATAGTATACAGCCAATTGTCGAAAAACTTTTCAGTTTTATTTTTAATTGCAGAACTGATTTCCGCGATCACAAACAGCGAAAATACGAAATATGTTTATGCATGCAAGAATTATTTTAAATAGAGTATCTTGGAGATTCCTTCAATCACTTTTACTTTTATCACAGCCAATTCGTATTCTGTAAACGGAAATCCGATTTATGTACAAAGCAAATAACGAGATTTTTCCACATAGATATTTATAGGGAGATATAATTTATGTACAGAACTTTTATGTACAATTATTTATGTACAAGCTACTATCAGGTAAAATTTTAATACAAACCCATTTTTAATCCTTTTGGAATCCTTTCTTTCTTTTATTTATTTCTATATTGAATAGTATACAGCCAATTGTCGAAAAACTTTTCAGTTTTATTTTTAATTGCAGAACTGATTTCCGCGATCACAAACAGCGAAAATACGAAATATGTTTATGCATGCAAGAATTATTTTAAATCCAGTATCTTGCAGATTCCTTCAATCACTTTTACTTTTATCATGGCCAATTCGTATTCTGTAAACGGAAATTCGATTTATGTACAGGGTAGCAGTAAATAAAATCTACCTGTTTGAAAGACAATTTAATCTAAGCTGTTTACAATATTTTAAAGAAATGTGGTATTAATTAGATTTAGAGTACATAAAATAAGCTTCGCAATCAAAAATAAATAAAAACTTTCGATAGATGTGCCGTATACAATCAAATATTGAAATTAAAAACAGTGAAAAGGAAAATATAAAAAAATTAACAGAAAATAAAAAATTTCTTGAAAATTATTAATTAACTGCAATTAAACAACTACGTATAAAACTGTATATAGAATAAAAAATAAATAATAAATAAGGTATAATTATAAAAAAGAAAGAGAAAACAAATTAAAGCTAAACAGAAGTATTTTATTAGTTACTAGGCGAGAGAAAAAATTTTGAGGGGTAAAACCCAGATCATTTCTATTAAAAAAGACAAACTTTACTGACTATATATTAAATTTAAAATATAAAATTAGAGGAATAACAGACTAATGTTAATACGCTATTATCAGGTAAAATTTGTAATAAAAATGATAGGGAAACATTTTTGTATTTTATTTATTTCTATATTTAATGACATATAGGCCATTATCGGTAAATTTTTCACTTCATTTTCATTTTTGATTGTAGAACTTGTTTCCGCATATTTTAAACAGTATAAAACAAAATATGTGGATGTAAACGAAAATTACTTCAAATAGTTTATGGCGTAGATCCAGGGTTGGCAAGTTTTTGACAGTGTGACGGTTTTATCCGGATTTAACTGTGGTTCTAAGCGTCATGTCAAAAACCCGTTTTTGACATAGTTTTTGACAGTAAGTGTCAAAAACCTACAATTGAGTACAAAAACTGCTTAATATTATTTTTAGAACAACATTAAATTTACAATTTTTCATAAGTTTTAGTTTTAGACACTTGAATAAATTTTTTTGACAGTTTTAATACAAGTTTCTTAGAAAATAGAAACTAACTGTAAGCTATAAATATAGAATAAAGAATAATCAGAAGTATTATTAGTTGTTACATTAAAAATATAAACTAATGAAACTACTAAATACTTTAATTTTTAAAAATGAAAGTACATGGTGAAAATACATATCATTTAACATATAAAATTACAATATAAATAATACACATATAATTATTTTTATCTTATTTTAATGTTAATCCCATTCTAAATCTTTTTTACACTCATATAACTATTTTTATCTTATTTTAATGTTAATCCCTTTCAAAAATTTTTTTCCACGAAGCATGCGGTAGCAAAACACTAGTTTTCTAGTTAGTGCCTTCTGTACTCCAAGTTTGTTTCGTAATTTGGAGTGGATAAATCCAAAATTTGAAAATATTCGCTCAATTGAGGCTGAGCTGCATGTACTGGAATGCAAACTCACAAACTCACCATGAGCTGTATGAATTCAGTTGGTATATTGTTTTTCTTCAAGTTTTTCCACCATACTGCTGCTGGAACATCTTGAGCTAAGAAGAAACTTTTATGGTATGGTGGAGATTCTGATTCAAAAGCAATGGTAAATCTGAGAAATCTGGGTTTCTTTCAAGCAGCCATGTCCGAGGGCTTCCCTCTATTCAATGTTTAATAATGCACCTTTGTATGCTGAATGAGTCACGTACGTCAGATAATGAAACGGTTGTAGGTAGGATTCCACACGCTCCATAATTGCATCATAGAATGGAGCCAGATTTATGTCTACAGCTAAAGAAAGCCAAGCTTGACAAACATCAGCCAATGTTGCATTATCTCTTTGGACAATGTCAAGCATATTTGCGAAAGGTGTTAACTGCATTTGCAATTCTTTTGCTTGTTGGTATAAGCTATAATTATTCACAAGCTGTACTATTCTAGATTCAATTGCATAATCTTCACAAATTTTTACATAAGGTGACCTATTTTTGATATAAGTTTCAAAATAAGTGAGTTGGCTATTCCAGCGAGTTTCATTTGGAAGCTACAGCTTTCACAGGGGCTTGCAATTGACTTAACCAGGCAGAATGAAGGTGCAGGTTGCGAAAGTATTTTTGCACTTCCCTAATATGCTTCATGATGTCTTGTGGAGTAATTTTCTTCCAATGAAGATTCATCCAGTGGGCACAACATCCATACATAAAAAGATCATCATTTTCTTCTTTTAACAATTCCCACATTTTTTGCATTTTTCTTTCGTTGTGAGTAACCCCAAGAGACATTGCAGGAAAATTTATTTTTTGCTAGAGCTATCGAGCTTTTTACTTTTTCTTTGCAACACTGAGCTGTTTTAGATTGACCTGCACAACCAGTAGCTTCAAGGAAGAAAACTTTTCCCTCAACATGCAGGCAAGAAGCTATTACGTCATCATTATGGACATTACTCCATCAATCTTCGACTAGCGTACAATCTTTTCCTCAAAGTTCTGATTTCATTTCACTTTCTAAAGTTTCAGTAACTTTATCTAGAAGGCTACAAGATAATGTTTTCCGAGAAGGGGGTTTATCACCAGGGTGAAGAAGCTGTATTAGCTTGACAAATTCCTCTTGTCCAACAACTCTAAAGGGAATATTACAACTATAAAAGAATCTAGCAACTTGTAGATCCAACTGCTTTTTTATGATAGGTGCAGTTTTACTATATAATTATCTATCTTATTTTGTTCCAAACAAAGTTTTTTAGCATCTGTAATATTTGAAGTACAATCATTTTCTTGATGGTTATTGTTTACAGTTTCATTCACATGAGCAGTTGTTCTTTATTCACATAACCTTCTCTTTTCTCTTGTACATGCTCTGCATTTTTGCATTTTGCTGTATGACCTTTCATTCTGTCAACTCTATTGGCCATAGTGTGTCCACATCTTTTGAATTTTCCATACGTTTATTTCCTTCTTTCACACTGAAAAAATCATTCCACATAGCATTTTTAGGCCTACCACATTTATCCATAACTTAAGGAAAAAAAATCTGTACTACAGAAACAGATTTAATACACATTAACTAAACAAGATCTCTAGATAAAACTATGTAACCACAAATGAAATAATTTCCCTCTTATAAGTAGCTTTAGCAATTTTTAAGAAAGTAAGATTAAATAATTTCTATAAAGCAGAGATTTTTTTTCAAACTGACAAGTAATTGCACAATACTGACCTAACTACCTTATTTACACAGGCAGGTGCAATACTAGACAGGTGCCAAATGCAGTTATAGTTAATAGAATCCAAATTAAGAAAAGAAATGTTAGACCTGTTCTTTTCTTGCAAATTTACATTCCACAAACAAATAATTAAGCATTAAAGCCTATATTTACAGCTTCTGAAATAATATACTCAAAAAGAAAAAAAAGGAGGGGTTGGTAGGCTATTTTATAATGCATAAAAGAAAAATTTAACGTAAACAAATCGTTCTAAATAATTAAACTGAAACGGACATAGGAAAATGAAGATATATATGGGTAACTAAAAAACAACTTCTTTTAACATGTTGATTTAAAGAACATTTAATTATATTGATTTAATATTATAATTAATTTAATTATTCTTAGAACATTTGTGTTACAATTGTGGTTTATATCTATGCATGAAAACAAACACTTAGAATCTATAAAAATAGAAGGAACTTAAAATTAGTCATTGAATAACGATCACTTTAGATTTACACAAGCTTTTTTTAAGCATAAATTAAATTTAAAAAAATTTACATCAACTGAACACTTAATAGCAATAAAGCTACCAACACAAATAGTACTTTGAAAAATGTACAGTAGCTTTAATGTTTTTAGCTATTTTCTTATACATGACAATTGACATATAATTTAAATTGTGATACATAATTTTATTACAACTCATAGTATATCTAAATAAAAATTATTAACATAATATATAAATTATTATTTAACCAGTTTTTAGCCTTATTTAATATAAAACATCACTAATGATTGATAAAAAATATGTGTTTAAGGCTTTTTACACTTTTTGACGCTTTTTGAAAGTTTTTGACACTTTTAGACAGGTTTTCAACAGGTCATTTCAAAAACCACTTTTTGACGTCAAAAACCCAACCCTGCGTAGATCATTTCAAATGCTTGCATTTTTATCACGGCCCGTCTATAAATGTTTATGTCATAAAAAAAAACTAACCCGTTTATTTCACATTTAAGTTCTTCTCAAAAAAGCGATTTATTCAATTAATTTTTATTATGGAGGAATTAAGTAAACCACATACAATGTTAAGGATTTTTTATTTTTAATTATTAATCACTAAAGTGGGAAGCAATAAGCATTCTCCACTGAAATAATTGTATTGCAAGTTACATACACATGATTTATAAAACTATTAATGATCTTGTGAGGTCGCTCAGAACCGATTCCAAGTTCATTCGCTATTCAATCGATGGTGATAATTCGGTTCGCTTTAGGCTATTTCCATGCAAATGTGGTTGTCTGTTACATACTACGATTTTTGGATACCAGTATTTTATAGAGGATAAATGCTACTTGTTTTACCGAAAATGTCTCATCATTTGAATATAGCGAAGCAAACTTTCTGAAAATAGCTGTTGCCAACAAACATAGCGGTTTTTAGCCGTGTAACAGACAAACAAATTTGCATGGAACTAGCCTTTAATGATGTCATCCACCTTCCTGATATTTGCATCTGCAGTGGCCGTGAGACTTCGTCCAGGTCTCGGTATTTCCTGTATTTTTTGACGTCCATCATTAACGACAGCATTTATCTCGACATCACGTTTGGCCCATAGATCTCCACAAGACGGTACGAATCTGATACTTCTATTGTTAATTCATAACGGATAACCGCTCTAGCTTCCTCCTTTGACCACAAATTCAAAACCCACCTTCTATCCATACCTACCAAGACCAAATTGGGACACAGGTCTCCACATTTCACTGGTACTGCAACAGCGCCATCTACTTGATGGAGGCCGACCACAACCCAATGGTGCATTAGTATCTTGAGCATTAGCTTTCATATGCCATGATATTTTTCGCCCATAACGATCAAAACTTATTTTTGGACTCCTCCTCGTATCACGAAAAACCAATTTTTTAAATTGAATTATTGTTCAATATAATTAAATGTATTATAATCCACTACATTATGCGAAATTTGGAACTAAATATTGTTTATAAAATATCCATTTTACCATATTAGGTACTAATAAATACTAAATGAAAATAGCCTAAATAGCAGTTTATTGAAATTTCAGACAACACAATACGTATCTAATTGCTTAAAGTTGACAAAGAAATTTTATATAAAACAATCTTATACTTAATATTTATAAACAGACATAAGGGAAATATTATATCTATATTCGACTTTAATGGCTTTTGGGAGTAGTATCCTGAAATAAATAACTATTGTTAGTCTTTTTAAATATATTTCAGCGCATTATTATTATATAAAATTCTTCCTACAATTATATAAAATTCTTCCCTAAGTTTTTTCTGGAAAATTTTGTTTTATTCAAAATTTTCACTCGAAAACGAGTCCTGTGTGTTCTTTAGCCTTGTGGTGATTCATTCAATGTTTTATTGATTATTTAATTATTGTATTATTGTATACAAACTGTATGTCCTACCTTATAGCCAAAATTTTATTGTACTATAATTTAATATATTGTTCCCTTATCCTTGTTGCATTATTAAATTTTAAAGTTAGATTTTCCTTTTTTTTTACAAAAAAATGTAAAGTTACCAAACTTTTTCTAGGAAACTGGGATTCCCAAATTTTTATATAACAATAACAGCAAACACTCATGTAAAAGAATCCGTTACATGCATTTTTGTGGTTACCGTTACATAAGAAGCTTTAGGAATCCCAGTATTCTAGTAAAAACTTATAGATATTTTTTACAGTATTTTTATAGTTGGATACGTAAATTCACAAGGTATCTTTATATCTTTGCGTTAAATTTTAAAAATATTACATATGTGTTCTGGATATAATTATAAATTTTCTATTATCTTTACATAAATATTCCATTAAAAAACCTTTCCTTTAAATTATATTATTGTTAAATATAATTAAATGAATTATATTCCACTGCACTACTTGAATCGTGAAACTAAACACTGTTAACAAAATATCGATATTAATTACGAACAAATACTAAAGGAAAATAAAAGAAATTTTAATGAAACTACTCAGAACACAATACGTATTTGATTGCTGAAAGTTGGCAAAGAAAGTTTATATATAAAACAATCTTATTGTTAATATTTATACAACAGATATAAAGAAAATGTCTATATTCGCCCATAATACCCTTTAGGAGTAAGATCTTGAAAAAAAAAGATGTGTGCTATTATTTTTTTGTGTGTACTTCTATAAACAGTCAGTACCAGCTCTATGGCCATCCGCTTATATGGTCACCCCGCTTGTATGGTCAGTTTTCTTAAGTCCCGTCTAACTTAATAGGGAATATGTGTTAAGGGGTCAGGTACCTTTGATCGATTAAAATAGAAGCAAAATTTGCATACAGTATTGATCTCAATATCTTTAAATCTATCGCTTTTAAGAACTTCAAATTTTTAACACATATTTAAATAATCTTCCTGTAACTGTTACAGGTCATGGAATATTTTTATACCTTCACCATAAAATTAAATTAAAAAATTACAAAAGGTCTTTTTTTCTCGAAGAAAAATCATACATAGTCTTGCGCGCAGCTTGACATGCATAAAAAATATCATAAAGACCTAAAATCACTTTATATATAAAGAAAAATAGACAATAATCAAAATGACGAACCCTAGTTACTTTAAATTCTGTCTTTGTATAAAAAATACATAAAAATATGAAAAATAACAAAATTTAGCACTTTTTTTTGTAAATAATAATTCATAACTTAAAAAATTCATACACAAAAGTGATAGTAGTTCGTCATTTTAAGCATTTATATGTTATGTAACTTCTGTAAAAATTTCATCAAATTCTACCCAACCATTTTCGAGCAATCATGCGCGCAAGTTGAAAAAATAGCATTTTGAGAAAATCCAATTTAAAGATAAAATTTCTTTTTAAAACATATTATGCAAAATATCTTTAGATATTTAAGTATACATATATTTATTTACTTACCTATTTATATAAAAACATAAATTCAATAAGTTTCATTATAAAAAAATAGTAAATAGTGTGCTATAAAACATGCAAAATGAATATAAATACACAAATAACATATACTGATACAACATTTTTCTATATATTTATTCATTATTTACAAAATTTTTACATGAAACTGGTAATACTTCATCATTTTCAACATTTATATGCTATGTAAGAGATGTTAATTTTTTATGACATTTTAGACAACCATTTCAGAGAAATCATGCGCGCAGTTGAATCGTAAACGTAAAAACGAAAATAATTTTTCATCATATCGTTCTTCTAAGTAACCATTCATTATCTAATAAATCCTTACATGACACTGATAACAATTCGTCATTTTCAACATTTGAATGTTTTGTATGAGCTGTTAATTTTTTATAAAACTTTAGCCAACAATTTCAAAGAAATCATGCGCGCTATTGAATCGTAAACGGAAAAACGAAAAAAAATTTTCCTCATATCATTCTTCTGAATAACCATTCATTATTTAATAAATCCTTACATGACACTGATAATACTTCGTCATTTTTAACATTTGAATGTTTTGTAAGAGCTGTTATTTTTTTATAAAATTTTAGACAACCATTTCGGAGAAATCATGCGCGCTATTGAATCGTAAACGTAAAAACGAAAATTTTTCCTCATATCATTCTTCTAAATAACCATTCATTATTTAATAAATCCTTACATGACACTGATAACAATTCGTCATTTTCAACATTTGAATGTTTTGTATGAGCTGTTAATTTTTTATAAAATTTTAGCCAACAATTTCAAAGAAATCATGCGCGCTATTGAATCGTAAACGGAAAAACGAAAAAAAATTTTCCTCATATCATTCTTCTGAATAACCATTCATTATTTAATAAATCCTTACATGACACTGATAATACTTCGTCATTTTCAACATTTGAATGTTTTGTAAGAGCTGTTAATTTTTTATAAAATTTTAGACAACCATTTCGGAGAAATCATGCGCGCTATTGAATCGTAAACGTAAAAACGAAAATAATTTTTCCTCATATCATTCTTCTAAATAACCATTCATTATTTAATAAATCCTTACATGACACTGATAACAATTCGTCATTTTCAACATTTGAATGTTTTGTATGAGCTGTTAATTTTTTATAAAATTTTAGCCAACAATTTCAAAGAAATCATGCGCGCTATTGAATCGTAAACATAAAAATGAAAAATTTTTTCCTCATATCATTCTTCTAAATAACCATTCATTATTTAATAAATCCTTACATGACACTGATAATACTTCGTCATTTTCAACATTTGAATGTTTTGTAAGAGCTGTTAATTTTTTATAAAATTTTAGACAACCATTTCGGAGAAATCATGCGTGCTATTGAATCGTAAACGAAAAAACGAAAAAAATTTTTCCTTATATCATTTTTCTAAATAACCATTCATTATTTAATAAATTCTTACATGACACTGATAACAATTCGTCATTTTCAACATTTGAATGTTTTGTATGAGCTGTTAATTTTTTATAAAATTTTAGCCAACAGTTTCGGAGAAATCATGTGCGCTATTGAATCCTAAGCGTAAAAACGAAAATTATTTTTGTGAAAATTCAATTGAAAGAAAAGATTGACTTAGAAACTTATTATGAAACATTATTTTTAAGTATTGCAGTAATTTATATAATTATTTACTTATCTTATTTATACACATGAATTTAATAAATATTAAAAAATAAATATTGTGTACTAAATCAAGAAAAATAAAAGTAGAAATAAAAATAAATTTACCTTTACAAGAACAATACTACATCATCTGTTTACTTAGATTATTAGGTTGATAAACTTTTTAGAAGACTTGTGAAACAAAAATCTATAAATTCATTCTGATGTTTTCTATTGCATGACATAAATAAACCTTTTAGAAATTTGAACACTAATTTACATACATATACTTTGATAACTATCATCGCATGGGATAACAGATGGAAAAAAACTTTGCTCAAAGATTTTCACAAAACTTAACACATTTAAAAAGCACCGGCACTGTAAATTTCACCTTCCTGCAAGAGAAATTTATCTTTCTGAGCAATTTCTTTCATTCGCTTACTTTTTCTTGCTTCTTTTGTGTTTTGAAGAAAGCGTAAATTAGAAGTTGCAATCCTTTGGTCGTCTAACTGTTTCAAACATCCTCGAGCATGTGCACCAACTGTCAAGCCAAATTCTTGCATTACATTCATTTTTCCTTGATTGCCATCATTAAACAAAATAACTGCTTCATTTGTAGCAATTTCCACAATCCTTTTACCTACTCCTTGTGTTTTTGGGCATAATTTCCATATTAAAGAATTTATCGATTCATTGTTGTTCTGGGTCTTACCTCCTAAGCACCTAGACAGAAGTTTTGGCTGCGATAAGTCATTAAAAATTGGTTTTATAGTATCCATTACACTAGTCGGGACTGTGTTCTTGTGTTTAAATGTTTTAATGGTACCACAAGCAACTGCTTTATTATATTTGCACCAAGATTCACTTCCAGTAGGGCAAAATGAATGTAGAGGCTCGGCATCCGTTGAACGAGTATGAAAATATGCAGCCCAGATAGCTTTACGCATTTCATGTAAATTGTTTTTATTCTGTCGAATTGCATTTCCATAATAATCTGTTAACTTAGCAATGATGTTGTCCGTAAGTCTACCTTTTCCTCCAAGTGCTTTACCTTCACTACATTTTACTTTGTTTTGTTTAAGTTTTCGTAAGCGTGTGCCCATTCTCTTTTGAATGTGACCCACGCATTCAATTTTTTCAACTTTTGTATCAGGACCATATGGGCTGGCCTCTGATATGGCTTGAAAAGTTTTGGCATCACCATCACCTATATATCCGATGTACTTTACATTTCTTGCGGCTTCTGAACGTTGAAATATTCGAACCATACCACTTAGTTCCATTTTTCCAGCAGATCCATCGTGGTTATTGAGGCAATCATTTTCATGGGTTTTTTTCCATGAATTATATTCATGCGTCCCTTTTTTTAGTTTCCATGCATCACATGACTTGCAAAATGAGGAAAGGACTTCAGTATCAATAACTTTGCCGCTTTTGTCACCAATGACAGTGCACACACCTATTCGTGAAGTATGACCCCGAGTTTTCCATGTACCGTCACCACTGATGTTTAAGCATGAAGAATCAGTCAGAGTTACTTCTTCTGAAGCTGCAGATATCATAGATCTTTCTGCGACAGATGCAGAGCATTTCTGTAGCACCTTTATCGCAGCATTGTAAGATTTTTTGGAAACCGGTTGAGGCAGATCCATGATTCCACAAAACAGTTTCATTGCTGCATACCCCAGTCCAATTGATCTAATGGCATAAATATATCTGTTGTTAATTTCTGAAATTTTGTTATTTTCGCCGATCTTCTTAGAATTCTTAAATTTAATAACTTCAGCACAATTTTCACATAAAATCGAAATTTTAGATGATAAGCCACATTCAATTTCTTCTGTTATACTTACTTCACCACCACAAGCTTTACAGCATAAAAATTTTTCCAGAATGGAAAACATGTGACTGACATCCATAATACGATATCCATCAAAGCTAGAATTATATTCAAACTCCTTGTTTACAGAAAGTTTTCTCTGTGAAGCACTGTTATTCAGTGAATCATTTTCACTTTTCGTCAACTTTCTGGTATATATATTACCAGTAAATTTCCTTTTTTTCGGTCGTATCCCAGAAGCTCTTTTAGGTGTGTTTTCGCTAAGAACTTCACTCATTGTAGCAGAAGATTATTAACGAAATAAATAAAATTAATTTAAAGCTAAAATAAAACTTATTCGCAAACAAATCACTATAAAAAAATCAGAAATTCAGCATCGAAAGAGTAAACAACACAACGTGCATAGATTTATTTCTAAATCAAGCTAAATAGCTTGAATCTAAAGTTGAAGTAGCAGTTGCTAATTTCTGCTTGATTTCCTGAAAGGAAAGGGAAAATAAATAACCACAGAGTAAAGAAAAATAAGAGTAGAAATCCTTGAATCTTATCAGCTACGGCCGGCGCCTGCTGCGTGAAAAATGTAAACAAACAGTCTAGCCCTTTAAATATCGCTGTTTCATGAAAAGAGGCCTTACTATTTTGCCCATAACTTCGTTTCTAATGAGAATTTTTTTATGGGGTTTGTTTTAATATGAATCTAAAAGATTATACTTTCATATAAAACAATAAAAAAAAAATCGAAATTTTGACCATTTGAAAGGTACCTGACCCCTTAAAGCGCACCGCTTATATAGTCATTTTATTTACTTGCGTATCGATTATGTGGTCGACGGGACTTGAGAAAACTGACCATATAAGCGGGGTGACTTTATAAGCAAGTGACCATATAGCCGGTACTGACTGTATTATTATTATATAAAATTCTACATTCAGAAAAAAGGCATAAAAGACTAAATGAAGTATTCTTTGAAGTTTATGTTTGGTTTTCTTTAATAGATATGTTCTAGTAAATTATTATAATAAAAGCTTGCCTGTATGTTTCAAAAAATAAGAATAATAATTTTTAAAATCTAGAGAATTAAAAATAAATATTTAATTCTTGTCTAAAATAAGAAAAATTTATACAATACTTCAGCATATTATGATTTCTTTTATAATGTATATAATGCATGTTTCTAGAAATATAATAAAATGTACAATGATATTTTTAAAACATATGAATAAAATGAATATGGTATTGCGAAATATCTTGCCCATTTTCTTTTAAACTATGAAATATTAAACCAAATGAAAATTAGTTTGTTTCGTAGTATTTTAAATGGAAATTTATTTAATTTGCAAACTGTTAAAAAAAACAATTTCTTTTCAAACAAATATTACTATTAAAAACTTCAAATAGATCTTAACTAGAAGTTTTTTTTTTACACTGTTTTGAGAGTTTTGATAAATAAATTTACAAAATATCTTTATAATTCCGTTACATCTTAAAAAAATATGACATATGTGCTCTAGTTATAATTATAAATTTTTTAATAGGTTTACATAAATAAATTCTAAAAAAGCATTTCTTTCATACTGCATTATTGTTAAATATATATAAATGAAGTACCGGGTGATACAAAAGCCAGGACGAACTATAACAAGTATGCAAAATCATCATTCGTTAAGCATAGATATGAAGCACTTTCCAACACTTCTTGAAATCTTTATCAAAACTTCGTTATCCAGGGAAATAACGTATTATTTTTCATATCCAAAAATGTATTCCAATGCTTTTGAAAAGCCCTGTATTTTTGATCTGTCGGTTAATATATAGAATATATAATGGTAAATTTAGTTTAGCAAGAAAATGCCTAACTGCTTGAAATTTCCCTTTCGGCAATGTATAATATTAGATGGAAACATGCTTGAATACTTTTGTTTAGTCCTATAAAATACATAGTACCTTTAATACACGAATGTATTTTGCTAAAATTTAGTTAAAAAGTAAATTCTCTTTAAACTACTTAAATCAAATTTCTATAAATTATCATCGAAAGGCGACTATGTATCCAGTTCTTTGTCATCCTGTATATCACTTTATATATATTCTACAAACATTTCTTAGTAAACTAAATGCATTTCATCGTAAAAAGGCAAAACATAATTAAAAACTACCTTAAAGTAAATTACGCTCATATTCAATATTCTTTCCGAGATCTTTTGCGTAACCCTGTATATCTAAATTGTGTAACAATTAGCATTTAAATAAACATTATAATAGCATACATCTAGTGAAACTAAAACTTAGGCGTAGCCATAATTAAAAGTGCATTTCATCCATCTAATAGCCATGTTCCATAATATACAGGACTTCGGATAGAATATATTATTTAAAATCTTTTGTGTGTCCCTGAAAATGCTATGCACTAGTATTATGCATGAAATAACTCATATTAATCCTCAACATCTTATATCAATGAGATTATATATGAAATCGTTTATCATAATTAAAATTTTTCTCAAAAAAAACTTTCTTTTATTATTATGTATTGTAATTCTTTTGTATGGCCCTGTAAATGAATAATAACTATTTATTTTGCAGCATATTTTACAAAATACATATATTAGTGTACTTTTTTTAATTGTAGATGCATATAAATTTGAAGATGCTTGACAGAGTGTAGTATTTTAAAAATTCATTTAAAACGATTTTTCCCGATACACAGTAAAAAATGAAGACCCAAATTGGGTTGAAAGATTTCTGGATATAGTAATTTTCCTGAAATGGTACAATAAGTATTCCAAAATGGTACAGTAAGGATTCCAAAATGGTAGAGTATTGTTTCCAAAATAGATAACCCAAAATGGTTCAAAACAGAGCAGATCTTTATTAACATTAAATTAAACAAAATTTCTGAGGTATAATGTATATAATATCTAAGTTATTTTAATTGTTTTAATGTCATTAAAAATCAGATTTATTTAAAACGATTTTGTGCTAAAAACTGAACTTCCCAAATTGGAACAATTCTGTAAACAGAAATCTTTCAACCCAATTTGGCTCTTCATTTTTTACTGTGTAGACCGTAATGTAATGGAAAACTTTTGACTGTCCCTGTAGATAAACTAATCATGGCAGAACCTTCATTTTCAATAGGGTTCGTGCTCGGGTAAACGTCATTAACATCCAAAAATTTCATGACAATCCTAGTATATGTACGAGAGTTAGAGCGCGGAAAGACGGACAGACAAATCCAATGTATAAGCACTTTTCAACTTTGTTGGAAAGTGCTTATAAATCTGAAGATGTTTGACACATTGTAACATCTTTAAAAGTCATTTAAAATTATTTTTTTCCATAGGCCGTAATGTAATGCAAAATTTTTCACTGTCCCTGTAGATAAACGAATCAAGGCAGAACCTTCATTTTCAATAGGTTCGTACTCGGGTAAACGTCATTAACACCCAAAAATTTCATGACAATCCGAGTATATTTACGAAAGTTAGAGCGCAGACAGACGGACAGACAAACCGAATGCATAAACATTTTTCAACTTGGTTGGAAAGTGATAATAAAAATGAATAATTCGAAAACGAATCAAGATACAAAGATACGGTTTGCCACAAACGTATGTAAAAAAAAACCGGGTTTTGTGTGCCAACGAAAAAAAATAGTTCTGTTGGCGACCAACAGATGGCACTATAGTGATTCATTGCACCAAAAGATGATTTACAAATGAAGAAAAATTTGACAATTTACAAGTCTGCTTAATTACAGTTAATTAGCACTACAGTAAACGTTCAATGTGCTACCCATCATTCAGAAGAAGTACATCTGTGAGAAGAGGCACCTCACCGTTCACAGCATTGCGTATGATTTCTTGCATTATGGCAGACACATTTTGTTGAATTGCATCTTTCAGTGCTCCTAGTGACGCCGGTTGGTCTCGGTACACGTTTGGGTTCAATAATACCCACAGCTAAAGGTCACAGGGTGTCAGATCAGGAGATCTTAGAGGCCAAGCGTGATTAAAGTAGCGACTGATAATGCGATCCTCCCTTAGCAGGCGTTACAAAGGCAGAGCAATATTGGGTTTCGTTCCATCTTGCATAAAGGTGACTGTTTGGAATGCCTGTCGCACATGCAATTCATAAATACGACAGCGCCATCTATTGGTTGCCAATAGAACTGTTTATTTTCGTAGCCATACAAAACCCGATTTCCTTTCCACGCGTTTGGTGCAAACGCGTTGTATTTTAATTCGTTTTTGAAGTTCTTCCTGACTTTTGAATCACCCGGTATAATCCACTACATTAAGCAAAACATGGAATTAAATACTCTTTATAAAATATCCATGATAAATACAAAACAATACTAAATGAAAATACCATAAATGACAGTTCAAGGAAACTACACAGAAAAAAATACATACCTTATTCTTTAATTTTGACAAAGAAAGTTTATATAAAACAATTTTATGCTTAACATTTATATAACAGATATAAAGAAAATAATATATCTATATTCAACGTAAATGCCCTTTGGTCGTAATATCCTGAAATAAATAGCTATTGTTATTCCCTTTTAATATATTTCAGTACATCATTATTATATAGAATTCTACATTCAGTAAAAAATAAATCTACAGCATAAAAGAGTATATGAAATGTGCTTTGATGTTTATATTTGTTTTATATCTATGAATTTTTACTAATAAAATATTGTAAAAAAAAATGCTTGTATTTATAAAAGAAAAAAAAACTAAAAAAAGCATGAATGTTTTTTTTAATCTAGAAAAATAAAAATAAAAATATATAATCGTTTGAAATAAGAAAATCGGAAATATTACTTCAATATATACTTTGATTTTTTTAATAATGTGAATAAGATATATTTCTTGAAATATAATAGAATGTATAATAATATTTAAAAAATATCTTAATAAAATGAATAATGTAGTGCGAAATGTCTAACAGAAAACTTGCTTTAGATTACAAAATTTGGGTTGTTTTTAAGTATTTTACATTTTGTAATTGAACAAATTTGAATACTGCTTTCTTAAAATAATTTGATTCATATTAAAATTATCTATATTTTGAAATTTTAATAGATTTCTTTCCTGATTGTCATTTATAAAATATACATTTCACATTCAATGCAGTTTCCCGTTGTGTAATTTAAACAATTAGTTTCAAACATTTACTAATTATATAATTTGAAGATACATATAATTATGCGAAAAATATTCTAAAAAATATCTTTTGGATGGAACTTATTCAAGTTTTTATTATTAAAGATCTGCTTGTTTCTCTATACATTACTCTTTATTATTTTTGAATTTGTTTTTATTTTCATATATTAATTGTATTAGCATTATTAGTACTATTATCATCAATATTTTACAAGTGGGAAAAGGAAAATCTCTTTAGCTATATATTTTAAATGCGATTCACATAAAATACTTGTTTTTGAGATGCATTTTTTAAATTACGAGTACAATTTTTTATTGTTTATGCTATATATTTATCGTGTACAATTTTGTTTTATTTAGAATATTTTTGAATCAAAATTATGAAAATATTAATATAAATATTTAAAATACATACAAACATATAGAATAAAATAAACAATTTTCAAAGCAAGATTTCTGTGATTGCTATTAAAATCATTCATTTTACATAAAATACTCACAAAAAGTATAAAACAAAACTGATACATTCCTTTTTTCCAAAAAATATTTAAAATGATCCTTTAAAATTATATAAAGTATTTTATGAGTTTTTATATAGTTGATCTTTGAGGATATAAAACAAAGCTTTGTAAAATGGGATTGCATGAAATGCGCAATCCCTGTTTATTTGAAACCATCATGAAATTGAATTCTCTCACTTTATTCAAAGTATTTTCTATTTAGATCAAAAGGAATCACTTCTCAGCTTATTTCATTGCTTTATTCGGTGAAGAAATGTCTTGCTTAAGGATAAAATCTATAAAATTTAAACATTTATAAACAAGTATTTAATTATGGCCGATAACTGACAGCTGACATTGCAAATTTAAAAAGACAAAAAACACAATTTAGAATCAGACATGAAATTTATCATTTTTTCACACTTTCGGGTCCAATTTTTTCCATTTTCAGAAGATAAATAATTTTATTTTATGAACGCTAATTGTAACTATTCAAATAGTATTACTGTACTTTAATACTTTACTACTGTTTGGCATTGTCTGTCTAAAGTATGTACTTATTTTGGATTATATTTAATTAATATTTATATCTTAAGAGTCTAGGGAAAAGTTCTTGAAGATGATTAGAAAATAACGTATTTAAACAAGATCTGAGAGGATATTTAATGTTTGTAATAGTTTTTATTTTTTATCACACATGCATGGTTCAGAAAAGAAACTTATACTTTAAATTTTAAGAGTGAAATATGCATATATATATATATAGGGTAACATCCCCAGTAATTGGTATGCACCAATGATTGGCACATCTTACAAACATGTCCTAATATAAGATTTATATCCAGTATTTTAAAAATGCAACACCATATACCAGTTATATGCTCATTTACCTTAAAGTTTATAACTTTGATTTATGCTATTAGATGACAGTAGTGCCTAGGAAAGAGAAAAGATTATGATTTGTAACAAATTAGCCATTTTTGTTGCAAATGCTTCTTCTCTGGCTTAAGAAAAGCATGCTTTTCAATTCATTTTTATCTGATTTATAATATATTTTAAATTTTAATTGACCACAAATCTGTTTAGTTGAAAAGGGTTACTTTAATTGTGTAAAAGTATTTTTGACACAAATATTTGGATTTTTGAATTAATGATCGATGCCAATTAATGGTGCTTCAATTTTACTAGTTCCAAGTAATTGGCACCTATTCCAATTACAAGGGAATCGCAAGAATTTGAGATTAAACCACTTATTTTGGCAGTAGTTTTAAAGTCATTGACTAATTTTGTTTATCAGTTGTTTTTATTTGAAAATCTGATATATTATCAGTAATTGGAATCCATTAAAGCTTCATATGACAATCACTGAGGACAGCATTACAATTAATAGGTATTAATATAAATATATTGTATTGTTTTAAAGTGATCCATTTTAGACTAATATGCTGATTTCTTCCTCTCAAAAACCTGAAATATAGCATCTTCATCTACAGAATCACAAATGCAAATTTTTCTGGTTTTCAAACTGTGGAGTATGCAAATTTTGAGTTCGACGTCAAAAACGTCACTTCATCGGCAGCGAATGAAATTTGACTTTCAACTGGATAAAAGAGAATGAAGACAAGAATGATCGGCATTCAGTGATTGCTTTGTTTCGATGAGTACGATGTCTCAGCGAAGTCATTTGACATATTCAGAAGCTTGAAGAATTGTTGGTAGGTTAGAAGGGGCCAAACTCAAGCCGAAGTAGCGCAATCCATTGGAGTGTCACAAAGAGTCATTTCCAGGATCTGGAACCGCTTTTTGGAGAGTGGATGTGCAGGCCGAAGACCAGGGCAAGGTCGTAGATGGGCAACAACACCCAATGAAGATCGGTAATTAGCGTTAACAGCTCGGAGACACCGAAACATGAACGCTACTCTTCTCCAACAACACCTTCGCTCGGCTACAGGGACCACGATTTCAACTCAGACTGTCTGGAACCGGCTCCATGCTGTAGGTCTGTATGCTCGCCGACCGATGTTATGTGTTAGATTAACATCAAGGCATCGTCGCGACCGCTGGGAGTGGGCAACCGAGCATGTCAACTGGAGGAGAAATGAATGGAGCAATATTCTGTTTTCTGACGAGTCCCGTTTTTCTGTGCATCCGGATAATAGGCGTATTTTCATCTGGAGGGACCGTGGCAGTAGGAATAATCCTGCGTTCGTGCACGAAAGTGTCAGATTTGGCGGTGAAGGAGTGTTGGTGTATGGTGGCATCTCCACTGACGGGCGCATTGACCTCTACATCATTCGAGATGGAGCTCTGACTGGTCGCCGATATAGGGATGAGATCCTCAGACCTATTGTAGTCCCTTACGCTGCAGCAATCGGAGATAACTTTGTTTTAATGGACGATAAGGGCAGGCCACATCGTGTAAACCTGGTGGAGGATTTCCTTTTCGAGGAAGGAATCGTTCGAATGGAATGGCCAACATGTTTTCCAGACTTGAATCCAATCGAGCACGTTTGGGACGCTTTAGGAAGACGAGTTTCTGGCCGCCAACAACCCCCACAAACTCTCCAAGAACTGGAAAGAGCTCTTCTGGAAGAGTGGGGCAGAATACCCCAACTCGTCATTGGTAGCCTCATTGAGTCCATGTCTCAAAGGTGTTCAACGTTGCTGGCCGGCCGTGGAAACCATACCTCCTACTGAAAATGATTTTCTTTGAAGAAAACACCTTTTCTTATTCTTTTTTTCTCATATGCACAAATTGTGTTTTTATCCTTTTGTACACAAATGCGCAATAAGATGCATTTTTTTCTGCCAAACATGTGTAATTTATTCTCATATAACCTACTATGTCTGTCGACCATGTATCAATCAGCTAAAAAGTTTCCCAGATACAAAATCCACCTGAAACTGCAATATCCTTTAATTGTTTTGAGCAGTGTATAAAGTTTTTTTAAATATAAATATGTGCCAATTACTGTATCACAAGGTGTCATACATTGATGATCTAGGTGCCAATCACTGGTAATTACAGCAACTTTTTATAAATATATTTTTATAAAAATACTTTTTTAATTTTTTTGCTATTAGTGGGCAAAATCGATGAACAGACATGCATTCTTTGATTTAAAAATATTTCCAAGTAAATATTTTATTTCTTGGTAATGAAAATTGAAGTAAGTTTAAAGACAAATTCTTAATGTGCCAATTACTCGGGATGTCACCCTATATATACAGTCACCGCACAAAAAAAAAAAAAAAAAAAAAAAAAAAAAAAAAAAAAATCTTGACATTTGCGATTTTAGACGTTTTGTTAAATATCTAAAAATATACATGAGAAATAACTCTGAAACTCCAGATATCTAAACAAAATTGTACAAGTCATATATTTTATTAGTACAAGTCATAGTATTACAAGTCATATCAAAATCAGATATTCACAAAATGAAAAAAAAATGAGGAGCTGTATCCAAATATAGTAGTACGAGCAATATTGTGTAGACACTAATCAATAGGATATGGATACAACCCCCCCATTTATTTGTTTCGTTTTGAGAATATCGGATTTTGATCTTATTCTTCCCAGGATAATTTTCCGAACTTTCAAGATATGATTTTGAAACTTTAACAAAAGTTGCTCTATACATTTAGCTAACACAATATGCAAATGAAATTTTTATAGAGTTGACGCATGTGCAGTGAAAATGTGTTTAGTAAATTTGCTCATTTTTCATACAATTTTTATTATTTTTTTTTTTTATTTTGATTACAGGGTATGTACAATGTCGTTTTTTATATTTTCTGAAAAGAACATTTTTTTAAAGAACTCTGCAAATTATAAGCAAAAATCTTGGCAAAATTCGGGACCATTTTTATAAAAACCTTAATTCCTCTTCGAGTATACATGCTTTCCGCATAACAATGACACAGTTTATTACCATAATCCACTTGATCATAATCTGCAGTTTGATAGCTTTTGCTACATTAGTTTTGGAAGGGTTATCAAAAAGACCTTCGCTCTTTTTCAATTTGTTGACGGTACCCTATGGGATTTCAGAAAAAAAATCTTCGCGAAAATATATGACTTGTACTATTTTGTTTATATATCTAAAGTTTCGGAGTTATTCTTCATGTATATTTTTAGATATTTAACAAAACGTCTAAAATCGCAAGTGTCAAGATTTCTTTTGCTGTGACTGTGTATATATATATACATTTATAGTAAAGGAATTGCCATAACTACAAAGAGAATTAAATATACTTTCATTATTACTATTATTACTAAATGTCAAATCTTACATGAAGTTATTGAAAAAAAGCCGTAGCCGTAACTATCATTTCTATGTATAAAAAGTAACTAACAAGGAAGGTCTCCATGCGGGCATACTACGAAAAATCTGAAAAAATTACAGAATTTATTGTTCTTTTCATGAGGACATATACGTTTATAAAAAAAAAATCGGCGGAACCCCGATAGAACGTTCGTAAAAAAATAATGAACATTTCGTTTATTGGTAATTTATCACCCGTTGGCGACGAAATAAAATTTTAAAAAACACTCTTTTTGTAAAATACTTTTTAAGGTAAAAATGTTTCATGTTGAACTCTTTTTAAAAATATTTATTTAAATATCTTTAGTTTGTCGGTTTTAGTTTGTTATAACTTTAGTTTTATCCTATATATATTTATAATGAAAGCTAATTATGAAATTTTATGAATTAAAACGAAAATGAAATTAATTACATTTCTTTGAATCTCGAAATTTAGGTCAATTGAGCAGTGTTGATTCAATTTTGTTGCTATGGAAACAAAAACTTCCCCCATATTGGAATGTATTAGTGAAACATTCTAGCCTTTATTTTGGAATACGCTTAAATATATAAAAACAACATATTTCAATAAAAAAATATTTTTATATATAAAATTATTTTTACAGTATTAAAATTAAATAACTCTACGACAAGCAGTATTATATTTATGTAATGTAATACATGTATTAGACTCTCTCACTGTTTAAATTTCAATTCATTACCATTTGCAAGCTTTCTAAAAATCTACTAACAAACAATTTTCAGTTTCCTGAAAATCGTACGCTTCTGGCTAGGAAAAATACTGTTCGCCAAATCGCGTGACACTTTCGACTTTTCATGCCAAAAACTCGAAAGTTTTTAATTTTTTTACAGAATATCTACTGTATTTCCGCCGCTAAATATGACTGATCCTTTATTTCATACATAAGCAGATTAATTAGAATTTTTTTCAAAATTTCCTGAGTATGCCCCGTATAGACACCTTCCTTGTAAGTAAGACAAACTTTCTACTAGATGAAAAGACATGTACTATTAATAGTACACCAGAACCGAAAGAGTTAAAGAGATTTTACAGACTCTAAAATGTAGGAAATATCAAATAATAAATCAAAAATGTAAGTTCATAAAGAGATAGTTTTTATTTTATCGTATTCTAAAGGATACAGAATATAGCTTTTAGAATGTAACTTTCGTTGCAACTTATAACATTAAAAATTCATTAAAAAATACTCTACTTATTTAAATTGTACTTTCACGTTTCTCTATTCAATACTACATTATTCCAAGATTCTGTCTGACGTTTGTTAGTATAAAAGTATATATCATGTAGGTATTTTTATTCATTTAAAACTATATTAATTACCAAATATATTACATAACTATTCAGGAAATTTTTTTACGTTTAAATTTGTCGTATCGGACATAAGTTTTTTGGAAATATGTGTTGATCTACTTTATCATATATAATTTGTCTGAAAATTTTTTCCGCACTGTCTGAAAAGGAAGTGGTATAATTTTACATTTTAAGTTATCTAAAATAAACTATAAATTTGGAATGTCACGGAAAATTTAGGAAAACACTGTATATTATTTATTTTAAGGAATAAATTACCTTTGCTGCTGAAAAATTACATAAAAATGAGACCCTAATTTGTATCGCAATAAATTCACATTTGATTGACTTATCGAATGAAATTTGAACACTTAAAAGGCAACAGTGAAAGTTCTGAAACAAATCTGGATGCGCATAAAACTTTTTAATTTAATTTGAAATCTGATGCGTTTTGAATAAATATATTTATTTTATATGCCTTGAGCACATGTTTCCTTATAATTAAACTGTTTCTGTAAACCCAGATTTTTTAAAATGAGAATAGATATAATGTGTGTGTTTAAAAATCGCACTCCAGATAAATATATTGATTAATTCTTGAAGGCATAAGGGATTTTCAAACTGATGTTTTTTTATTTTAGTTTTTAAGTTTTAGTTTAAATACTATGCGAAGGCGCAATATAGGCATTATGACACAGATTTATCGCATAAGAAATATTTTTTTCCCTTTTATATGAAAACAACGATTTTTTGTTAGACTATTATAAACGTCATGAAGATATCCTTAAAACACACCATAAACATTCTTTATGAATAAAAAAAATTCTTAAAATTGAAAATTTTCCCGTCAATTAGGTTAAAGTATGCAAATAAATTCGCACGAGGCATTTTTTTTTTAAAACTAAATCTGTTTAAATGCAACAATTTTAAGCTAAAGATAGTTAATTGCAGAAATATAATGCAAAAAAGCTGAAAATTTCATAAAACTTTGAAAATAGTTATTCCATTTACTTTTATATTCAGTTTTAATTTTTGCACAGTTTTATTTGTATATATAAACCAAACTTAGGGAAACCTATGAAAAATATTGCGATATTTAATTGATATCGACTACGCATGGATCATTTTGGGTCAAGCTCTTTATAATAATTAAATTATTGAAGAAAATTCCTTATTTATTTAAAAAGAAATATACATTTTTAACTATTTGAAAAAAAGTTGTTGTCCTCGGTAGAGAAATGGGAAATCTGAAGTTTTTGGGAATCTTTTTATTGTTTTAATTTCGCAATTTATTTCATTTTATTCGTTTGCTTATTGTACCATTTTTACTGTCAAAAAGAAAATACTTCTGTTCCCACGATGACAAAAAATGCAATAAAAAATTTAAAATAAATTTAAAACAAATTATGATAAAGATTTCAGACAAATATCATTTCAATGTGCATTTTATTTTGTACTCAACGGTGTAAAAATTTAAAGCGTGCGATACTTAAAATTAAAATTTTGCAGTTCCAAAAATTGTAAAACTGAAACTTTATTTAAAATTTGTTTACGATGGTTCTTGGAATATTAACGCTTAATCCATGCCGTACGTAATGAGAGGCGTTCAGTATTCAATCTGATTAAATCTCTCCCAATAAAAATGCACATTTTAAACAGTTGAAATTTTACATCTATAAACTACTGTTTTTTTTAATCGTTGGTTTAGTAATATTAATATTTAATGTATGACGTACGTGATATATTATTCGTTATGATCATCATAAAAATGATGTTTATTATTATTATTAATTTAGATATCGAATTTATTTATAAGTCTTTAAAATTTTAGTCTTTGGAAATATCATTTTGTAAATTGTCCTTCTAACTTGTTAAATGACAATTTTTAAAAAATTTTATTAATAGTATATTTGAGTAATAGTACCTTATTTTGATATATTAATTAAATGCAGTAACGTTGTTTTTTTTTTTTTGTATTTTTTAATTTATTGTGTTATATATATCTGCCATAAATCATACAATATGCCCTTGAATAATATTTCAAATAAAATAAACAAATAAATATTTTTAAAAGTCCATTGTCATCTGAAGAAAATATAATCACAAGTTGAATGTAGATTCTGCCATTGCAAAATTCAGTTTCGCCTCCGATTAAAAAAAAAAAAAAAAAAAAAAAAAAAAAAATCGATAGAGGTCTTTTAGAAGGGCGCCCCCGTTTAGAATGCAATGAACTAACTTAATTTTTCTTGTGTTTATCAATATAATAGCAAACAGAACGGCGTGAAATACCCAATTGATTAGCAATTTCTCTCTGAGACATTGGAATTGCGGAATAATAAAGAGATACAATTTTAAGTGCTACTTCTTCATCGACTAGATTCTCAAAAACGGATTTTTTTTCTTTAGTTTAAACGTTTTTTTATAGACTCTGAGAAAAAGGAAATGTATTTTAACAATAAAATTGCATGAATGTCTTGTTTTAACGGCCAGATTACAAAACTAGTCTTTGGGGGCCACCGTAATACTTACCCATCATGGATATGCATTATATAATATGTGAAAATAAAATATGTGAAAACTATTTATAAAATGCATTGCAATTCCAAAACAAAATGTAAACGTATATTTAAATAATCTTAATAAACATAGTAATGCTCCATTAACCCTTTCTGGCACGGGCAAAAACTGTTAATAAAATAGAAATAATCGACTGACACCGGAATTCAGAAATGAATTTTTAAAATATCTTGAATTACTTAATTTACGCTATTAATGTAAGAGCAAAATTTTACTAAAATATTACTGGTGCAATTCGCAAGTTTGGAATTAAAATTAGGTATCCCAGACCGGGCACAGTGTGTCGGAAAGAGTTAATGAATTCCTGATGAATCCATTTCGACAAATTATGTAAAATACCAAACTACACAAGTAGTACCGGATTGCGTAAAAGAAATATACTTATAACTCCAGAAACAATAATCATATTAACTAACAGTTTACTGCGTCAGATTAAGCGTCTCATTTTTAATTAAAACATATCTTTGAATTGAAATTTGAAGAAAATACAGGGTCATGAAAAATCGAAGAATGTGGAAAACAGGATTACAAATATCTCGACAACTATTAATCCGACCGACTTCGTTCTTGATGCGAAATTTGCGTTATTTTATTGCCTTTTACCTCCTTTCCTTAAAAAAAATAATAAATAAATAAATAAATAAATAAATAAATATATATATATACATTTCATCAGAACGAATTTTTCGAGAGTCCGGAAAAAATAGTTCCGGATAATCGAGGTTACTGATATTAAATAGGCTTCGTCCTATTCTTACTTACTAAGTACATACAAAATTTCAAGTCTCTATCGCCACTTGTTCGTGAGATAGAGCGTTTACAGACAGACAGACGGACGGCAATTTTCTTTTTCCTAAAAATATGTTTTTCGGAATCTCCAGTATCTGAAACGTGACTTTTTTTTCGATTTTCAAAACGATTGCAAGACTTACCCTATACTACGTATGATAGGTAAGTAGAAGTGGGCCACATTTTTTGACTCGACACTTTTTAACTTGTCTGAAAGAAATAGCATCGGAGGCTAAAAAGGTCTGAAAATCTAAATTATATATACATAAAACAATTTATTGTAAAACAATGCACATCATTAAAACATTAAAAAATGAATAATTAAAAGAACTATACTTGGAATTTGTAGAACCGTGGTAGATTTGTTACACCCCATATACCATGCAACTACAAATAAAGTGTTTGGTTTCATCTTCGTATCAGCCATGAAAAAAGCAAAATCATACGAATTTGAAGTTATATATATATATATATGTATATATATATATATATATATATATAATCTTATTTTGAAATTTTTCTATTTGATGAACATGATAGAAGATCATTTTATTCTTCTGTAAGTTTTACACCCCGACTTGAAATTTCATAAAATTATTTTCAGTTATTTCATAGAAATCCTTGTTCAATGACCAAAATCAAAGTTTTGAGAAAAGTAACTTTAAACATTGAATTACCTCTTACTAATATAAAGATAGCTCAAACTATTTTATATATAATTTCCCATCTAAAGCGAAATTTTGCTTAGGGTTTCTTGTAAAACCTTTGATATAAAGTATTAATGCAGTATTAATCATTATTACTGATTTATTTCTCATCATTTTTAAGATCAAAGGAAGCGTTCTACAAGATGGCAAATAAATAATGTGATGTAATGAAAATGTCAATTTAATTTGATGTTTTATTATTATTATTATTATTATTATTATTATTATTATTATTATTATTATTATTATTTTGATTTTTTGAGCTATACACAATAAAATGAAATTTATTAAATTACAAAAAAAAATTCTAGTAGAATTATATTCCAATAGCTTTTCATGGAATGGTAACAATAAAAATGCATGTACCAGATACATATTTGACTTCGAATCAAAATATCTTTAAGGTTACTAAGAAATTTTTTGGAAAATCGGATTTCCAGAACTTTTTAAGTAATCATAACGAAGATTACAGATAAAATTTTAGTAGATTCTTTTGGAAAGTTACAGATGTCTCTAGTTTTGCTTACAAGTTTCGTAGATTGACATAATATTTTTTGTACATTGTACACATAAAATTTTAATAAGTACAACAGATTTTGGTAAATTTAGATTACAAATGTTACAGATTTTTTTTACTGTGAACTATTGTGTTATTCGTGCTCCTAGTGATTTTTTGTTGTCAAGCTGCAATTTATGCTGATATTAATTCCTCGTTTGCAGGAAAATATCGTGTACAAAGTCTAAACCTATATTCATTCAACAAGTCCCTCCCCCAAACAAACTTCTCTGTTTGTAGATATCTTTATTTGCAAACTTTTCCGTTTGCACAAAACCCTTGATTATCTGAGAATTTCTCTAGAGAAAGCCTGGATCGAAATCACGCCGGAAATAATCTGCCGCGGGCATTTTGGAGAATTTGAAAACGAACGTAGATGTATACATAGTCGCGAGAGTAAATCATTACAAATGATCTTCTGTCTTATACAAAATATTCTTCTCTCTCGAAAGATAAATAAAACATGTTGTTTGTACCTTCTGTTGTGGTTTTTTATTTGTGTCACAATATTCATGTTTTCATAGACGTAAAGTCTATTTTGGTTATTTCTAATACTGTCTATCGAAGCATATCATTCTAAGCAATCGAAATTTCAATTTTGTTCGAGAATCACTATTAAAAAAGAAGAAAAAAGGAAATGGTCATATGTGGACTTACGGAATTAAGAGGTTAAAATTCCTATTGATAATCGAATTTTACAATAATACACAGAAAGAAGGAAGTACAAACATTCACCTCATCGTTCTCACGGCTGAAATTCTAGAAAAAATTTAATTTCATTTCGCATATCAAAAGGAAATTTGTCTTCCAAATCATATCTTGGTGGAAAACACATGAAAATCCGATTTTACCACTGCGTTTTCCTTTTGCCAGTTCTTTTATGCCTTCTTACTTTTGGAAAACTCAATAGCAAGAGGTCGAGTCAACCGTTAAAAATCGGATTTCAGTTGTTTTCTACCAATATATAATTTGGAACACCGATTGAGTTTTAATATGCGAATCAAGTTTTAACTAATTCTAAAATTTCAGTCATGAACTCATTAAAGTGATTGTCTGTGCTGAGAGTATCCGTGTCTGTATGTTATTAAATATAAGAAATATATTTATATTTGGACACACTGTCCAAAATATTTCAATATTTGATGAAAGTAAAAAGCAATAGCAAATTTTAAATTAGATATTTTCTGTATAACTGTAGAATATTATTTAACAAATTATTATTTTTATTAACAATAGCTGATTTAACCTTTTAAATTTTAAATCCATGCTTTTTAATTTAAAATTTAAAATAACATTCTCTCTCTAACGCTCTTTTTTTAATAAGCATGTAATAAGATTATCATTTTAATGATTTTTTTAATCTTTTCAGTTTATCAAGCTTTCACATTTATTTCTGTTTTTTTTTATTATATTTTTTTTTACTTAAAAAGATATGTTTTCTCAATATTAATACATATGCGGGCTTTTAGCTTTTTTATCCGATAGGATTATAAATTGATTTTTTATCATCATTAATTCTTTTTTCGATCTTTTTTATTAATGTATTTGAAATATAAATATTAATTAAAAAAAATAGAAAAAAATTTAACACGCAGTTTTTCAAACAAATAAACAAACAAATATTAATCAAGAATAATACATATAAGCATATTTATTTGGTCTAGGAATTAATTTGTGTGGTTTATAATAAAAAAAATAAAACTTTATTTTAAAAGCAAAATACACAAATACTTTAACAAAAATACTGTTCATCGCGACCCACTACCTTTTCCCATCTTTCAGGTAATTTACAAATTCCGTATCGAAAGAAGTCCTCACTTTTCGAAGAGATACAATCAGAAATTCATTTTTCTATATTTTCTGAAGAAGTTAACCACTGTCCAATCAAATTGTTGTTCATGCAATCAAACAAGTAGGAGTCTGAAGGAGAAATTTATGGTGACTGCCGCGGGTGGGGTAACACTTTCCATCAGACATTTTCCAAGTATGTTTTGATTGATTTTGTGACATGTGGTCGGGCGTTAAAATGTAGAAAAATAAATTTATTATGTCTCTTATCCCATACTGGTCGTTTTCTGGCCAGAGCATGTTTCACATGGATCAACTGAAGTCGATAACGTTCTCCATTAATAGTTTCGCCTGATTTCGGAAGCTCATAGTACACCACACCTTTCATATTCCCCCATATAAACAGCATTATCTTTGCACAGTAAATATTTCGTTTCGGTTGTAATGGACTTGGTTCACTTGGCATTACCAGGCTTTTTTCGTTTAGGATTCTCGTAATAATTCTATTTCTCATCACCAGTAACAATCCGATGTAAAAATACTTTATTTTTCTCTCTTTCAAGCAGCATTTCGCAAACGGTTTTTCTTCTTTCAACGTCTCTTTCTTTCAATTCATGTGGAACCCAATGTGACATATTTTGAATCGTTCCCATTGGTTTGAGGCGTCTGGAAACTGTTGTTGGATCAACCATTAATGATTTTGAAGTTCTTCCTGCGTTTGTCGCGAATCCTGATCGAGCAATGCTGGCAATTCTTCAACTTCATTTTTTTTTGGCTGTCACGGTCGTTCTTGGTCTTCCAAGGCATAATAACAACTTTTAAACCGTGCAAACCACTTCCGTCACGTTCGTTCAGCTAGAGCATGGTCACCATAAACTTCCGCCAAAATACGATGACTTTCGGAAGCACTTTTCATCATGCTAAAGTAATGAAGAAGAACCCCCCGCAAAAACACTTTATGAGGCACAAAATTTGACATTTTCAGTTGGATAAAACTGTTGTTGTTTACGCTTAAACCAAGTGACATACACTAAACTGGATGCGCAATAACAGCAATTTTAAATGCATGTTTGAACAAACGAAACTATTGGACAATAAGCTAGTTACGCCATCTCTTGTAAAACCGCGCAATTTAATTCCTAGACCATATATATATAAACGATTTTCCCCAAAAGAATTTTCTCTGAATGAATGTGATGAAATAAATAACTTAATACGAACTAAACAAGAACGAAAAATTGACTCATCCAGCATAGGTTATAAAATACTTTCCAACAATAACACAGCATTAATTTTTTTTCATACATTAAATTATATAACGAACCATATGATAATGTTGATTTGCGAAAAAGAGTTAATCATATGATTCTAGATAATCATTGGATAATTGCCATTTTTTATGATTTTTTAAACTAAATCACACCGATTTTAAATGACAAAACAGGCATTTTACAATAAACTTAAATAGAAATTTTGAACTCCGCGGCCTATTTTCTTATAATGATTAATCATTAATGTGTCACTTATCAGATATTTAAAAAAAGATTCCGAATTTGATTAATGTTGAAGGATATTTCAGATAAACGCTATATTATTTTATTACAAAAGGAATCAAATGGGTCAATATATTTCATTGGTTTCAAGATACGTATGGAGAGCCCGACACTCATAGTGGGCAAAGTTTGCTTGATTATATAATAAAATTAAATCTCTTTCGAAGATGGATTTTATACGTATATCGTACATTTACAGTCGTAGATAGTATTATTCTTTAAAAAGTGTTTACCGTATCTTGTATCATTCTGTCAGATCATATTGCACTAATACTGCCAAAAGCAGTTTTTACTATACTTATAATTATTTATTATTTCAAATTGTTATTATTACAAAATTATTCTAGTTTAGTAGAACTCCTATGATTTCAGGAAAAGTTAATATAAAAATATAACCAAAGTTCAACATTACAAATCTTTTCCACACTTGTACAAATTAAGTTATTATTGGACGTTGCAAATTAAGTGGCATCCTTTTTCAAATGTATGTCACAAATCAACCAATGCATACAATCCAATAAAGTATCTAAAGTTAATAATTTATGTAAATTTCTAAACTATTTCGATACTTTAGAAATTTAAAGAAATATTTTAAATTACATGACTCCATCTGTGTGTTCCTTTGAGTGTTTTGCTCTTGAAAGAGCTATGATTTCTATACAACTTTAAATTTTATTTGAAGCAAATATTCTGCTTTATATAGACATATCCGATAAAAGTTTTGAAAAGCGAATACTTAAAATTTATACAATACAACTACCCAATACCATTCGAATGTTTGTTTTGTTTTTTATATGATGATAGACTCTCATAGTATGTTATTGGATTTTTCATTTTTGCCTTTTACTCAGGCGTTTCAAATCATATATCAGTTATTCTTTAAACATTCCTATTTTAAACACTTTTGAAATTTTATTTTACAATTGTAGCGTACGTTATAAAAAAGAGAGAATTAATATGTTGCATAGAAGCGATGAGAATATTAAGTTTAGTAGAATTTGTCAACTGGCATTTATACATTATAAATTTATTTAAACAAAAATGATGATCATAAATGAACTAAGATATTCATTGTTGCTGTTTACAGGAAAACCTAAAGGGGGTTGTTTGGCCGTATAGGACTTCTACGTCTCCTAGAATTTAGTTGAGGAATTTCTTCTGTATACAAGTGTTTCGTAATAAAACATTTTTCCTTATAAATCCATCAGCTGTTACTTAAAAGCAGAATTCCTGGAAAATATTCTTATTTTTCTTCAAATTGAAAGATATCATTTAGGATTGTCTTTTACCCATGACGTCCTCCAGCATTCTGTACATTACGTACAGCCGCGTTTTCGCAAATATTACACATTTGATAGAAATATTCAATAATAGTTGTGAAATTCTAATATCTACAATTTAATAGAATCTTTCTTCCCAATACCATTTAAAGGGTTGTTTTGTTTCACATATGGGATCACAGACTTTCACCAAATGCTATTGGATTTTTCGTTTTCATCTTTTACTCAGGCATTTCAAATTACATACTCTTGTGTTTAAATCATTCCTATTTTAAACACTCTTGAAATTTTATTTTAAAACTGTAACGTATGTTATAATAAAAAGAACATTGGCAAGCTAAACTGATGACATTGAGCTCACAGGCTATGCACAAAATTGTACATTACGGCCTTATATTTTTAAGAAATAATGTCCTTCGAAAAACAAATTAATAGGAAAATAGCACCCCCTTTTCCACTCTTTATACTTAATCATTGAAATCCTACAAACTAATTAGCGATAACCTTTATTATATAATAAACTTATATCCAAAATGGGAAGCAATTATGATATTTCTGCATAAAAATCCATTTATATAATTAAACAGTTATTATCCCTCGCTCCCATCTTTATGCTTAACAAATAAACACTCAAAGCTATTCGCCTTATCGGAAAGAACCTACATCCAAAATTGTTTTCGTTCAAAAAATACAATCACGGTTTCAAAAAATACATATTTCAAATAATACAAGTTCTATTATAAAATAAATTTCGATCGTTTACCAATTATTTACATTATATTGGTCATAAAATAATTCATTCTTTTACTATACTGTTTACAACATAAAATCATACAAATAATGATGTTACTGTTTGAAATACATACCAAAATATATTTCAAAATAAAATTTTTGAATTACAAGTATTCTGCCATTGCTATTTAAATAATTCTTTGCATATTTAAATACTTAAGAAAAACTGAAAATAAATATGATACATTTTGTTTTTCGAAAAACAGATTTAAATATATCTTTTCTAAGAATAATTTTCATTGATTTTTTTTTCTTTTTATATGGGTAACCTTTGATGACATAAAATCAGACTTAATAAAATGGGATTGTATGAAATGCTCAATCAATATTTATTTTAAAGAATCATGGAAATTGGATTTCCGTACTGTTTTCAAAATATTTACAATTTAGATCAAAAAATATTTTCTAACCGTATTTATAGCTTCATTTAAAGAAGAAATGTTTCGGTTAAGGATTAAATTGATTATATGAAATTACACAATTGATAAATAAATATTCATATATGGCAGTTTATTACAAATTGATTTTGAAATAAAAGAAAATAATCCAATCTGCAATCAGATATAAGCTATAAAGACCATTAGATTGCACTAGTTTGGCAAAGTATTCTGAAATTTAGGAACACAAAAGGCGAAATTAAACATTAGTTCAGAAAGACATCATTGTTATTCTATTAGTCTAATTAACATCTATACTAAAATGAAAGTTTCATTTTTTTAATTAATATTTATTTTCGACCGTACTTTCTTTGAAATTTATCATGATATTTTTATTTTGATTTATTTTACTTAATCCTGTTTATTTAAGCGAATTTTTAATTTAATTTCATATTGGAAACAAAACCTTTGCATTTTTATACTTTTTATTAAAATCTTATGCATAAATAAACAACAGAACAATATCATAATCCAATTTTCGTCAATTGTTCAATACTTCATTTTTATCAGTATCTTTTCACTCTATAACATCTTTTATTTAAAACTTATGTAGAGAGTTCTTTGTTCTTCATTATAAACTATTTGTCAAAACTGTCAACGTGCAGTTTATAGTTATGAATTACTCCATGTATCTTCCTCCACTTTCAATGTGTCACTCAATTTGCAATCATGAAAGAGCTTTTCGTAATTTTTTATTTCATCGTTTCAACTTGAAAAAGACAATACTATACTTATTAACCAACATTTTACCACAAGTACATTTTAAAGCAAATTACGGCAATTGCATAGCATGACTGATGATTTTCCTTAGATATTTTTATTTTATAAAATACTTCACGAATGTAAATGGACGGCAAATGACTTTTGATAAGATATTAAAAAATGAGTATTTTATCTTTTCGTTTTTGCAGTACAATTTTAGAAAAAATAAAAACAGATTATGAAACAGTTAAGATCACTTTCAGAATACAGTATAATTGTTTCATTTTTTTTAGGTAGCTTTCATTACAAAATGTAAAAACCTACCTACTGCAGCCGTCCGGAGGAAAGCACTTCCAGAAAATTTTGGTATATTTTCACCGATCATCACCCCCAGACCCCAAAACCACCTTCCGTTAAAATGTTGACATATATATATACATATAAATGTATATATGATTTTTGTCATGCGATAACTAACGTATTTATGAACCGATTTGAATAAAACTTGGTATGTACATAGTACACATAAATATCTCGACCGAGTTCGTTGGCCAGCATCATCCGCCATCTTGTTTCGAAATCGCGGCTATGTAATTTTTTTATTATAAATTTAAAATTAAATTTGAAAAAAATAAAAGTTGAAAAATATTTTTATTTTATGTGTTAGATCATAAAACACAAATTGCAGAACACTTTTTATTTTGTATATCTCTTAAAAAACGATTGAGTTATAGCACTTAGAATTTTTCCTATGGCTGACATTTTGAAACGATCTAATTTTTGTCAAGCTATAACTAACGAATTTATGAACCGATTTGAATGAAACTTGGTATGTACGTAGCACATACAAATATCTCGGCCGAGTTCGTTGGCCAGCATCATCCGCCATCTTGTTTCAAAATGGCGGCCACTTAAAATTTTTAATAAAATTTAAAATTTAAAATTAAATGCGAAAAAATTAAAAGTTGAAAAATATTTTTATTTTATGTATTAGATCTTAAAACTCCATATACAAAGCACTTTTTACTTTGTCTATATCTTAAAAAATGATTGAGATATAGCACTTTGAATTTTTCTTATGGCTGACATTTTGAAATGATCTGATATTTGTCATTCTATAACTAACGTATTTATGAACCGATTTGAATGAAAATTGGTATGTACATAGTACATAAAAATATCTCGACCGATTTCGTTGACCAGCATCATCAGCCATCTTGTTTCAAAATGGCGGTAGTTTATAAAATTAAAAAAAAATAATTTAAAAATAAATGCAAAAAAATTAAATTTGAAAAATATTTTTATTTTATGTGTTAGATCCTAAAACACCGATTCTAGAACACTTTTTACTTAGCCTATATCTTAAAAAATGATTGAGTTATAACACTTTGAATTTCTCTTATGGCTGACATTTTGAAACGATCTGATTTTGTCACGTGATAACACTCGTATTTATAAATCGATTTAGATGTAACTTGGTGTGTACATAGTACTTAATAAAGCCTGGACCGAGTTTGTTAACGAGTTCCATTCGCCATCTTGTTTAAAAATAGCGGACATTTAAATTTTTTTAAAGAAATTTAAAATTTGAAATTAGGTGCAAAAAACTGAGAAATTGAAAAAGATTTTTCTTTTATGCATTTGACCTTGATATAAAAATTCCAAAGCACTTTTTGTTTCGTCTGTATCTTAAAATTGTCTCAGTTATAGTACTTTTATGTTCTAATATTGCTCACATTTTGAAATGATCTAATTTTCGTCACGTGATAACACGCGTATTTATACTCCGATTTAGATGAAACTTGGTACGTAGATAGGACATACTTATGCCTGGACCGAGTTCGTTGGCCATTTCCAACCGCCGTCTTGTTCCAAAATGGCGGAATATTATTTTTTTTAATTTAAATTTTAAAATTAGGAGCAAAAAAGTAAGAAATTGAAAAAGATTTTTCTTTTGTGTTTTGACCTTGATACAAAGATTCCAGAGCATTTTTTGTTTCATCAATATCTCGAAAAATGGCTGAGTTTTAGAACTTTCAATTTCCAGTGAGATTGACATTTTGAAACGATCTGAAATTTGTCACGCGTTAATACGCATATTTATAAACTGATTTCTATGTAACTCCGTGTGTTCATTGTACATACCAATGTCTTGACCGAGTTCACATGCCAACTTCATCCGCCATCTTGTTTCAAAATGGCGACCACTTAAATTTGTCAAAAATCTTTTAAATGTATAATGATGTAAGGTACCCTGGGGTAATAACGCCACGTTAAGATTCTAGCAATTTTCACGGCTCAGTTTTAGTTTGTATTTTTCAAACAAATATATGATTTGATACAGCAACTCATTGACTATCTATATAAAAAAAAATAATTTAAAAGATATGAACACATAAAATGTAATGGCGTGATTTCTTGACCAATGCTATTTGGCGTTATTACCCACCTATATGGGTAATAACGCCATGCAAACAAAACAATGAAATAAGTTGGATTAATAGCATGTAGATTGCCCAATTCTAAAAATACAAACTCTCAGCTCTAGAAATTGACAAACTGCAACCTAAGCTATTGAAAATGTTCATTTTTTTGTGAAAGTGTAAGAAAAATAAAGGTGTGGTGTGGGGAGGAAGGGGGGATGAGGCAAAAGAATATCAGACCGTGAGCTCCTTTTTGCTTAAAAAGGAGCGTTTAAAGAGAATTATTAGAAACATTGCACAGTTTTAACTGTGTTTATTTGAATCAGTATTTAGGATGTAGCTCTGCCACTGTAGGGAATCAACCGGGGTAGAAATCGCAAGGATTGGCGTTATTACCCCGTTATACTTATTGCGCTGTACATTTTAAATTACAAATTATCTCGAGAAGATATCCAAAATCTTGAACAACATTTTGAAAGGCCATGAAATGTACTACAAATTTATGTAATTAACAAAGTATTTTCGGATAAAAAAAAAGTCTTCACATCACAAAACGTATCTCGCAAATTTTAGATCAAGCGTTAATTTTAGCTGCTTGTAAAAACAATAAGACCTAAAAATTAAACAAATTAACTTGAACCTGTATTTTGCGATTTATATGAATCAAAACCCTTTTGCGCAGAACACATGGGTGTCATTTACCAGATTATTTCATAATTATGCAAAATATTAGCCATTGGCGTTATTACACCGTCTGGCGTTATTACCCCATGGTACCTTATAAACAAAAAATTAGAAATTGCAGGGCTCCCAAATGGTCCGCGAACTGAACATCAGTATTTTTTAACAGAAAATTTCATAATACGTTTGAGTTAGAATCAACTTCCAAACGTGGTTTTTTGACAATTTGCAAGAAAAATCTAAAAAGAAAATTTCTCTAAAAAAATTCTGATGTTCAGTTCGCGGACCACTTGGGAGCCCTGAAATTGAAAAAAGGTTCTTTCTAAACTATTTATCATAATAATGAATTCCGGAGTATATTTTGCTTTGTCTTTACCTTGAAAAATGCCTGGGATATAGCAGTTTGAATTTCTAATATCGGTGACATTTTTTTTAAAGTCAATTTGCCCGCGACAGCACCCGTATATATTAATGGATTTCGATGTGAGTGTGCTTATTCACATGAATTAAGATTTCGATCAAGCTCATTGGGTTTTTTATCCATTGTACTGCTTTAAAATGGATATCGTGGAATTTGGCGACCCTACAAATCTCTTAAAATAAAACGAGCTTAAATAAAAGATGACTAATTTCTAAAAATTCCTATTAATATTCAGTATTGACAAAAACTAGTATTCAATCTTACATAATCGTGTTCCATTATTTTGAGCTTCGTATGTTTGATTCATATAACTTAATATAAAATAAATAAATAATATGAAAGCTACCTCTTCCTGTCGGCATTACCGAAAGGAGTATTTTACACAGAGCACCGTAACATATTAAAAAACTTTTTTAAAAACACGTAATCCAATAAAAATTAATTTTTATAACTGCAGTCCATTAGCGAGTAGCATAAACGAGTAATTTTCTATACGGTATATTATGCTACCTATAAGTTAAATTAAAGGTATCCGACAGCTTTCTTTCAAAATAGCCACATAGCTAGAGATTTTTTTTTGCAAATATTTAACGATATAAAATTGATATGAAAATCTAAACGGATATATTGAACACGAGATTAACAGAATATTCGGTTTCCTTTTTCGCCATTAAAATAAGATAGTAAGGTACCCTGGGGTAATAACGCCACGTTAAGGTTCTAGTAATTTTCATGGCTCAGTTTTAGTTTGTATTTTTCAAACAAATATATGATTTGATACAGCAACTCATTGACTATCTATATAAAAAAAATAATTTAAAAGATATGAATACATAAAATGTAATGGCGTGATTTCTTGACCAATGCTATTTGGCGTTATTACCCACCTATATGGGTAATAACGCCATGCAAACAAAACAATGAAATAAGTTGGATTAATAGCATGTAGATTGCCCAATTCTAAAAATACAAACTCTCAGCTCTAGAAATTGACAAATTGCAACCTAAGCTATTGAAAATGTTCATTTTTTCGTGAAAGTGTAAGAAAAATAAAGGTGTGGTGTGGGGAGGAAGGGGGGATGAGGCAAAAGAATATCAGACCGTGAGCTTCTTTTTGCTTAAAAAGGAGAGTTTAAAGAGAATTATTAGAAACATTGCACAGTTTTAACTGTGTTTATTTGAATCAGTATTTAGGATGTAGCTCTGCCACTGTAGGGAATCAACCGCGGTAGAAATTGCAAGGATTGGCGTTATTACCCCGTTATACCTATTGCGCTGTACATTTTAAATTACAAATTATCTCGAGAAGATATCCAAAATCTTGAACAACATTTTGATAGGCCATGAAATGTACTACAAATTTATGTAATTAACAAAGTATTTTCGGATAAAAAAAAAAAAAAGTCTTCACATCACAAAACGTATCTCTCAAATTTTAGATCAAGCGTTAATTTCAGTTGATTGTAAAAACAATAAGACCTAAAAATTAAACAAATTAACTTGAACCTCTATTTTGCGATTTATATGAATCAAAACCCTTTTGCGCAGAACACATGGGTGTCATTTACCAGATTATTTCATAATTATGCAAAATATTAGCCATTGGCGTTATTAGCCCGTCTGGCGTTATTACCCCAGGGTACCTTATGAACATTCATTTTCGGTAAAAAAGCTTCCAAAAATTTGCTCTGGTTCGAACCTCTGAGCAAACTATCTGTATTCAAAAATTCTCGATTCTTCACAGTTTAAAATGTGCAGCAAATTGTCCCATTGTTCTATTGGATTTTTGGAAGACTGGTACATAGTTATAATTTAATTTTCTTTTCGCTATAATACGCTCAGAATACATATAATTTACAGGTAAGTTGCTGTTTTCTGTAAAAACTGCTCGAATAACGGCCAATCGCTTGCATATTCTTAGCTATGTTTCTTCATAGCATTTCAGCATTATTCATTCATTTCATCAGAGTCGATTCAATAAAGACACTCTTGATTTATTTCTAAATATTTTACTGTTTATAGTTTTCAATCATTACTGACTCAAGATGTGAGTGCAAATCATAATGCAAGCAGTGCATATATGACTAAATATTGAAGACGCTTTCCGCGGGCTCAATAAAGATTCATACCATAACAGTAAAATACCAGTTGGATGCTTATCCTATTTAAATAGCACTTAAAAAAGAATGCGACTAGGTGTCAACATCTAATCTGGAATTTTTACATATGCCGACATATGGGATAAAGTTCTCTTTTAGTTAGAATATTTCCAATTAAACTGTTTTTACATGCAAATTTTTGGAATTCTTACGAAATATTAAAAAAATGCTTTCCAAGAGTTTAATAAGAGTTGTAGACATAACGTTAGAAGAGTCATTTTTAAAAGCACTGACCGCATTTCATTCTGTTTCATTTCAATGTTGATCCTGGTACACTGTCAGAAAAATTCGTCAATATACACTAAGTTATCTTTGTTTTTTCGCAAATAACTTCTGTTTTCCCAGAAAACGCATTTGATCTGTGAATTCATTCCGAACGTCGATAAATGTGGAAGAGATTCCATTTATATCTAGCACGCATGCGTATTGGGTCTGTTAGTAATAAATTCGAATTTATTTTTAAAATGAAAAACAAAAATATTTTATAGATTAAAATGTGTAATTTAGTTTAAAAAGACAAAAATGTTTTCGATTTTAAAAATAAATAACAAATATTTTCTTCATTCATTCAAAAATTCTCACAATTTGTTATTCAAAGTTGGACAAGTTGAATAAAGTTGAAATTACTAAGTTATTTATACAATAAATATTCGCATTTAAAATATACTTTAAGTGAACACATTTAAAAGATATTTTAATTAAAAATAAAATGCGAAAAAAAATAATATTATTCAAAAAAATCTTATCGAATAAAAATAGAACATCCATATTTTTCCTTTAGCAATCTACGTAAATATATTTAAAATTCACATTTTTATACTATATTAATATAAACGTATAAAAACCCCAGCCACAGTTTAATTAAAGATGGAATCTTCCCGAAACTAACTTCAAAATTAAAAACTTTTTAACGAAATAGACCAAACCACATGAAATGAATGAGAACCATGTGAAATGAACGCTTCTACTTCAAAGCACTTTTCTCTTCTATAACCGTGGCGCTGAAGAAGAGTGTTCGCCTTCCAATGCTGGGACCTTGAGTTCGATCCGCCGGCCGCGTTTATCTTTTCCGAACTTTTTTGAAATGACGGATATTTTAACTCTTTTGACGGAGGAAAAAATAAACGGATATTCGTCAATATCCGGACAATTACTGGCAGCAGTGCTGCCAGTACATTTTCTGTGAAAAAAAGAAAGATTTTTTGAGAATGTACCGTGTTTTGAAGGATAGTTTTTCGTTGTCTTAAGACATTTTTGCCAATTTTTTATTCATAATTTTCTAACTGATTATTTCCAATGCATAAACGTCAATTTATTTGTCTCGTCTTCGTCTACATCTTCGTTTATAAAGAAAATAATTTCAAGATGAGCAATCAGTTAAAAGATCTATCAATTTTTTTTTCAACTATTAAACACATGACATATACATCCAAACAATGTAGTGTCGCTTAAAGAGAGATGAATACATTTTATATAGTTACGATGTATATAAATGTCGACCAATATGAATCTTTTATGTGTTTAAGGGCGTTCTTAAATAAAAAAGGGCAACTTTGTGACTCATGCTTTAATTTATTTTTGTTCGGAAATGCATGAAAATAGCATGTGTTATTATTCAGAAACAGTCTAATTGCACTCAATTTTCTGTTTTTTCTAAAACGCAATAGATTTTTTATAACAAGCCTTCAAAGTTGACACTTTTAACACATTTCCCGACGAAAGCAGAAAACCGGTCGAAAAGCAGGAGAAAAACGGGTGATCACGTCATCAAAATAGCTTACAACTGGATAGGTAATTTATTTATCATAAAATGGAAAAATAGGTTCGATTCGAAATCGCTTTCGTAGTCAGGCATTCCAATTTTATATATTTCCGTTAAAAAATGAATTTTAAATGTGTCAAAACGTTTTGCGCTTGTTGAGCGCAGCAGTTAAGAACACCCTTAAGAAACATTTGACGCTGCAGCTGAACTTACCACAAAATTTTCAATGGCATATTTTCTGTTAGATTTTGCATAGTTTTTTTTAAATTTATTTTTGTTTTCTAATATCATTAAAATTGTTTATGGGATTTTTATTTTTATTTATATTATATAATTATGTTTATTTAAGAGAAATTTAAATTTCATTTCGAATGCAAAACATTCGCTATTTTTCTAATTTTTATTAATATCTTATCAATAGATAAACGTCAGAACAGTATCATAATCTAATTTTTTTCAACTATTCAAAATTTCATTTCTATCAAAACTTTTTCATTCTTTAACTTTACATCATTTAAAACTGATGTAGACAATTCTTTGTTCTTCAATATAAACTGTTTGTCAAAACTGTCAAATTGCAGTTTATTGGTATGAATTACCCCATGTATCTTTCTCTACTTTCAATGTGTCATTCAATTTGCAATCATGATAGAACTTTTTTATATTTTTAATTTAATTGTTTCAACTTGAAAATGATAAAACTATACTTATTAAACAACCATATTATTAAAACGCGGAATAAAGTGTAAAGCAAATTCCAACGACTGCATAAAGTGATTGATGGTTTTCTCTTATATATTTTTATTTCTTAGAATACATAATGAATGTAAATGGACTGCAAATTATTTTTGATATGACACTAAAAAATGATTATTTTATCTTTTCATTTTTGTAACGCATTTCGGGATATGTGATTGCTTTTTCAGTACAGTCTTAGAAAAAATAAAAACATATGTAAATATCGTGTACCAGCCATAGATTAATTAACACTGTCAGAATACAGTTTAATTTTTTCATTTTTTTTCATACAGTGAAACATAATATATTAATAAACAATTTAAAAAACACGTAACCTAGTAAACATGAATTTCCTATAACTGTGGTGCATTATTTGGTAGTATAAACGAGTAATTTTCTATAGACTATACTGGACTATCTATAAATTTACATACGATGCTTACAATTTACACACATCATTTAATAAAATAAAACTTAAGGGGACAAACGACCCTTAAACTTAAAAAAAATAGATTTTTCACAATAAATATATCTGAAAGTCTGAATATTTCTGCATGTATAAAAAAAATCATGAAAATATTCCAATTATTTCCAGAGATATGATACAAAACTATGGTGAATTCTATGGTGAATTACTTAATAATTTAACTTTAAAGCCATTTATCTCAAAATGTCCTTTTTTCACATTGCGCGCAGGATATCTCTGAAACTATTTAATATTTTTTTGTGAAATTTTCACACATTGCGTAACATATTAGATCCGTCAAACTGAACCTAAATTTTTACATCCCACATCCCCCTCCCCATTTTTCATGCAGGTCATACTTCAGATTTTATTAAAAAATAATTGTTATTTTAAACTTTTTTTAAAAAAATATTTTTTTAGCTTAAATTTGAACAAATTTAGGCTCAGATTAAAGAGAAAGTATTGTAATATGTTATTACAGTTAATTTTTTGTATTACATTAGATATTTTGTTTGAAATCATGCGCGCAAGTGGTTGCATCAGTTTTTTTAAAAGAAAAATACTTACTGTTTAAACCTTTACAAAAAATAAACTTTTTTTTCCTTTATAAGAATATAAAAAATATCTTTTAAATTGTAAAGCTTCTATTTATAGCCAGTAAAAAAATTATGGTCATAGAGCAAATATATTCTGAGAAATTAAATGTAAAAGGTGATGATTTTTCTTGCCTAATTTTCACTTTTAAAGGTCGTATGTCCCCTTAATGACATATTAAGATAACAAGCAAAGTCGAAATTGCACTCATACAATTTACGCCCACAGACACATAGGCAGACGTATAAGCAAATATTTTTTGTTGTCTATAAATGATGGGTAAATGTTTTGTACTCCATAATCTTTAAAGAAATACTTTTATGCATATCAGAGCATGCGCATTGTTTTTCAGTGAAAACCGTGAAACACAATCGGAAAAATCTGCAAGCATTTTTCCCAAGGGTCCTAATGCAACGAAATTCTCTTGAATTTCCCTACAAACTGATGATAAGGGATTTTTTACTTTACTCTTGTACTCGGTGAAATGTATGTGTAAGTTTACCAGGTCAGTACATAAGAAATGTCTGATGTGTGAAGCGTAGTAGCAGCAATTAAAACAAATGGGAAACGAATATTCCCTTCATAGGGCATCACAGCAATGTAAATGATATTTTTGTATGCTCCTGTATAAGAACTATAGCTGGACTACACAAAATTTAAAAAAGAGAGCAGGCCTTAGGTAGCAGTTCTCTAATACAGTATATTCCTAAACTGGACCAACAAATTCAGAAGTTAATAGTAAGTATCGAGAAAATGAAAATGTACCATTCAATGGCCATTAATTTATTTAGTCTCAAATGCATGATATTTCATCGTAATTGCATTCAGCTTAATCGAAATAATTTTCAGATAATTAAAGTTCATTGTACTAAAATTTTTCCTAAACATCCTCACCTCTATTGTAAATGTGATATTATAAAATAAGTCTAAGAAATTTCAATTACACTCTTGACAATTTACATTTTGGAATGCGATTACCAGTTTATGCAGTAGAGTAAAAAGTACACATTTTTCATCCCCTTTCCTACTTTTGTCTCCCTTTGTTTCTCCGCTCCTGTGTGAAGGCGCCAATTATCACGAAAGATACATTAAACGGAAGGTAAAAAGGGGTCATTTGTAAAAGTTTTGTTTGTCAAGATGCACACATATAAGCACTATACACAGTAATGATGCTGTACTTTTTATCTTTAGAAGACCTCAATTCTTATTGCATCATTTGTAGAATAGTATTTACTAAACTGTAAGTATCTGCACTGTAAGTATAACTCTACTGTAAGTATTTCTTATTTATTGCATGTATTTTAGGTAGTTAAGATGTTAACTGTAATACACAACACAGTGAGTCATAGCATGCCCAGTCCATCTAACAGGAACTGAACTTCGCCATATTGAAAAGTATTATGACTCCCATTTTCATCCCTCTTGCAATTCTTATTTTCGTCCCCGGGACAAAATTAAGAATTCTATTTCATGACAATTATTTCAAAAACAAATAAAAAGTTTAATATAAATTATAAAAATAACCATAATAAAATAAACTAAAAGAAAAAAAAATAAATACAATCCAAAATGAAAATAAAATTTAATATAAAATAAAATAATATGTATATTAAAAAAATGAGTTGAAAAAAAAGTGTAATTAAATTAAAATTGAATGTACTCTTTTTATCTAAAAAACCTTTTAAATTTCTTTTTCAATTTACTTTTAACATTGTATTTTGCTGTCGCTAGTGCCACATAAGAAGTTGAATAAAACTTCACACAGGAGAATCGTGTGTTTTCTTCCTCATTCTATAGAGACCTGCATTTTTTCGGTGTTGCGTTTTTGTTTCCTTTCAAACTTTTCATGCTACAGCAATAGAAAATTCGCTGTCAAAACGTCCTGAAAGATGATAATTTTTTAATTGTAGGCTAATATCTCTTATTAGATGATGAAGATTGAGTGTAGATGTAGTGAGAATATGAAGAATTAACAAGATGCATGATGAGGTTCGTTGAAAATATTTATATCGGAGAGTAAAATATATGAGATCTATTTTATTTTTTTTCATGAAATCAAGTTACGCAGTATTAAAATTTTTTAGGTGTTTTATTTTTTTGACATCATAAGTAGAATTGAATTTTCAGTTATTATCAAATCGCTAGGAACTCGCTGGAAAAAATCTAAATTACGACGAGATGCCAAGAAGAGTGATCATATACAAAGTGGCTCTACTTAAATGTTATTAATATTTAAAACGTTAGATGCAATGAAGAGAATCGAATGCTTATTACTATTACTTCCAATAAATATTGTCAATCAGGAACTTTAAGGATAATTTGACTGGTTCGTTCAACACTGATCAATAAAAGGTTACTCAAAGAAGTTGAAAATTTTAATGCAATGGTAGACTTGCCTAATAGGCCAGAAGACAACAGCACAGACAATGAACTCATTGAGTTCCCGTATGGAATTCAAGGATTAGTTTAATCTCGATTTGCCTATTAAAACGCAACCGGTCTGCCGAGTCATAACTGGTTGGTAAACACCTTTAAACCTGATTATAATGGTGGACTAGTACGTTTATTATTGTGTTTTCCTAGACACAATCCTCCATGTTTTCATATACAGTAAAACCTCCATAACGGATACTCCCGAATATCGGACAGCTCTATTTAACGGACAATTTTCTAATCCCCACTCCCAAAACTTAAATTTTTCTTTGTTTAACCTCTGAATAATGGACATTCCGAATAGCGGACATTATTTTTGGCGATGAAGAATGAAAAAGTACATTTTAACGGGAGAAAAAAAAATTAAAAAGCGGAGGAAATTATTGAGGAAATGTATCACAAATTTTGTGATCACAGTAGATTTGTATGTAGAGGATGGGCTGGGGAAAGTCCCCCACTTCTAGTATTGAATCCAGGAGATTGCCCGGGAGGAACATCTCCCTGAGCATTCGAAACGATTCCCCGGATGATTTATAGATTTTACGTTTTTAATGCTTAAAAGTGCAATCCCCCCCTTTCCGTCCTGGAACCTTATAATGTCCAATAACGTCACTTTAGAAACCAAATTACATGTAATCGCAAGCAAAAGTAAACTTTTGTAACAGTTTTTTTTTCACAAGAGTGTAGTAGACAGTGGATGAAGGTGTATACAATTTTATCTCAATTTTATTGCTTAAAAATAATGTAAATTTCTGATTAAACATACAATAGAAGTTTTAAGACATATAAAAGCCAATTAATGAAAAATTAAGTATTTCTTAGCGATTATTGAATCTCTGAGGTTTTCCCAATAGCGGACATTTTCTGCGTTCCCGAACTGTCCGTTATTTAGAGGTTTTACTGTATTTGATTGTGGGAAAACACAATGGCAAGCCTACGAGAAAACCGCTAAAATGGGGTTTTCAATGGTTTTCCACGAAGATATGACTTAAGTCCATTGCATTTCAATATGCCAATCAAGATTTAACTAATTCTAAGAATTTCAGCTGTGAATTTGATGACTGTATTTCCAGTGGTGCCGCCTTCCAAGCTAAAAGGAATCTTGTCTGCACTGAAACCTAAACCACTTTACCTGCGTCTTCGGAGCCTATCCCCCACACCTCGTAGACTCATCTCCACAGTGAAAAAAAATTGGTGCTGACAAAAAAAAAGTTTGACCCAAAATTTGAAGTTGAAAAGACCGCGTCTGTCGGTCAAACGAACCAAAAAGCGATTCGTACGAACCAATCAGCGATCTCCATGCTGACTATTCTTCCGGCATGCATCAATGCTGGATTCGTAGAGAGCCTAGAATTCGAACGGTATTAAGCAAGATTCAACCTTCAATGAAATACAAATGCGAAAATGGTTCAACAATTATTGTCCCTAGTGTTTATAAGATATTTCTTGTGCAATAGTTAATGTGGAATATCAAGTCCTAATATCTAAGATGCCTATATGATCAATTTCAGAACCGCGGATGCTATATTAACATATTTTTTGACGGGAGGGTAAAGTTTTAAAGAACTATTCTTAAAAAGATTTTTAAAAGGGGATGAGGGGGGATGGCTGGTTTGGAGTTTATGATGTTACATTTGTGACAATGAAAGAGACATGACTAAATCACTATAATCCCGTGTTCAAACGACAGAAATCTCGTCACATTCACCATTACAAATCTAGTAACATAAGTTCCAAACCTGCCTTTCACCCCTCTTTTCATCCCTTCCTCCAACAGTATGTTAATGTAGCAGCTATTGTTTGTAATTGAGCACCTAAGACATTACGCTTTCGTATTCCACTCAATCATCACAATAGAAATTACCACCCTCGCATGTCTTGATTTTTAAGCTTTTAGATACGAAAATATTTTAATTCTATGTCTATAGTTCTGTAACGTAAAACATGGATTCCGATTTTGGTGCAGTAATTTAACAAAAATATGTTGTATATATATATATTTTTATTTTAACAAAAGATCATGAAAGTAGCAGTTTCTAAAAAGGAGGATTTCCGAATATCAATATTTTATTTATGAATTTAATATTATAATTTGGTGTTATTTTTATAGCAATTATTTTGTGTAGCTATATATAAAAATAAGAAAAAGTATTTCTAATATTTCTCTCTGAAAAAATTGTAAATTCAATTTAATATGCATTCAAATCCAATCGAACATTTACCAATTGAAAAAATTGTTTATGTCATTTGTTTTTTATTTTTTATGCGCATTTGAAAGGATTATTATTTTAATCTTATTTTTTCTTTTTAATCTTTTCAATTTACCAAGTTTGTCGAATTTATTTTTCTTTAAAAAAATGTTTGTTCGAAATGCATTTTTTTTCTAATGTTACTTATTTACGAGCTTTTAACTCGTTTATTTGATAAGATTACAAAAGGATTTATAGCTTTATTTCGCTTTTTTTCTTAATGAATTTGAGAGATTTAAAATTAATTTTTAATATCATATAAAATATCTATAGCTGACGCGCACAGTCATTATAGTGTTTTTTTTATTATTATTATCTTTTTTAATTAAGTTTTACTAAAGAAATTTCTGTGAATGAGAGCAATGAAATAAACAATGGGAAAAGAATTAATTAAGCACCAAAAAACTATGTATCCAAACTAGGTTATAAAACGCACTTTAACATCAACAGAATAATGTAGTTTAGAAAAATACTTTTTTCATACAATATAGAGTAAATGGAGGTAAGATCTCGTGTTGTACAAGGTGCCATATCACGTAGTTTACTTATACGCCGATGCTGTATGGAAACCCGCCCCGCTCAGTTGTAAGCAAGAAGGTTTTCCATTAACACCTTAATTTATGTTTGCGTTATATTTACAAGTATTTTAGTTGTGCTTTCATATTGTTATTTTACCTTAACACTTTAGGTGAGTTTTGCAGAATCGTTTAAGTGACTTTTCTATTTGCTTATATAATTCTTAGTTTAAATAACACAGAAATTAACGTGATGTATTTAGAGATCACTGGTACCAGCCCTTTCTGAAAAGCATAAATAGCAGCCGGATCCATCTTATTCACGTGACTGGGAAGACGAGGTAGGTCTTGTCATTGGCCATCCTAGCCATACTACGGGGTAAGTTACCGGTCAAAATTTTCGATGTTTTCTATAATATCTGTAAAATGAAATATATTTTAAACCATACATAAGTGTAAAACTTGAGCAGGAAACCAATGAATAACAAATAAAATCAACAGGCGATTTTAAAAAGAATTTAATAAAAAACTGCAGCACCTTCACTCAATATACCCTACGTATTACACTCTCAAAAAAAAACTTCCGTCTTTTTACAGAAAAAGTACTGACAGTACTGCTGCCAGAAATTGTCTGTAAATTGACGATTATCAGTTTATTTTTTTCTCCGTCAAAAGAGGTAAAATATCCGTCATTTGAAAAAAAAATTCTTGAAAAGATCAATCCGGCACGGCTGAGAATCGAACTCACGATCCCAGCATTGGCAGACAAAAGCGCTACCTGAGCGCCACCGTTGTACATTCATGAAACGCTTTAAAGTAGAACCATTCATTTTATATGGGTGTGATTGGTGTTTTTCGTTACAAATCTTTTAATTTTGAAGTTAATTTGGGAAAGATTTCGTCTTTAATGAAACTGTGGCTGGGACTTTTTTTACGTTTAGTATTAATATACTATAAAAATGTAAATTTTAAATATATTACGTAGATTCCTAAAGGAAAAGTATGGGTATTATATTTTTATTCGATAAGATTTTTTTTAATAATATATATATATATATTTTTTATTTTATAATTAAAATATCTTTTAAATGTGTTCACGTACAGTATATTTTGAATGCGAATATTTATTATATAAATAACTTAGTATATTCAACTTTATTCAACTTATCGAACTTTGAATAACAAATTGTGAGAAATTTTGAATGAATAAAGAAAGTAATCGTTATTTATTTTTATTAACATTTAACATTTAACATTTTTGTTTTTTTAAAACTAAATTAGACATTATAATCTATAGAATATTTTGTTTTTCATTTTAAAAACAAATTCGAATTTATTACTAACAGACCCAATACGCATGCGTTCTAAAAATAAACGGAGTATCTTCCTCATTTTTCGACGTTCGAAATGAATTCACACATCAAATACGTTTTCTGTGAGTACGGAAATTATTTGTGAAAAAATGAGGATAACTTAGTGTATATTGACGAATTTTTCTGACAATGTATATGAAGAGCTCCGGTGGATAAAAGTGGTATCCGACAAAAACAGCTCACTTTCTCGAAATAATTATTATGTCATTTACCACCTTTATCAAATCAGTTCTTTACACTAAATAAATAATTTAAAAAAGGATAAGGATATAAATATTAGTTTTATGTAATTTCTATTCAAATCCGGTGGTGTGTGAATAATACTTATATAAATTGCTACATTATATTTGAATATGTTGAATAATATTTGAAAATAAATTGCTGATTTTATATAATGATACACTGAAACAAAATCTGTACATTTACTTACTTTTCTAGGAAACTGGGATTCCTGAAACTTTTTATGTAATGGTAAAAGTAAAGCATTTTTGCAACAGAATAGGTTACGTAAGTTTTTGTTGTGACCATTACATGAAAATTTTAGAATTCCCAGTTTCCGAGAAAAAAAATTAGTAAATTTATAGTTTTTTTACAGTGTATTGGCACTTGGGGTACCAGTATAATACAGTAAAATAAACAATTATATTGTTAAGTAACAACATTAATCCATAATACACCGCTATATAAAAATGCATGAAATATTTCTGCAATTTTTTTTTTTTTTTAAACAGTATACTAATGTTTTTTAAAGGTTATTTGCTGGTCGTTTTACTACTGTATTGATGGATAAACTGCAATATTATACTGTAAAATACATAATTATTTTTTTACAGTATTTGTATAATCGATTGAAAAAACTCGTTTGTCATATGAAAATAAATACTCTGTTAAAAAAAAAAAAAAAAAAAAAAAAAAAAAAAAAAAAAAAAAAATTCGTAAAGTTACTTAAATTTTTCTATAAAACAGGGATTCTTAGCACTTTTTATGTAATGGAACAGCGAAAATGAACTGGTTCTATTGCCACAATTACAACTTTTGTACTTAAAACTATAAAAAAATATATCAAAAACAAATTGAGATACAGTTTCCAAACAAATTGCATTTAAAAGTATCTTTTTTTCTCTATACGACGTTGAAAAAATTTAAAATTTGCAATGTAGCAAAAATTGCATAATCGAAATTGTATGGGAAAGCATTGCCATTCGCAAAATGACGTATGCGTTACGCACAAATACGTTTGGCCTTTATAATATAGATATAAAAAGTTGTAAAAATCCCAATTTCCTATAAAACGTTTAAAAACAATTTTTTACAGCGTAGGACAGCGAAAAACGACCTTAACAATTATCGATAATAGTCAGTCTTGATTCTGAATTATTTTGTACCATCCTATAAATAAATGATAAATTTACACGTACCACAATGTGTATAACGCATATTACCCGGATCCTTTCATTTCCATTACATTTGAATTATCTCAGCGTGAATAAAATGCATCATGAACAATATCCCCAACATATAGCAAAGAAATGGAAAATTTCTTCCACTTTTTTTGTAAACGAGCAATAAATCTATTGTTTTTAGGTGGGTTCGTAATTACATAAGTACATAGCAAATATAGTAGTCTTTCAGTCCATCTTTCAGTCTGTCCGTCCGCGTATAACAGCGCAAAAACCACCCAAACTTTTCATTTGAAATTTAAAATTAATGTTATTTTTTTTACATAATTCTGTCAAATTATTCCAAATTTTATAAAAATAGAATGCCTGATTACAGGGACAATTAAAATATTCCGTTACATTACGGCCAATAAGAATAATACTTTCAAGTGCATTTTTGTGATGTTATACTCTTTAGAACATAATTAAATTGCTATACATCTATGACGTATTCACTAAAATATACATGGCGTACAATCTGAGGAGATAAGAAATGTGTTTTTTAATTTACAGAAACACACAGAATTATTCCATTACTTTAGAAATACTCTGCCGACCGTAATAGATATTTTTGTGTCATTTTCTTTATTGTACTACCGAAAAGTTTATTAAACAAAATTTTCTGCCCATGTTTTTGGGTATTCAGCAGGTCTTTCTTGAATTTGAAAATATTCCAATGGAAAGGGGCGTTGTAAAAATGATTTCTGTTTTATTTTCACGATTATTCGCAGTTGTATTGTCAGTTGGCTACTCGTGCAGCAATGGGAATTCAGGTCCTGTTCAACCTGCTTTTCGCAAACAGTTCATGAAAACAGAATAAAGAAATCTATAGACTGTAACAAATATAAAGATCTAGATTAACACGTTTTTCTACTATTAATTGACGGAAATAGATATTTCATATAAAAATACATGTTGGTATAGTACTGAACTAATTTTATTTAGTATTAAGGTGCGCAACATTCTTTTAAATAATAAGATGTAAGAGATGGAATAAAGTTTATGGACTGGCACATCCAACCAGCTTGCAATATTTTCTTTTGAAACACGAATATGTAGGAATGAATGTTTTCAATGAAAATGTACGAAAGCAGTTGCTTTTGATTATTATTATTATTTTAATTTGTCGTAAATAAAAGATAACAAACCAAACAAGTGGCAACACTTCTAATAATTTTTGTAAATCTTTTTTCAACGATGAAAAATAATCAGGGAAATTTAAAATAAATCACAATCCATGGATTTGTTTTAAAAGACATATTTAAGAAAAAACATCAATACAATGTAGCATTTATATTTTAACATTTATTTCTGATTATGGAATTATCCTTACGCAAAAATTACACAAAAATATATGAAAAATATAATATATATTTTACTTTTCTTCATTTCACATTGTCGTTAAATATTTCTTAATTATTTATTGAATCATAATTAACCATAAAAATAGTAGTGAAAGAAAAGTTATCTAGATTAAATTAATGTTTTATTCGTTCTTCTCAATATTGAATTTCATTCTTCCATTAAGAAATATACATAAAATTAAATTATTTTATAATTTTTTTCTTTGAAACATATTTTAATGAATATGTACGATTAAAATTTCTTTTGTACATTTATGTTTTTAAATTTGCCACAATGTAAAATGTAAAAATGAATGTATAACTATATTTAATTATTAACCAATATTAGAGAATTTTACTTTAATGACATTGAATTTTTAGTACAGAAATTTGTTCAAAACGAAAATCATAGTATTGATTGGAAAAATCGTTATAAAATGGAAACAAATCTGATAATTATTTCTAAAGCAATCATTTTTATATAAACAAATCGCTGGAATCATACAGTATTAAAAAAAAACTTTGAGTATTTTTTTAAGAATTTTAAATCTGAGAAATATAGCATTATAATGCTTCCCATTACTATTATTTTCCATCCATAATGTATTAGAGAAGATTTTCTAGTCTGGAATTAAATCTGTTCATCAATTATTTTTAAATAAACAAAAAAAGAATATATTTTTTAATTTATTGATGTTGTGTTTATTCTGAGAAATATATCCCGTTAATGACTTGGAATTATAATATTTTTTATTTATAATATACTTTAAAAATACCGAAACGTTAATTACGTGTTTGGTTTTTGGTTACTTTGTCTAGACAAAGATTTTCTAATATCATATATATTATTTATAGTAAATAATAAACATATTTTTTGTTTGTATGCGTATTTCTCGAGTTATTCGTCAGCCACCAGATTTTTTAAATACATTGTATGTTTTTAATATAATTCTTATTTTTATATATATAATAGATTACTATTTTTTATTTCTTTAAAATATTTTTTATTATTTTTTTCATGGATTTTTTCCTTTAGAAATTTTTGGAAGCCTTTCGTATTTTTGACCAGAACGGTTTACTGACGCTCGTCGTAACGTTATAAAATACCCATATATATTATTTATACTAAATAATATATATGGGTGCATTTTATATTTAAAAATTTCTTCGAGACAACATTTAGAATAGTCGTAAAATAAGACAAAAACCTTTAGATTATTGATAAATTATATCAGAATACGAAAAATATAAAATAAATAAATAAAAACACAGAATTTTACTAGAAAACGATAAAAGGTATTAAGGCTCATCTCAGGTGAGTGGTTGAGAAAATCGGCAATATAGACAATCTCTTTTGAGAGTACAGTAATCTTCTTGTCTGTTCAGACGAGCGCCAATAAACCATTCCTGTCAAAAATACGACAGGCTTCCAAAGATTTCAAAAAGATAAAAAAAATGTATTTTAAAGAAATAATAAAAAAAGTTAGTAATCAATTTTATATACAAAAATAAGAATTATGTTATAAACACACAGTGTATTTAAAAAAATCTGAGAAGTGTCGAATAACTCGAGAAATACACATACAAACGAAAAAATATGCTAATTATTTTAGGAAAAGCTAATCTATGATGCAAAAGTTGCTGACTCACCCACGTAAAAGAAAAAACACTTAAATAAAACCCGCCGTTTTTATTGTAAATTCAACTATTGCAAGAAAATGGTTAATTCAGGTATTTAATAGGTATGTGTTTTTGTTTTGCGATACATAGTAATCTACAGAAATCAGTAAAATTTAAACTTTCAAACGTACTTTCTTAATACTTTCTTTTTCCAGTAGATTAAACGTTTTTATAAAAGCATTCTACATACAATTTAATGTAATACGATTAAAATTAATCGAAAATCATTATTCTATATTTTACTGCTTTGTAAAACAATCGCAGAAGAGATTCCAGACAATGTCCGTAAAAAACGGACTTTTTCTCCTATCAACGGACTTTACAATAACATAAACCATTTTTGCCCGTAAAACACTAAAGATTACGGAAGTTGACCGTTTATATGAAAAAATGACATATCCCGTAAATTTACTAGATAGTTCACGGTAAATTACCATAAATTTACATTTTTTTAGAGTGTGTTAGTTGGGATAATGTCTTTGTCCGAGAAAAAAGAACAGATATCCTCACATTTCAAGTGGGTGGTGAAAAAATATGATCCTAAGAACATGCACGCTTATTTAATGAAATCATCTGCTTATCAGCAAATCATCTGTCTATGCACAGTTAATTCGGTATAGAACATGATCCGTCAAACATTATGTTCGTTTAGAAATCTCTCTACTAATTTGAGGTCAGCAATTTGGCCATCTGATTACACACGAAATTTAACCAACATTGCAACCATGGTGTTAGGTGAGGGCTCATCTTAAGGCTCCTGTCCCTGCCCGCGACGAAATTCGCGAGCTAATGCTATTCCTATGGGGTGGCATTTTTCTAATAACTCTTTCGGACTGTGACATTTATTATTATTATTATTATTATTATTATTATTTGCTTTAGATAGTTGATGTTCCTCTTAATTTCGCTCTTTATATACTTTTTTGATTTTGGTCTCAGAAATTTTTATAAAGTTACTTTCATTTTCGAAACTGGTTTTGGAAATGAAAGGATCTTTATGGAAAATACCTGTGACCAATATTGAAAAAGCAATGAAGGAGCGATCTTAATAGAGTCCTCAGGTATTCAATGCAATAATAATATTTAAAATGTCAAAATGCAAAAGAGTAGAAAAATGCCTCCTCACAGGAATAGCATTAGCTCGCGAGTGTCTTCGCGGGCACACTGAAAAAAAGTAACCGCCTTCATTTAGAATGAATAAGTAGTCCTTTTCTAAATCCCTAAACTAGAAATATAGATGTCAGAATTATGCGATTGAGTCTAATATATAAACCGTATCGATGAAATGATCGAGAATTTCTAATCTGTAGTTTTATAGATGACGAAACTAAATTTTACGAATTATAACTACTACGAATTGTTTGAACTGCGAGAAATTATCGCTTTGATTTTTGGAATCGATTCATTAACTGGAATTCTAGTTATGGAACATTTTTCTTGTGTTCGAATTTATTTTCAGAGATTTTTATATAAGTTTGACAGTAATAATATAGGGAAATGCCCAGTAATACGTATAGGTAAATCAGCGAGAATTTACGAGAAATTTAAAGCTGTTGGGTTGCATTCTGTTTTAAAATGGCCATTCTAAAAAATACCTACCTTAAAAATTTAAACTTTTCTGCATTTGTTTATCATCTATATCAGTATAATTATTGTTACATTTGCACAAAAGGAGAGTGAAGCTTTTTATGAAACTTGAACTATTTTGAAACAAAAAAATAGGATATTTTAATTAGAAAACTTTAGTAAAAATATTACAGCATACGAATATAAGAACAGATGAGGGGGAAAATCACCTGTCCCGAAAATTGCAGACGATATGAAAAATGACTTTCGAATAAGCAGAATGTTTGTAGAATAGAATGGCCGTCTCATGAGCGTACCGTCAGTCTTGATTTAAAAATTTAACTAAAAAATTTCTCAAGATGTAACGGTTGGGTGCTCGTACTGGGGGTTAAATGCAGACATAACTCAGGAACTAAGATAAAAACAGTTTATTTAAAACGGTTAGGGCTCAAGGACAGTGGAGCAGCTCTTAATTTTAATAACTGGTAACAATGCTAAAAGAATAAACTTATACTCACAGCTCCGGCACTCAATCGGGGCACTTCAGATTACTTCTCAGCTATCTTTCGGCTAAGCAGCTAGATAAAATCTTATTAAAGAGCCTGTGGCTGTATATATTTCTTTATTAACTTTGAACTAGGCAACGTAATTACTATTAACTTCTTACCACCGGCCAACTTCTCGAGTCGAATTCCAAAAGTCCTTGTCAACTCACTGGAGGCTCGCTAATATTTGATATCGCTTGCTCAAGATTCACTACTAGCTGTCCAATACCGCTAGACACACTCCTAGCTGGCTACTGTCGCCCAGACACACTCGCACACACTGAAACTCCAAGCTTTTATATGCTGCAAACTGAGATATTAAAAAAATTACATATTACTACTAACCGCGACATAACTGTAGACTCCTAGAAAGTTACACACGCTCTAGAAAGTTAAAGTAAAAGAGAATATAGATGTCGCTTTTACGCTTACACATGTTAAATCATTGACGTCACGATCTCAGAAATACTAGAGTGCCTTTATTACAAAGGTCACTCCCTCACAAAGAGTCCTTAAAAGTGTGATTTAGATTAAATATGCGTCTGAGAAAACTAAAATAGCTGTGGCATGTTAAAAAGGATTCATGCCATTGTTCCCCCCAGAGGGTTACCTTCTTTAGGTATTCACGGGCTTCACAACCCCGGGGCACCTGAGTGATCTTTCTCTTTTCCTTTTTCCTCTTACTCCTCTTATCTTCCTTTCATCTTTGTTTCACTCTCATGGTGGTTTCCTCTTCGGAGGTGAGGGCAATTCTGTATGAGTCGATGTCATCCTGCATATCGACTCATGGAGAATTGTAAACCACCCACGTGTTGGCAGTGCGTGACGACCCGTGTCCCTGGAAAGGAGGATCCTGGTAGTTGAGGGAAACCAACACACTGCTTTGGCCTCTGCTTCAGGTAGACGGGAGGTGCATTTGGTCCCGCATGCATCAATCGGCTGGTCAGCTGACTTTCGTCACTGGCTCTAGGGATCAAGTGATCGAGCAACTACTAGTCATCTCGTTAAGGGTGGAGACTGACATAGGGTTGTCTTGTGACCGTATGGGCCCTGGTTAGCACTGGTGCACAAATGTGCATCCCCTTGTAGGGCTCGGGAGAGGGTGGTGCGGCCGGGGTCTGAATCTTATTCTTTCTAAATATGGATGGAAACATTTCTTTTCCTTCTACTTCTCTCCCTAGTGGAGAGCAACAAACTGCACAGACTCTATCATTCACTCGTTTTTTTATCATTAAACGTACTTATAGTCTATCTGATAATTCATTTAAAAAGACTTCACCATTTCTCATTGCAAAAACATTCCAGTCAGTGCTGTGGGATGGCCATTCTATCAAAAAACTGCAATCTGGGGATCTACTAGTTGAGGTTTTTACAGCTAAACAGTCACAAATTCTTTCTAATTGCTCTACAATAGGCACCTTTTCCGTTTCTGTAAAAATACATAAAACTCTAAATACAAGTCGTGGTGTAATATCTGAGCCTGATTTGTTATACTCTACTAAAGCTGAACTCCTAGAAAATTTAAAAGAACAAAATGTCGTAGATGTACGCCGTATTACTATCCGTCGCAATGAAGAAATACTACCTACTAAACATATTATTTTAACCTTTAATAGTCCTAATTTACCAGCTAGAATTAAAGCTGGCTATCTAAGCTGTCCAGTTCGACCATACATACCAAACCCTCTCAGATGTTTTAAATGCCAGCGTTATGGCCATACTAATACCAATGGCCAGTGTCGTGGATCTGTTACCTGCGCACGTTGCGCGGAAGTCGGCCACGACAATAAAACATGTGAAAATCCCGTACGTTGTGCAAACTGTAAAGGCGATCATACAGCCTATTCTCGCACTTGTCCTAGTTGGAGACGTGAAAAGGAAATAATTACCGTAAAAATTACACAGAATTTGTCGTACTCGGATGCCCGCAAGCTTGTTGAATCCAGAACGCCATCCACTGGAATTTCCTACAGCTTACTTAAGAATCAATCAAAATCTGTAAGACACATAAGTACACAAACTGATTCCCAATTTCCATCCAGTAAATCAACTGTAACACAATCAACCAGTACTTCCGTTAAAGAATCGACCAACACCCCATCCTCTGAACCGGTAAAAATTGACATAGAGAAGAAACAACAGAAACCGACAGCTCTATCCAATAAGTCATCTCAACCCCAAACTAGGACAAAAGCTGCCATGAATACCAATATTCCACAGAAACCTAATACTCCCAGAAAACAGAATTAAAAAAAACCGCCTATACAAACGATAAAATGAAAACCCCAACTCCAGCCTCTCCACAATGGAAGACTGCTGGAAAGGGGAAGCGAAAGTCTGGCATCAGCTCAATCATAAGAAATATTAAAGATCCGAAACAGCTCCAGTAGTACGCGGACGAGGCTATGGAATCCGAGCCCTGTAGCAATGATTCGGATGTTGACGAAAATACTGTATTTGAAGAATTTGTTCCTGAAGACACTATAAAACCTTTTGGCAAATAATTTAGATACTCAACCCTAACTCTCCTAATTACGAATAATATCATCTCTTGGAACTGCCGTGGTTCTCTTAATAAACATGACGAAATCCGGGACATTCTCTCTGACCATCAACCACTCTGCTTGGCTCTGCAGGAAACCCATCTAAAACCAAATGACAAAGCAAAATTACGCAATTACGCTGCTTACAGGAAAGACTTCAGTGGTAGTGATAGGGCCACTGGAGGAGTGGCTCTCTTCATATCTCGCAATATACCCCATTCCTATATCAGTTTAAATACTAATTTACAAGCAGTTGCAACTCGTGTGCACATTAACCGGCTAATAACTATTTGTACTATATACCTACCACCTAATCTGTCTATACAATCAGCACATCTAGATAACCTTATTCTTCAACTCCCATCTCCATTCATCATCATTGGAGATTTTAATCCTCATAGCCAACTCTGGGGTAATTCTGACAATAATGCACGTGGTGATGTTATAGAAAACCTTATTTCTGACAATGGCTTATGCCTGCTCAACAATGGTGATCATACATATTTTCATGAACCAACTCGCACTTTTCACGCTGTAGATCTCGCTATTTGCTCCCCTTCTACCTATCCATACTGGGACTTTTGGATTTCTAATGATTTACACGGCAGTGACCATTTTCCTATATTTATCACACAGACTACTCCTAACAGAGATTCTAAAAATTATTTTAAACGTTATATTTACGACAGAGCTAATTGGCTAACCTTCACTAATGAAGCTAACATTACTAATGACATGCTTGACTGTGATATTGACGATGCACTTGATAATATCACTCAGTGTATTATCAATGCTGCAAATAATAGCATTCCTATCTCCACTGCTTCCCCTAGGCACAAGAAGCCGTGGTGGAACAGTCAATGTCAGACAGCTAAGAAAAATCAACAGAAAGCTTGGAACATCTTCCGGAGATACCCCAGTAATACAAACTATATCGCCTTCAAAAAAGCAAAGGCAGAAGCTAGAAGAGTGCGTCGTAAAAGCCAGCGTGACTCCTGGAAGCAATATGTATTAAACATCAGTTCTAACATTTCAAGTAAAGTTCTCTGGAAAAAAGTAAAAAACTGTATGGGTCTGTACTCTTAAAATCATATTTCAGTCCTAAATCACAATGGCCAAACTATAGCCTCACCCAAAAATATTGCTGAAACAATAGCAAATACACTTGCATCTAACTCTAGCTCCGACTCTTACCATGAACCTTTTTTATCATATAAACGACAAATGGAAACTATCCACATTAATTTCAATTCGAGCCAGTTTCGTTCATATAATATACTTTTACCACTGTAGAACTACAAAAGTGTTTGCAAAGCAGCCGTTTATCTGCTCCTGGCCATGATGGGATTACATACACTATGCTAAAACATCTCTCCACAGCTTCACTCAATAACTTACTTGCTTTTTATAATAGAATTTGGATTGAACAAGTTTTTACTCAGGCCTGGTATAAAGCTATCATCATTCCTTTCCCTAAACCCGGAAAAGATCCCACTGACCCAAATAATTACAAATCTATTGCACTCTCTAGCAGCCTTTGTAAACTTTTAGAAAAAATGGTCAACCTTCGCCTTGTGCACATTTTAGAATCTAATAATTGCCTAGCTCCTTTTCAAAGTGGTTTTCGACGTGGTAAGTCTACTATTGATAATCTCATGCATCTTTAAAATTACATACGGACTGCTTTTCTTAAACGCAACCATTTGGTGTCAGTATTTTTTGACATGGCGAAAGCCTATGACACAACATGGCGGTATGGGATACTTCATGACCTGTACAACCTTAACGATCGAGGGAACCTCCCCATTTTTATTAAAAATTTCTTCACCATTCGTCTTTTTCAAGTTCGAATTGGAGGAGTTTTATCAAGCGTCCATGTACAAGAAGAGGGTGTGCCTCAGGGTAGTGTCCTGAGTGTCACCCTCTTTGCTATAAAAATAAATAACATCCTGAGCCAGCTACCCCCTTCAGTCAAAGGAGACACCTTTATGTTGACGACTTTCATATCATGTGTATGGGACAGGATATGCGCTTTATTGAGAAACAACTGCAAATTGCAATCACTCATATTATTAATTGGACTAACAAAAATGGTTTTACTATTTCTCAAGACAAAACTTCTTGTGTGCATTTCTGTAGACGTAGGGATCTACATCCAGATCCTGAAATTTTCATTGGTTCTACCCAAATTCCTGTTGTGGACACTGTTCGTTACCTCGACGTATACTTTGACAAGAAACTGACATTTTTACCACATGTTTTATAACTACGGACAAAATGTGAAAAATTGCTAAATTTAATAAAAGTACTATCAAATACTTCTTGGGGAGCAGACCGCAGTTCGCTTCTTAAAATTTATCGTGCTGTTATTCGTTCTAAAATTGACTATGCTTGCCAGATCTACGGTTCTGCTAGTAATTATGTTCTTAAAAAACTTGACACCGTGCACCATAGCACACTTCGTGTTTGCTCTGGTGCATTTCGTACTTCTCCAGTCCTAAGCCTTTATGTTGATTGCAATGAACCCTCATTGCACTATATTCGTGAAAAGAGTTCATTGGAATTGTATTATAGTATCCTGTCACATCCTGATCATCCCCTTCATGATTTTATTTTAAATACTGACAATGATACTCATTATCAGCATCGCCCATCTTGTATTCCATCTTTTGGTCTCAGAGTAAGGAACATTATTGACAATGGTCCCTTGAGTAACATCGAGGTGAGACCATGCCAATTGCACATGTTTCCTCCCTGGAACCCTCCTTCTATTACCACCCTGCATCCCTTAAAAGGGTATGATAAAAAGATCTTGGCCCCTGCTCTTTTTCAACAGCTGTTTGCTGCACACCGCTCTAATTTTAATGACTATACCGACATCTACACAGATGGCTCCAAGAATGGAAACACTTGGTTGTGGGGTATTCTGCGAAAGCACATCACTAAGTTATGGTCTTCACTCCTCTATTTCTGTTTTTTCAGCTGAACTGATTGCAATAGAAAGAGCCATGTTCCACATCTCTAATCATCATAGTTCATCATTCATCATTTACACTGACTCAAATAGCTCTATTGACGCAATTAAATCATTAAAAAAACATCCCTATGTCATGTCCACCTTAGACTTTTATAATACATTTACAAGACGTGGTTACAATATTTTATTTTGCTGGGTACCTGGACACATGGGTATTCCTGGCAACGATAAGGCCGATGAGGCAGCCAAACGTGCTCTTCTTCCATTACGAGTAAAAATTCCATTCTCAGACATAAAACTACACATTAACTATTTTATTCATGATAAATGGCAAAAAAGTTGGGATATAGAACACAATAATAAATTACATCATATTAAACCTACTATCAAGACCTGGGGTTTGACATATCCTAGAAAGTCTGATGTTATATTGACTCGTCTGAGAATTGGACACTCGAGGATCACACATAAACGTCTATTACTTAGCGAGGATGCACCCATGTGTCCACATTGTCATTTTGATCAACTTACCATATACCATATCTTAACTGACTGTCCGGGCCTCCGGCACCTTTATAGAACTTATTTTAATTCATCATCACCACTTTTGACAAACTTCATTGGGGAAACACCTCATGGGGCACTCTTTACCTTTCTTAAACATGCTGGATTTTACTTTGAAATATAATTTTTTAATTTCTATGACTTTGAAACCCTGAACAACATCTGGATGGGACTCCATTCAGAGTGCATTTTCTATTTGCCTACTTTTACATCCATATCTAATGTTTTAGCTATTTAAATTCTACTTTTATATATTTGCTTGACTATATCTGGATGGGAAACCCCCATCCAGATATTTTGATGCTTTTTCTTTTTTACTCTTGCATTTTTGTCTTTGGTTTGGCGCAGCATGTCCCACAAGGGATTTTGCGCCATTAAAACTTATAAAACCAACCATGCCATTGTTATTTTAGTTATTATCAGAACGTATACATTTGTTCGTCCTTTGTTCTTTGTGAATATGGATTACATAAAAAAAGGTATGAAAAAGTGTTAAATTTTTCTCTTGTTTTTCTTTAAATTTTATGATTGTATTCAAATCAATAACTGCCCCTCAGTAACTGAAATCCAACGATAGAGAGCAGTTATAAAAATTAAATTTTGATAACATTTATTTACTTGTAAATTACCATTCGTTAAAATCACATTTCCTAAAATTTTAAAATGATGGGGGAAAATTTAACAGTCAAAGTTTAATAATATTAGGAAATATTTAAAGGTATTTAAATTACCAATTAAAAAAGCTATCTTATAGAATATAACTGCTTGAAAGTTTAATTTTTATATTTTATATTTACAAAGGCAAGTTTTCAAAGTAATTTTTAAGTATGAAATCGTTAAAAAATGAAAAAAGAGAAGTTTTGCAACCAGTAATAATTTAAATTTTAGTAAAAAAAATTAATAAGATTTTAATAAAAATTTTAATAAGATTTTAATAAAAAAAATAATGTATATATTTGAAAGAATGAAACTTAAATGAATTCATGCCTTTTTGATGCTTTTTGCCATTTATTTACTTGTAAATTACCATTCGTTAAAATCACATTTCCTAAAATTTTAAAATGATGGGGGAAAATTTAACAGTCAAAGTTTAATAATATTAGGAAATATTTAAAGGTATTTAAATTACCAATTAAAAAAGCTATCTTATAGAATATAACTGCTTGAAAGTTTAATTTTTATATTTTATATTTACAAAGGCAAGTTTTCAAAGTAATTTTTAAGTATGAAATCGTTAAAAAATGAAAATAGAGAAGTTTTGCAACCAGTAATAATTAAAATTTTAGTAAAAAAAAATAATAAGATTTTAATAAAATAATAAGATTTTAATAAAAATTTTAATAAGATTTTAATAAAAAAAATAATGTATATATTTGAAAGAATGAAACTTAAATGAATTCATGCCTTTTTGATGCTAGTTTATTATTTATTTTTTTTCTTCTGGACTTTAATTCTACTTTCCGACCCATCTGGTAGACCTAGGGTTGTAATGAGGCTTGGTATTTATAATTATCCTCTAATCCGTAAATATAATAATAATAATATACCAGTGTGTGTTTCTATTCTGTGTTTATGGTCTAAATTTTTATACTTTATTTACATTTAAAAAATATTAATGTGATTATTTAATACTTAAAAATTGACAATTTGATGTGAAGTACGTAATTTTCTACTTATTGCAAATTTGAAAAAATCATTTGTTAGTTTTGTGTTTGAAATCATTTTTTACACGTAGAAAATTACATATTCTAACATTCGAGTAAATGTTTGCATTTTCAACGTTATATAGCATTTAAAATAATTATTCGATTTAAACACTGTTTGTTTTAGCATGTTTATCATTTATTTTGGTATAAAGCTATGCCTTTTCATATATTTACATCAGACAGTTTCCTAAATATAGGCAGTTAAAATCGAAAATTTACGATACATTCAATTATAGAAGCAGCATTTTTTTTTTTTTACTTTATCTTAAAATAGAGCGATAGATGACAAATCAGTGTATTATTGAGAATCGAAATATTTTAACCATTTTTTAGGTAGTTTTGCGTTATACCAGAGTCCGAGGGTGAATTGTCAAATTATAAAACATGTATCACTATATAATGATATTCGATGCAAATAATATTTCGTGAGATATATGGTCCAGTTGTAATCATACAAGACGTATATGTTATATGATATGTATAGAATATGTACTTATACATAGTTATACGGATATATATAAATGAAGTGTAAAGGATATGTTTAAACTTTTCTATGTATCTTTAATGTGCTTATGAATTACCCTTGATTATAAGACAATTAATCAACGTAAAATCAAAATATGGTGAAAAAATAGCAGTTTTTTAATAGATAAATAACTATAAAAGTTCAAAATAAGCATTTTTAGTTGATGGAGTTAATCGGATTGACTTCTGAACACTTCATGTATGTGTACCTATGTATATATAGGGCATATATGAATGTGTTTATCTGTAACATATATGGCACAAAAGAAGTAAACGATACATATATAATGACGTGGCACATAACTGTGTTTGGAGTGTATTCATATCATATATATGTATATATATACATATACATATATATATATATATATATATATATACATACAAATTTCGGGATGATCTAGACGAGATCATAACTTTTAATTTTGTCGTAATTAAATTTATAGAGACTGTTATAACAAAAAAGTACCATATTGACTGTGTCGAAAGTTGTCTTAATTAACGGGTGTTTATTGTATTATAAAGAAATTTACATATATTTTATAGTAAACTTTATCGTGCTATTAAAACACATAAAATATAACTAATATCGATTTCTCTTTTTATCTATTACTTTTTCTAATTCTTGTGTAGCTGAAAGAATCACCAGTGACACAGAACTCGTAATACGTATATTAAATGAAATAAATTAATTTCATTCAGTTTCTCTATAGTTTAAAGAATACAAAAAATATTGTATAGAACAGGATATTATTTTTATATAAATTTATTTCGATAATGCTTCAAGAATTAAACAGAAATGTTTCTTTAGTAACAATAACTTGTAAAATAAACGATTTTTTAAAGGCAATAAATAACAAATAGATAATTTTCAAAAAATTGCGTCAAATCGATATTTTAACAGTTTTATTTTTTAACAGTTCCAGTTATAACCATGCTTTCTGCTTCAGGATATTATATTTTGTTTTTAATATGCCTTTAAATTCTAGTTCTAATACCTTTTTTAGAATGTCAGGGAACTAGAAATTGATTTATGAAACCAGAAGTTATTGTTATAAAATGTACCCATTTTGAAAATCTAGCTCGAAGCCTGTATTTTTCTAGTTCTGGGAACAAGAAAATTCTGGTCTACTCAATCAGAATATTGATTAGAACACGCTAGCCAAGGGAACTAGAATTTATAAGGATGACATGGAATTATTTTTTTCTAGAGCCACAATTTATTTTCTAGATGCCAGAAGCAATTTTTTTTTCATTGCAGGGATAGGGGTCTTAAGCAAACCGAAATACGTTCGGAAAATAGACTTGCGTTAAATCGTAACAGGCATTGCCGGTCTCAAAGACCTTTAGTAAAATTCAATCTATTACACCTCTTTTTTTTTGATCGATTGAATGCATTTTTCCGCTATCGTCCTCTTTTGTGATCTTGAAAAACGTCCCTTATTTGATTAGAGTTTTAGCGGTTGTTTTTATCTTTATTATGGTTATTTTTATGAGATAGGTCTAATAGACCAGCCATACCTTTAACGTACACTGTAAAAAATGTACATTTACGGTACTTTACGGTGAATTATCCAATAAATTTACGGAATATACCACTTTTTAAACATAAACGATCAACTCCCGTAATTTTTTAGTTTTACAGACAAAATCCGTTAATGTAATGGCAAAGTCCGTTGATATAGGTATAACATCATTTTTTTTTACGGACACTGTCTGGAATCTCTGCTGTAGCTTTTTTGCAGTGTAGCACAGTTTTGCCATGTCAGAGAATGTCGTTTGAAACACGCACCGAGATTTACTTTAAATCTCTCTGATGCGGAAATGATTCAAATACTTCTAGATGAAGCGGGAAGTGATTTTATGGATGAAAATGAGTGTGATGAATAATTCTGTTATGAAAGTTCGCATTCATTTGAGAGTGAAATTTCCGAATTCGACAGCGATGTGAACACAGTTTTGTGCATAGGTATGTCGTGTCGGAGAATGTTGTTTGAAACAAGGACCAGAAAACATTTTAAATCTCTCTGATGCAAAAATGATTCAAAGACTTCTAGATGAAGCGGGATGTGATTTTATGAATAAAGATGAGTGTGATGAATAAATCTGTTATAAAAATTCGCATTCCTCTGAGAGTGAAATTTCCGAATTCGACAACGATGTGAACCCATTTTTTGTGCACAGTTTTGCCGTGTCGGAGAATGTCGTTTGAAACACGGAAATTAAAATATATGAAATCTAGATGTTGAAATATTTCAAAGGCCTCTAGATGAATCGGGAAGTAATTTTATGGATGAAGATGAGTGTGATGATTAATTGTGTTATGAAAATTCGCATTCCTCAGAGAGTGAAATTTCGAAATTCGACAGCGATGTGAACACAGTTTTGCCGTGCTGGAGAATGTCATTTGAAAACGGACCGAAAAATATTTTATATCTCTCTGATGTAGAAATGATTTAAAAACTTCTAGGTGAAACAGGAAGTATTTTGTATGGATGGAGATGAGTATGATGAATATTTCTGTTATGAAAGTTCGCATTCCTTTGGCAGTGAAATTTCCGAATTAGACAGCGATGTGACTGATTATTGAAAAAATAATTGCAATACCCAAAAATAGGAATTGATTAAAACTACAAAACATGTTTTGTTGAAAATATTTTGGTTTTTTTAAGCGAATTTTTTCAATTAAAATAAAAAAGCGGTTTTGTTGATCAACCAAAAAAATTTGTTAACACTCATATAACATTTAACAAAATTTCATCAATTTTTTTTTTATCTTACTAAAGTCTTGTGTTTTCAATTTGTAATTCCAACAAAATTTTGTTGATTTTGCAAAATTTAAATTGCTGGGCAGTAGCCATAACTCTCTCACGTAATTTCGTTTAATTGACTTAAATAGCTATAAAGGATTCAGATAATTTTTGGATAATAAACACTTTTCAAATTGAGACGGATTAATGGCATTATTATTGCGTTATTAAGCATTTCGGATAAAAATTGCAAAATAAAATAATAATAATAAAATAAAATAAAAATAAAAATAAAATTTTTTTTAAATATTTAACAATATTTTTTTTTTCTTTGTTTAAACAAAATTTCCATTGAACCATATTAAAAAGGAAAGATTTGTTGGAACAAACAGATTTTCGTTGATTCAATAAAACTTTTTTCTGGGTGTATCAATATCACTATGGAAAATTTTTTTTTAAATGCTCGTTTATTGCTGTCGTCTGCTATCAACAACCAAAATGCTTAGAATGAATCCAAAAACTTTGTCAAGAACGTGGTGACAATTTTCAAAAATATCTTCAGCAATATATATATATATATTCATGTTTAATGCAATGCGGAAAATATTTTTGAAAATTGTCACCACGTTCTTGACACAATTTTTGGATGTGTATGTATATATATTATTGCACAATATGTATATATATTATTGCACCAATTTTACGCTGACTTATAATTGTGTAATTTTTATGTCATTCATCCAAACTTAATGTTTTGCTATTAATTCATTCATCATAAAATTGTGTGAGAGCAGTGTTCCTGCTGTCGCTCGCCAATGCGCCAAATTGCAACTAAATTCTTCATTTGGCGAGTATTTGTAATCCTATTTTACGCTTGAATTATAAATGATCCTGTGTTTCATGTTAATTTCAATTCAAAGACATTTGACATTTTAATTCAAAATGAGACTCTTAGTCTGACGCAATAACCTGTTAATTAAATGTTTGTCATTTTTGGAAAAATAAAAATGTTTCTTTTACGCCATTCGGCATTAATTCATTATCCCATCGACCAAAAAACATTTCGTCACGTATGTAACCGAATTGGCGACATACTTGTCAAAATTTGTCGATCGAGCAATACAAATCTGATTATATATTTTCTCGCCAAATATTACGCCAGCTTGGTGCTATTTCCAGTATTTCGCCAAATTTCCATACACTTACAGAATCTAATAGGTTCTCGTTTTGTTAAAAACATTTAAATATACGCTAAAATTTTCTTTTTGAATTGCAATACATTTTATTTACGCTGTTTAAACTTTTGCTACATCATCACTTCACCACTTTTATAAAATATTGCTAATTTTACCAATACGAATGCTCCATAATACAGTAAACTAATCGTTTTATATAAAAGCAGTGGAGTGACAATGCATTATAAAAGTTTCAAATTTTTAATAGTTTATAGTTTACCTGTTTTTCTTTCTTATATTTGCTAGGCATATACATAGTGTGTAAGTATTACCGTACTCACCAAAACTAGTTTTCTCCCAGTCACTGAATCTGCAATAAAACCTGGAGTTCGCATTTCACACTATTCCACCTATCATGCCTCAGTGGTTGGGGTGAGGAGTGGGAATCAACTTTGGTATCACTGAACACTTTCATTAAATATTGCACATATATTTCTTCTTCTTTCAATCAGATATATATATATATATTTCAATATTCAAAAAATTCGAGACTTTTCGGACATCCAGCATGTATGCCGCATTTGAAATAATGTATATTTAAACTGTAAATTAAAAAAGAAAATAATTTCCTTGTTCTAGGTCTTGAGAATTATTACTCGCAGTTTATATTTACGTTTCAAAGTGAAATAAACGTTCTTCTATCTATATATATATTTAAATTATTCCAAATATTTACACTTGAACACACTATTCGCATCAGGGAAAACTTTGAAAGGGTGTTTTATTTCCCAGGGTACAATGTTCTCAACACATTTTATTAGATTTACCACTGAAATCTTCCTCTTATATGTTTGGAAAACCTATACTCCAACGTTTCCAATTTCTAATAAACTTTTTCAAAATTTCTTTCAGAATGGCAAAGTATAGAGCTTGGAAAGTAATGCTTTGTTTTTTAGAAAATGTTACCAAGAGTTTTAAAAATGGTAGAACAAATGTGCATTGCTGGAATTTGTATTTATAAATCTATTATTGCTCACATTCATGCATCTGTGAACTGAAATCTAGATTTTATGAATTATTGTATTATGAAAAATAACATTTACCTTAATGAAACAATAAATAAACATCAATAAATAAAATCTCAGTCTATTATCCCTGGTCTGCCCTCCTGAAATAAAATTTTGCTAAAAGGCTTTAATCATCTACTAGGATGTCAAATGTAATGTTTCTAGGTTATCCAATAACACAAAAATCAAAATTTTAGAAAGTGTTTTGATCTTGCACCACCTTTGAGTTAGTGACACAGACATAAAAGATAGTCTACGTTGGAACAAAGGCTATTACCATCATTTTGACGCTATTATTTTCGAAATCAATACTTCCTGAGATTGCTTAGAAATGGCCATTTAGAGCATTTTTAAAACTTTTTAAAAATTATTTTTACTTTTATTAATTTTTGAATTATTTATAAAACATTCTTAGAGATCATTTATATCTTGTATGCAGCTATTATACCAAATTTCACGTTTCTAGGCACTTCAGTAACGCGACATCGCATTTTTAGAGCTTTTTTTACTCCTGCACCTGCTTTGGGATACTGGTGCCGGCAAAAAATACAGTCTACGTTGGAACAAGGCTTATTACCATCATTTTCACACTTTATTTTTTAAATCAGTTCTGTACTGCCTGAGATTACGTAGAAACGACTATCTAAACCATTTTTCAGAAAGATTTTTGCACATTTTCACATTTTGTAAATTTTGGATGGTTTTAATAATCATTTATATCTTATGGTTATTTCCATGGAAACTTGACATTTCTATCACACAGCTACAAATAGCGATGCTTGTTGACCAACGTTATTTTCGAAAGTTTTGCTTCGCCCTATTCAACTGATGATATATCTCCGATAAAATAAGTCACACTTTTCCATTCTAAAATTCTGGTAGCCCAAACCGTTGCATGTGACAGACATGATTCTTAAGTCAAGAAGCAAAATAGCATGTAAGTTTGATTATATTAACACAAGATAAATTCAAACATTATTGGAAAAATACTAATTTTTCCAATAATGTTTGTATAAAAAATTTGGTATATGTCGGTAAATATTAAAAGGCACTACGAATATTTTGCATCATAACATACGTAAGCGATTTGATAATACACTGCTGGCCCTGAAAATTGGAGCACCATGGAGGAATGATCTTATGAAGATCAAATTCACGTAAAAGGCAAGAAGGGTTGGAATATACAAATGCTGAGTATTTCAGGACATTTAGACAACGCAGGCGGGAGAAACGACATCTAAAGCACAACATAAAACAAAAGTCGTGTAGTGAATATTTTATTCGTGAAAAACTTTGTATGGATGACGTATGTTCCGAACATTATGTAATGCCTCGAATAATGAGAATAAATGCACACCAGTAAGTGTTCGATATAGACAGGATCATTGCTTATCAAGAATGTAGATTATAGTTCCTTAATATCGCATTTGAAACTGGTCTAAATCTAACTACTTCCATTCGAATATGAAATCAATGAATTGTTGAGGGTGACACTGAACGGTATGTAGAATACCAACGCCTTCCCAGGACTGACGCTCGAGAGGGCAGATACATTGTGAAGTTGACCCTGCAAAGACATACAACAAAATCACACACCTTTACTCAGAAAATGGACATGTCTACAATGCGCCTAGTATCCGCTCATACAGTGCACTGACATTGACAATAACGTGGACTGTCAGAATGGCAACCATCACTGCGACTTCCCTTGACAACGCAACATAGAGAGAGGCTGTGACTCTGACGCACCGAACAAACAATGTGGGTTCAGGAGTGTCACATTGTTGCTTTTTGAGACTAGTCTCGGTTCTGCGTGCAGTAATCTGATGGCTGTATCTGTGTATGGAGTCTTTGAGGAGATCGCTCGTGCTTGCATTCGACATCCGCATAAGAGGTGCTGCTCAAGGTGTGCTGAATTAAACAGCCATTGGATGCACAACATACACATTTCTAGTTTTGATCAACAGTCATTTGAACGCAGATCAATGCTTTTATCGCATCTTACATCTATCGGTTGCGCTCCTCTTCGAGGCTTACCAAATGTCATATTCTGACAAGATAATGCAAGACCACATGCTGCACTTCATGTTCTGAACTTCCTGGATATGCAAGGTACTTGATTGCTGCATTGGTCAGTATTATCTCTAACTATGTCACTAATTAAAAACATCATGTTATGAATTGCTGAAGGATTAACCTGCTAAGCCTCTCCAGCTTTGTAAATAATTATTATGTAAAATTTAAGTTTCGGTACACTGTTTGAGTGTGCTTATAAGTTTGGCTCAGGAAGTATTGTTTTTTGATTATCCATTAAAATTTTAAGAACTATTAAGACTATATTTAAGCACTAAATAATATATATGATCCAAGTAGTAACATATATGTTAGACTAGATTCTAAGTAATGTTAAATATCTGTTCTGATTATTTATTACAACATCCTCTCCTACTATAATGTTGTGCTTGTCCTCTAATTTCACTTATCTTGTACAGCACATGATACCTAATAAAAACCTAACGACTTGAAATATAACAGATATATCGATTTTTTTTAAGTCATATGTATTCGATTTTTAAAAAAATCATGTTTATTTATTTATTTATTTTTACTTATTTCATATATAAACCTTTAAGATCTAATAAAAGATTTAATGAAAAAAATGAAGCTCTGTAGCTATAAATCTATGTTTTTTTTAACACATCAAATCAATAAAGTTTTCAATTTGAAAATTTACTGTGAAGCATTATTTTTTTCTTTTTTCATAAGATATAATTTGCATTTTATATAATTTAAAATATAAAGAATCACGTAAAAAAATATTCTTTTCGTCAACTTTTATTAATTTCTGATACAAATTTCTAAAATTCATTTCAAAGAGTTTTCACTAAAAATACCTAATTTATAAATACTAATAGATTCAAGTAATCTTTTAAATTCTATTTTATTGTATCACGGAATCGTTCAGTTTATATAAATTAAAATACCCACATAATCTACAAGACATCGATAAATTAAAATATCTTAGAATAAACGATAATTTGAAGAAGTTTGATGCAATCAAATGATAAAAAAAATATGCCACTTCAAAAAAAATCTACTATAAATTTTGAAAAATGCACTGCTATTGTGAAATTTGTTATAGCCTACAGAGGGAAAACAATATATCTTAAAAACGTCCAAACTACCTTTCGGACGTAATGTTCCGAGACAGATAATAACCGCCATTCTTCATGTGTACTTCTGTATGTAGAGAATATAGACCATGCTGCCATTTTTGAAAGTAATTTATAAAAGAAAATAACAACTCCAGAAATCATTGTAGTGGTCTTAAATTAATACATGTTTTACGATAATGTTCTGTAGCGAAAGTTATTAATGTTATTTTGTTTTTCAAAATATTTAAAAAAAATTATATTGAAAAATAAAGAGAAAGCAATTTTTTTAATAAACTAAAAATAAAATACTTTTAACTGTAATTTTATGTGTAAAAGTTCCTTAACACTTGTATTGATTTCATCTACAAATTAAATAAACGTTTATCTGTATCTACAGGGTCGGGCATAAAGATCTCCTTATTTTAATAGTTCAATAAAAATATATTGCACGTTGAAAACAAATGTTTTATGTTTATATTCGGAAAGAATAATGTTTACAATTTATTAATTTTTACAATCTTTAACAATTTTTGCTATTAATTTCGAAGTTTTGTTGCACGAAAAATGATCTCATCACATGCAACGGCATATGATTCTTCCAGTGGAGTTACCTGAAGGCTAAAGTTTTCACACATAAACCTAAGTCCTAAGACATTTGACGGACTGAAGGACGCTATTCGATTTAAAAATCAGCAATTATTCCAGCAGTGGTGGAATAGGTTATGCTAAATTTCCGGAAGAGACTTCACAAGTTTATAGAGATCGAAGGAAAACATTTAAACGATATCAGTTTTCGTGTAACAAAACCTCGAAATTAATAGCAACAATTGTTACAGATTGTAAAAATTAATAAATGGCATATATTATTCTTTCCGAATGTAAACATAAAATTTTTGTTTTCAATGTCTTATATTTATTTTAGTTGGCCTCTTAAAATGGGGAAATCTTTGTGCCCCAACATGTATAAGATATAAGATAATGGATTACTTTTAGGATTTGATTTAAATACGGAATAATTGTGAAACAGTACTTATGATTTCATGATGTAGAAGAACAAGTTTTTCATTGAAATTTTTCTTTACATTTTAATTTCTTTATTATGTAAATATGACTGTTTACATTTTATCCGAAAATAAATTAATTTAATCAGGAATCAATCCTAGTCTTTTACTTGTAGTAAATAGATTATTATGTACAATTCTCTTTTAAGACTAAGTGCTTGGATTTATTTATTTTAGGTACAGATGATTTACAATCGTGCTATCAATAAATTATTTCCTATAGTAATTGTTTATATCAAAATATTTCTGTCTGTAAATTTTTAATGAATTGAACCTCATTTCAATTCCTTAATAAATGACGTATGACTAATTACTGAAAATAAGACACTTCTTAAGCCGAGTATTAAAGGAATTTGTAATATTATTAAACAATGTTATAGTAGTTTTCAAGCTTGTAAAATATTTAGGAAATGTGTACATTTTGTGTTAAAATTTATAAAAACATAGAATAAATTAATTTTTGTAAATGTTATCAAAAGTGCTTTGTTTTAAAAGACAAATATATATATATATTTCATTTCCTAAACACATTCTAGTTTCTCCAACACATTTATTAAATTCATGTTGAACACTTTTCATTTTAACTGCCCCACGAAACAAATAAATTTTAGTGCATTGTAATACATGTATTAAATCTTTTAAACTCGTATATTTTTACAATTCTAGACATGTTGAAATTGCATCACTGTTTTATGTTATAATATCCACATAATATATAAATCATTAATGAATGAAAATATCTTGACGAAACGACAGTTTTATGAAGTTAGATATAATGCTGCGGTATATAATTCATCACTTATAGTTCAAAACATTTTCGTTATAAATTTTCATAATGTACTAATAAGTGGAATATTTATATATCGGAGAATATAAAACACACTATCAATGTGAGTGTAGGGAATATTTTGGTCGTAACGTCTTGGGGTAAGTAAGAAACATCATTCTTCAAGTATATTTTTGTATAAAGAAATTTTATACAAAGAATATGTTACTAAAACCGCTTAGCACAACAAAATAATTTTTTTAAATATAATTTTATGTATTTATATCAGTTAAATTTTTGTTAGTTTACCAAAATATATGAATAACATTTTAAACTGATATAAAAACAAAGTTTATTTTTAAGAATGCAGTATATACACAATTTTTTTTAAATAAAGTACTCATTCTCTTTTAGGAAAGAGAAGATGCAAATGTTATTATTTATATTAATATTAAAAAATAACTGAAATATTTTATATATCTGTGATAAATTACCTAGGTACAAAAAAGATTTAGAAAGAAACATAATGAAATAAAGTTTTTTATAAACTATTTCTATCTAAGCTAGGCTATCTATTAATAGATAGCTTTGTTCTGATACAAAATTATTTCAAATTCTGATTCAAAATTAAAATTTAAAAAGCTATTATGTACATCCTGCCAAAGAAAATAAGGCTACTAAAATATTTTAAAAGTATCGTTTTAGCTTTCTTAAAGAAGTCATAATTTCTAGAACTTTAGCAAATCAAACATTATAAAAAATAGGAAATGAATGAAAAAATGACCAAATTGCCTCATCATACATATCAATCTAAATTTTCTCTCTTTTCTATCGTAACTGCTTTATGATTTTTATTAATATTTTATCATTATTACATTTTTTCGTTTTCACTTTGGTAAGCGATTAAGAAATATGTCCATTTTCCTTTAATATTAATGTATACTCGTATAATATACCTGTTCTCATATGTGTAATAAAAATACCTTATTTTAGAAAACAAACGAATTATTAAATTCAATTTTTAAACACATAAAATTATTCGAAGACAATTCATAAATTTATATTGAACAACTTTCGTTTGAAATTCCTCATTCACAAATGCATTTCAACGCATTATAACACATGCTGTAATTCTTTAAAACTCGTATATTCTAGAATCTGGAAATGTTAGAATTGTATAACCCATTTATATTATACATATTCTATAAATTATGAGTCAATGAAAATATCTTGCCGTAACGACAGTTTTATGAAGTTAGATAAAATAATGTATTACATAATTCATCACTTATAGTTCAAAACTCTTTCATCATAAATTTTCATAAAGCATTAAAATGTTGAATATTTATACAGCCTATAGATAACAAAACAATATCTCTTTATGAGTGCAGAATATATTTTTGTTGTAATGTCTCGAGGTAAATAACAAACCCCATTCTTCATATAAATAATATTATTTATAAAGAGCTTTTGTAAAATGCTGTTATTGCAAAAATAATTTAACGCACGAAAAAAGAAAGAAAGAAAAAGAAAAAGGAAATAAGGTGTGCTTTTGTCTTAAGCAATAAATTTGAAATGATAATGTCATCTACTGAAATCAATGATTTTTTTTCTAAATATGTGAATAAAAAAGAAAAGAAATACATATATATATATATATATATATATTAATCATTCATTATTTTCATTAATAAAACACTATCAGTCCATTCTTCTTCTTCTTCTTATTATTATTATATAATGAATATTATATATTAAATTGTAAATTCTTATGTGTTAAATTGTATATTTACCGAATTTTTTCCAGAATGTATATTTACCGAAAATAGTTCTTAAAAGAAATGTGTCAGGTAAGACATTTATTCGATTTTTCTAGTGTCTTATATGACTTTTCTTTTCATATTATATCTTTTTTGATTAATTCTTGAGATTGACAAATTGCGTTCTTAATCATTTTTTTCCATCCTGCATTGTTACTTCCGATTTCATGTAAAAAATGCTTAAAAATTCAAATGAATTTTCTCCACACATAAAGTTATTTTTATACATTTCAGTATTATAAATTCAAAAAATTACTATTATATACACTAAAACTATATACACTACAATGGCAAATAATATTTTTCTTTATATGAGGCGTTCAGAAATGAAGTGTAACAAGTTTATTTTTCACATTTTGGAATTCTCGATTAAATTTTAAACTATTTTAAATCCAAATAATGCTGTGAAATATATTCAGGCCTTTATATTAATAATAACTTTCTGAAAAAACATGGCAGGGACCATGGCGGTTTTGAAAATTAGCGACATTTTTTTCGCAATGAGCTCAGCACAATGCTAAGTTTAAACGTGAAACAAGAATATCCTTTTTTACCTACTTTGTAATAACAAAAATATATATATTTATTACATTGAATTTAGTTTTACGAAATACTAAATGAAGTTTTAATATGCACAATCGTTTAGTTAATACCTCATACAGTCCGTAAAAATTGAGTTAAATTATCTCCTTGGTTGTATTTGTTTTTTTATTTGACTAAGATATGCTACTGGGATTTCTCAGTAACAATGAAAATTATAGATTTCATGCAAATACGATCTGAAAATATAAAACCTTAAATCAATTCAAGAGAATAATCACCGGAGTTATTTCAAGAATAGACTTGATCCACTACAGTTCTGAACGCCTCATACGTGTATGAAAACTGACGTTACATTCTAATATGTGAATTTAAAGTATCTACATCATCGTTTATGTATCAGGTAATATTTTTGGTAGGTGTTTTTTACCTGACGGAATAATATGAGTTCAATATACAGTATTTTACATCGAAACAGACCGCTGAAATATTTTCAATCACATGCTTCTTCGTTTCAAATTACCTAGACTCTTTTTCCAAATTTACTTCAGAAAATTGATGCAAAAAGATCTTTAAAAGAATACTTTGTTTTAAAACCAACTGAAATACTCAGGATAATTTTTAAAAGGATGGAAGAAATGTGATATGCATAAATAGAATTTAAATTTATATACATAAATAAAGAGGAAATATCATTTTACTATGAACCGAAGTATTATTCAACTGAATTATTGCATTAAAAAGATTAAAATCGCTCTAAATTCATCAAACAGAAATACTTTAAACATACCAGCAAGTAATAGAAATCGTATTGTCTTTGTTTTTGAAAATGAAAAATAAGAAACTAAGTTATTTTGAAAATCGCTATATAATTAGTGCTTCATCAAATATTTGAATTATTTGAAAGTATTAGTAGTTTTTTATTTATTCATCTATTGTTTTTAACTTTGTTGCTTACAGTTTTCACAGAATCTTGCAATAATATTAACCATCGTTTATGTAAAAAAGTATTGGAAAACATATTAAAACTAATTATTATTTAGATGTTTTAAGTGTCCGTATAATATTGTCTAAAGGTGTGATATAAAATGTCAAAGAACAATTTAGACTCTTTTGTTTTAGACACTGATTAATGGTATACATCTATTCTGAATATTTATTGCACCCATCTCTTCTCATTCTTTCATGTCTAGTCTCAAAATAATACAGTATGTGCAGAGCAAAATATTTAAATAAAAACCTCAAACATCAAGTTTAATACTAATTTCGCAATGTCCTAAAGCCTTGAGTATACGATTATGAAACATGAGTTTTTTTATAAGGATCCGTACATAAAAAATGAAAACGGAACCATTATAAAATCACAACTGGGTGGTTTTCAAATGTATTGCCATATTAGGCGAAACATAATTTGAAAAAATGATTTGGTTTAAATAGGAAAATTTACTCAGATATTAGTTGCTTATAGTTTACAGCATTCTAAGCAATTGATTATTTGCGAGTTTTTTTTATTTATATTTCAGAAATTTCAAGAAATGTGTTGGCCAGTCACTATTTTTCTTATAAGTGTGGCATCTATAAAACATTCTGAAAGTTTTTTGTATCAATAATTAATTTTTAAAAAATGCTCAAGGTTATCTTACATACGCATTAATAAATGAAAAATGTATTAGTATTTATTTATTTCAAAAACTTAGAGCATCTTAATAGTTATTTATGTCATGAGTGTTACTTTGCTTCTTAAGGGTATAACTTCTGATAAAATCAAATTTAATTAAAAATTAATTGTTTTCATTACAGTTATAATAAAGAATTAGATAGTTCTAATAGACAAAACAATTAATTTAAGTGAAGTAACAAATACATTAATAAAATTCTGATTCTTAGCTATAGTAACGTTCATGAAAAGTGGTAACACTCATGACAAGCGGTATCACGCTTGGAGCCAACAACTTTTTTTAACAATATATAAAAAATAAAGCCACTGTATAAAAGAGAGGTCAAAAATGAAAATTTATTATAACATCTATTTTTCTACATTAGAAAATATTTAAAAATTTAAGTAACAAGTAAAAAACTATATGTAGCATCATTCACTTACGTGACATTTGTTCAAAAACATCTACTTCCTATTCAAACTTATAGAAAATCTGATCTTTCAATTTAAGAATAGGCGTTTTTCAATAAATCAAGTGAGTTTTCACATATTTCACTTAATGAAATACTGTATATCCGATTTGCCATTCAAATTTTGAGAAATAAAGTTTACTTTTTTCCACCCATGATGACACCGACAGAAATTTCCTTTTTTAATTTTTTTAATTTTTTTTTTTTTTTTTTTTTTTTTTTTACAGAAGCAGGAAATTGGTCGATGCAAGATTGTTCCTTAGTTTTTAGTCATAATTAGTTGAATGTTATGTGTTCCAACAATAGTTTTTAACTTTTTGGCTTTAAAATTGCATTTAAAAATTCATTAACTGATGTAACATAAAACAAACAAGCGTATTTTCCGCTTTAATTGAAGTGTAAATTTTTAAAAATTACTAGTGGCCTTCGCCCGCTATGCTTGTCGGTTTAGACGGACAGACGGACATTAAATAGTTTAACAGTTTATTAATTACGGGCATTAAACAATTTAATTGTTAGTATTAAATAGTTTAATATTATTAAATCGCATACCAAACAATGCCTCAATATATAAGTTTGCAATGGAATACCTTTATGTGGCCCTGTAAATCAATAATAAATATTCTTTGCACCACAGATTTTACAGACTGTATATTATAGTATATACATCACAGATGCATTATCAATTTTATTATGTTCGAAAGAGTGTAACACCATTAAAATGCACTTGAAACTTTTTCCCCATTAACCTTAATGTAACGGAATACTTTTGACTGTGCCTGTAATTGAATTATGCATCTGATTTTCATAAAATTTGAAATGACTCGAAAACATTATCTAATAATTATGTACTGTAAATTTCAAATGATTCGGTTGGGTAGTTTTTGAGTTATATGAAGATAGACAGACAGACGGACGGACTGAACGACAAATATAAGTGCTACGTATTTACATAATTACTAGTGCACTTAAAAACGCATTTCATCTGTCCATTAATCATCATCAATAATGTACAGTACTTCTGATAGAATATACTGATTGAAAATCTTTTGTGTGTCCCTGTAAATTCTATTCACTTCGTATTATGTCTGAAATAACTTATATTAAGCCTCAGTGATTTATATAAATTTTATCATACATGAAATCGTTTAATATAATTAAAATATGCTGCTCACAATTCTCCCCTTTCCCAATATTAATGGAATACTTTTGTGTAACCCTGTAAATGATTAATAGCTATTTTCTTCATCGCATATTTTACATAATGCATGCTTCAGTGCATCTTGTAAATTTATATAAATTTTAATGTGTTTGACAGTATGTAATATCTTTAAAATTTATTTGAAACGATTTCTTCCCATAGATCGTAATAACGGAAAACTTTTGACTATCCCTATAAATAAGTTAATCATTCTAGAAGCTTCATTTGAATTAGTTTTTTTGCTAGAGTAAACGCCAATAAGCTCCAAAAATTTCAAAGCTATCGAAGTATATTTAGAAGAGTTATGCGGACAAACGATCAGACACACCTAAATAATAAACAATTTTTAACTTTGCTAGAAAACGTTAATAAAAAAAAGCAATTATTGAAAAAAAAGATTTTTTAAAGTTTAAACTATAATTTGCTTTAAATAGATAGTCCTTTGAAAATTATTTATTAAGAATTAAAATTTGAAGCTTAAATAGCACTAACAAAACACGTGTGCACACATTAAAATCCTGTTACTATTTTTAAATAATTATTAAAATATATTTCTAAATCATGAATCAATTATAACCATAATTTAAATCTTATACAATATCTATAGTTGTAGATTTACTTATTAATTGGTTGCTTTAAATCATCAGTGTTACTTCTTTTCTCATGAGTGTTACTTTTTCCAGGTAACACTCATGTACGGTAACACTCATGTTCGGTAACACTCATGACATTTATTAAGGAATTCTTCACTAAAATAAATTCTGTTTTATTGAAATTTTAGTTGGGCCTATTGATTCCTGAACAAAAAGTACAGCATTTCGTATCTCAACATTTTTATACCTTAAAAAAAAGTAATAAGTAAATGGGTAACACTCCTGTAAGAAAATAAAAATACTCGCCATATTCAAATGAGCATTCCAATAAATAGCATTTATAAAATAAAATTATCGAGTTCTACATAAGCGCACTGTAAAGCAATTGGGTAGGTGTACGCGACCATTACTGGTCATCACACCGTGCTCTGATCGGGGCCGCCACGGCGCTCAAGAGCCCCCCTCTGGCCGTCTATCAGATATGCACATTTGCTGAAGCTCACGGACCGTGAGAGGCGAACTCCAAACCATCAGATCACTTCAACAAGGGGTCGCGACTTCCCCTAGAAAAGCCAACGACGTTGGTTCTCATCGAGTTGAAGTGGATCGACTTCAGCTTGAAAATTCCTTACCTACACTCAGTCAACTTAGAACTTCCGCGGGGTATCTGAAATCTGGCCCTGCGTTTGTTCTTCTATCATCTCACACTTGGCACAACATCACCACTGCCGCTCGTGCTCCTAGGTTTGAGATGGAATTCCGGGTGCGTTATCAAGACTCTTCATGAGCAGGAGGGCCCGCCAAGCCCCGTCGACCCCACCCTCAACATGGGCTATGTTCCCTGAAATAAAGACAACTCACACATTACTTCAAAACTCCCTTTATTAATAAAACTACAATACAGAGAACTGTTGATCAGGGTGGAACCGCGAGAGCGGTTTACATCTAGATTAATTGGTGTCTCCACACCGGTATGCGCATGTTAGACTAAAATAGGAATGAATGAATAATGAATATAGTGAAACTATTTACATATTTACAATAAGGTACTTGCCCTCTTTCGCCAACACTTAAACCATTCCATTGAGCACAGAACACCCCCAGAAAGACGACCTTCAACTATGAGATTCCTCCACGAGGGAAAAGGTAGGCCTACCAGAGGTGAGGCTCTACCTCCTTCAAGAAAGCCTCTAGAGCCTTCCGGAGCTTTGGAACCACAAAGTAGTTCCGCACCGAGAGTAATGAAAGTCTCGGACAATGACGATCCCTCAGTGGCTGAGTTCCCACACACTCCAACAGAATATGACGACTGGATGCCGGAGCAGGAGATGAACAGAACGGGCACGAACGAGACAAGGGCTTGATCCGGAAACGTCTGTAGTAAGCCGGAAAAGGGCCGTGGCCGGTAACCACCCAGTTTATAAGTGGAGATGTCCAGGCGCGTCTTTCTGAAACTCGCGGTAAGATTTCGAAGACGCTTCTGCCCAGAGCCTCGCCTTCCCACCGGTCTTGCCAGGTTCTAATAAATTCCTGGTGTACATAGTGTTTCACAACACTCGGTGGAAGGCAAACATGGGTGTCAGTAACATCAAGCTCAGTCCCTGCTTTTGCAAGTTTATCTGTAGCTTCGTTACCCCTGACGCCAACGTGCGCCTTAATCCAAAACCACTTAATCTCCAGACCCTCCCTCAGCTCGTGTATTTGTACCACAAGTGGATTCTGAGGATTTGCGAGCGAAAGCGCATACAGAGACGACATTGAGTCCGTGTAAATTGAGAAGCTGTCGTATAGTGTACCACACAGCTCGATTGCCTTAATTATTGCAGTAAGTTCCGCCTGAAAGACCGTGGCGTACGGTGGGAGGCTGTAAGACCTCTCCACCACCAGTGCCCCATTTTCATAGACTGCGAACGCCGAACCGACACCTGATTCGGTTTTGGACCCATCAGTATACACCGATGTCCCCTGGTCCAGATCCTCACTTTGTAAAGAAGCCTCCCTCCAGTCGATAGACGGAGCCCTCGCCGGGTGGTATCTGAAATGTGACACTTTCCTTTCTACTTCGTCTGCTCTAAAGTGAATCGGACCGTAATCCAAATCACAATCTAATCGGAGGATGCGAGCGAGAATGCACTCCTTCTCGCATTGTAGATCCAGTGGAAGGCACCCAGCCAGGACTTGTGTGGCTTCCGTGTTTGTAGTACGAAAGCACCTGGTTATTGACAAGAGGGCTGGTCTCTGCGCGGAGACCAGTTTCTCCCTCATGCGTTGTGTACCTGTCCACCAGAAACTACTTGCATACGTTGCTATCCTCTCGATTCCCAGTTTGTACAATCGCTTCAGAACACACCCGCTCAAGCCCCAGTCCCTCTGACTGAGGTAGCGTAGGGATCTAGTGTAGTTCGCAATCGTTGCCTTAATGTACGCCACATGTGCCATTCCATTGAGTTTTGCGTCTACCATAACACCGAAGTATCTGGCAGACTGAACTGACTGAACATTTCGTCCCAAAAATCGTACACGTGGAGCAATAGAGGGGTTCCTCTTCTGTCCCATCCGTCTCATCAGGCGGAAATAGATGGAAGTGGTTTTCTCCGGAGAGAAAGCGAGCTTGTGTGCTTTTGCCCATGCTGCAATTCTACTTAATGCTTGTTCTGCTATTCTCCCGCATGGTATGAGTTCGGACCTTCAATGAGTAGTGCAAAGTCATCCGCATACGCAATCAGCCGCGCAAACCTCCCCAACTCCAGCTCTAGGAGTGAGTTTGCGACCAAGTTCCAGAAGAAAGGTCCGGAGTTAGAACCCTGCGGGCAACCCACATTATACTCATGCACCATGGAAAAGATTTCAGTTCGGTAAAGTACCTTCCTCTCGGACAGAAAACTCTTCACCAGTTGGAAAAGGTTACGAGGGCACCCCATTTTTGCTAATGCTTCAAAGATCGACGGCCACCACAAGTTGTTAAATGCTCCCCTTATGTCTAACATTATCATGCAACAATCGTTATCTCTCCTATGACAGTCATCTACTGTCTTTCGCACTTCGTGGAGTGCATTCTCCGTGCCTACACCAGGAGTAAACCCAAATTGGTTCTCGTGAAGAAAACCTGACTGTCTGGCATGGTAAGCTAACCTATTAGTCACCAGCCTATCGAGGATTTTACTCCAAGCAGGCAACAAACAAATGGGCCTATACGAGCTGGCAGCCGAACGATCCCTGTCGCACTTATTGAAAAGAACCAGTTCAGCCGTTTTCCACGAATCTGGGAAAACACCTTCCCGCAGGCATCGGTTCAAGATCCCTCTAAATAGGGGTTTATTTGCCCTGAAGAGCATCTCGACTATCTCGAGAGGTAATCCGTCCATTCCAGGTGCCTTGCCTTTATTCAAAGACCTGAAGACCCCTTCAATCTTTTTCAGAGAGAATTCCGGGTCGTCGTCAGCGAGTTCGTGCATCAAGTCCTCTGTATCGAACTGAACAGGGCGGTTATTTTCACCTTTAACTACTGGGAAGTGATAATTTAGCAGTTCGTCTATAGTTGAGGAGAAGTCCGCGGTTTTGTTACCCCCCCCCCCCGATCGGTTATTGAACTGAGCTTGAGGCGACCCGTAGATCGACCTCTGAGCCAGTCGAAATGAGGGCCAAAGGGATTATTCGGATTTATCTCCTCGAGAATTGACCGATAATGAACCCACTTGGCCCGACGGACCGATCTTCTAAATTTACTTTTGAGCTTACGATAAATTAATTCGTACTCCTTTCGCTGCAGTTCATTGCTACATCTTTGGGCACGGCGCCTCGCTGCCTGTACCCCTTTTCGCTCGATCGTTAAGGAGGTACTCCACCACGGGACCTTCCTCTTCCTACTTCCCCTCCTTTTGATGGATTCATTACAGAGTCGTTGAACGATCTCTGTCAAGGACTCGACACACAAGTTGACTGACTTCCCTTCCAGCCAGTCCAAAGACATGCTCCCTATCTCACGAGACAGGGCCACTCGGAGTTTCTCAAGGTTCAGATCCTTCGCTCTCACCCTGTAACGGGGGCGAGGGACAGGTATCTCCGTACTGAGAACCGTCCTTATACGTCTATGCTGGGTGCCCGTCTCACGAGGCTCCAACTCCCATCCAACTGCCCTTGTGGGAGGCTTGAATCGCCCCAGAGCAAGGTCGATCCAGGATTTTCCATTGGCATTCCAAACCGTTTCCTCACTAGAAGGATCATTCAAGAGCTGCAATTCACATTCCTCTATAAATTCTACTACCTGGTCACCACGTACATCGGCGGTGTGCAGAGGATTACCCCAAAGCGAGCTTTTAGCGTTAAAGTCTCCAACCAATAGAACACTGCTGTCCTTGTACTTATGGAGCAAGTCCCGCAACAAGTTCAGCTCTGCGTCGACCTCCCCCTCAGGCTGAAGGTAGATCGAAGCGACGACGATTTTAATCTCAGGGCTCACATCTATTGAGACTGCGACAATGTTGCTAGCTGTGAGAACCTCCATTACTGGAAGTGAGTTGTTCAACACAGCGACAGCGGCTCGACACCGCGTCTTCGAATAGAATGTCACAATGTCATTTGGGATTCCACCGATTTTCCCATGAGAGATGTAAGGCTCCTGAAGGCACAATATATCGTAGTTCATGAGGTCGAGCTGCATCGCATTCATTCTCGTTAGCGACTTGCCCACATTCTGCTGTCCTATTACTAGTTTAGTCGCCATAATCGACGCGTCGTTTCAAACGACTCACCTCTAAAGCTCGCGTTGGACATTTGGGGTCGAGGGCTGAATGATTTATATTCACCCTCATATGTGGTGGGTAAAGTTTGTTAACTTCACGACAGTTCAAACTACTGAACTTGCAAGACTTCTTTGCTTGCTTACTCTTGTGCTTATCACCACCACATTCAAGACATTTGTCTTCGTTAGGGCACGTCCCACCAATGTGACCGTAGCGACCACAGTTATAACATTGCGTTGCTCTCAAGTGCTCTCCGATCTTCACTCTCGACCAGCCAATGGTAACCCTTTTCTGACCAAGTAATCTGTGGAAGGTGGCTGGTGTACACTCTACCACCCAATTCGTCAAGTCTTTTCCTTTGATGGGAAACTTGATAGACATTGACTCCACCTCCACATTCGTTTGCTCCGAGACTGCCTTCAGAACCTCCTCGCCCGAATACTCATTCGGAATATCAAAGATAATTACACGCGGCTTTCGAAGCTGAGGCACCCTGCATTGCACGGTATTCTTCAGTTCTCCAGCCTCTTTCACTGCTTGTTCGAGCGTCTCCACATCCCTCCGGGATCCGAGGCGAACCAAGAGGCCTCCTGAGTTAGTATGTCTTTGTCCGATAACTTCTACTTTGAGCTCATCGGGCTTTATGACCCTTTTAACTCTCTGTTCCACATTCTTGACTCCCTCCTTTCTATCCTTGGGATAGATGAAAATCACGTGATCTGTGGCCGGGCCTCTGGAACGGATCTTCCCTCTTCCTCCACTAGGACGCGGAGGCGCTCCCTCCTTCACCTCCGGAACCGACTGCCGAGTGGCGTCTGCGAAGGTGGTCATTCGCTGGTCTCTCTCTGCCACCTGTTGTTTCAGAATCTCGTTCTCACTCCTGGCTGCTGCCAAAGCCAGCGCTTGTTCTACGAACATTTCATAAACATCGTCCAACTGAGAGACGACTGCACTCAATTCCAGCTTTTCTTTCTGCGTTTTAGCAGTGCCAGTTATAAGGACCGTTTTCATCCGGTCAATCAACGCTTTTGCCTTGATCCGAGGATCTAAAGACTCATCTATTACTGAATCGTCTAAACTGCTAGCTCTTTGACTAGAGCCTGCCATAGTTGTGTACCTTTAATTTACCAGTCTACCCTACCGGTACCTTCTGGCTACCTGGAACTCACAAAGTAAAAACCAGGCGAACGAGACTGATTAGACCCCTAGACGGTTTCTCCGCTAAGGGAGCCGGGTGGCCCCGCCAAGGCTCAGCAACTCGTTCAATCCAATGGGGAGAAGTCTGCGAAGACCTCTCGAGATTGATGCTCTCCGTGAGAATAATAAATGAAAATGCTCAGAAACGTTTTCGGTGGTTATCACGTAATTGTGAAGGGCGAACCACCAAAAGACGATTATGCACTACGCACTGTAAAGAAGAAACAACATGGTTTTCTCGTTACCGTTGCCAACTGCAATATACAAATATTTTAAAAACAAATAATAATAACTTCCCTAAGGTAACACTCATGTTCTGCATATGAGGACACAAAATCCTTTGAAATTTTAAACTCTTAGATTGTATTTTTAAAATATAAATTGTCTGTTTGTTTAATTAACACAGGATATTTTACTTTTAATCCATATATAAAATTTTTAAAATGTTTGGAAGCTTAAAAAAAGTTTGAAATTTTGCAAGTTTTTTATTCAGGACAAGTAAATTCCCATTACTTGCAAACTAAAGTACAAAAAAGGGACCACTATTTCATAACTCTGAAAAAATGTAATGAATGCATTTAATTAAGCGTTAAAAATATGTGCTACTACCTGCTTTTAGAATATCAAAAAATAAATTTATTAATATGAAATTTAGATTTAAACAGCAGGACATCAAACTAGCAGTTCATGTGAAATTCACTCAACTGCATCAGTTTGTCGGTCTGTTACAGTTATTTTACTCGTAAATTATGAAACGTAGAAAGTTAAAAAATGTCGAAAATAATAACGATTATTGATCTACATATTTAAAGATTTTTAAACATTCACAAATATACTTAAGGAAAATGTAGAGGTGCGAATTAAGTTGCTTGAAAAGAAATCTTACCTTTGTTTATCGTATGGGGTATCGTATGAAAGATTTTGTAACGCTGAATTCAAAAACATATTTCTTTTAGTATTAGGTATCCTATTTTATATTTTTAAACATTCACAAATATACTTAAGGAAAATGTAGAAGTTCGAATTAAGGTGCTTGAAAAGAAATATTTTCTTTGTATATCGCGTGGGGTATCGTATGAAAGATTTTGTAACGCTGAATTCAAAAACATATTTCTTTTAGTATTAGGTATCCTATTTTATATTTTTAAACATTCACAAATATACTTAAGGAAAATGTAGAAGTACGAATTAAGGTGCTTGAAAAGAAATCTTTTCTTTGTATATCGCGTGGGGTATCGTCTGAAAGATTTTGTAACGCTGAACTCAAAAACATATTTCTTTTAATATTAGGTATGATATTTTAGATTTTTAATCATTCACAAATATACTTAAGTAAAAATGTAGAGGTACGAATTAAGTTGTTTGAAAAGAAATCTTTTCTTTGTTTATCGTGTGGGGTACCGTCTGATAGATTTTGTAACGTGAACTAAAAAACACATTTATTTTAATATTGTATATTATATTTTAGATTTTTAAACATTCACGAATATACTTAAGGAATGTAGAGGAACTAATTAAGTTGCTCGAAAAGAAATCTTTTCATTGTATATCGTGTGGGGTATCGTCTGAAATATTTTCTAACGCTTAACTCAAAAACATATTTCTTTTAATATTAGGCATTATATTTTAGAAATATTGTCGGAAATGGAGAACAAAAATATGTCTCCCCACCCCAATTAATTTCTGAATATAAAACTAAAATTTTGAAAACATTAGAAGTAGTAGACATTAATTTATACCTTGCAGGAAAACTATAGCGATCACCGTATGCCACATAGTTTTTGTTAAAAGAGCATTTTTACAGTATACACAAATTTCGATTTAGGGGCATTCAGCAAACATGATATGGTGCGCTGCAATTAGCTATTTAACAGAATAGTAAAAGCATTATTAATAATAATTCTACAAAATTCGTCGGAAATTAGGCGAGATATCAACTCCTAAAGATACAGATATTTTGGACAAACTTAATGACAGGGTCGGTGTACTATGTGTACCATAGCTTTTAAAGCCTAGATAACAACTTTGAATGATATATTAGTATAATGCAATTCTCAGTACCTGTACAAAAGTAATAATAGTAAAATTGCTAAACACAGTCTAATTTATCAAGAACTAACCCATTTAAGCCCAAATTATTAACTTCGTTAAAATTTAAATTTTAGATTTTCCACTACTTTTAAAAGAAGAGTATTCTTTGTGCTATTTTATCTAGGAATTTTTCTTGTGAAAAGGAGTATATATTTATCTTCATATTTACTGGTGTGAAAGACGGTCTCTACCCACTAGTGATCTAAAAATAAGCCACTGGGTTATAATGGTTGATTCAGATAATTACTATAGGATTCACGATTATTTTGCATCGAGTGGATATTTCAAAATACTTCTCTTCTCTTTAAAAGTTAATTCCCACTACAATATCCGTAAGAAGTCATTTTTGCTTCTACCATATGAAAATATGTCAGTTCAAATCGGGAATTTTATTATAAAGTTTAAATGATGCAAAGAAGAGAAACATTAAATAAAAATTTTAAACTACTTTAAATCAAAATAATGCTGTGAAATATTTTTATAAGACTTGATAAAATTTCATGCCTTTATAGTAATAAAAACTATCTGAAACAACATAACACGGACAATGGCGGTGTTGCAAATTAGAGACTTTTTTTTTCGAAATTTGCTCACCACAATGCCAAGTTTAAACTTGAAACAAGAATATTCTTTTTCACCTATTTTGTAAAAACAAAAGAGTATTTATAACATTGAATTTAGTTTTACGATATGCTAAATGAATTTACGATATGCTAAATGAATTAACTCCATTGTTTGTGGCTGTCCCATCGCACAAAATAGCAGTTACAAATTGATATGTTTAAATAATTGTTACCATTAAAGAACTCTGTTATGCAATTTTTTTATAGCTCCGCCTGTTCCAAAAGCATAGATTACATGCCCTAGAAAGGATGAATTGGGCTCTTTTACAAAGAAATGTGTTCTTCGATGACCGTCTTTTTCTAAAATGTGTTTTCATTTTTATCTTGCACAATTGTTTTATCATTTCTTACATCGGAAAACAAACCTAAATTTTCTCCAACTTGGTTAAGACTTCTTACTATTGCTTTTATCCGATTCTTGTCTCTCTCTCTTCAAATTTTCCTCCTGTCAATTACCTTACCTTTATTCTCCTCTGAATCATTCCAACATCTTTAAAAACAGTACTTGCGATAGTTGCAGCAACTCTGTCTAAAACCCCAGTTCGGTCACAGGCATTTGCTACTGTTGGAAGTACTATTCACTTTGCTCGCTTGCAGTTGCATCTAAAAAAGAAGTAGAGTAATTTTTCGGGTTGTATGCTAAGGATGTTTGCTCAGGATCTCATTCAAGGGCATCATTTTCAGCTTTTCTGGCAGCTTTAACTACTAATTTCGGATTGTACTTGAACTTTAATTGCGTCTGCATTACCTGTTGCTTCTTCTGTTCTCTTTGTGTTAAAATCTTGGAAATAACTTTATCGACTCTACTTATGCTCGTTTTTCCAACAGTTCTTTGGTCAATCAAAAAATCTCGTTCAAATTTAGGTACTTTTTTTTCTTTTTTCGCACTTACAGACAGAAAATTCTTTACACTTACAGGCCGCTACACTCTAAAAAATAACAGTGTAAATTTACACACAAAAATGTGTAAATCGATGATACAAAAACGATTTGTTTATATGTGTAAATTTGTGTGTAAATTGCCAAAATACACGCCTAATGTCTAAATTTCAAAAAAAGAAAAATCAGTATGTAATTTGATGATAACTGTAAAAGATATTATGATCACTCATGAAATACCCACATTAATGTGTAAATTGCGCAAGAATGCACATATATCTGCGTTATATTCTTACTCATTGATCTGTGTAATCTTCTGTGATTACACTGATAGATATGTATTACGCAAAAAAACACATATTATTGTGTTATTCTAATTTACACAGTTCTTTGCGTAATATGCAAAATACGCATATTCGATGGAGGTTCAATAACTATTGTGTCTAGTGTATATGAAATATCTGTACTGCAACGGGTTGATGAAGAATATCGATATATTTATGCTTAGTTTCAGAACCGTAGCTGCAATATTCATATAGTTTTGTAGGGAGGAGTAAAATGGGGGGGGGTAGTTGAAAATCTGATTTTTAGCTTATGGAGCTAGTTTTGTGATAGTGGATGCGATAAAATAGTGTTGTTTGGACTGAGGATCATAGTGATGCACACACTTCTCATCCACTATGATAAGTGTAGCATCATAAGCTCCAAATCAGCCTATCACACTCACTCCCCTCCTCTTAAAAACTCCCTATAAATAGGTTTTTAAAACTTTACCCCTCCCTTTAAAACTATGCTACTATAGCAGCTACGGATCTAAAATTCACCATATAGCCATTTAAGTTTTTGATATTCCTCATCAACCATCATAGTACAAATATTACTTCTCTGTTAGTGGGGAAGTATGGGACACATTGTGACATTTTCAATTTCTTTAATTATAAAATTGATTCTTCAAATTATGTTTTTATATTGCTCAAGTACATTAGAAAGTGTTTAATTTTGTATTCTATAAATGAAAGTTTTTGTATATGTGTCAAGTAAAGTTGATTTTATTATTTTTGTGAAAAGTGTCTCATTCCTCCCCACTCTCCTTTAAATATACACATAAAAACTGCTATTTTATTTTCTATATACTTCCTTGCTTTTTAACTTTATATTTTCCCCTCATTTATATATTATTCAGAACATGCATTTAAAAATTAAGATAAAGAAAAATAAATAATTAATTAATGATAGATTTTAGACTAAACAGATGGAATAATCATAGTTGGTAAACTTGCAATTTCCACACTTTTATTTTTCAGACTCAATGTTCAGACTCAATTTTTCATTTTTTATTTTTCAGACTCAAGATACAAAGTCAGTTATATTGTAGGTACTGTGTTACATACAGTTATAAATTTAAAATTTAAAATACTATAAAAAAAATAGAAAAAATGTATGTAAACTTCATCTCACACACACACATGCATATTGCCTGCAAATATTTTAGCTGATTTGTTTATATATACATAAACCACTTTTATTGACCGTCATCAGTTTTATATTCGTTGCCTGAAAAGGCACATTGGCGCAGTATGTCTCCTAAGGGACTTTGCACGATATACAATCAATCTAAAAAGGTACAAAAGGGTTTAAATACTTAAAAGTTACAGAAATAAGAAAAAAATCCAAACTTAGTTTAGAAGTTTGATGCATAATGCGTTCTCCTTAATTATTTTTCTAATAAAATCTTCTTCAATCCACCAGAAAAAAACGGAATTTGCTTGATTTTCTTGAAAGAATTTGGTCATTTATGGTGGGAGCTCAACTAGAATGGTCTGTGAATGGACGCAAAATTAATATGGAAATAAATTTCGCTCCATTATAAAATGTAGTTCAATGAAGTGGTCACACCGAGAGGCTTAACTGTATAGTCTAAATTAAGGTAGAGACTGTCACCATCTATTTGCAACCATTACCTTTGAAATTGATTTAATAAATATTGATTGATTGATTTTATAAACATAGAAATTGAATATGGAATGCTTTTAGAACGCTTTTCACACTTTTTTACCACAATTACTTTCTGAGATTGCTTACAAATAGGCATTTAGAAAGTTTTTAAAATGCTTTTCTCAAATTGTTATTCTTTTCAAATTTCGATTCTTTTTTTAAAGAAATATTATTAGATATCATTTTTATCTAATAGGTAACTAAAATGCCAAATCAACTCGCCTTCAATAACACCAGAATTGCATTTTAAATTTTGTTGCTCCTACAATCTCTTCGGGTAGTGGCAACATATATAAAACAGAGCCTTGCAGCAAAGGCTGTTACCATAATTTTCACACTATTATTTTTTAAATCGATTCAATATTTCCTGAGATTCAATGGAAAACGTAACTTCGAACTTTTTTTAGCATATCCTTTTAAATTTCTATTTTTCAGAGAATTTTCTAAGATATAATTTAAATCTTACAGGTAGCTGATGGGCCAAAATTCATATTTCTAAATCCTTCGAAAAAAATCCGTTTTTTGCTATTGTAAGCTTGAGAAGGTTGTGACATCGACAGAAAATAGAGCATATATAACAGCGAAGGCGGTCTCCATCATTTTAACACTATTATTTTTTAAATTGGTTTGCTATTTCCTGAGCTAGCTATTTAGAACGTTTTTAAAAATAATTTTTTGTGAATTGTCACCCCTTTTAAATCTTGTATTTTTTAATAAATGTTCCAAAGATCATTTATATTGTATATGTAACTAACATACCATTTTTTATGTTTCTGGACCCTTTAATTGCACAAAATCACACTTTTAGAACTTTATTTTTTAATAGTAAGTGTAGTGAAACTGGTATAAAATATAGTTTATGTTGGAGTAAGTCTTTTTTTTTGTATCATTGTTTTTTAAACTGATATGTTAGATCCTGAGATTGCAACCTTTTTCGCAACGTTTCATCGCAATGATTTTTAGAACATTTTTAGAATGCTTTTCGTGCATTTTCACCAATTTTTCAATTTTGTATTTTTACGGAAATTTTCTTATAGACACTTTAAAACTTATACGTAATTAACATGCCAAATTTCCTGTTTCTAATTTTTCAATAACACAAAAACTGTATTTTTAGAACTTTTTTGCTGTTGCACCCAATTTAGGTTTTTGGTATCGACATAACATAGGGCCTATGTTGTTTCGGGATGAACACAATATCTTGGTACTATTACTTTTCAAATCGGTTCGGTAGTACCGGAGATAATCCCGTACAAATAAACAAACTTTACTTCTTTATAATATTCATTATAGACTAGTATGTAAATTTTATTATTTATTATATTGTTTAAATGTGCTTATAAGTTTGGCTCAGGAAATACTGTCTACTGATTATTCATTAAAAATTCTAAGAATAATTAAGACTGTATATTTAGGTACTAAGTAATTCATACGATCAAATTAGTAATATACCTATTAGACTCGATTTTAATTAATGTTATATATTTCTACTGATATTCTATTTATTGTAACTTCATCTCCACGCATACTGGATCTGGTCTCTAATTTCATCTATCTTGTACAGAACATAACATCTAATTAAAAAAACCCAAGCAACTGTTAATAGAATTCTTATATCACAATCTTGTGACGTCTAATGTATACGATTTCTAAAAAATAATGTTTTATGTATTTATTTGTTATTACTTAATAAATAATTGTACTTTTGCAGTCTAATAAAAGAAATAATGAAAAAAAATGTTATTTTATTTATATAGAAATTATCTTTTTTTGTACATTAAATAAATAAAATTTTTAATATGATAATCTACTTTAAAATTTTCAACCTTTCCTTAAGTATAAAAAATCATAAAATGTGCATTATTTTTTTAATATAAAATGCTTTACATAAAGGAAATATTTTATTTTCATTTAATCAACTTTTATTAATTTCTGATTCAAATTTCTAAAGATTATTTTAAAAAATTTTTATTAAAAATACTTAATTTATAAACATTTTAATACATTAAAGTATTTTTTTATTCTAATACTTTGATATTTTAGTGTATCGTCGAATCGTTCAAATTGTACAAATTTTGATACTCATATAATTTATAAAACATCAATAAATTAAAATATCTTACTGTAACATTAGTTTTAAGAAGTCAGATACAATCCCACGATACAAAATATGTCATTTCCAAAACATTTTCATCATAAATTTTGAAGAATATACTTCAATTGGGAAATTTTTTATAGCCTACTGAGGAAAAACAATGCATCTTAAAGTGTCCAGACTACCATTCGGACGTATTGCTCCGAGACAGATAATAACAAATATTCTTCATGTGTATTTTTGTACTTAAAGAATATAGACCAGGCTGCCATTACTCAAAGCAATTTATGAAAGAAAGTAATAGCTTCAAAAATCATTGTAGTTGTCTGAAACCAATACATTTTTTACGATAAATTTTTTTAGCGAGAGAAATAAATATTATTTTGTTTTTCAAAATATTATAAAAAAATGCTATACAGAAAACAAAGAAAAAAGTAACAAAGTTAAAACAAAGAATAAAAGAGAGTTCAATAGCATTTGTATCTATTTTATTTATAAAAAAAAAATAAACATTTTTCTCTTTATATATCTCTTAAAATAGTTGCGGAGCTCTAAAACACCCGTAATTTCGACTTTTTGCACAAAAATTGCAGACTCAATCCACTTTTTTCAGAGAAAAACTTTAACGCAGTCTATGCACTAGTAGTAAAGGGAAACTTTTGGATCTAACTCGTTTTTGAGTTTTAAAGAAGTTCATTTCTTTCGCTCCACCCTAATTTTCATGGTCTGACGTTTGAAGTAACGTAACATCATTCAGATTATATACTTCATACGATTTTTTTACGTGTACTATCCTGTAGCAAAGTTTTGTTAAAGTTAACTCTAAATGAACTGCAAATACTTATCACTTCCTTTTAAAAAGGAAATATACCAATAAACCTCAGTAATGTTTCAATTATATGAAAATTTGAGCATAATTTAGAGAGTTGTGGCATGGAGATGCAGGAACAAAGATGGAAGAAAAATCTATAAAACTTAGTCAAAAACACTTTTCAACTGTGTTCGAATGTGTTTACAAAAAATTGAGAATAACTACTTTTTACTAGACTATAAATTTTTAGAATTTTTTTTTTCTTTTTTGAAAAAACAATTTTTGCAAGTTGTATATTCTTCTTCTAAAAATGTAATTTTGTCTTCGAGACAGACAGAAAAATGTAAGAAATTCCCTTTTTATGGCAATTAGCTATTTTAGAAAGAAAACATCGTAGGAACTGACTTTTGATATGAAATTAATTACAACATACTTACGCAAAATTATAAAGAATTTAAGTAACTTGCCCTATTAATGACGTTCAATCTAGTAATTACTACGTATTTTATCGGGCATTCATACTTAATGTAATAAGGAATCGAAAAAATACAGCAACAAATAAAATAACACAAATACAGGGTGATTCAGCTCGTCGGTGACAAACTTTAAGGATCGATAGAGCACATCTAGACGAACATTTTTGAATAGGGAATGTAGGGTCCCTGACGCGATGGTAAGGCGCTAGGCGATTTCGAAAATTTGGGTGCCGAAATTCGAAACGTCATAAAAACTAGGGAAATGGTTAGATTTCCTTGCTTGTTGCGTCGAAATGATTCTGTTTGTTTAGACTTTCTTCAGTACCAATTTGATAAGCGTATCTCTTAAAACATGGATAGGGGGCGCTGCAGACTTTGGAGAGCTAGACAACAACTTTAAGCCCGTTATTTTGATAATTTAACACATGCTCGCCAAAGTTTATACTCTAACTTAAAGTTTGAACTCAAAAGTAGAGCCCTGCAAAAAGCGTAAGAGCCGGAATAAAATGTCAAAGTACAGGGTGGTCGAAACTGGAAGGCTCCTAAGAGATAAACAAACAGATTTCTTGACTTATGGCATGCATTTTCATGATTCTGTTTGCTGGGATGATTCATCGATGATCTGAAGGGTATTAATTAGTATAATAACTCTACTAAGGTAGAAATTTAGGAAATATTCATTTGGTAGGTTTAAATATTATTGTACTGTAGGGTGGTAATAACAATCGGTGAAGGTATGGCTTTCTTACTGAAACTAAAAAAGGTGGATCTTCAGATGATAGCCGAATAATTGGGTGTTGAATTCGCGGAAGATGATACCAGAATTCCGCTTAGGAAAAAGATAATGGGCAGTGATGAGTATGACGAGGGGTTATTATGGAATTATCTAACGCTATTGTTGCAGAACGCCTAGAGTGCGAAAAATTAGAAATACAGGAAAAATTAGAGCGCGAAGAAAAACAGGAAAAATTAGAACGCAAAAAGTTTGAAAAACAGGAAAACTTAGAACGCGAAAAGTTAGAAAAACAGGAAAAATTAGAACGCGAAAAGTTAGAAAAACAGAAAAAATTAGAACGCGAAAAGTTAGAAAGAGAAGAGAGGGCTGAAAAATTAAGGATGGAACATGAATTAGAAATGAAGAGGCTAAGGGTACAAGGATCGACAAATAACTCTAATGGGTCTAGGGAATCTAATAATGAAAGTAACATAGAAAAATTGATCAAAAGTGTTAAAACTCGGTCCATCAAAGTACCAGAAGGGACTGAGGAATGGAATTTATTTTTCAACAGTTTAGAAAGGGCATTCAAAAATAAAAATGTACCGGAAAAATCAGCAGGCCGAAATTCTACTAAATACGTTAGAAAATAAGGCTCATAATTTGTTAGTTTATACCACCAGGGAACAAATGAAGTGTTATGAGGAATTAAATGAGTTAGTCCTAAGGGAGCATGAGCCGACACCGAAGGCGTGTTTGGAAAATTTTAAGAATGCTAGGAGAAACCAGAATTAAACTCATGTATTATTTGTATCGCGTTTAATAGCAACATGAAAAAAATATTGTAAGATTAGAGGTGCTGACTCATATGAAAAGGTCAACCAGTTAATAATTACTGATAAGCTATTAAGTACGTTAGATGAGAAAACGGCAACATATATTGGGTTAACTCAGCAGGGTAAATGGTTAGAAGCTCCAAAAATTGCTAACGAATGTGACACTTATTTTGACGCTAAACACAAGTCTTATGCAGTTACGTATAAAAGTTTTAAAGGTAAAGATAGGTATGTAAACAATGAAAAAATGAGACCGAGAGAAGTTAGTAAACTTAGTGGTAATTGGGGGCAAAACGGGAGTAAAGAGATTAATTCTTTTTCGGATAGGAAAAAATATCTTAAGAAACCTAGTGATACTTCAGCTCCTAAATGCTTTAAATGTAGTTTGAGAGGTCATTACCAACGTTTTTGCAATAAAGTGAGTAATGGGGGAAATAATAATGGTAATAAAGGGCGAGAACAGAAGGCGGGTGTACATAAGATTGTTGTAAAAGAAACAAAGAGTTATTTTGGCGAGAATATCGGCAAGGGCCGAACAGAGAACTAATGTTATTGGCGAGAAATTAAATAAACTTGAAAAAATTGAAGTTAGTGTAAAGGGCCAAAAGCAAAGGGATTGGTTGATTCTGGATGTGAAATTAGCGTAATTCATAAAGATTTGGTGCCGCAACAGAAGTTAAAAGGAGCGAGTAGTATTTATTTACAAGGATTATTTGGTGAAGCAGTTAAATCACCGTTGGTTAAATTACCGTTAGCTATTTCGCAATTCGGACAAAGTAATATAATTCATCACGACGTACTTTTCGCAGTGACCGATAATATTAATGAGCAGGTAATTTTACATCCCAAGGTGATTAATGAGTTGTCAGGGGTCAACCTTGAGGAGCCATTGCTGGGGTCCCAAGAATTAGAAAGTTCAGAAATTATTATTGATAACTCGAGTGAAAAGGAAGATGTGAGTAGCGATAATTGTAATGTTTACGCAATAGAATCGAGATCAGAAAATTTACAAAGTCAGAATACAGATAAACGGAAGTGGAGAAAAATAATAAAGCTTTTGTTAGCAATTCAGATATGTTTAAGAAATCTCAATTGGAATTTAAAGAGTTACAGAGAGCTTGATATTAGCTAAAATGGATAAAGGGGATTATTATATTGTGAAGGTTTACTGTATCATAAAGAAAAATTGTTAGGCGAAACTATAGCGCAATTAGTAGTACCCAAGGTAAGAAAGGAAGAAATCCTAAAATTACCGCATACTTCTGCATTTGGAGGGCATCATGCAGCCAACAAAACGTTACAGAGAATCAGGTATTCGTTTTATTGGGAGGGGATGGCGAAAGAAACTAAACAACTTTGTGCGTCATGTTTAGAGAGCCAATTGACTAGAGGGGTTAAAGTGAATGATAGAGCTCCTATTTCCCTAGTATCGCGGCCGGAAGTTCCATTTCAGGTAGTTAATATTGATTTAATTGGGCCTATTGATTCTTAAAGTTCACAAGGGCATCAGTATATACTAACCTTAATTGATCAACATACAGGATGGGCGGATGCAATCCCCATAAAAAGTTTAACTGCTAAAACCGCGTGTGATCTATTTCTTCAAATATTTATGAGGACAGGAATTTCAAATATACCAATTTCACTGCCGACTTAAGGAAAGAATTTGAGAAAAGCTTAGGCGCTAGCCCACGATTTTCAATCCCAGAGTACCCGCAGTCTGACGGTCTTGTGGAACGTTTTAATCAGACTCTTAAACGTATGTTTCATAACACTATTAGGAAAGAAGGGAAAAGATGGCATGAACAAATACCATTTATATTATGGGCGTATAGGGAAGTCCCAAATTCTACGACGGGAATCGCACCTTTCCAGTTATGATATGGTAGAGCGCCGGAAGGTCCATTATCAATTCTCAAGTCATACTGGGCAGGAGAAAATAAAGGGGCAGAGTTAGATACTATGCCGATTCATGAGTATTTGAATAAACTTAGGGAACGCTTAGAAAGAGCCGCAAATGAGGCAAAATTATCGTCCGAGGTGCAACAAAATAGAATGGCGTATCATTATAACTTAAGGTCAAAAGAAAAAACGTTTGAAGTAGGCGATAAAGTAATACTATTAATCACCGATTCAACTAATAATTAATATTCAAAGTGGCAAGGGCCGGCAACTATCGTCGAAAAACGAAACCAGCATTCGTTTATACTTGAGTTAGCCGATGGGAGTAGGAAGCACGTGCACCAAAATAAAATAAGAGAATTTATTGCTAACAAGGAAGGTCTCCATACGGGCATGCTCATAAAAATATGAAAAAATTAAAGTATGTTCTTTTCATGAGGATATATACGTTTATAAAAAAAATTTCGGCGGAACTTCATTACCCTGTCCGTAAAAAAATAATGGAAATTTCGTTATTTGGCGATTTATCATCAGTTGGCGATGAAAAACAATTTAAAAAATGTAAAATGCATTTTAAAGAAAACAGTTTCATCTTCAACGTTTTTAGATAAATTAGATATGTTTGGTTTTTTCTGTTTTAGTTTGTTTTAAGTATAATTTCGTTATATTGATATTTATGTGTATTTATATTCAAATTTAACCATCCAAATTTGAGATTTAAAACGAAATTTAAATTTAAAATAACTAAAATTGTTTTAAGTTGAAAGTCCAGTTGAGCATCGTCAGTTCTATTTTGTTGCTATGGTAACTCTATATTTTATTTTTGAATACGCTTAAATGTATCAAAATAATTTTGCTGAATAAGAATTTTTTATATATGAAAATATTTTTTCCAGAGGTAAATTAAATAACTACAGCAACTAATAATACAAATAGATCCAATTTAATACATATATATGTGTATATAATATATTAAACTGTCTCAATGTTTATCTTTAAATTCATTAAATACCATTTACACGAATTCTAAAAATCCAAAACTTTTTAGTTGCATTAAAATCCTTTGGCGGAGAAAAATGCTACTCGCCAAAGCACGTGACACTTTGGTCTTTTCACACCAAATATTCGAAAATATTTTTTTTGCATGTTTTCTGATGCAATTCAGCCGCTAATTTTCACTGATCCTTTATTACCTTCATGAGTAGTTTAATTAGTATTTTTTTTTCAAAAAAATCTGAGTATGCCCAGTATGGAGACCTTGCTTGTAAGTGTAATATAGTTAATATTGTTTTTGAAGGTGATGAGGAATTTGGAAAAATTGGAGAAATTCCTATTTTAAACCAGGAACAAGAGGTAGAACGAGACATAGAGAGGTTCGAAATAAAAGCGTTATCTAATAGTCAAGTCAAAGATATAAAGTCCATTTTGAGGGAGAATAAAGAGATATTTATGAACCCTGTACGACCAGCGGAAGTAGGGGAACAACGTATTGATCTGAAACCGGGTGTGGCAAGAAAAAAGCTAAAGTTATACAGTGTACTTGTAGCCTATAAAGAGGAAGTAGATAGGCAGATTCAGAAGTTATTAGAATTAAATCTAATCGAAATGTCAAATGCTGAAATTAGTCATCCAATTGTTTGGCAAAAAAAGAGCGTCTTTGGCAAAAAAAGACGCTACTGTTAGACTTTGTATAGATTATAGAGCTTTAAATTCAGTATCGCAGGTTCCAACATTTCCAATGAAAGATTCACAAGAAATCATGTATACTGCGAGGGCAGATAAATATTTATCTTCGATTGATATATTGAGAGGTTATTGGCAGATTAAAATGGCTGAGGAGTGTAAACATTTGACAGCATTTATAACGCATAACGGAACTTATCAATGGCGTACTATGCCTTTTGGTTTATCAGGGGCGGCTGCTACGTTCCAGAAATATATCAATGAGGTTCTTGAAGGTCATCGGAGATATGCGGAAGCATATATTGATGACTTCATCAATTTCTCCGACACCTGGGAAGAGCATTGTGAGCATGTTAGGGCTGTCATTGAAGAGCTTAAAAATAGAAATTTTACGATTAGACTGGATACATGTAAATTTGGAGAGAAATTGACTAAGTTTTTAGGTCATGTAATTAAGGGGTGGAATGCATGCACCTGACGAGGAGAAAATAGGAGCAATAAGGGATTTAAAGAGACCAAAAACTAAAAAGAAAGTTAGATCTGTTTTGGGATTAATATGATTTTACCGATCTTATATTCCAAATTATGCCGAAATAGCTAAACCTTTAACCGAATTAACTAAAGGGAAGGATAAAAATACTGTACCATGGGATGAAAGGGCAGAAGAAGCATTTAATACCCTTAAAGATGAGTTATGTAAATTGACGAGTTTGGCTACACCTACCGTAGGCCGGGAATATCTGCTTCACGCCGCGCCGATGCTTCCGACCTAGCAGTAGGATGTTGTCTTACTCAAAAAAGATGAAAAGGTCAGTTTAATCCGTTAGCTTTTGCCAGTTAGAAATTGTCAGGGGCTCAGCGTGCTTGGCCGAGTATAGAGAAAGAGGCTTGGAGTGTTCTCTTCGGGCTGTGAAAGTTTGAAAAGCGGACCTATGGATCTCAAATTGAGATCATAACGGATCATAATCCATGAAAAATCCTCACTGAAACAACCCCAAGGTCCCTTAAACTCACTAGATGGGTTCGTGCCTTGCAACGCTGGAACCTGAGTATTTCTCATCGTCCAGGAGGGCTACATTTGAATGCTGGTGCAATTTCTAGACTGCATAAAAAGAACTGAGAAGAACAGCCAGTTGCTAGCCCATCGGCATCAATGACCAAATAGTGGATAACCTTAAAGGGATGTCATCGCGTGTTTAATTTTTTTGTGTATGTATAATTATATTTGAATTTTGTGTAGTGTATTTGCTTGTATAGTGTTTATGTAATAATAACATTAGTGCAAGGTTCATTAGAGATGCCAGTAGATAATGTTCAGACACCTGGAAATACCTATGTAATAAGCATAATGAAGAAACCTGCAAAGAGACTATTGAACTCTTCTGTGATATTACTATATGTTTGGGGAAAATTAGCCCCTAAATGGCATATTTTCCGATAAAAGGGGAGGGTGTCAGTTTCTGAGAAAACATCTTCTATCAACCTGGAATTTATGTTATTTTTATGTTAATATTTTATGTATTGTATGGGCTATGTACTGAAGTTTCAAGGTGACATTCTTTCTTTGTCTAATACTGGAGTGAATAAGAACATGTACAGGTGTAGTGAGGGAAAAAAGAAGATTGCAGAAGGGCGTGTTCGTCCTTCAGTGATGTCGGTGAAAAATGCGCAAATAAAGGGATTCCACGAATCACAGAAACAACGTGGAATGCGTGCAATGGAGAAACTCCGTAGAGGGGTTTACATTGGTGAAAAGCAGGAATTGAGAAGGGCAGTGTTTGGATGAGAGATAGTCAGTTCGGACCGAGAGAGCAGTGCGGACGTGTGTCCCTGTGTGTAGTGCTCTTATTGGACAGCGTAGGCTGAGAACCCATGTGTTGGGAGATTCGGAATTGATCTCCGGTAAAGTTAATCTAACGTTGTATAGAGTGAGAGGGAGAAGGTGTAATTTGAACAATACACAGCCAGCATTTATTGTATTAGTTTAATGTTGAACCGGATCACCTATATCCGAGTTATAAATGTAAATAGTGTTTCATATTGTGTACATAGAGTGTAAGTAAACTGTTAATTTAGTTAATTGACAGCGTTGGTTTTTCATTTGCACAATCCTCTCAGTGGGTGACCGATATCACCTAATAATATCGGTTGGTGGCAGCAATAAATACTACGGACTTTCTTCAAAGTTTTGCGGGCTAAGAGGAAACTCCGACAGTTATTATTGCTTTTTCACACTTATAATTTTGTATGCAAATAGAAGAAATATAGGAAAGAATATTTTCTGTTTATATATATATATATATATATATATATATATATATATATATATAGAGAGAGAGAGAGAGAGAGAGAGAGAGAGAAATAATATATCTGCATAATTTTATTAATGAAAATTTAATGTAATTAATAATGTACTTTCAATTGAATTAAGAAACTTTCATTTTTCTATTTAATATAAAATTGAGTACAAATATTTTTTACTTTATATTGTGTAATGTGAAATGTTTTAGAATATCAAAATAATCCTTTATTCATTTAGTCAATATTTACTAATTTCTAATAAAAAAATTCAAATGTTCATTTTGAACACTTTCCATTACAAATGCAACATTAAAAATCATTTTAACATGCGTTACCTTAAATTACATATATAATTATATCAACATAATCTTCAAATCATCATTGATTGAAAATATATTAAACTAAATGGCCAAAATTTACTTGCGATTTTATACATTTTGATAAATATCGAGAAAAATACACAAGAGGAATTATCCTGAAACACAAAGCGTGTAAATATAATAGTACAGGTCATGCGTTTCCGTCAAGATTTTTTCCGGAAACTCTAGAGGGGACTGTCAAGAAATTGAAAAAGAATAAATAATTTTTGGATAACCCTGTCAAACATAATACAGCAAAAGCGTTAGAGCTGTAGATTATTTTTAAGTAGATTATTGTAATACAACGTGTACATTTATATGTGGATAGCATTTAAACTCGTAGAAAAATTAATGTTTTAATAAAAACAGTCCCAAAATTTTCCACTTTTTTTTTACTTATAATTTGCAAAGTTCTTATTATAAAATAATGTTCTTCTCTGAAAATATGATAAACAACATTGTAGACAATACTCTGACATTAAAATTAAAAAATAATAAAAATTGTATGGAAAATAAGCAGATTTAGTAAATAATTTTTCATTGCGTATGCGTCAACGATATTCAAATCCCATTTGCTTATTTTGTTAGATAAACGTGTGGAGCAACTTTTGTAAATATTTCAAAAACATAGCTTAAAAATTTGGAGTGATAGTCTATAGAATCAGCTGAAAATCCGTTATTACCAAAGTAAGGCAAAAAGAAAAGGGGTTGCATCCATATACCCATTGATTAATGGCAATATAGAATACACAATATGGTACGTACTATATCTGGACAAAACCCCTAATTTTTCTGCTTCATTTTGGGAATAACGGATTTTGAGTTGATACTATAGATGATCATTTTCAGAATTTTTTAAGCCATGTCTTGGAAATTTTTCAGAAGTTGCTTACATATGTAGCTTACACAATATGCAAATAAAATTGTGATATCGTTGACGCATGCGTAGAGATAAATTATTTATTAAACCGGCTTATTTTATACAATTTTTATTATTTTTTAATATATTACAATTAGGTTGTTGTACTGTTTTAATTCTGTACAATGTTTTTTGTGATACTTTCAGATATGAGCATTATTTGATATAAAGGATTCTGTAAATTATGAGCAAAAAACTTGGAAAAATTTGGGACTGTTTTTATAAAAACCTTAATTCTCTAAGAGTATCTAAGAGTGCTATCCACATAAAAATAAACATAGCATATTACAATAAACCACTTAATGAAAATCTACAGTTTGAGCGCTTTTGCTACACTACTTTTGATAAGGTTTTCCAAAAGATGTTTTTTCTTTTTTAATTTGTTGACGATCCTCTATTGAGTTTCGGGAAAAAATCTTCACAGAAATGTGTGACCAGTACTATTTTGCTTTCAAATTCAGAGTTCAGGACAATTCCTCATGCATTTTTCTACATATTTAACAAAATATCTAAAATCGCATGTGGCCGGTAGATTTTGGCCATATAATGTACATCAACGATTGTTTTATGAAGTCAGTTATAATCATATGATATATAAAGTATCAATTCGATTTTCAAGCATTTTCATAATACAATTGATCAGTATATTATTATGATGATTTCTTTTGTACCCTACAGAAGAGAAACAATATATCTTAAAGCATTACGACTGTAAATTAGTGCAGTAATATTTTGAGTGAGACAATGACCATCATTCTTTATGTATATTTCTGTATATAGAGAATGTATACAATGCTTTCGTTACTGAAAGAGATTTATTAAAAAATATAGTCGTAATAATAACTATTGTTGTCTTAATGCTACAATTTTTAAAGAGCATATAAAGCATAAAATAGTTCAAATTTTACAATTTTTAATTGTCGGCCTAAAAAGTTGAAGTAAAAAATTATGACGCAATGATTATGGAACTAAAAGATTATAGTGCTGGTAAGCATTAAAATAATACATTTTAAGCATTGTGGGTAGGCAGATATTTTTTTGGAATTTTTCTTTTCGAGATGTATTTTTTATGCTTTGGCACACACTTTTACAATTCTATTTTACGTAAATAGTTGAAACTTATAAAAATGGCGTAACTAAACTTTCTTGAGGAATAAAATAAATAAAATCATAAAAAAACAAACATTTTAGGTTTGACTGAGAAAAAAATTAAAGTAATAGAAAATATGTTCTTGTTGTTTGCTTTTTTTCTTATTTTCTTTAACTTTCAAATTTTATGAAATATTTTTAATTATTCTTATTATTAAACATAATGAAAATTGCTTCTTATTTTTCTTAAATAGTATGTTTTGTGATACTTCAATATATTTTCAGGTCATGTATGACACAGTTTTTAAGAAAAATGTTAAAAAGTGTTTAAAAATATGAAAAAAGATAAATAGATCTGATAAATAGAAAACTCATTTATGCATGAAAATAATTTCTTTTGATTTATATATGAGCTATAATTTATAACGTATATTAACTCTATTTTTCTTTTCATTTCAATCTGTATTTCTAAGTAAAATGCATGATGTTAAATATTTCACAAGAAAAGTATTGTTTTTGAAGAATCCACAGTAAAAGTTAGCCTAAAATGGTAACTGACACAAAGAAGCTAAAGGAAAAAAATCCCTGTCGACTGGGCCTATAGGCGGAGGTAGATTTCGAAGAGAGCTCATTTCATCAACAAAAAATAAAATATGATTAGAGATAAACCCAGTTTAATAACTATAGTTGGCCGCTTTTGAACAATTTTTAATTTCATTTTTCTATAAGAACTGGTTTATCAGAATCCTCTTAAGAGAAATTCTGCTCAAATGCCCATTTTGATAAAACATTTTCAAATATATTCTGACTTTATTAAAAAATCGATTGATACGCACATTATATAGTTCCTAAATAGGAAAAATATGGCAATTGAATGCGTTTGAGAGTAAAATTGAATTTAAAAATGAATCATAATACAATCAGTTTGTTATTTGAATACACCTTCAATTCTTTAGTCATGAATACCTAGGGGAATTGTGTGCGAAGTGCCCACTTTGACAGCCTTTAGTATATAAATATATATATATATATAGCCTTTATATTCTGCCTTTATCGACAAATTAGACCAATCCGTTATATTATGTAGTAACTAAATAAGGAGACCTGTAAATTGGATGAATTTGACAGCAAAAATGTATATAAAAATGATTCAGAAAAAACGCAATTTGTTATAATTTTTCAATTTTGCAATCACGATCACTTCGGTAAATTCTGCTCAAAATACTCTTTTTGGCAGCCTTTTTAAAAATATATTTGGCTTTTATAAAAAAACTCGCCAATAAGTCACAATATATAGTACCTAAATAAGAAAATCTGTATAAAATGCGTATAAAATCAAAAATGTATTTTAAAATGAGTCGGAAAAACAGTTGTTTGGATTTCAGGTTTTTTTCTCCAACTCTCTTTTCTGTTTAATTTATTTTTGCTATGAGAATTGGTGCTATGAAAAACTTGTCAGCATAAAAGTTGTATATAATATTAAAAAGATGTAAAAAATAATGAATTAGATTTTATAGCTTAAGAATTGACTAAATTATAGATTTTTTCTGTTCCCCCCCCCCCCCTTTTTCTTTTCGTTTTTATTTTTTTTTTATCGGTAAAAGTTTGTCTTATCAAAACTTGTAAATACAAAAGCTTTAGATATTTTGATGACATTTATGAAAAATTTAATTTTATTTGATATCTTAAGAATTGATGAAGTTATGATTTTCTTTCTCACCAAAACCTTGTTTTCTTCGCCCATTGAGAACATTTTTAATTGTATCAAAAATACGTGATAAATAAACTTTTGGCCCATTTTTTAGAAGAAATATGAACTTTAAACTGATTCTATATCTATTTTAAATAAGAAATTATCACGTTTTTTCTATTTTCACAAAAACCCTCCCTATTTTTATCCCCTTGGTCATATTTTGTCCATTAACAAACTCGACCGAAATTTTATACCCCTTGATTTTATATATCAGTTTGGAGAAGATTGAAGGAAAATTATAGAAGTTATCGTGTCCAGAAGAAAGTGATATATATATATATATATATATATATATATATATATATATATATATATATACAGGGTGATTCCAAATTTTCTTTACAATAAAAGAGGGGTGATAGTACACATCAAGACAAACAATATTAAATAGGAGACCAAGGGTCCAAAACATTTTCCTAAGGAAATAGCCGCCATTAAAGTTTAGGGACCAAAATTTCAAATAAACTGAAAAAACGGAAAAATCGGTCGATTGATTTGCGGTTTTCACTAAAATTATTCTTTATGTCGGCATTTTCTTGAAATTAAATTATAAAGATAAATTTCAAAAAATGCCGATAGAGGGCGCTTTAGACTTTGGAGTAACGAACAACTATTTTTTGCCGGTATTTTTTGCATCTCATTAAATGTTTTCGTAAGCTTAGTCTCAAACTTAAATTTTGAGCTCAAAATCTGTAGTTGGGAGTGGTTAAGTAACACAAACTGAGCTGTGTTCAGAGGGTTCAAATTTCAAATGATTATAAAAAACGGAAAAATTAGTCGATTGAGTTGCGGTTTTCACTAAAACTATTCTTTATTAAGGTATTTTCGTGAAAATAAATTATAAAGATAAATTTCAAAAAATGCCGATAGAGGGCGCTTTAGAATTTGGATTAACGAAACACTCCTTTTTGGCGTTATTTTTTGCATCTTATTAAATGCTTTCGTAAGCTTAGACTTGAACTTAAATTTTTAGCTCAAAATCTGAATAGCTGGGAGTCGTTAAGTAGACAAACTTAGCTGTGTTCAGAGGGTTCAAATTTCAAATAATTGTAAAAAACGGAAAACATTGGTCGATTCATTTGCGGTTTTTGCTAAAACTAATTTTTAAATCAGCAGTTTTCTTGATCAATCAGTGTTTTCTTGAAAATAATTTTTAAAGATAAATTTCTAAAAATACCGATAGAGGGCGCCTTAGACTTTGGAGTAGCATACAACTATTTTTAACTGTTATTTTTTTAATCTTATTAAATGCTTTCAAATGCATAGACTTAAATTTTGAACTGAAATTGTGAATCGTTGGGAGTGTTTAAGTAGCGAAAAATTGAATTGTGTTCGAGGAGGAAAGAGGGTTAAATTTCAACTCCTGAACATACTTCAGTTTGCGCTTCTTAACTCCTCATAACGATTCAGGATTTGAGCTCAAAATTTAAGTTTAAATCTAAGCTTCCGAGAACATTTAAATTGCTTTTGCAAGCATTTCATTAGAACCAAAAAATAATGGTTAAAATGAATTGTTGGTTACTCTGAAGTTTAAGGCACCCTCTGACGGAATTTTTTGAGATTTATCTTTAAAAATTATTTTCAAGAACATACTGACTAAAAGAATAGTTTTATTTTAAACTGCAAACGAATCGACCATTTTTTTCATTTTCTATAATTACTTTAAATTTGAACCTCCCCCTCCCCCTTGAACACAGTTCAGTTTGTGCTACTTAACCGCTCCCTACTATTCAGATTTCGAGCTCAAAATTTAAGTTTAAGTCTAAGCTTCCGAAATCATTTAAAGAGATGCAAACAATTCGGCAAAAAATAGTTGTTCGTTACCACGAAGTCTAAAGCGCCCTCTATCGGCATTTTTTGAAATTTATCTTTATAATTTATTTTCACGAAAATACCTAAATAAAGAATAGTTTTAGTGAAAACCACAAATCAATCGACCAATTTTTCCGTTTTTTATAATCATTTGAAATTTGAACTCTCTGAACACAGCTCAGTTTGTGTTACTTAACAACTCCCAACTACAGATTTTGAGCTCAAAATTTAAGTTTGAATCTAAGCTTACGAAAACATTTAATGAGATGCAAAACATACCGGCAAAAAATAGTTGTTCGTTACTCCAAAGTCTAAAGCGCCCTCTATCGGCATTTTTTGAAATTTATCTTTATAATTTACTTTCAAGAAAATGCCGACATAAAGAATAATTTTAGTGAAAACCGCAAATGAATCGACCGACTTTTTCGTTTCTTATGTTTATTTGAAATTTTGGTCCCTAAACTTTAATGGCGGCTATCTCCTTAAGAAAACGTTTTGGACCCTTGGTCTCCTATTTAATATTATTTGTCTTGATGTGTACTATCACCTCTCTTTTATTGTAAAAAAAAATTTGGAATCACCCTGTATATATATATATAGACTTTTTAACTAATGATAGTTTTGGGGTCTAAAGGCCATGATCTGTGTAGATCTGCAAAAGGTTTTCAGAAATTCCAGCATAGGATCGATCGCTATAGATAGTATTTCATACGAAATTTACCCAAAACACAATTGGTTACATTTTACAAAAGTTGTCAGTTTTGCTTGAGATTACAGAATAAAGATATTATTTTATAGATTAAAATATGCTAAGAAGTATTTAATAGAGTTGTGGCATGGAGATTCAGTAACGCAGATTGAAGAAAAATCTATAACACGTAATCAAAAATACCTTTCAACTATGTTCGAAGGTGTTAACAAAAGATTGAGACTTTTTACTAGATTATTAATTTTTAAAATGATCTTTTTTTTTGTAGAAAACAATTTTTGAAAGGTCTATACTGTTCTTCTAATAATAAAATTTTTCTTGCACACATACAGAAATACTTTTTTTAGGGGGGAGGGGGGGGGGCTGTTTATTATTTAAAAAGAAAACTCGAAGGAACTGATTTTTGATATGAAGTTAATAGTACTTATGCAAAATCTTAAGGAATGTAAATAACTTGCCCTATTAATGATGGTCAATCTAATTAACAAAAAATTAAAGTAACACAAATGTGTATTGTTACTTCTGATTTTAATCTCAGTATGCTGCAAAATTAAAATGACATTTTTCCTTTCATAGTACATTTTTTTATATTATTTTATTAATCGAAATATTTTTTTTTTTTTTTTGCATTTTTTAGACTACAAATATGAAATAAACATTTTATTATAGTTATATGATAAGAATTTTAAAGATAATTTTGTATACTTTAAAAATTTGTACTAGAAAATGAATAATATTTTTGAGAAGTGTGTCAATTTTTGTTTAATGTAGATGTAAAAATGTACCTTTTAGTCAATAATTATTTTAGTTTTACGTTAACTAAGTTGATTATTTTTTGCATGCTTAAAAAAAATACATCCTAAAATTTTTAAGTCAATATTTTTTTGAATCGGACTTTTAAAGTTGCAAAAGTTTAATGTAACAGGAAATCTAAAATAAACAACAAAAAAAAGATGTAACATAAAAGAGTATCCCAAAAGGGGAAATAAAGACTTAGTGCAAAAATGCATGTAAATATAATAAAAAACAACGATATTTCGCATTTCTAGACGTTGGTTTTCTACATTTATACAAATGTATATTGTTACTTCTCGTTTTAATCCTAATATACTGGGATATTTAAACGACATTTATCCTTAATTAAATGTTTATATCATTTTACAAATCTGAAGAATCATTTTTTACTTAAACTACAAAGTGATATAAATATTTCTCTTTGCTCATCAACGGTCAAGAAATTCTAATATGTGTATTGAAAATACACTGCTCAAAACAATTAAAAGATATTTGAAGTTTTATATAAAATAAAGATATAAACGAATTTTTTTTTGCCGAAAACAGAAGAAGAGAATCAAAAATGCAAATTTTTCTCGTTTTCAAACTGTGGAGTATGCGAATTTTGAGTTCGACGTCAAAAACGTCGCTTCAGCGGCAGCGAATGAAATTATATTTTCAACTGGATAAAAGAGAATGAAGACAAGGATGATCGGCATCCAGTGATTGCTTTGTTTCGATGCGTACGATGTCTCAGCGAAGTCATTTGACACATTCAGAAGCTTGGAGAATTGTTGGTAGGTTAGAAGGGGGCCAAACTCAATCCGAAGAAGCGCAAGCCATTGGAGTGCCACAAAGTGTCATTTCCAGGATGTGGAACCGTTTTTCGGTAAGTGGATGTGCACGCCGAAGACCAGGGCAAGGTCATAGACGGGCAACAACGCCAAATGAAGATCGGCATTTATCGTTAACAGCTCAGAGACACCGACACATGACCGCTATTCTTCTCCAACAACACCTTCGCTTGACTACAGGCACCACGATTTCAACTCAGACTGTCAGAAACCGGCTCCATGCTGTAGGTCTGTATGCTCGCCGACCAATGGTATGTGTTACATTAACATCAAGGCATCGTCGCGACCGCAGGGAGTGGGCAACCGAGCATGTCAACTGGAGGAGAAATGAATGGAGCAATATTCTGTTTTCTGACGAGTCCCGTTTTTCTGTGCATCCGGATAATAGGCGTATTTTCATCTGGAGGGACCGTGGCAGTAGGAATAATCCAGCGGTCGTGCACGAAAATGTCAGATTTGGCGGTGGAGGAGTGTTGGTGTATGGTAGCATCTCCATTGACGGGCGCACTGACCTCTACATCATTCGAGATGGAGCTCTGACTGGTCGCCGATATAGGGATGAGATCCTCAAACCTATTGTAGTCCCTTACGCTGCAGCAATCGGAGATAACTTCAATTTAATGAACGATAACTGCAGGCCACATCGTGCAAACCTGGTGGAGGATTTCCTTTTCAAGGAAGGAATCGTTTGAATGGAATGGCCAGCGTGTTCTCCAGACATGAATCCAATCTAGCACGTTTGAGACGTTCTAGGAAGACGAGTTTCTGGCAGCCAACAACCCCCACAAACTCTCCAAGAACTGGAAAGCGCTCTTCTGGAAGAGTGGGGCAGAATGCTCCAACTCGTCATTAATAGCCTCACTGAGTCCATGCCTAAAAGGTGTTCAACGTTGCTGGCCGCCCGTGGAAACCATACCCTCTACAGAAAATGATTTTCTTTGAAGAAAACACCTTTTCTTATTCTTTTTTTCTCATATGCACAAATTGTGTTTTTTTTTTCTTTTGTACACAAACGCGCAATAAAATGCATTTTTCTGCCAAACATGTGTAATTTATTCTCATATAACCTACTATGTCTGTCGACCATGTATGAATCAGCTAAAAAGTTTCCCAGATACAAAATCCACCTAAAACTGCAATATCCTTTAATTGTTTTTAGCAGTGTATATGTAGGTAGTGTCATGTAATTCTTTGGGTAGTGCGTTTTATTCCCAGTAGAAGAAAATGAGTTCTTTATACAATGAGTTCTCAGTACATTATTTTACATTGAAATATTCTACTGAGATGTTTCCAATCATATTCTTCATCGTTTCACATTTCCTGGACTGTTTTTCAAAATTTATTTCAGAATGCTGATTTAAAAATTTTAAAAAAAGATGCTTTGCTTTAAAGTGAATTGAAACACTTGCGTTAGTTATAAAAGGGTTGAAGAAATTGTATTTGCATAGCCAGAATTAAAACTTATGTAGATAAATGAAGAAGGAATTTCAGTCTTCTATGAACAGGAACCTAATGTGGCTAAATTATTGTGATAAAAAGAATACAATTGCTCTTAATACAGTCAAGAAAATGTTTCTAATAAATCGAAAAAAAAGTGAATTTTCTTTCGTTATATTTCATACAAAAAATAAAATAACATAAATGTGTATTGTTACTTCTGATTTTAATCTCAGTATACTACAAAATTAAAATGACATTTTCCCTTACAAAGTGCATTTTTTATATCATTTTATAAATAAAAAGAATTTTTTTCTGCATTGTTTACACTACAAAGTGAAATAAACATTTTCCTTTACAATTATATAACTGTTTCAAAGATAATTTTGTATACTTTAAGGTTTTTTATTAGAAAATGAACAATATTTCTGAGAATTGTGTCAATTATTGTTGCTTAATGTAGATGTAAAAAAAATACTTTTTAGTCAATAATTATTTTAGTTTTACGTTTTAAATATCTTGATTATTTTTTAAATGCTTAAAAGTATGCATTCTGGAATGTGAGTCAATGATTTTCAAATTGTACTTTTACAGTTACAAAGATTTAATGTAATAGGAAATCTAAAATAAACAACAAAAAATGAAGTAACACAAATGTGTATCACGAAAGCAAATAAAGCCTATGTGCAAAAATGTAAATGATAAAAAAAACGTTATTTGCACATTTCTACAGTGTGGCGAGTGGTTATGGAAAAACACAGTCAAGAAAAGAGTAAACTACCAGCATTTTCTTATATAAACGAATTATTTAACGAATTGCTGGTATTTAACACCATTTTAGACTCTGCTTTCCCTGACTACTTGTTCTAAAAGTTTGTTTTCTACATTTATACAAATTTATATTGTAACTTCGGATTTTAATCCCAATATACTGGGAAATTTAAATGGCATTTATCCTTATTAATTTCAATTTTTATATCATTTTATAAAGGAAAAGTACCATTTTTTATTTAAACTACAAAGTGAAATAAACATTTTCTTTTATTTATCAACGGTCATGGTATTCTAATATGTGTATTGAAAATATATGTAACACAGTGTCAGGTAAATCTTTGGGGAGTGCGTTTTATTCCCAGTAGAAGAAAATGAGTTCTTAGTTTAATGAATTCCCAGAACATCATTTTACATTGAAATATACAACTCAGATATTTCCATTCACATTCCCCAAGTTTCACTTTTCCTGAACTCTTTTTCAAAATTTATTCCAGAATGCTGATGCAACAATTTAAAAAAGATACTTTGCTTTAAAGTGAACTGAAACACCCACGAGAATTTTAAAATGGTGGGAGAAATGGTATTTGCATAGCTAGAATTCAAATTTATGTAGATAAATGAAGAAGCAATTTCATGCTACTATGAACAGGAACATAGTGCATCTAAATTATACTAAGTTAAAAAGAATAAACTGCTCTTGACGCAATTTATAGAAATACTGCGAACAAAAAGAGGAATACTGAAAATTGATTTGTTTATTTATCGCAACTAATAAAAAATATTGGAAACGTTTAAAAATTATTTTACCCGCTTTTTTTAAAAATACATAATATCAATATCTTTTTTTTATTATGATTACTCTATAATTTTAAATTTATTTTATCAAATCAAAATTATTTATTTTTTCAAAGTAAGGAAACAAAAATAAAATGGAAAAAATGTTTTCTATATTGAAATGTTCATTGCAAAACTAGAGATTATATATATATATATATAATATTAATTTTTTTATTATCTCTGAACATTTCATTATCTTCCTATATCAATGAAATAAATATGATATGTATCCAGAATTGCACGGATCGTTTTCTGCATTATTTACACTACAAATTGAAATAAACATTTTCCCTTATATATATCAACGGTCATGAAATTCTAATATGTGTATTCAAAATATATGTAACACCATGTCAGGTAATTCTTTGGGGAGTGGGTTTCATTCCCAGTAGAAGAAAATGTGTTCTCAGAATAATGACTCTTCAATACATTATTTTACATTAAAATATACAACTCGGATATTTCCATTCACATACCTCCCGTTTCACATTTCCTGGATTGTTTTTCAAAATTTATTCCAGAATGCTGATGCAAAAATTTAAAAAAGATGCTTTGCTTTCAAATGAACTGAAACACCCACGATAATTTTAAAATGGTGGAAGAAATTGCATTTGCATAACTATTTAAATTTATGTAGGTAAATGTAGAAACAATTTCATGCAATTATGAACAGGAACCTAATGTGGCTAAGTTATTGTGATAAAAAGAACACAATTGCTCTTAACGCAGGATATAGAAATACTGCTAACAAAGAGAGAAATAATGAAAATTGCTTTCTTTATTTATCGCAACTGATAAAAAATAATGGAAATGTATAAAAATTAATTTACCCGCTTTTGTTAAAAATACATAATGTAATTTTTTTTATTATAATTTCTTCATAATTTAAATTTCTTTTATCACTTCAAACCTATTTTTTCAAGTGCGGAAGCAAAAACAAAATGGAGAACATGTTTTCTATATTGAAAAGTTCTTTTGCAAAACTAGAGATTATATATATATATATATATATAAATATATATACAGGTTGATTAAAAAAAAGATGGGAAAAAGTTTAAGGGGTGATAGGACACACCGAAACAAACATTTTGTATCAAAGAATGCATGGTCGAAAACTAAACGTAAAAAAGTTAGAGAGCGCCAATAGTTATGTTCATATACGAAGCAAAAACACACAAAGAACGATTAAGTTAAGTTACGAAAACAAATTTAATAGCAATTAATTACAATAATTGCTCAAAACATTGACCGGCAGCTGCTATGCACGCAGTACAACGGCGAAGAACAGATTGGCGAATTTTCTGAACACACCAGGCATATCGCGAACTTCCCCTACAGCAGCCGAAATCTTGACGACAAGTTCTTCTGCGGATGCGGATTCAATGGGAGTCTCATATACAAAAAAGCCTTTAGCTTTCCCCACAAAAAAAAATAAATAAAAATAAATAAAAATAAAAAAAGAGAGGGAGAGAGACTTGAAAGATCTGGCGAGCGCGGTGGCCAAGCTACAGTATCACCTTGCCCATTTCATTTGTTTGGAAAGCTTACTTCCAGATAGTTTCGCACTGCTCGTGCGTTATGAGCTCGTGCTCCATCTTGTTGAAACCACATTACTTGCCGAATGCGTGGACGAACTTCGTTGAGCGTGTCTGGCTGCACATGTTGCAGAAACACGATGTAGTCATTCCCATCAAGGTGTTTTGACAGAAGATAAGGGCCGAATAAGTGGTCACCGATTATTTCTGCACAAACATTGATAGAAAAACGTTGCTGATGCGAATGCGAATAAAATGCATGCGGATTTACTTTTGCCCATACATGCTGATTGTGGGTGTTAAATGCACCATCAAGCGTGAAGGTACATTCATCCGTGAAAAGAATTCTTGAAATAAAATTTGGATTTACAGCATTCTGCTGCAGAAACCATCAGGCAAATTCCACACGACGAGGATAATCGCTTTGCCTCAGTGCCTGGACTCGTTGAACATGATAATGGTGCAAACGTTCATAATGGAGTACTCGCCATGTTCTGGATTGCGATATCTGTAATCCTCTACTCATTTCTCATGTACTTGTACTTGGCTCATCAGCCACCATATCCAAAATGGCTTCTTCTACCATAACATCCCTCTTTGGACGACCTGCATCCAACCGGGAGGCAAGAAAGGAACCCGTCTCGCACAACTCTCTATGCAAGCGTTCAAATGTTTTCGGATTGGGCAACCGTCTGTTGGGAAATCGCTCTCCATACAACCGTTGAGCTTCTACACTACTTCCATTTGCAGCTACGTAAACAAAATGCATATCGGCTTTTTCCTTATAAGAAAAAGGCAATATCCTCAGATGCGTTACTACAGAGATTGACAATTGCACTCTCGTATCAGGGGCTTTTATGTATGAAATGCAACGAAAATTTGAATACCAGCTCTTCTTTTTCCCATAACATGCAATTATTACTCGCAGCGCGGTAACTCGCAATAGGAATGCAGCTTTCTGTTTTGAGCACTTATTGCAATCAAATGCCATTAAATTTGTTTTCGTAACTTAACTTAATCGTTCATTGCGTATTTTTGCCTCGAACAACGAACGAATGAACATAACTTTTAGCGCCCTCTAACTTTTTTACGTTTAGTTTCCGACCATGCATTCTTTCATACAAAATGTTTGTTTGGGTGTGTACTATCACCTCTTAAATTCTTCTCATCTTTTTTTAATCACCCTGTATACATTATAATTTATTTTTTATTATCTCTGAACATTCATTATCTTCCTCATTTGTATATCAATGAAATAAGTTTGATACGTATCCAGGATTGCACGGATCGTTTTCTGCATTATTTACACTACAAAAGGAAATAAACATTTTCCTTTATGTATCAACTGTCATGAAATTCTAATATATGTATTGAACGTATATGTAATACAAAGTCAGCTAATTCTTTAGAGAGTACCTGTTATTCCCAGTAGAAGAAAAGGAGTTCTTTGTACAATGATTTCTCACAACATCATTTTACATTAAAATATACAACTTAGATATTTCCATTCACATACCTCCCATTTCACATTTTCTGGATTGTTTTTTCAAAATTTATTTCAGAATGCTGATGCAAAAATTAAAAAAAGGCTTGCTTAATTAATAATGTTGAATGTAATAAATAAAGTATCTAGTCATACGTCCATACTTAATGTAATAGGGAATCTAAAATAAATAGCAAAAAATAGAAGACACACGAATGTTTATTGTTACTTCTGTTTTAATCCCAGTATACCGTGAAATTTAAGTGACATTTTCTTTTATATAAAGCGACTTTTTTACATCATTTTATAAAGCAAAATTATCATTGCTTTCCGCATTATTTACTCTACAAAGTGAAATAAATATTTTTTATATACAACAATGGTCATCAAATTCTGATATGTGTATTGAAAATATCCGTAACACTGTGTCGGATAATTCTGTAGGGAGTGTATTTTATTCCCAGTGGAAGAAAATGAGTTCTCAGTATAATAATTTACATTGAAATATGCAACTCAGATATTTTCATTCACATACCTCCCATTTCACATTTCCTGGAGTGTTTTTCGAAATTTATTTCTAAATGCAAAAATTTTAAAAATGCAAAAATTAAAAAAAAAAGATACTTCGCTTTAAAGTGAACTGAAACACTCACGAGAATTTTAAGCGGGGTGGAAGAAATAGTATTTGCATAGCTAGAATTTAACTTTATGTAGATAAATGAAGAAGCAATTTTATGCTACTATGAACAAGAACCTAATGTGGCTAAATTATTGTGATAAAAAGATTACAGTTGCTCTTAATACAGCAAAGAGAAATGTTTCTACCAAAACGAAAAAAAGTGAAATTTGTTTTTTTATATTTTTATAAACTAATAAACAAATACTGGAATTTTTTTAATGTTGTTTACCCGCATTTGTTAAAAACCGATTCCTTTACTTTTTCTTATTATAATTACTTTAAAATTTGAAATTTCTTTTATCAACTCAAAAATATTTTTTCCCTCTAAGTATGGAATTAGAAACAAAATGGAAAATATGTTTTCTATAACAAAAAGTATTTTTTTTCTTTTTTTGCGAAACTATCGTTTTTATATTTATTTTTTTATAAATTTATTTTCTTATTACCTTATAACATTTAGATAAATAAATAAATAAATAAAATCAGTATGGATCTAAGAGCCGAAACAAGATGAACTAAAAATCTCCAGAGAGCTGAAAATAGTATGTGTGACTTCCTTACCACTCATAAAATGTAAGCCCTGGTCGTAGCAGTGTCCTGATGGAAGGAGCATATGAAAGGCACAGATCTTATGCAGATCAACGTACAGAAACCTATACCTTGATTCCTACATAAAGATAATTCTGAAGTCGATTGACTTAAAGCAGTGATTTATAAAGGTTAATTGGCATTTGACACCATTCTTCATTATTTACGAATGCTTCTGATATATGAATTTTTTTAAATAATTGCTACAGAAAATAAAATATTATATCTTTTAAAATTTCAAGATTTGATTTAAATATGATATAAATGTAAAAGAAGATTTCATATTCTAGAATAACAAAATTATCTTTAAGATATTTGTATTCATTTTAATTTCTTAATTACGTAAATGTGATTGTTTACATTAAATATGCAAATAAATAACTTTAACCCAGAATTAATCCTAATTTTTTCCCTTGTAGAAATAGATTAATGTGAGCTATTCCCTTTTAGGTTCTAGTGTTTGGATTTATTTATTTCAGATGCAGATGATTTACAATCGTACTATCATTTAATTAAGTATTTCACCTACTAACTATTTATATCAAAAACATTTTTGTCTCGAAATTCACAAACAATGGGACTTCGAAATCACACAATGCATTTTCTTTTTTTCCAATATTCTATATTAATATTTTTTTTATATTTTAAATATTTTTATTATATTAATATTTTTATTGTGTATTATTATTTTTATTTATTATTAGTTTAACGTGAGCACTAGATTACTTTTTTTTCATTTGGCTCGAGCTGTCCCATTAATAATATCTTATTGTAACGATCATGATGAAAAAAAAAATTGTGTACAAAAGTTTAAAGGGTACAAACATTTTCTTTATGGTAGCATTTGGAATAGCTTTATTTTGTATTATTTTGTATTTTGTAAAGCTCCTATTAGCAAAAATTTAATACATTTGACGATAATAATAGGTGTATTGATCATAGTTATCTTTTGATATTTTTACTAATTAGAGTCACTAATTAGTGAAAAAAGCACTTCTTATGTCGTGTATCAAATATATTAGCAACATTATTAAACAACATTTTGTTAGTTCTCACATTGGTAAATTATTTAAGAAATGATTTCAAATGTTTTCTTTTAACAGAAAAACGTATAAAATATATTACTTTTTATAAATGTAACCAAATGTACTTTGTCTTAGAAGACATATAATTTTACACTCATTTCCTAAATATATTCTAATTTCTCTAACACATTTCTTATAATCATGTTGAAAGCTTTTCATTTTAAGTAAACCACAAAACAAATATGTTTCATTGCATTATTATACAAGCAATAAATCTTTTAAACTGGTATATTTCGACAGTGCTAGAAATTTTTGAAATTGCATTACTGATTTATGTTGTCTATCCACATAATGTGTAAATCAACAATGAATGAAAATATCTTCCCGAAACGACAGTTTTATGAAGTTAGATACAATGTTGCGGCATATAATCCATCACTTATAGTTCAAAACATTTTCGTTATAAATTTTCATAATGTACTAATAAGCTGAATATTTATATAGCCGAGAGAAGAAAACGTTTTATCTATGTGAGTGTAGAGAATATTTTGGTCGTAATGATATGGGGTACGTACCAACCATCATTCTTCAAGTATATTTTTGTATTAAGAAATTTTATACAACGTTGATGTTACTAAAAACACTTAGCACAACAAAATAAACGAAATAAATTTTGTTCTTGTCTTAAGACAATAAATTTGTGAAGTTAATGTTATGTGCTTAAAATCAGTAAAGTTTCTTTTGGTTTTTGAAAAATATATGAGTAACATTTTAAACGAGCGTAAAAACAAAGTTAGATATTGTTTATTTTTTAGAGAAAAAAATGATACAATATTTTTTAATAAACAACCCATTCCCTTTTAGGAACGAGATGTTATAAATTTTATTTTTGTATTAATGTTAAAAATAACTGAAATATTTTCTATATCTGTTGTACATTAACTATACACGAAAAATATTTAGAAAGAAACATAATAAATAGTAAATAAAAGTTTTTAGTAAATTATTTTTACCTAAACTAAGCTATCTATTTTGAATCAGAAAGGAAATAAATATATTTCCATTCTGATTCAGAATTCTTTATTTTTCAAACGCTATTTATGTACTTCCTGCTAGAGAAAGTAATGTTCAACTCACTGTAATTCAGAGTTTAAAAATATCGTATCTTTTAAAGTTCTAAATGAATTAACAATTTCCACAAGTGAAAACTTAACTATATAAATTTGAATTTATTAGTAAATCAGCTATAATTAACAAAACATATTATTCATTGAACATGTTTAATAATAATTAATATTGATTTATATTTTAGTTATCAATAAATCAATATGTAGTGTAAAAAAAAAATGACTTTCCACCAATAGGATTTTCAATTCTAACACTTTGGTAAAGTAAGTCTATTGAAAGAATCGAGTACGGCTCTTGATAATGTTCTGTTTATTTGGAGATCTCGGGGGACCCAAAAATGTAAACAAAACTACAAGACAACATAATAGTTTTCTTCAGTGGTTAGTGTTGTTAAAACAACAATTTTTGGGTGTAATCAGGGATTACCTTTTGGCGTTGGGTTTACTCTCGCTCAACCAAAACCAGCTTTTATAACAAGATTTCAACAATCATCGTGAAAAATCGCATGTTATCCTTCTTTGTCTTTCTTCTGCAAAATTCCTGCGGTAATCAACAGAAAGAAGGGGAGTCTTGATAAAACATAGAGGCAGAGCTAAATACGTCAGGGATCTCCCCTTTTGATTTCGCACGCTGCGAATTACTTCTGAAGGCTGACCAGATGTTTAAAAGAGGCTGACCCGAAACAAATATCACTTTAAGAAAAACGCAATCCATTCTACGTGTTAAAGAGCGGGGGGTGGAGGAAAAGCAATTTTTTGGATTTACATATTAAGAGATCTGGTCAGTCAGCTTCGGAATTCTGCTCTGAAATTGAAGTTTATGGATTCTTGAAGCATGTATATATATGAAACATAATTTTTAAATTAATATTTTTAACTTACTTTTTCTGTGTACAGTTCTTAAAAGATATTTCTTTTTGTGTAGTACTCAAAATATCTGTAAAATTTATGCTTAATTTGATATTTTATGTGATAAAAGCTAACAAACTTTAAGAAAAATTTTACCACTTCTTATATACTTTAGAATTTTTTTTAACTATGAAAAACAGAGGCATCCTTTAAGAAGTGTATTCAAAAAACAGAAGTTAAAAATATTTCTTTCTCCAGGAGATATTTTAAATATACTGCGTAATAATAAGCATTATAATAATATGCTGAAATGCTCATTGTAACGTTAGTGAGGGGAATTTGGAAGCTTAGTGGCCAAACCCCTTAAGAGCTTCAGAGAGCCTGTCTCTATCCAGCAAGCCAAAAGTTTCTTTAAAAAAATCAAGTAATATAGGTATTTAGGGTAATAACGCCAGGTTGGGTAATAAGACCAAGTACCAATATTACGCGTAATTATGGAAGAATCTCATAAGTGGCATCTACGGTTTTGCACAGAATGGCTCTAAGTCATCTAAATCACATTTAAACATTAAATATTAAGTTATTCATTTGTAGACATTATATTTGGTAGAAGCCCGCAAGAGTCATCGCTAGTTCTGAAATATCCTACGTATGTTTTGTGATGTGACGATTAGGTAACACTTTGTTTGTTACATAAATTTGTAGTGTATTTTATGTACTTTCAAAATTTTCAGAAGATTCTGGACATGATTGCGATATAGTTTGTAATTAAAAATATGTTATACGTTAAGTATACCGAAATAATAATGCCATCCACTGACGTAATTAATCCATTTAGTTCTTTTAGTACTAGAACTACATCCAAAGAGAGTTTTTTTTTTAAAGGCACGAGCAAGTTTTATTGTCAGTGGAGAAAAACAAAAAGGATAAAGCAACAATTGTATGTCCTGAGTCCTGCCAATTTTTTATGTCAGAAGAATAAAATATTAAATAATTATTATTGCATCCTAATATCACAAGTAATGGTAGGTGAAAAAACTCTTAATTTACAGGGCTATAGAGTTTGCAGCTTTTAATTGGACAATTTACATACCATAATTCCATCTTGATTAATAATTTTGTTTGCATGATGTCATTACTCACATTGGGGGTTATTAAGGCAAAATAGCATTGGTCAAGTTCAAATCTTACATTTTTTATTAAAAAATCTCAAAATAGAACGTCAAAGTTGTCAAAACACAAACGTGGCGTTATTACCCCCAGAATATCTTAGTTTCTTTTAACATATTGGAACTTGAACTCAGTTTTTTCTTATTTTTTTTAATTACTGTGGTTGCAAATGACTCAAAATAGTTCAAACCCTTTTTCAACTGGAGTTCTGTCGAGCAAATTTTGCCTTTAACTAGAAATTCCTAAATCCGTTATAAAAAATGCGTACTTTTCAGTCACCTAAAAATATCCGAAATATATTTTATTTTTTGTAATCATAAGTAAAATTTATTATAAGTCATATATAATCTTATATCCATTTTCTAACTATGTGGTAATTTCTAGAACATTTTTCATAAATTCACAATGAGCTATTTATTAACAAATGCATTTCATTCCATTTTAATGAATTCAAAATGTCTTTCAGACTTGTATATTTCGACAGTTGCGAAAAGGGAATTGTGTAACTGATTTATATTGTAGGGGGGAACTAGGGCACATTGATACAGCTTTTTTCTAAGATTTTTTTTATGTCCGGAAAGCAGAAATTTCAAGGTTTTTTTTTTTTTTTTTTTTTTTTTTTTTTTTTATATGTGGTGTCAACAAAACTTGTGTTGTGTGTTACAAAAATGTACAATCGTTTTTTTATATACATTCTTTTTTGCAAGTAATTAAAAAAAGTCAAAAAAAGAATTATTGTATCAATGTGCCCCATCCCTAGGGCAGATTGATACAACTCATGGGGCACGTCGATACGTCTGAGATAAATGGTGACAAAATAACACCAATGCATGTAGCTTTACTTGCTAGGGAGAGTATACTTTTCGGTTGAAAATACTGAAACAGTTGTATAATACCATTTCAGTTGTACAACTCAAATTTAATTTTGACCTACAAAAACAATAAATCACCCGCCCCATTTCATCAAACTACTGAATCCTTCCAAGACTTTTTGTATGTAGTTAAGTGCACTAGCATCAGCTTTTGGAGCTGTTTCGAAACTTCCTGTAATGACCATATAAGCAGTAGAGGGGAAGTATCAATGTGCCCCAGTTCCCCCTACTATCCACATATTCTATAAATCATCAGTGAATGAAAATATCTTGCTGAACGACAGATTTACGAAGTTAGACACAATAATACGATACATAATTCATCACTGATAGTTCAAAACTTTTTCATCATAAATTTTCATAAAGCATTAAAATTGAATATTTATACGGCCGATAGAAGAAAAACAATATATCTTTATGCGTCCAGAATATATTTTTGTCGTAATATCCGGAGGTAAATAACAAACGCCATTCTCCATATAAATAATATTTTTTTATAAAGAGCTTTTATACAATGCTGCCATTATTAAAACAACTTAACACAAGAAAAAATGAATAATGAAATAAATTTCCTGTTGTCCTTAGGCGATAAATTTGTAAGGATAATGTCATCTACTAAAATCAATAATATACATTTTAGTTTTTAAAATGTATGAATAAGAAAGAAAAGAAATATAAAAAAATTAATCGTTTATATTTTTATTTTCAAAACATTAACAATCTATTCATGGTCGATTGCCTATTTTTTATTTGGGAAAGAGTATTTGCAAGTTCATTATTTGTACAAAAAAAAAAAATAATAATTAAAATATTTTCTAATATCTCCAATTAAAAAGAAGACTGCTTTGCTAATATTTATTTAATTATTGAAATTATGCAGTAAACTTGTAACATTAGAAAAGTTTCATATGTATCGCGCCATTTATTTCAACGCCTTAAAAACTATAAATATTAAATATTATAATACAGTGTCCTTTATCAAATAAAATATTTTTGTTTAAAACATCCTGAAATTTATTTTTTTTTTTCAAAATGTATATTTACCGAAATTAATTCTTAAAAGTAATCGGTCAGGTACAGTTATGTGATTTTTTTTTTTATTCGAGTTCTTAGTATAAGTAGTATAAGTATTTTACAGTATGAGTAGTTAAAAATATATTTTAAGAAGAAAAAAAAGTTTACCAGGTATTGTGAAGGAAACTTAACTTCACACATTCCATTACAGTTGAATTAGTTTTATCCTTTTTGAATGACTTCCGTTTAAAATATAATTCTCACTAATTTTTATAACTAACAGACAGTTAATTATTAGATTAGAAATTTATTAATCTTCTGTCTCTTTCCTAAAATATTTTGGCCCCACCAGTGGCCGAGAGGTTCTGACCTTTCAACTGGTAGACGGCAGGTGCTGGGTTTGAACCCAAACGCGGCCGTTGGCCTAACCGTTCGGAGTTTTCCGTGTTTTTCTTCTAACCTTGAATTTTCTTGCGTAAATACGGGTTAGGTTCCCTTAGAAAGACCCCCACGGATGGCATCCCACCCAGTTTGGGCCTATATCCCACATGTAGATAATAAATGTCATGTATCGACACAATGTCGACATAAAATAAGCCAAACAAAACCTGAAATATTTTAGTTCTGTTACTGCATCGAGGTCAGCTTAAAATATGCCAAGTAACAAATTAAAATTTCATTCGAGAATTGAATTTACCTTGGCAAACATAATTTACTCAGACAACACTACCTCCATCAGCTCTCGTAGTTGCCCAAATTCTTGAAACATTTATATTGTTGTTTCTATATAAATGCATGTTATTCTTAATTCGATCTAGCTGCGCCAAGTTGTTATTTTAGCCACGCCTTTTTGCTTTTAACATAGCAACCTCTACGGCAGTTTCTCTCAAAATTCTCCGGATTCAAGTGATTCATATTTAAACAGATCCTTAATACATTTTAAAGAATTTGTTTTCTTTTTAAGTTAAATTTTTTGTAATCATATACATATTATTAAACATATTATTAGTAAGCAATATCACTTATCATAATTTTATTAATTTAAAATGTATTTAAGAAGTAGGATAAATTAAAATATTTACAACTTTATATATTATTTGAAGAATTTCTATTTTTTTTTTATTTAAATAAACAGGAATGTATAAGCTTTAATTTTGATTCAGCATCTGTAAGAATATTAATTTAAATGAAAATTAAGAATAAAAAAATAAAAACACTATTGAAAATGAAATTTCAACCATGATGAGTTTATTAACAGAAATAGTCAAATTACTATATTACATTATGGCCTACGGAAAAAAGTCGTTTAAAATGAACTTTAAAGATGTTACATTCTGTCAAACACATTAAAATATATTTAAAAAAAAAAGAAATTTGAAATATACTGAATGAATTACTTTTCAAAATTTTAACATAAATGCAATTGTTTACTAAAATTTGACTACATCTTGCCTAAATCTAAAAATTTATTCCGAATTCCGTTAGAAATTTAGATAAATACTTAGTTTCATTCCCTGTTTTACCTAAAAACACGTGTGTGTGACACACATTTCATATTTTTCGAAAGTGCCCCGAAGGCACGTACCTTAAAGTTGTTTTTTCAGACTTCTTATTACTATCCTTTGAACTCTGATGCTTGAATTTTCTACCACTTAATCTTTATTCCGAAATGCCACAATGGCATCGGAACATTCCACCAAATTTATTTTTAAAAAACTTAATTTTTTTTTTTGTGTGTGTATCGCACACCGAATTTTTTCATCGCAAGATACTGGTACCAATATGACATTTCGAATTTTGAAAAAAAAATTATCCACAGAACTCAAAGGGTTAACATTATATTAAATATTAACTAGTCTTGAATATCGAAATCGCCAACGCAACCTTGGAGAAAAGCATAAAAATTTACCTTATCAAATGCAAAAAAAAAAAAAAAAAGAAAAAGAAAAAAAGACATACTTATAATACATATTTTACATATATAAATACATATTTTGCGTAATAATCGAAATAAAGGAACCGAGTGGTCAAGATCTACAAGATAATAAATGATTAAGCAAAAATTAAATACATTTTTTCTTATTTTAACCTTTTACTATACGATTTTGTTTTCTATTTTTATGAAAAAAAATTCAATCTAAATATCGGTCTAATAATGGGAAAAATAGTAAAAATTTGAAATAAATTAAAAATTTTCAGCTGAAATTTGATTATTTATAGATTATACCTTGTATACACAATTAGAATTTTTAAGTATGTTATTACAATGGGTTTAAATTAATTAAATTTTTCTGCTTAACACTCTCAACTTTTTATACTAATATTTTCAAGTATCTAATTAAAATAATAAAAGTAAATTTTTTCTTAATAGCTTGATCAATTTTGCTTTCCACAAAACATTTTTTTTTTTGACAAATGCAACCATTTGACATGAACAAAATAATTGTCATTTAATTCTTTCGACTGTTCTTGATCAGTTACTTACATCATATTGATCAAATTTATGGCATATAATGAGAATCACAGACTTCTTAGGTATGTGGCAGATGTATCACACGGTGCAGTGAAGGTTTAATTAATATAAATTATGCATATGTTACCGTTAAAGCATATAATCCGTTATTTCATAAAATACCTAGTTATTTCATGAAATATCTGACAGCATCCATTAAAGTGTGTAAATATCATTACATTTTACAACTTAACTAATTTTTTTTTCTTTTTATTTAATAACGATTCTCTAACCGTTACAGTATAAAGCCGGCAGGGGAAAACTGTTTGAACTGATTAAAAATTATTTTTGTCAATTTTCAATCGTATATGATTGCTTTCTAAGTTATTGTCATTGCGATTGCATGTTTAATCAATATGTGTATTAAACTTGCATACATTTCTAAGCGGTATATTTATGCTTCCATATTTCATTTGAGATTATTCACAAGTATTTTTGCAATTGTTTTAAACATTGATTTCTGCAGGAATGATCAATCGGTAAGTAAAATTTTTTAATGGAATAGCGGTTGGATCTTTGTAAAATAAGCGTGAACAGAAAAATATTAGTGATTTAACAAGTATGTTAAAAGTTATTAAATTCAATAGAAGAAATACATTATGTCAAAGCAGCACAGAAACAAATTCACGTGGCTTTTGGTTGATCTAGACTTATGATATCCCAGGAGTTCATAAGGTAGAAAAATTTGCCATTAACTGTTGCCGTCTTCTATTACAGTGGTGTCAAAATCTGCTGTCATATTTTATTTTTCAAGGGATATTCTGTTCGATATTTTTACTGCACCTGAATATAATGAAATTGGATTACACAGAAATTAAATGAATGTCTTATTACGGCAATCCTTGTTCTTAAATAGAATGATAATTAAATAAAGGTATTTCATAATTTTTAAAATAATGTGTTCTTGCAATATTAATTTCATAAGAATTTCTAAAATATTGTTATTAAATAATATAATTATTCCTATCAGCATGCGATTTTTTAATAATTTTTAAAATGTTTATTATTTCTTTTGTCAGCAGTATTTATATTTTGTGTTTGGGGTATAATTTTTGTAATAATTTTTAAACAGCTTAAAATTTTTTGACAACAGAATAAAGTAATCCAATAATTATGCAAATCTGAGTTATAAAAATTTCTTTCAACTATTTGCGCACTATATTCTGTTATTTCGTATTACTTTTAACTAATATAAAACTAATATTACATTATATATTAAGTTTATATGTATTATTTACTAAATCATCATTTAATTAATAATTTGAAATGTATTTTTCGAATGTCTTTAACTTTTAGCATCAGATAATTTATAAAACAGCTTTTTTTAAATGTTAAATTTTTATTTTATACTTTAACGGTTAGGCAATCGCTACTCTATAAAATAATTAGTTAAATCATAGAATCCAATAATTTTACACACTTTAACGGACTTGGCCTGTTATTTTATGAAATAACTGAATTATACGCTTTAACGGTAACATATACATTAATAACAAATTATTGCAAATGCATAAAAAATTGTGGTTTATTAACATCTCACTTATTAAAATTTGGATTATGAAAAACGTACCATTCACATCAGCAGTATTATAATATTATCTTGGTCCGCCTTGATTCTACCACGCCGAATAACAGAATAAATCTTATTCCAACGACTTCTAAGGTTTATCTACATTATACAGACCTGTTCGACGTTTTAGTAAACAGAAGCGCTCCTCACTTTTTTACAAACAGTGAAGGACACTATTATTCACATGCCTTAAATTATGGAACAATATTTGTATTATCTCATGGCAGTAACCGCCAAAGTTATATTATCATACAAGCTAATTTTCACCAGTATTTTTGTATAGCAACTTTCGTCTTATCTAAATGAAAAAAATTCTGCGATAAAAAAGGCGAACACTGGCTATTAGGAAAGTTTTCTTCTACTGTAAACACGATATGAACATTGTTTGTCTTATATGTAACACGCATATCTTATACATTGAAACTATATTTCAATGTGAAAGATAAGTTCATTACGTTTCATAAATTCTGTGTAACAATAAGTTTAAGACATAATATAATAGTAAATTTAGGAAGGTATTTTTTTTAAGTGAGTGAGAAATTAGCCTCTAGTAGATGAGTATCCGGTATACGTGCCACATATTGTGCTCAGAATTATTCTTATTAATTCCTTCTTATTATACAGTTTAACTTATTTAATCAGACCAATTTCAAGATTCAATTACAGAAAAAAATACTGTTATTTAAAAACCTCTGATAAAAGATTAAAAATTAAACAATGTGCTCTCGTCGGGAAGGGGTTAAGGGGTTGGGAATCATGTAAATGTTTTGCAGAGGAAGGAGTCAGAAACATTTTACTGATAATTAAATAATACATTTGAAAAGATTATTTAGTTTTTAAAAAAGCGTTCTATAAAACTTACATTTATGATCAAAATTTTTATAAATACGATATTCATGAGAAAGAGCGCCAAGAAACCATGGTATCCCCGAGCGCCGCATTGGAGAGCCTTGTATAAAAATACAAGGATGAAAAGATTAAATAATCTTATAATTGAATATCTAGGTCTGCTAATACTTATAAGTTGCTGTTTCTTTGAAAAAACATATTTTTAGAATATATGTTCATATCATTTAGAATCGAAGAATATCAAATATTTCGGCATGTTTCGTATTTTTTTTCTTTTTTTACTCCAGATATATAGAGCTACTGGTAAAATTATGAAACTGACCACAATTATCTCGTTTCCATGTTTGAGAAACATGTTTGCTGCCATGACGACAATTCATTTTCGTGTTCCTGAAACTTATAATTTTCTTATAGAACACTGCGGTAGTTTCTATTGGAATTCACCAAATAACTCAGCATAATTTTGTATAGTTTTATTAAAAGTACTTAATATTTATTATCATACATTGATAACAAAAGTATATTAACCTTAAATTGTTTTTTAATTGATTATATATATATTTTAATGATTCTGTATTGATAAACTTAGCTAGAGTATATAAAATACTATTTTTTAGAACAAATGGAACAAAGAATTTCTGTATTTGTATAACTATCTGAAACTATAAGTATACAGATACGGCCAAGTAACTCATAATAGATATAATGGGTAAACCTATCCTGACTGGATTATATCAAGACCAAACCATCCAATAAACTTGAAAAAAGTAACATAGCTTTTCTCCCTAATGTATGCTTCGAATCTAATTTAAACGAAGTAATACAGACGATAAACCGAAAAAATTCAATACGTAATAATGCAGAATAATATAACTTATTATAATTATGGTCAGATTTACTCCTTGGTTGCAAGTATAAAAATAAACGTCCAGTATAAAATAGCGAATAATGCAATATAATACCCTTACGGGTGTTTATTTTCTATTTCCCATTTCGTTATTTTTCTATTAGAAGAAAAATAAGCTGTTCTTCTATTTTGCTATTTTTTAAAGCTATTTTTCTATTTACTTTCTGAAAAGATTGATAACGTAATTAGGTTTAATAAGGTTTGTTCAATGATGTTAATACAATTTTTAGGACTCTAGCGAATAAAGTGTAATGTAAAGTGTTTATGAGTGAAAAATTATTTAACAAATTTGAATCATTACGTATATGAAAAGAGCTAATTTCTACATTTAGTCATTTTTGAACCGTTCTGTTGTAGTATCCTCTTTCGTTACACCACAAATTTGTTTTCCTTAATTTTTTTTGAAAATATCCTCAATAAGAAATTTTGAAACGAATTTTGTCAGACATTTGTAATCTTTATACGAATGATTACAATTACATAGCATTAAGTGGGCTCAGAAAGCGAAGTTCTTATCAGAATTTATTTATATTGTATATAAATAAACTATCGTTAATTAAATTGTTCATTTATTTGTTAATTAAACTTTCAGAAAAATTTTTGTCTTTACCAGAAGATTCTTAATAATAATTAACCTCAATTCACATTTTTTAAGGTAAACCAATATTTGTTGACAATAAATGAATGACCTCAATTTATAATATTTCATATTCTAATACTTTAGTTTAACAAGCCTATCCAAGCAACTCTACAGTGTCAGGAAAAAAATCTTCACAGTCACTGAAAAATGTGAAGATTGTAATACATGGTCCTTATTGATACATTCATCAACAATGTTTTTTTCTGTACTTGTTATAGCTGTTATGAAGAGTACGTCACGATTGAAAATATTATCAGACCTGGCTGAAGTCTTTCTTGATTTCGAAACGATTTTTCGTTTTGGTGTACTGCCATGTGGTACATCGGCCTTGCCTTTTTCTAGTAAATAGATAGTTTGCCCTTTTGCTTGTAAATCTAGAGATTTACGACTTACATGAACATTTATTTTAATAAAGCCAAAGCACAATGTTTTTTATATCGGTGATGAGCTCCAGAAGCGTTTTTTAAGAGAAAATAATTTTTAAAACATCTCTCTTTTCAAACTACTAAAGAACTAATGAAAACAAAGAAATGAATCTAAATCATGTTTAGCTACAACGGCCATTACTCCATGTAACCAACTTTAGATAGAAATTCTCACTCGCCTCTTCGATCAAAACTCGATAAAATAAATAAACAAGTTGAATGTACATTCTGCCATTGCAGAATTCAGTTTCGCCTCCGATTAAAAAAAAAAAAATCGATAGGGTTTTTTAGAAGGGCGACCCCGTTTAGAATGCAATGAATTAACTTCATTTTGTTGCGTTTATCAATATAATAGCAAACAAAACGGCGTGAAATACCCAACTGGTTAGCAGTTTCTCTCTGAGACATTGGAATAGCGGAATAATAAAGAGATACAATTTGACGTGGTACTTCTTCATTGACTAGATTCATCAAAAACGGATTTTTTCTTTAGTTTAAACGCTTTTTTATAGACGCTGAGAAAAAGAAAGTGCATTTTAACAATAAAACGAGTGGAATCCCATCGAATTCGACGAATGAAATATTTAAAAGACCCGATCGATTTGGTTAAAAAAAAGCAAAAGTAATTACATTATTGAATCAATGTATAATAAATATATTTCCAAACTTAATATCAAGTTTACCAGTTACAATTCTGCATGCAAATATTCGCAGTTAAAATTATTCTTCAGTTGAAATTGTAATCTGAGTGCTGGCGAAATCCCGAAATTTTATTTTATATGCACTCTCAGAAAAGTAGTTTTGATTTAAAAAAAAAAAAAAAAAAAAAAAAAAAAAAAAAAAAAAAAAAAAAAACTAATTTCATTTTTACTGTGACAATAAAATCTCAATCTCAGTGTTCATAATGAAAAGAAACATTGAAATGTAATATCGTTATGAGTAAAAATGCGATGTTTTAAATAGTGACGTCATTTTCTCTTCAAATGTTTTTTTTAAAAGTTACTGTTTTTTGTAATATGAAAAAGGCATCCGTAATAATATTGTAATTCCCATTTATCTGGTTGCTGAAAGACATCATTTTCCTCAATTGAAATTTTTCTTTAGACATTAATTTTTATCATAAATTATTTTCTGTTATTTTATTTACATTATTATTTCACGGTAAGTATATTTTTTTACTTCAATTAGCGCATAATTATACGCAATCATTTTATTGTGGTTAAATATTACGAAAACAATTGACTTTTTTCTTTTAAATGCAAGGACATGTTCACTGGTGAAATAAAGCTTCTGACTCGTGGAAAGTGATAATGGAAAATAAATTTTTATTATCGAGAGAAAAGCTAAACTGAGTTGCCACCATATTTAAGAAATATGGTAAAAAAGCATTTAAAATTAAAAATAAAATATAAAAATGGAAATAAATTAAAAAATAGCTAAAATGGGCACAACTACAAATAAATAGCTTTCATTTAAAAAAATAATTATCAAAATCGGTTGAGTAGAAAATTCAGGACTGATGACACGACATTTTTTAGCTTGTCTGCAAGAAATAGCCTTGGAGGCTAATAAATAAATAAAACACTTGAACATTGAGATGTGACTTGAATGTCAAGATTTTATTTTCTGGCACTGTTGTGCCAGACTTCGAGTTCGAAACTCTTGTGTTCAGCTTATTCGTAGATTCGGTTAACTTGGATGTAGTCTGTGCTGGGCCGTTGGCGGAGCCATTGTCTGTCAGTGATTTTGTTTACCATGAAAGTTTACCTTGACACAACCATCGATGTATTTCAGAATGAATCGTGATTCATCTGACCAGGTAATTCTTTTTCAATGATCCCTGGCCTAGTTAGATGCTTCCAGAGTGTAGCAGTGTTTGTCAAGGATTCTTGTTCAACAAAAACGGACATTTACTGCCTTATATCTAACAGTATCAGCTGAACTGCGTTCTCTGAAATAATTCCACTTGGATTTAGTTTGCTTTGAGCTAGTTTCAAAAAGACATATATGTTCGGGATGAAGGCAGGGAAAGTCGATAGCTTCAGAGCCCCGCCCGCCCACTAACCGTCTCTCAATATCTTTAATTTGTCTAATTTTTCTTTTAAATTTGTCCGGTTTCAATTTGTATTATATATTTTTTTTTCTTTTCTATTAAGAGTGCGAGGCTATTCGGGTCGAAAGTAAAGTTTTTTGGCGCTGTCCGTGGTCGCCTGCCGGCGACAGCGCTTTCGCGCAAGAGACTAGGTCTGTTTGGTTCGTAGGCAGGGGTCGTCGACGAAAATTGCTAGTTTCAACTCTGTCCCTGAGTTTGTTTACCAAGTGGGATAGTTTACGATATTTTTTTCTTTATCCAGCGTTCAACACCATCGTGTTTGCTGGCGGTTTCACTGTCGTCGATAAACTTTGCATAAAAATTAACAACGACATGTCTCAAGGAACTCATGAATCGAATACTTTCAGAGACACTACGTTTGAGCCATTGCGTCGGTTTATTCAATTCCGCCCTCTATCGAAAACGCTTAGATTTTAAGCTTTTCCAATCGCAAACAGAAATAAGCACAAATATGATTTCTAAGACTCCCTAGCAATAGTTAGATACCATTCCAACATAATTTTTTTGCTTCCACGTGAATCAATAGTAAAAAATGTGGGTATGGTCATAATGTTTTGGATTTTCGGTGTATATTTGCTATGAATCCTTACAATAATTTCGCTCCTTATGTAATTATCACTTGTCTCCAAAACATTTGCATACAATAACATGTAAATTAAATCACTTTATAACTATGAAAATTCTTACTAATATCATACACTTATTAATCATTTTAACGTCTTTCTTGCACGACTAATACAACAAGAAGTACATTAATCATAATTAAATTTTAAATTTGATATGGTTATAAACTAATTTTTGAAATAAAAACAAAAGTGATTTCATGATGAAAAAAAAAATCTATTGTTATATGTTTTAAAAATAGATTTTTTTTTTATTTATTAAACAGATACAGAATGCATCCTGGTTACGTATTTCAGTAATATGCTTATATTTTCTTTAATATAAAATGTATTTATCATTTTTAATGTAATCAAAACTATCGAGCGTTCTGACATGTACAGTGTTACACCCCTTTTGAAACCTATACTTATTTCTGACGGAGATTTCATACAATTATGTTGAACACTGTACTCCAGCTCCACTATCGAATATATTTCCATGCAGTTTCATAAATTCACTAAATCTTTTAAACTAGTAACTTCGATAATTCCGAAAATGTTGGAATTGTGGAATTGATTTATGTTATACTATACACATAATCTATAAATCATCAGAAAATGAAAATATTTTGCTGGAATGACAGTTTTATGAAGTTAGACACAACAATATGTTATATAATTCATCACTGATAGTTCAAAAACTTTTTCATCATGAAATTTCATAAAGCAATAATATTTTGAATATTTATTCCGCCGACAGAGATCAAACAATATAGTTTTATGCTCCAAAACATATTTTTGTTATATTGTTCTGAGGTAAATAACAATCACAATTCTTCATGTATATTTTTATAAAGATCTTTTATAGAATGTTGCCATTACAAAATGAACTTAACTCAAACAAAAAAGAAATAAATTCTGTTGTTGTCTCAAGGCAATAAATTTGTAAAATAATATCATCTACTGAAATCAATGAAATTTCTTTTATTTTTCAAAACGTACGAATAAGCTTTTTTTTAAATATAATCATAAAAAAGTGATCATTTGTTTTTAGAAAGAAATTACTAATTAATTCTTAGTAAATTATGCATTGCATATTTAAAAAAAAGAGTAGCAACCTCATAATTTGTATAAATGTATCAATCAATTAAAATATTTTTTTTCATATTTATGGTATAAAAGGAGGAATATTGTGCTAATACTTATTTAATTATTGAAATTTTGTAATAAATACATAGTATTAAAAATATCATAATTATGTCATAACTATCAAGAAATTTTGTATTTTATATTAATGTTTTAAAAATTATTAATGAGTACAAAAGATGAAAGGTTCAAATATAGTAGTACGTGCAATATTTTGTGTGCTATATTGACATTAATCAATGGACACATGGAAAAGTCCCTCATATTTTTTCTCAGTTAAGGGAACTACGGATTTTCAGCTTATTCTACCGACGATAATTTTCTGAATTTTCAAGAAATATTTGTGAGACATTCACAAACGGTGCTCTATATATTTATTAAACTCATTATGCAAATTACATTTTGATTGCATTCCCGCATGCGAAGAGAATTTTAGATTATAGATTATTTAGAATATTTATTTAGAGATTATTTATTTATAAATTATATAGAATATTTATTTACAGGTTATTTAGAATATTTAGAGTATTTAGTAACCCTGCTCATATTTTTACAATTTTTTTATTCAAAATACAGAGTATTGTATACAATGTTTGTTATCATATGTTTGGAAAAGCATATATATATATATATATATATATATATGTATATATATATCATGTATATATGTCGCATTTTCATAAAATGACAGACTTCAAAGAATTAGCATTAAGATTTATTTAAACATTCTAAAACTTAGGAAAGTCCTTTCACAGGTCCCTACAGTATGGTTTCTCGAGAGCAAGTGCGTAGATGTACATTTGAAATTTCTAATCTCCCTAGGGTTTCCAGTTAAAAAGGGCCATGTGTTACAATTAAATTAACACGATAAACTTAAGTTTCTTGCTGGCCTGTAAAACCCGTGACTATTAGTCATGGGGCCCGTATCCAAATTGAGGGACGATTTATTAAAAACTAATTTATAGATCTGATTTTTATAATTTCTTACAATTCTCCCCCCCCCTTCCAGACAATACTCCGGTGGTGGGCCGGCTTCCATCCATGGTACTCACCTGGAAAGGGCAAACAATTTTTATCCGATTTCAATCCGAGTATTCGGATAATGAAATTCTTCCACTATGACAAGGTCACCAGGTTTAAAAAGCGCTTCCACAAACTTTAAATTATATCTGTTTTTATTTTTCAAGTGGTATTTACTTGTTCTTTGGAAAGCCTCTTTTCTGGCTTCCTCTACAGTGGGATAATAATTTTTCATTGGCTAATACTACTGGATAAGGCAATTGGCCGAACATTAAGTATGCAGAAGGGTACTTGGTTACCGAATGAGATGTGTTATTGTACTCATTTATCACTTCCTGAAGAATTTTGGGCCATGGGACGTTTGAAGGAGTAGAATTTACTTTAAGTCTTAGTCGGGTGCAAATTGACTGATTCACACGCTCATTTTTCCCATTACACTGTAACCTTGTAAACGCAGTATTCCTATCCGTTAAAATTTTCTGAGGAAACTGAATATTAAAAATCTGTTTTAGAATGTTAATATAAACTTCTGTTGTAACATTTTTAGAGCCAAAACCCCAAACATAACGAGTAGCGTGATGAACAGCTATGTGCATATGCATTTCTGATGAATTATAATAGTTAAAACCTCCTACTGTATCTAATGATATTATATCGAAGGGTAGTTCTGCGGGTGGTAAGGCTTCAAGAAGACCAAATTTAGGTTGGTGGGATTTTTTGTTTAGTTGGCAAACTTCACAATGCTTGACGAATTGTGTGATATCGTGAGTCTTGCTGCTCCAGTATTGTTGTGACATTAAGTTTAGCATTCTATTGGATTCCTGGATGGCCAAATTGTGAATGGGTATTTATTACTAATTTCTCTCTCAAAGAGAAAAGCACTACAATTTTTTGAAAACCCTTTTTGTGAATTACTACAATGTCATTCAGTTTTTGAAATTTAGGCCCTGTTATATTATCTAATTATTGGTGTTCTTTAATTTCATCTGAGGTTAATAAATTTATATGGGGATTTTACAGAAAAAGTGGGATTTCTCGAAAGCATGTCTGCTTCAACATTGGTGGATCCTTTATTATATTTTACAGTATAATCATACATGCTTAATTTTAGTGACCATCTGAATAACCTACCGGTTAAATGCTTCACCTTTTTAAGCCATACTAAGGAGGCATGTTCAGTGTGTATTGTAAAAGGTTTTCCGTGAATGTAATAATGAAATTTGTCAAGAGCATCAATTATTGCTAGACATTCCAGTTCTGTAATAGCGTAATTTTGCTCGTAGGGCTTTAATTTTCTTGGGTGGAACGCAATGGGATGCAAGTTCCCTTTTCCATCCATTTGTTTTAAGACAGTACCTACGGCTTCCTTTGAGGCATCAGTATAGACATGGCATGGGAGGTAAGGATTGAATAATTTAAAAATAGGCCTAGAAATTAATGCGTTTTTAAGCAATTCAAATGATTGTAAACAGACATCTGACCAATCCCGAGGAGCATCTTTCTTTAATAATTTATTTAGAGGAGCTCTAATTTTAGCGTACTTGTCTATGAATTAGTGGTATACGTTTACAGAACCAAGGAATCTTTGCAATTCTTTAACGTTTTTTGGAGGGATTATTTTTTTAATAGTTTCGGTGTTAGCATTGTTTGGTTTTATTTGGCCGATACTAATTTCATAACCGAGAAAGTCAATTTAAGATTTAGCAAAGTTACATTTTGAAAATTTTAATTTTTAATTTTCTTGACGGCAAATGTTAAATATAGTTTTAAGGTGATCCATATGTTCGGCATATGAATCGGAATAAACTATAAAATCATTAAAATAATTGGTAGCAAAACTGACTTTATGTTTATCTAGGATTCTTCGAAGAGGTCTTGCAAATTGAGCTGGAGCATTTTTATAGTCAAAAGTGAGAAACAGCCACTCACAAAGACCTTGATTAGTTGCAAAGGCCAACTTTTCTGTGTCTGAAGGATGAAGGGGTATATGCCAGTAGCCAGAGGTTAAATCTAGCGTGGAAAAATATTTTGCATTGACAAGTCTGTACAAAAGCCAATCAATACAGGGCAATGGTTCCGAATCAATCTTACAAATGGCATTGATTTTTGTGTAATCAATACAGAGACGCATTTTACCTTCTCCTTTTTTATATGCCAGAGTGAAGGGAGAGAAATAAGGACTGCAGGACTCTTTAATAAGTTTAGCTTCCAGTAATTCTTGTATTTATTTTCGAATTTCTGCATTGTCCCTAGGAGATGGACGGTAAGGTCGAGGCGAGATAGGAAGTTCCGAGGTGGGAGTTACCCGCTGAGGTTCCCATCTGACCCTACCTACGTAATATCTATTGCGTGCAAAAATATCCTTGAAGTCGCTTAGAAGCTCTTCCAACTATAAGTTCTCTTCAGTAGTACAATGACTAAAACTTTGTCAGCATAATCCGAGAGAATTTGAGTATCAAGGTAACATTGTCCCTGTTGAGACAAAATTTCTTGATTTGATTTTGAAGAAGAACGAAGCGGCTTCTTGCAATTCATATCACCCGTTAAAGTTAAGGTATGATTGAATGAGTTTTCCTGAGAAATTTGATTGGAAATGTTTTGATCATACTTAAGAATGACTCCATCCTGAGTCAGAATATTCGAGTAAAAGTCCATCGATGTATGGAATTTTTGTAATCCTGGGGTTCCCAATATTGCATATGGCAAGAATGACCTAACTAGGTATAAGGTGCTATTTTGCATGATATTTCCTAATTTGAGAGGTATGTTATTTTTTTCAGAAATCTGGACTTGTCCTTGGGTTTGATTAACATTAAGAGGATGACTGCTTTGAATAGACGTCATATCCAAGGCTGCAACTAAGTTTTCTGGAATAAGGGAAAGAATACTTCCGCTATCCAATAGAAATGGTATTTGAACCTTATGACAAGTTTTTGGATACGTATGATTATCGTAATTTCCATATCTGAGGTACCCCGGGACTATAAACCGTCCTAAAGCATTATGGGTTCTTCCTTGATCAGTTGAATATCCATGGGAATTTTGTGATTGAAACTGATTACTATGGGTTGCTAAATTGGGGTTCATTGTTGTCCCTGTATTGCCCTGGACATCATATTGATGAAGTAAAGTATGATGTCTTCGATGGCAATTTTTACAGTTCATCTTGGAGGGACTTTTATTTAAAAAGTGGCCACCACGCAGACAATTTATACGTAATTTGTTTAGTTGGATAGTTCTCCAACGGTTATCTATAGCATATTCGTTAATTTTCTGCAGGTATGGATGGCATGCGATTCAAGGCAAACACCTCATTTAGTATTTTCTTGAATTTTGGGGGCTTTATATCTATCGGAAGAATCTCGGGAATAATTTGCATTTCTTACATCTGTTTTAGTTGGATTCTCCAACGCTAGCATGCTAGAAAATTTTTAAAATTCCGTGAGACTAGACATATTATTATTAGTAAGAGAGAATTCTCATCGTTCTTTGAGATTATAATTCCGTTTTTGAATTATAGTATAAATTATCATGTTATCCACCAAAGCATTTAAGTCAGTTTCAAAGACTCTAGAATTCGAAGTGACTCGTTACAGGTATCTATTATCTCAAAAATGGCTTTAGAGGAAGAGGGGCAATTTTTCAAGTTTTTAAAATTGTATAAGTTGCTTATTTGTGCTATGGCTAAATCCCTAGTTTTATCGTAGTGAGCGCAGAGAGTGTCCCATGCATTTTTATAATTGGCTTCCGAAAGAGGAAATTCAGAAATTAATTTATGAGTAGGACCCTTTACACTAGCCAATAGATATTGCAATTTTGAGACCCCCCCCCCAACTCCAAATTTTGATCTATAGTTGTAAGAAAATCTCCTTTAAAGAAAGCCATTCATCAGCTTTTCCGTGAAAAGGTTTTAATTCAAATTTTGGAAGATTAACAGTTTTTACACAAACGTTACCTGTAGTTTTATTGAGACTCTCTGAACCACCCTCGTGAATGTTTAAAGTTTTAGTTAATTTATTCCGTGATGTACTTATTGCTATGATTAAATTGTCTAACTTAAGTGCAATCTCATTACATTCGTCTATTATAGGCTCAATTTCCGAAGCATTGCTCTGAAGAATGGCATTTTCATGAAGTTTATTTAATTCGGTTTCTATATCTTGAACCTGTTTACCATATAAATCTAACTCTTCAAGTGTTACAGTTTCATTATCAATTTTGGGATTTATAAAATTTTTTATGCGAGTAATTTTTCCTTTAAGAACATTTTTTTGTTTTTTAATAGCTTCCATTTTAAATTAATATTATGACAACTTCCTAAAAATCTAAATATAAACAAATTTTAAATGACCTTAAAAAAATATTTTCAACATAATACAAGCATGTGCATAGAATTGTAAAAATGAAATAAATAAAAGGAATTAATTATATAAAAGAATTAAACGTAAATATAGATATCCATTTTTTAAAATTTAAAATATAATTACACTTTAAAACCATGGTTTTTAGAAATAATAAAAATAAAAACCATCTCACTGGAAATAACACTTACCTTTAATTACTTAAATTAATAAACATCATAAAAACAAGAAAAATAATAATATCATATAAAAATAATAACAACCCCAGAGTATACTTTCTCATACACACTCGACCAAAATAAAAAAAAGAGAAAATAAACATTTCTGAAAATAAAACTAAAACTTTTTTCCTTCTTTTTTAAAGCAATTTTAGAGTGCGCACACGAAGAAACACGAGTTTTTCTTTAAATGAATAACAAAGCGATTACAGGAACACTATTTGAAGATTATTGGTGAATCCTTGAAAGCGAACACAACTGTTGAAATCGAAAAGATTTACGTGTTTCATGATGACTCGATGACTGCATTCAAACACTTTGTTGGGAAAAAAACACAAAGTACAAGACATTTTTGATGAAAAAATTACTCTCATTATCACCATAGAAGAATAATCACAGGTGGCACCACACACTCCGATGAGAAGCAAACATAAAACGAGCAGAAAACACCGCACTGATGACGACAGAAAAACTATCACTACGAATGAAGAATCGTAAATTTCTAGATGAACTCCTTGGGTTTGACAGGCGATGAGGAGAAATTAGCTCACACGAAGAGAGCGACAATCGCTCCCGAACACAGACGAAACTTTTTGGATATTTCTGACCCCCATTTGAGGCCTCTTTGAATTTTAATAAACACTTGCTTTCAGACGTAGATTAAGTCCAATATAATTTTTCTTTAGTCGTATAATTCTTCCTTTTTTAATTTTTCCGTAATTTAGGCTTTTAATCCTGCCGACCTGAAATACTGTCGCATTTTCATAAAACGACATACTTCAAGGAATTAGCATTAATTAAGATTTATTTAAACATTCTAAAACATAGGAAAATTCTTTCACAGGTCTTTACAGTATGATTTCTGGAGAGCAAGTGCGTAGATGTACATTTGAAATTTCTAATCTCCCTAGGGTTACCAGTTAAAAAGGGCCACGTGTTACAGTTAAATTAACACGATAAACTTAAGTTTCTTGCAGCGCTGTAAAACCCGTGACTATTAGTCATGGGGCCCGTATCCAAATTGAGGGGCGATTTATTAAAAAACTAATTAATAGGTCAGACTTTTATAATTTTTTACATATATATATATATTAAGCACACGGCAAATTGCAAATAAATAAGTTGGCAAAATTTCGGATTGTTTTTATAAAAACATTAATTTCTCTATGAATATACATGCTATCCTCATAAAAATAAATACAGTTTATTACAATAAACCACTTATTCACAAACGACAGTTTCAAAGTTTTTCCTACATTTCTTCTGACATGAATCTTCAAAACATATTCGTTTTTTTTTCAATTTGTTGACTGTCCAATATGATGATTACGGTAAACAATCTTCAAACAATACAATCTTTAACTGAAATACGATAATTTTCAGTTATAGATTCATATAGTAACAGGTATAGTTTGCATTCTGGTAATGTACTTCAGAAATATGCTTATTTTTTAATATAAAAATACATAAAATGTATTTATATCTTTAAAATGTATTTATTCTTTAAATTCAAAACTACCTTGTGTTAAAGATCATGTGCAATCCTATATCCCTTCTGTAAACGTATACTTATTTCTGAGACAGATTTCATAAACTCATGTTGAACAATTTTCATCAGCTCCAGTAACAAATGCATTTCAATGCAGTAAATCTTTTAAACTCGTATACTTCGACAGTTTTTAAAATGCTGGAATTGTGTTTTATATTATACTATATACATAATCTATAAATCATCAGTGAATGAAAATATCTCACTAGAACGAAAATTTTTATAAAGTTAGATACAATAATGCTTTTCGAAATTCATCCCTTATAGTTCAAAACTTTTTCATCATAAGTTTTCACAAAGGATTAATATGTTGAATATTTATGTAGCCGATAGAAGAAAAATGAAAAATAAAATATATCTTTATGCGTTCAGAAAATATTTTGGTCGTAATGCTCGGAAGTAAATAAGACCCAACATTCTTCATGTATATTTTAGTAAAGATCATTCATAGAATGTTGCCATTACTAAAACAACTTAACACAAACAAAAAATAAATAAATGTTACTTCAGTGCAATAAATTTGAAAACATGGTGTCATCTACTAAAATCTACTTTTATTTTTCAAAATATAAGAATGATTTTTAATGAATATAAATAAATAGGGATCATTTATATAAAAAAATACTAAATCATTCTTAGAAAATTAGCATTGTCGATGATGCAGTATCAGCCTAATTATATATATAAATGTGTCAACTTACTTTTTTTATATCTATAGCATAAAGAAGGAATATTTCGCTAGTGACAATGCGAATATTTAACTTTTTGTTAAAATATACGTACATTCTTATAGCCATTTTTAAACCTATGCTTATTTGCGGCACAGATTTCAACAATTCATGTTGAACACTATTCTTTAGCTTTAGTAACAAATGCATTGCAATATATATTAAGAACTCTCCAAATTATAAGTAAAAAAAAATTGTCAAAATTTTCTACTGTTTTTTAAGAAAACCTTAATCTTTCTACGATTATAAATGCTATCCTCATTAAACGATTACAGTTTTTCACAATAAGCCAATTACTCATTTCTACAGTTTGAACGTTTTTCCTACATTTCTTTGGACAAGACTTTTTTAAAGGTATTCGTTCTTTTTCAATTTATAGACTGTCCCCTATTTTGGTTTCAGGAAAAATATCCGCTGAAATACGATAATTTTCAGATTTAGTTTGATAAAGTAACAGACATAATTTGCATCCTATTAACATATTTAAAAAATATGCTTATTTTTCTTTAATATAATAATATGAAATTATATTTATTCTTTTTACAGTAATAAAAAGTAACCCTGTGTTAGAAGACTATAAGTCTTCTGCCCCTTTTGTAAATCTATACTTATTTCTTACAAGGATTTCATAAGTCCATGTTGAACACTTTTCATTGGCTCCATAAACAACTGCATTTCAGTGCAGTTCCATGAATTCAGTAAATCTTTTAAACATGTGTACTTCGACAGTTCTTGAAATGCTAAAATTGTGGAATTCATTTTTATTATACTATACACATAATGTATAAATCCTCAATAGATGAAACTATTGCACCGGAGGGGGAATTTTATGAAGTTAGATACAATAATACATTACCTAATTCATCACTTACAGTTCAAAACTTTTTCATCATAAACTTTCATAAAGCATTGATATGTTGAATATTTATAAAGCCGATAGAAAAAAAAACAATATACCTTTATTTGTTCAGAATATATTTTGATATGCTGTGATATATTTTGAATGTCCTGAGCTAAATAAAAACTACCATTCTTCATGTATATATTTTTATAAAGATCTTTTATAAAGTGTTGCCATTACAAAAAAAAACTTAACACAGTCCCAAAAAAATTAAAAAATAAATTCTGTTGTTGTCTTAAGGCAATAAATTTGAAAAAATAATTTCATATTTTGAAATAAATAAAATTTCTTTTTATTTTCAAAATATATGAATAAGTTTCTTAGGAATATAAAAATAACAGTATTCATTTCTCTTAAGAAAAAAAAAATCAATTAATTCTTAGCAAATTATGCATTATCTATTTCGAAAAAAAATAGCAACTTTATTATTTGTATAAATGTATCAAGGAATTAAAATATTTTTTTATTTATCTATGTTATGATAGGACGTATATTTTACTAATACTTATTTAATTATTGTGAAGTTGTAAAAAATTAAAAAATGTCACAATTATTATAAAAATGTCGTAATATATCTCAGTATCTAAGAAATAATAAATGTGTGCACTAAGATTAAGGGCTGTATCCAAATTCAATGTGCTTCTTTTACTGAACAATGGATTTTGAGTTTATTTTGAGGATTTTCCAGCTATGTTTTTTAGACTTTCACAAAAGTTTCTCTATACATTTAAACTCTTTATGCATATTGTATTTTGATTGCATTTGCGCATACATAGTGGAATTTTATTTAGTAAACCTGCTCATTTTCGCACATTTTTTTATTATTATTATGATTGCAGTGTATTGAACACAATCATATTTTCGGAGAAAAAAAAACAATTTAAAAAAAAAACCCATATTAAGAGTTTTAGAATTTATAAGTAACTAATTTGGAAAAATATGGGATTGTTTTTACCTTACCATCTTAAAACCTTACTTTTTCTACGAGTATACGTTAGGGTGATGCGAAAAAAACTTTTTTTTTTATTTCCGAATCGCTATAGTGCGGAAAAGTTGCGATTGGTAAATGCAATAAAAACAAAAAAAGAATTTTTCAAATCGGACTATATCTTCCAATCGCGCAAACCACCTAAAAATTAAAAAAAAGATGAAATTTTCCAATTTTTTCAGAATTTTTTAAAAAATATTACACATACATATATTTTATCACTATAGTGAAAAATATTTGCATATTGTACTGTTTAATAATAATAAAAAATAAATTGCGTTTAGAGAACATCTTCCAATCGCGCAAGCTCATTAAAAATCGGGGAAAAATTCAACTTTCTGTGATTTTGATACATTAAGAAAATATTTAAATAGGTTCAGTTTGCAATCTCATGTTAAATTTTAAATGTAAATTACTACTATTATGCATAAAAGGGCATTTTTGAACAACAGAGGTCTTACCACGACGAGATCGCTGCAGGGCGAAAAGGTTTAGTAGTTTGCGCACTTCCTGTTAGCCACGTTGCGAAACAGCGCTGAAGTCACCATACGTGTATATACATACCCAGCTCTCCCCGACCTCGTCCACTTGCACAGTATGCAATTTCGTATCAGTGAGTCCGTGAACAAATTTAGTTTGTTAATTGGGTGTATCATGTTATTTTAAATACATTAACAAGTGACATGGATACGGATATGCATATGTCGTTGACCAAGAAAATTTCTAGACAATCTTTTCATTGTCCTATATTCAGTCATCCAAGAGATTTTCTGCCAAATATTCTTCCAACACATGAAGATGTTCTTCGATGCTGCTTTGAGGAGAGGTTTCTATTAGCAAGTAAACTCAACAACATTAAAGTGAGTTTTTCATCTATCAGCAATACAGTGGCACAAAAAATAAAATATATGTACTAGAAGGCGTCAATCCCAAAACTTTCTGAGCACAGAATCATTTAGATAATGCGTACTACGATAAGTATTATAAACTAACAAAAACTTATATTCTAGACAAGGAAAAGCCAGATTTTATAAAAGGTTGATGAATTTAAAAAAACAAGGAGCTCAACTGTGTGATATTACAGCTTGCAAATACGTAATGAATTAAAATTGCGCCTGTAAAATGTCTCCATATCTGAGGGAGTGTCCGATTGAGACTAATTGTACGTCTGAAAAACACAACAAAATTACAGTCATTGAGCATAGATTTATCTATCTCCAGAGAAAGTATAGAACGGGAAAAATTGTTACTATAAATCAAAAGGAGGAAAAAAATGAGTACAAGACTTGGACGACAAAACTACATATTGAAAAGGTAACCTTCCAAATCTCTTGAAGCGGAAATGAAAGATCTTGAGCATTTAGATGAAATACAGGAGAGTTTTAATGCTAATGTATGTATATGCAAAATCTCATTGTCATAATCAATACAGACTATCAGATTTAAGAAGAAGATATTACCATGGCAAATGAATGTGGAGTTGCAATCTACATCGTTACATTGCGATCGCAATGGTGTATCTGACCCTGCAGGTGCTACTATAGTGTTGAGTGTGCTAGAAGATATTGCTGTAATAACTAAAACAGAAGCTTCTGAAGTTATTGATTGAAACAAAATTAGAATGGAAATCAGAAGCACTAGAAAAAATTTACGTCAAAGTCAAATGGATTCTGGAGAACCAAATGACAAACATTTTTATGGAAGAAAGGACGATACTTTATTTATCCTTCTCCGTTCTGAGACAAATATCACGAAGGACAACATATACTTGTTTAAGATTACTATAAAACATCTTCAAACATGTCTTATTCTACATATCAATACGTATTATATAGACGCATCTATTGAAAATGTCTAAAAGTGTTTTTAACAATTCTAGAAGTATTTAAATTCATTTAAAGGGTGTTCTTTAGTGCCTCAGGTAAACAGGCTTAGTTATACAGTTCTTAGGTATACAGGCGCTATATTCGTGTGATGGCAGAATATTTGGCAGAAAATCTCTTGAATGACTGAATATAGGACAATGAAAAGATTGTCTAGTAATTTTCATGGTCAATGACACATGCATATCCGTATCCATGTCAGTTATTAATATAATTAAAATATCACAATACACCCAATTAACAAAATTCGTTCACGGGCTCATTGATACGAAATGGCGCACTGTGCAAGTGGACGAGGTCGGGGAGAGATGGGTATGTATGTACACGTAGGGAGACTTCAGCGCTTATCGCAACGTGGCTAACAGGAGTTGCGCAAACTACTGAACCTTTTCGCCCTGCAGCGATCTCGTCGTGCTAAGATCTTGGTTGTTTAAAAATGACATAATGTGTTCTATAGTATTTATTTACTATTAAATTTTAACATGATACCGCAAACTGAACTTATTTAACTATTTTCTGCAAAATCACTGAAAATGGAATTTTTTCCCGATTTTTAATGAGTTTGCGAGATTGGAAGATATTTTCTAAACGCAATTTATTTTTTTAATATTATTAAACAGTACAATAGGCAAATATTTTTCACTATAGTACTAATATATATGCATATGTAATAGTTTTAAAAAATGTGAAAAAATTGGAAATTTTAATTTTTTTTTAAATTTTTAGGTGGTTTGCGCGATCGAAAGATATAGTCCGATTTGAAAAATTCTTTTTCTGTTTTTCTTGTATTTACCAATCGCAACTTTTCCGCATTATAGCGATTCCGAATTCAAAACTTTTGTTTTTCCGGACCACCCTAGTATACATGCTATCTTCATAAAAATAAACTAGTAGGAAATTGCACGTGAAGCGTAGCAAATGAGGTGCGTTCGTGCGATAACGAAGTTTTAAAAATATTCAGATCTTACTGTTAAAGTTGACAGTGCTTCAGATATAGTATAGTGGTCTAAATGTTGTTTGTGTGCCTGTAGATACACAGGAAGAAACTTTTATTAGACCCCCAGCAACGTATATCATATTCATAAAATGTGAAATAGTTTAATATAATAAAACACGCCCCAAACAATGTTTTCTAATATAGCATTATGTAGTGGAAAACTTTTGTGTAGCACTTTAATTTAATAATAAATATTCTTTGCATCACAGATTGAACGTGATACATATTTTAAAATACATATACTTCATGGATTCATGCATTATATTATATTCGAATGAGTGTAACACAATTAAAATGCATTTGAAACATTCTCCCCAATTGACCGTAATGTAATGGAATAATTTTGACTGTCCCTATAAGTGATGAACTAATTGATCTATGCATCCGATTTTTATAAAATTTGAAATTTACTCGACAAAATTATGTAATAATTATATATTTTAAATTTCAAATGATTCGGTTGGGTAGTTTTCTTTCTTATATACGGACAGATGGACAGATGGGCGGACTGAACGGCAATTATAGGTGCTACGCATTTACATAATTACGATCGCACCAAAAAAAGCTTATTACAATAGCCCACTTAATCATAATCGACACTTAAGAAGTTTTTGCTGAAGTTCTTTTCACAGGATTAACCAAAACATATTTGTTCTTTTTCAATTTGTTGACAGTCCCCTGTGTTGGTTTCGGGAAAAAAATCTCTACTGAAATACTATAATTTTCAGACATAGTTTAATATAGTAACAGATATAATTTGCATCCTGGTAAAGTATTTCACAAATATGCTTGTTTTTAATTAATATAAAAATATTTTAAAGGCATACATTCTTTTAAATGTAATTAAGACTACCTTGTTGTATAAAAAAAAATGTTTAGTATTATAACCTTTTTTGTAAACCAATACTTATTTTTTCACAGATTTCACAACTTCATGTTGAACACTTTTCATTAGCTCCAGTAATAAATGCATATCAATGTAATTTCATGAATACAATAAATCTTTTAAACTCGCATACTTCGACGGTTCTGGAATTGCTGGAATATTGTGGAATTGATTTATGTTATACTATGCACATAATCTTTAAATCATCAGTGAATGAAAATATATCACCAAGAATGACAGTTTTATAAAGTTACGTAGAATAATATGTTACATAATTCATCACTTATAGTTCAAAACTTTTTCATCATAAATTTTCATAAAGCATTAATATGTTGAATATTTATACATTCTGTAGAAGAAAAACACTGTATCTTTTTGCGGCCAGAAAATATTTTGGTAGCAATGTTCTGAGGTAAATAACAACCGCCATCCTTTATGTATATTTTTAAAATAATCTTTTACAGAATGTTGCCACTATACGTAAACAACTTAACACAAACACAAAAGAAATAAGTTCTATTTCAATGCAATAAATTCAAAAAATAGTGTCATATACTGAAATCTACTTTTTTCATAATATAATAATATTTTTTATGAATATAAATAAATAGTAATCATTTATTTTAAAAAATATTAAATCATTCTTAGTAAAATCAGCATTGTTGAAAAGAGTTTGCTCTATTGAAAAGAGTATCAACATCATTGTATACATAAATGTATAAATCTATTGTTTTATATCTATGGCATAAAAGAATGAATATTTCGCTAGTGATAATGCGAATATTTAACCTTCCGATTTTTAACCTTAAAAGATACGTACAATCTTATATCCCTTTTTAAACCTATATTTACTTCTGGCAAAGATTTCAAAAATTGATGTTCAACACTATCCATTAGCTCCTGTAACAAATGCATTTCAATGAAATTTCATGAATGTGGTAAATCTTTTAAACTCGCGTTTTTCGAAAATTCTACAAATGCTGGAATTGGATAAATTATTTATATTATTCCCTATACATAATCTATAAATCACCAGTGAATGAATACATCTCACCGGGACGAAAGTTTTATGAAGTTAGATACAATAATACATTACATAATTCATTAGTTTTAGTTCAAAACTTTTTCATCATAAATTTTCATAGAGCATTAATATGTTGAATATTTATATAGCCGATAGAAGAAAAACAATATATCTTTATGCGTCCAGAAAATATTTTGCTCCTAATATCCTGAGGTAAATAACAGCCACTATTCTTCATATATATTTATTTATAAAGATCTTTTATGGAATGTTCCCATTACTAAAAGAACTTAACACAAACGCATAAAAATAAATTCTGTTGTTGTCTCAAGGCAATAATTTTGTAAAATAATGTCATCTTTTGAAATCAATAATATTCATTTTGTTTTTCAAAATATATGAATAAGTTTTTTTAGGAATAGGAAAAAATAGTAATAATTTGTTTTAGAAAAAAAATGCTAATTAATTCAAAGTAAATCATGCATTTTTTAAAGTTTACCAACCTCATTATTTTTATAAGTGTATCAAAGAATTAAATTTTTTTCTATAGTATAAAAGGAGGAATATTTTGCTAATATTTATTTAATTATTAAAAGATTGTAGTAAATGAATAGCATTAACCCATTTTCGGCCAAAGGTTCGTATACGAAACATTTCGATAAATATTTTTTTTTAACACTCTGACACATTTTTTTCAAGAATTTTATTTTTCTTCTATTTTTTAAGGCTTTTGAAGACATTTATAAAATATTAGTAATTCAATTGGAGTAAACACTTTCTCTTAAAAAATTTTCAAAATACGCTAGAGTTTTAATTTGAAACGCCTTTGACAAATTTGACTTTTTAAAAATATATTATTATTCCAATTGAAATGAATTATATGTTTTTAAAATAGATTAAAGTTGCAAATTCTGTATATGAAATAAGAATAAAACAAAAGTCATAAAAATATTATTCATATTCATATTATTCATTATAAGAAATAATATTTTATATTATTATATAAAATATTATTTCTTATATAAAATATTATTTTTCATGCACGAATCTTTTTTTGTGTCTTAATGTATGTAATTTAAGCATATTTCAATAAAAATAATGCTACATTTTATAAAATTTCTGTGCTTGGCCTAAAATGGGTTAAAAATGTTATCATTATTATAAAAATGTCGTAAATTATCTCAGTATCTAATATATTATAAATGCCTGTTACAATAAGTTATAAAACAAATAGGTAAGGGGCTTTATCCAAATGTAGTTTGCTTCATTTACGGAACAACAGATTTTGAATTTATTCTACCGACGATAATTTTCATAATTTTCAAGGTATTTTTCTGAGATTTTCATGAACGTTGCTCTATACATTTAGCTAACTCATTATGCACATTATATTTTGTTTTCATTCGCAATAAAACGTTATTTAGTAAACCTGTTCATTTTCATAATTTTTTTACATTTTTTTTTCTATTCTGATTACTGAGCAAATGTATAACATTGTTGTTTATTCTATTTTCTGAAAAGAACATATAATTTGCAGAGTTCTTAATATATGTATGTATATAAGTAAAATAAATGGCAAAATTTGCGATTGTTTTTATGAAAACCTTAATTTATCTACGATTATACATGCCATCCTCATAAAAATGAATAATGAAATGATTTATTACAATAACACACTTAATCATAATCTATTGTTTGAACTTTTTGCAGCATTTGTTGTAACAGGGTTATCAAAAAAAATGTTCGTTATTTTTCAATCTGTAGACTGTCCACTTTGTTTATTTCGGAAAAAAACTCCTCTTCTCTGAAATATGATCATTTTCAGACATTGTTTGATATAGTAATAGATATAGTTTGCATACTGATAAAGTTTTGAGAAATATTTTTATTATTTCTTTAAGAAATTAATATATAAACTGTAGTTATTTTTTTAAATAAAATTAAAACTACCTTATGTTAAAAGACATGTACAGTCTTATACCCTTTTTGTAAACCTATTGTTATTTCTGGCACAGATTTCATAAATTGATGTTGAACACTTTTACTTAGCTCCAGTTACAACTGTATTTCAATGTAGTTTCATAAATGCAGTAAACCTTTTAAACTCGTATACTTAGACAGTTCTGGAAATACTGTAATTGTGTAATTGATTTTTATTACACTATACACATAATCTATAAATAATCAGTGAAAGAAAATATCTCACCGAAACGACAGTCTTATGGAGTTAGATACAATAATGTGTTGCACAATTCATTTCTTATAGTTCAAAAAATTTTTCATCATAAATTTTCATAAAGTATTAATATATGGATTATTTATACAGCCGATAGAAGAAAAACAATTTATCTTTATGCGTCCAGAATATATTTTGGTTATAATGTCCAGAGGTAAATAACAACATCCATTCTTCATATATATTTTTATAAACATCACTATATATATATACATTAAGAACTTTGCAAATTACAAGTAAAAAAAATTGGCAAAATTTAGGACTGTTCTTATGAAAACCTTAAACATTCTACGACTATACATGCTATCCTCATAAATATAATAACAATTTAGCCAATTATTCATATGTACAGTTTGAAAGGTTTTGTCACATTTCTTTGGACCGGGTTATTCAAAAGTTATTCGTTCTTTTTCAATTCATTTACCGTTCCCTATGTTGGTTTCGGGAATATCTTCGCTGATATACGATAATTTTTAGACAAAGTTTGCATCCCGTTAATATATTTCAGAAATATGCTTATTTTTCTTTAATAGAATAATATATAAAATATATTTATTCTTTTAAATTTAATCAAAACTACCTTATGTTAAAAGACTTTAAGTCTTCTGTCCCTTTTATAAATCTATACTTATTTCTTACAAGGATTTCATAAATTCATGTTGAATGCTTTTCACTGGCTCCATCAACAAATGCATTTTAATGCAGTTACATGAATTCAGTAAATTTTGTAAACACATATAACTTCGACAGTTCAGGAAATGCTGGATTTATACAATTGATTTATATTATCCTATGTACATAATTTATAAATCCTCAAGGAATAAAAATATCTCACTGGAACGACAGTTTTATGAAGTTAGATACAATAATGTGTTTCGTAATTCGCCACGCAATTCATAAGAAAAACTATACACCATTTTGCGTCCAAAATATATTTTGGTATTATCCTGAGGTAAATAACAACCACTATTATTCATGTATGTTGTTTATAAAGTTCTTTTATAGAATGTTGTCATTAATAAAACAACTTAACACAAACGAAATAAATAAATTTTGTTCTTCTCTCTAGGCAATAAATTTGTAAAGCAATGAGTTCTTTTTAAATCTATAAAAATCCTTTTGATTTTCAAAATATATGAAGAAGCTTTATTAAAAAACATAAAAATTAAAAATCATTAAAAATATACAAATTATTTTTTTAGTAAATTTTGCATATTGTATTTTGAAAACCAAAGCAACTTCATTTTTTTATAAATATTTAATGAATTAAAATATTTTTTAATATCTACGGTACAAAAAGAGGAATATTGAGCGAATACTAATTTAATTATTGAAATTGTGTAATAAATAAATATAATTTAAAATGACATGATTTTGTCATAATTATTACAAAAATATATTAATTTATCTTAGTGTTTAAGAAATTATCAATGAGTACGTAAAGATAAGACGTTTAAATATACATGCAATATTGTGTGTGCTATATTGACACTAATCAATGGATACATGGATACAGCCCCTCATCTCTTTGAATAATTTAGGAAACAACAGATTTTGAGCTTATTCTATTGACGATTATTTTCAGATTTTTCAAAGTATGTTTTTGAGACTTGCTTTATACATTTATTCAACTCATTGTGGCATTGAATTTTGATTGCATCCATGCACGCGCAATGAAACTTTATTTAATAAACTTGCTAATTTTCGTTAATGTTTTTATATAATATATATATATATAACAATTAAAGGGGGTCTGGCACACATTTGAAAATATTTTTTATTCACTGAGAAACAATTTTGAATTTTTAAAATTTATTAAAAAAGTGGGGTAATTTAAAACCTTATAACTGGAAACAATATTTATAGAATTTCAAATGCTTTTCATTTAAATAAACATAAATATATAATCTTTAATCTTGGTTCAGCATTTTTAAAATATTAATTTATGCACAAATTAAAAATTGTTAAATTATAATATTCAAAAAATGATGTAAGTTTATTTTAAAAAATAATCTTTTTAAGTATAAATTTACTGAATCAAAATTAATGTAAAACATTTCAAAAAGGCATTTGCCAAGTTTGAATCATTTATCTTTGACGGTTTTTGAATTATAACAATCGTAATAGGAGAAACCGTGAAAAAACATGAAGAAAAAGCGAATTTCCACAAAAAAGTCATTTCTACGACATCCATTGATTGAAATTTAAATAATAAAAATAATAATAATAATTCATGTTTTAATTAAGTAAAAACATAATTTAAACTTAATTTTTAACAGACATAAAAAAATACAAAAAAATGCAATTTTTTTTTTTTTTTTTTTTTTTTTTTTTTTTTTTTTTTAAGGAAATGTGAAGATTTTTGCATGCCGGACTCACTTTACCATTAAAATATATTTATGGCAGGCATTTAATGTTGAAAATTTCAAAAAGTGTTTTTGAAGATTTATAAGAAAAGTATTTGATACCTTGTTGTCTGAGCTACATTGCAATCAGATATTACAAATTTGACGAATTTTTTAATTCCAAATACCTATCGGAACTTATCAACAGTAAATGTTATAACTTTGATATGATCACAAAATGTTTGTCACTGTAAATCCAAAATATTATTTTAACTTATTCAGACCTGAGCATAAAATAACTCTACAAATATATATTTATTGATTTTGCAAAACATAAATGACACCATATATGACAGAAAGTCATTTTTATGAAATCAGTACTTTTGGTGACTGGTAATTTAGCTTTACAAATATGGATATAAAAGTACAAATCCCCTTAAAACATCACTTTAACTATCAGTAATATAAATTTACGCAATAACAAAATTAAGGTCTTTTAAAAAGTAAATGATTCCTCAAAATTTTTTATTGTAAATCACTTAAGTTAAATAACGATGAATGTTTCTTACTTTCTTGGCCACAATGTCTTGAAGGTATTTTCGACACTCGGATGAAAATAGTATTTATTTTATGAGATAATATTCATCATTGCTGACAAATGGTGATTTTGTTTTAAAGCAAAAAACATTCAGTTGTATAGAAGTAAAACAAATATATATATATATATATATTTGTTTTAAAGCAAAAAACATTCAGTTGTATAGAAGTAAAACAAATATATATATATATATATATATATATATATATATATATATATATATATATATATATATATATATATATATATATTTGTTTTAAAGCAAAAAACATTCAGTTGTATAGAAGTAAAACAAATATATATATATATATATATATATATATATATATATATATATGAGTTTATCGTTGCACATAAAGCTTGACAAGCATCCTGCCAAATATTTAGATTATTTTAATTGAATAGCATAAGTATTTTATAATTGTAAGCATTTTCTCAAAATAAGTATTTTTTTTATATATAGATAACTGTTTTCGCAATGTGAGTACTTTCTTAAATATGCAATTTATATATATATATATATATATATATATATATATATATATAGAGAGAGAGAGAGAGAGAGAGAGAGAGAGAGAGAGAGAGAGAGATTGTTTAAAACTATCTGTTATAATATATTTCAGATATTTCCCTCTTCTTTATCTTCAAAGCCTTCATTAATTTTTGTTTAAGATTATAATTTTTAAACAATCAAAGGTACTACTCTGTTATCCGGTCTACCAATTTCGCCAAATTATACAAATCGCCAAACTAATAGCCAAATTATACATATTTTTATTTTAAATAACGAAAAAATAAATAAATTAGTAGAATATTAATAAAAATATTAATAAAAAATCCAAATAAAAATCACTTAATGACATTTTAAACACATGAATCGTATTTAATGCCATTGAATGTGACATTCACGATCATATATTATTGGCATTTAATCTTAATCCTTGGCGATAATTTTTTGGTCGTCGGAATAACCTAGCCTATTACCCAATAAAATAAACATTTTTAATATTTGATTTTATGTACAATTTTTGCAAATATTTTCTCAGATAACAAAATGTCTTTGTAAGTTTGTCTTTATATATAATGCCTGGCAAGCATCCTGACAGAAGTTTGACATATTGAACAGTACCTTACATTTTTAATTGGACAGTATACATATTTTCTAATTTTAAGTATTTTGCTAAAAAAACGAATTTTTAATATAACTGGTTTCGAAATGTAATTATTTTATTAAACATACGATCTTTTAACCCCTTCACGCTCAAGGGAAATATTTTTCCCTTCTACAAAAATCGTTATGGATTGCTCAATTATTATTGAATCGATATTTTTTTTTTTACTGAATGTCAAAATAAAACGTATGTCCAAGGTGGCAAATGTGTTTCTGAACAAATGAAAAAGAAAAAAAAAAATATCAAACTTTATTGCGCCAAAACCAAAATATTCGCGGGCTGAACTAATTAAATCTTGAAAGTGTTTTGGACTTGAGAAAATAAAATAACTGGATTTTGTCACTGTATTTTACTTTTCTGATAATTTTTATGTTTTTTGTATAACAAAGCAATAAATAAAATACCGATATAATACACCTAACTTTTCGTTTATTTACTTTTATGATCCTTAGGGAAAAATATTTCCCATGAAATGATGGGGAACCTATACACTCTGCTATGTTTTTCTTGTGATATTCTCTTACTTTACACCCACAATACCTAAAATATTGTGTTGTATGGCAAATTGTAAAAAAGCCCATATTTCAAAAGGATATTTTAATTTAATACCACTTAGGAAAATCCAATGTTTGGTGCTGCCATCTATGAATAAGAATCAATTTTAAAAATAATAAAAGGTTACGTTTAATCTGCCCGTTGTTTGAAAATATTTTCGTAGAATACGAAAATAGTCTTCGTTTTATAGCAACCTATTTATTTTTTATACAATAAAATAATTGCATTAAATATTTTTTATCTAACATTTTTGGAAATATTTTCGCAGATAGCAAAAATCCACTTTACACGTTATGTAGTTCTTAATGTTTGAGAAACGTCCTGGCGAAAGATAGTATAAGTGTTTTCAAAATGTAAGTATTTTTAAAGTAAATATTTTTAAAGATAATTTATTATTGCAATATAAATACTGTCTTAAATATACAATTTTTTTAATTGAAAAAAAAAAGTCGATTCTTCAAGAAAAAAACATTTCAATTTCATACCACTTAGAAAAAATCCATTATATAGAGCTGCCATTTATTCATAAAATTGGATTTAAAAAAAATAATGAGGGATGCTTTATATGTTTGATGTTTTAAAATATTTCCGCAGAATTAAAAAATAATAGTCTTAGTTTTGTAGCAACATGTTTTTTCTTACATATTTATTTATTTATACAAGGCTCAGGGGGGAGAGAGTTCTCTTCCTGGGGGGGGGGGTCTGTCTAAGGGAACCTAACCCGTATTTACGCAAGGTTCGAAGAAAACAACGAAAATATTTTAGGTGATAGCAAAACTTTTCTTTGCATGTTATGTAGATCTTAGTGCTTTACAAACATTCTGGTGGAAGATTTATATTTTTCTAATCAATAGTATACTTATTTTCTAAATGTAGAACTTTTTAAAATGTATAATTTCTTAAATGGAACATTTAAATTTCTATATTTATATAGGCTGCATGCTTTTGCATTGAAAAATAAAAATAGTCCACATTCAAAAGAGAAAAAACAGTTTAATTTGTTTCCACCGAGAAATTTCTTCGTTTGGTGCGGCTTTCTACAAATTAAAATCGATGTTTAAAAAAAAAATAAATAAATAAATAAAAAATCGATGTTTAAAAATAATTTTGCAGAATACAAAATTTGTCTTTGATTTGTAGTATTTTTTTTTTTCTTTTTTTAGCATAAGTATTTTTGAAAATATTCAGTTTATTAAATCCAAAATTGGATGTTGAAAATAAATGTAGACATATTATATTTGATAAGTCAAAATAGTCGAATTCACTCTGATACCAATCTAAAAATCATTAGTTTTGTGCTGCCATCTACAATTAAATATCAATACTAAATATAATACCTCGATGATTTATCCAAAAATTCAGCCATCGTATTAGGTACCTTGAGCGAAATTTCCCGAGGATTATGCTACTGATGCGGATATACAGAATCAGTGTATAATCCAGGGAGTAGGGACATCCCCCGCCGGAGCAATGAAATGCCCCCCCCCCCCGGAACTTTATATTGTACCCATCCCACAGAAATCCTCTGGAAGAAAACTGTTTGAATTCAACACTGTAACAGAATCCTACGTTCGGTAAAAAAAAAAAAGTATATATATTAAGATTAGATATTTAAATATTTAACTTCCTATGAGTTTAAACAAAGTTATTTCCTAACATTTTTTTTTTTTTTTTAAATTTAAATAAATAAATAAATATATATATATACATTTTCATTTTAAGATTTTTAATAAATTTGAGGGTTTCTTAATTAATGAAATCGAACTTGGTTGTATGCGGATTATACATAAAATGTATAAAAAAAATCGATATAAGTTATTGAACTACCATTTACGCGCTAAGATTTTAATATTGTATTGATTTATCATCGCATTTCGTTTAAACCAATATTCAATTGCCTCCCACCAGTGGCCGAGAGGTTCTGACCTCAAACTGGTTGACGGTAGGTGTTGGGTTCGAACCCAATCGCGACCGTCGGCCTAACCGTTCGGAGTTTTCCGTGGTTTTCTTCGAACCTTGCGTAAATACGGGTTAGGTTCCCTTAGAAAGACCCCCACACAGGGCATCCCACCCCTTAGGGCCTATATCCCATAGTGTAGATAATTGGCCGACTTACATACAACAACATACATACAACAACAATTGCCTAGTTTTTGTTTTGAAATTTTAAGTTTTCAGCAATTATTATTTTACAAATGATTTGCAATGTAATAACTTATGTTTAATTGTATCTAAAAGCTGTTTTACCATAAAATTGCATATCTTAAAGTTCAATCTATTTTATCTGCTTATTAGGTAGCTTTCATTGCAAAAAGTAAAAAATTACCTATTGCAGCCGTTCCACAGTGGGGCAAAACTCCAAAAAGCTGGCCAAAAGTCGAAAAATGAAGTTACGATTTAGGGAATTTTGATTATACAGCAGGTGCATTCGTTCCTATTTGTAAAACGGCAAAGTGGTGCCAGGTGGGCGCCCAAGTAATTGTTTTGTTTTTCCTTTCCGTCGGTTGTGTAGTCAGAGTTTGTTCGGCACCTGAGATTGCAGGACTTAATGTCCCATTAATAAATATTAATTTGTGAAAAACGAAGTGTGTTTTTAATGGTGTCGACTTTAGTTGGCCCGGTCGAGCGTGAGGACCAGAGACCTATGGATTATATGGAATAATGTGTTTAATTTGTGAAAAAAAAATAATAATCAGTGTGATATTATGAAGAATAACAAAGAGATATCGTGATAAATAATAAATTGTGAAAAAATAACAATTTGAAGATTTATAGCGAGATGTTTCATAGAATGAGATGATGTGGCAATAATCAGAACTGAACAGTGTGAATTATCGTGGAATTTATTCTTTGCCGTGAAGAGATTTAAATTTTGATTACGGAAGATACTGATTCGAAGCCGTTTCGAGATAACGGTGAGTACGCTTTTTAGATAAAGTTGTTATTGTTTAATGAGTTTCGTTTTGAATTTAAGTTGATTTTGTTAGTTTGTTTTCGGTTTGAAATTTAATGTTGAATTGATTTTGATTTCGAATAAGTTTTATAACTTTGAGTTTAGTTTCGTTTTTTAATTTGAATGTTTTGAGTTTGATTTTTATTTAATGAAATTACTTGGGTTCTCTTGTCGAACAAAATATCGTTAACAAAATTAAAGAAAAATGAGTTAATTAAAATTGCTGAAGAACTTCAGCTTACTCTACCTACGAAACCGACCATACCGTTGATAAAGGAATTAATTGAAACGAGTGAGATTTATAAAAATAAATATGACCTTGTGGAGACTGTTGTTGAATCGGTGACTCAAAAAAATGAAAAAAGGGCAGAACAGGGAGATTAGAAAGGGAATCGGCGCTTGAATTAGAAAAAAATTAAACGTGCGCAGTAAAAAAAAAAAAAAAAAAAAAAAAAAAAAAAATAGAACTTAGTAATATCCAGAAAGAAATATCGAATAAATTCAGTGAAGTAGCAATAAAAAGCGATTCTGAATTATCAAATGGTAGTTTAGAAAATTTGTTTAAAGTGTAAAACTTTAACTATTCCTCCCCCTTCGCGCGCAGAATCGTATAATCTTTTTTTCCAGTCACTAGAAAAAGCGTTCAAAACAAAGAATATTCCGGAGGAATTTAAAGCGGAAATTCTTTTAAATATCATAGGAGAAAAAGCCGCTAATTTAATGGTATATTTGAGTGAGTATGATTTAAGTAAATATGAAAAACTTAAAGAAGTTGTGTTAAAAGAATTTCAATCCTCCCCACACGAAGTGTTAAACAGTTTTCGGAAAGCACAAAAATTCCAAAACGAAAGTTATGTCCAATTCGCGTCGCGATTTACAGCAACATTTGATTATTATTGTCAGTTAAGAAAGGTTAATGATTTTCGATAAAATCTTTCATTCGTTAGATCGTGAACTTCAAGTTCACATATCACATGGTGTAAAAAAAGGAGAAGATTGGTACACTCCACAATAATTATCGAGATACTGTGATATTTATGTGACATCTAAGAATAAATGTAAAACCACTAATAACGCGTTTTCACGTCCGCAGTTTGGAAATAATTCTCAAAAATTTCGTAATGCATACAGTCCACAAAAGAATTCTAAGGTGTTTGTGTTGGAAGTTAAAACTCCGAAATGTGTTCTTTGTAAATCTGATGGAAATCATTATCTTGATATGTGTCCTATTTAAAAAAAAATGCTAGTTAGTGAACGAATTAAGTTCGTTAAAAATAATCAATTATGCTTTAATTGTCTTAATCACCATAAGGTTAGAAATTGTTCTGCCAAATTCAATTGTGCTATTTGTAAGAAACGGCTCAGTACGTATTTACATATAGAGAAAAAATTAGATGAAGGGCGTACGCAGAGTGATGAAAGAGGTACCAATCAGGAATACAAACCGTTTGGAATGTCGGGTGCCGCGTTAGATCCAAGATCAAATGTTTTTATTCCAAAAGAAGCATGCGGTGATAACTTATCAGCCGAGAATAGAGAATCGTTATCTTTCACAGCCACAAATATTAATGTTAACAAATCTCGTATGGTTTTGCTGAGTAGTGCTAAAGTAATGATCGCGGATAATTTCGGAATATTCCATGAAGCACGTGCATTATTAGACAATGGAAGCCAGTCATTCTTCATATCGAAACAGTGCGCTGACAAATTTGATTTGAAGAGAGAAAAATAAATCTTGTGGTTTCTGGCTTAAATAAATCGTCGTCAGTGACTAATTCGATGGTGAAAACAAGAATTGGGAATCATAGCAGAACTTTCGAAAAAAGAGTAGAGCTTTTGATAGTTTCGAATATAACAGATTACACACCCGCTAAGAAATTTAGCATTGATAAGCTCGATTTAGAGAATTTAACATTAGCAGACGAAAGTTTCAATAAGCCAGGTGTTGTGGATATTTTATTAAGCGCACAATTATTTTATGAAATTTTAAAATCCAGTCAAATGAGAATCTCCGAGACAGATATAATTTTGCAAAATTCAGTATTTGGGTTTATTGCAACTGCGAGTGTTGGGATTGAAAATGAAACTTCTGTTCATTGTGGGTTAACTTTGGAAAATTTAGACACAACTTTGAGAAAATTTTGGGAGATGAAAATGTTGAGGCAGAAAGGGTGCAAACCGATGAGAATTTGATATGTGAAGATCATTTCATGAAAACTCATTTCAGAAATAACGATGGTCGTTACGTCGTTAGAATGCCGTTAAAGGAAGACCCGCCATGTTTGGGAGAGTCAAAAGATATAGCGGAAAAAAGATTGAATTCTCTTTGGCGACGTTTGAGAAGAGAACCTGAGTATCTAAAATTGTATAGGGAATTCTTAATTGAGTATGAAGAATTAGGTCATATGCAGGCAACTAACGACAATCCAAAATACATTATGCCTCATCATGGAGTTTATAGACCGAATAGTACTACGGAATTACGGGTCGTATTTAATGCTTCTCAGTCAACATCATCTGGACAATCTCTTAATGATAAGCTATATTCTGGATTTGTTGTCCAAGATGATTTATTTTCTATTTTGTTGAAATTTAGGAAGCACACTGTAGTGTTCACCGCGGACATAAAAAAAAAATGTATAGGCAAATTTATATTAGTCCCGATCAGTGCGATTTACAATGTATTTTATGGAAGGGTAATGAGAATGAAATTATACGCGTTTTTAAGTTGCTCACTGTTACCTACGGAATCAAATGTACACCTTTTTTAGCAACGAGAGTGCTTCAACAGCTATGTCACGATGAAAAGGAGAAGTACCCTTTAGGTGCCACTGCTGGCAAGGATTTTTATGTTGATGATATACTCAGCGGTGCAAATGACATATCTACGGCCATTGAACTTCAGAGACAGTTAATATCTCTATTAAATGCTGGTGGACTGGATCTTCACAAGTGGAGCTCTAACAATGAATTGTTATTGAAAAATATTTCTTCCTCAGAAAAAGAGTATTATTTTGATTCTGGTGAATCGGAAACTGTGAAAACTCTCGGACTTCTATTTAATCCTAAAAATGATACATTTTGTTTTAAAATTCAACATTTTGAGAATTCTATAACTAAAAGAGCAATTTCATCAGACACTGCACGGTTATTTGACCCTTTGGGTCTTTTAGGTCCTGTGATAGTTACAGCAAAAATTTATTTGCAGAAGTTGTGGCTCCTTAAGCTTGATTGGGATGAAGATATTCCACTGCGAGAAAAAAAGGCTTGGTTCAAATTTCGCCAAGAACTGACAGAGTTGAGACATTTGCAAATTAATCGTCACGTTTTATGGCCAGTTCACAGCAAATAGACTTGATAGGATTCGGTGATGCGTCTCAAGAAGCGTATGGTTGCGTTATTTACCTTCGATCTATCTCCGAATCAGGCGAATCCAAGGTGTCACTCCTGTGTAGTAAATCGCGTGTGGCACCCCTCAAGAAGATTACGATCCCAAGATTAGAGCTCTGCGCCGCAGAGCTGCTTTCGAAATGAACGGTGAAGGTACTTTCATCCTTAGATGTTCAAATTCGTGGAGTATATTTATACTCAGATTCGACAGTAGTGCTGGCATGGATTGCTTCACCACCTCAAACGCTTAAAGTTTTCGTGTCAAATCGGGTTGCGAACATTCAAAATAGTACTAAAGACTTCTCTTGGAACTATGTAAAAACTTCTGAGAATCCAGCTGATTTAATTTCACGTGGTGTTAGTCCAACGAAAATTCTCGATCTAAAGCTCTGGTGGAATGTTCCTGATTTCTTGCACAGTCAGGAAAGTTATAATGTTGAGAAAGAACAGTTATCTGTAGCTGAAACACAGGAGTTCCAGCAAGAACTCAGACAGAACTGTAATTATAAGAACTTTGAATTTAGTTTTATTAATGAAATTTCAGATATTAATTATTTATTTAATATCACTAATTCATATATAAAATTAATTAGAATCATCAGTTTTATTTTTAGGTTTATTTCTAAAGTGAAATCTTGTGCAAGGGAAAAGGGACCTTTATCTCCTGCTGAATTGCAGAAAGGTAACATGGTTTTAATAAAATCTGTACAATTGCAGGTATCTTCTAGGGAGTTAAAGGCTTTGAAGGAGAAGGGGAGAATTAAAGAATTTCATGTAAGTACTTTATCTCCTTTTTTTGATGATGAAAAAATTCTTCGCGTGGGTGGCAGACTTGTAAACTCTAATTTACCAAATTATGTTAAACATCCCATATTATTACCTAAGAGTCACAAATTTACTCAAATGATTTTGAATTATTTTCATTAAAAAAATTATCATGCGGGCCCCCAAACTTTGTTATATGCTGTTCGCCAAGAATATTGGCCTCTGGGGGGACGGTCAATTGCACGAAAACTGTACATAAATCTGTAACATGTTTTAAGGCTAGCCCAAATCAAACAAGCCAAACTATGGCACCCTTACCAAAAGAGAGAGTAACCATTAATCCACCCTTTTCAAATTCAGGCTTAGATTGTTGTGGGCCTTTCTTAATAAAGTATAAAAACCAAAGAAAGGGTGTTTGTCAAAAGAATTGTGTTTGTGTATTTGTTTGCCTTGTGACTCAGGCAGTTAATTTTGAAATGATTACAGAGTTATCGGCTGAAGCCATGATAGCCTGTTTAAAGAGATTTTTTGCACGCAGAGGTTTGGCAGCTCATCTTTTTTCTGATAATGGCAGTAACTTTCAAGGTGCTGCTTCCGAAATAAATGAAGTATTTGCCTTATTTAAAAATGCTAATGTAATGAATTATTTGTGTTCTGAAGGTGTGTCATGGAGCTTTATCCCTCCACAGTCACCTAATTTGGGGGACTCTGGGAAGCGGGGGTAATGTCTTTCAAACACCATTTCAAAAGAGTGGTAGGTGAACATAAACTTACATTTGAGAAATTTTTAACGGTGAGCAACCAAATCGAAGCAATTTTAAACAGCCGACCTCTGACACCACTTTCATCTGAACCTAATGTTTATCATGTTATAACTCCAGGGCATTTTTTAATCGGTACGCCACTTAACGATTTATCTGAGATTGACTTATCACGTGTAGAAACTAATAGATTGACAAAATGGCAACTATTAACAAAAATGGTTCAAACTATTTGGAAAAAATGGACCAGAGATTACTTAAATAACTTACATCAGAGGTCGAAGTGGCACATAAGTAATAATGATATTAAAACAAACATGGTTGTGCTATTAAAAGAAAACAACTTACCAGTATGTACCTGGGTAATTGGTAGGATAGAAAGTGTCATTCGTGGGAATGATGGCAATATAAGAATAGTTTTAGTAAAAACGCCTAAAGGCATTTATAAGAGAAGTATTTCTAGTGTAGCAATTTTACCTATTTCAGATAATGTTATGGAAGCTTGATAAATTTTGTTATTGTATAATTATTATTGAATTTGATATTTTATTAGTATATTCTGGTTATATATATATATTGTGTTATTTTCATTGTATCTATTGTGTGTAAATGAAATTGTATATCATTAACATTGTAAGTTGTTGAAACCTTTGGGTTTCAAGGTGAGGAGTGTATTTGCTCCTATTTGTAAAACGGTAAAGTGGCGCCAGGTGGGCGCCAAAGTAATTGTTTTGTTTTTTCTTTCCGTCGGTTGTGTCGTCAGAGTTTGTTCGGCACCTGCGAGTGCAGGACGTAATGTCCGATTAATAAATATTAATTTGTGAAAAACGAAGTGTGTTTTTATGGTGTCGACTTCAGCTGGCTAGAATAATATTTGGAGAGTCAGAATCTGTATTTTAAAGAAGATTTTTGCTTTGCCCTTACAAGCAGCATTATTTCAAATATGATGCTTGAAGGAGTATCATTTCGAGTGAACAAAAACAGCAAAACAATAGTTCCTCTAAACGCGTGCTGCATTTTATAATATTATCCGATTTTAATGATTTGAAATGGATTTAACATATGATAGTATGTACTTTATTTGCATGTATTACAAAATTTATACTAAGCACATAAAAATTAAGTCATTGTCATTTTTTATATAAAATTTAAGAAAAAATTTTATTTTTTTGTTTTTACACATCAAAAAGTTTAAATGTTCTACAGTATTGCGCAACGAAATTTAATGGAAATAATAACCTGGGCTATTGTCTAATGATTCATAAAAAACCAGCTGCCAAAAACTGCCATTCTGCATTTCACGCATATTTTAGTAATCGCAAGTAAAAATGCCACTTTTTCGACCGCTTCAAAAATTTTTAAATTGACTACTTTTCGCATAATTTAGCTGATACATATTTTTCAATCAATTTTTTAAAAGTTTATTACATATTATATTGTAAATAAGTACTATAATCATAAGATTAAATTAATTTGATAAGTAAGCTTAGTAATGAAAAAATGAAAATAATTCTCTATTATTGATCCGGTAGAATAACATTTTCTTATCTTTATAGGTAGTAATTTTGTTTGTTCTATTGTAATTAGAAGAATTATTTTGTCAATGGCAATATTTGCTAGATGAAACTACTGAGTGTATTTCATTAATGCGTCACTAATGCAAAATATCATTATGAATATCATTTTCACCTATATTAATAATTTGGATTTCATTTGCAAGTGAGGATGTGATGGCACATATATTCTGAGTACATTTAAACAAATATTTAGCTATCAAAATGGCAGGAGGTCAAATATACTTTTCTTCTCTTCCGTACTACTAGAATACATAAATGTTGCGAATAATTCATGAATCGACAATTTGAAAATTCCGAGATCTTGATTTCACTGATTTTATCGGGCCAATCAAGATCAATTTTTCTTTTTCAAGAAATACGGAAGCTACTGTCAATGATTGGGATTGTATTAAACACCAGGGGAATCAACTTATTTCGTTTAATACAATTATTGATACAGAAGAAATAGTCGTTAATAACGAATTAGTGTAATACTCAACGTTGCTACCTATGTCAGACAGCATCAAAACAGCATCTTACCGATATGACATTTTTTATTAAAAGTGGATTGAGATAATTTAGAATTCAGAATATTTACGTTACATGCAAAGATGTTTAGGTCTTACACCTGGCAGACAACTGGATAGAAAAAATGTAAATTTCAATCTGCATGAAAAGAAGAACACAAAAATTGCAAAATAAAATAAACAAACAATATTTCGTTTACAATTAAGATTTCTCGTCGAGAAACTAAATCCTAGATTTGGAAGCACAAATGACGGCAATACAATTCAAAGATTCTTTGAAAACGCAACTATTTGTGCTTATACTGCTTAACGAGCGTATACGAAGATTTGCTTAAACGATTCTATGACATAAGTAATTTCTTGTAGCTATGTCATTTATTTGATAAATTTCGAAGATTTTTCCTTACAAATAGCTCGTAGATTTGAGCTGAACCCCTGGTTCTATATGCCTACTTCAGTACAGAAACTACTTATTAATGACAAAAAATAACATTATCTTCATTTTTTCCAATTTGTCAAATGCCATAAGTTACTCAAGAATCATGCAACAAACTGATCAAAATGCATCGAGAAGATTTATCGCAAAGATGCAGTAGTGAGAAAAAAAAGAAAGATATTTTTACGTTTTTTAATGTGATCAGATACTTTCATTTCCAGTCTAGGTAAATTATCGTAGAAGAAATTAAAATCATTGAGTCACAGGATCTTCCAATACCGCCAACAAGTTCTGCTAACTATTTCGACACTTTGACATCTGAAGAATCTTTTTATTATACTACAGTTGATTAGTAAGGTTTCTGGAATATATTTTCGTTTTTATTTTAATAATATAAAAATTAAATAGTCTAATATTTTATTTCCATTAACGTACTTAAATTTCGAATAAAATTCTTGGTTTTTTGAAAATTCCTTTTTAAGTTTACCTCGAAATTTTAAATTTTACTTGAATCTAATTGTTTTTACTTTTAATCTGCAATTTTATTTATTTATTTATTTTAAAGTTTAACTTGTGAATCCTAATTAGCATCCTGAAAAATTCCATACAAATTGAAAAACTTTCGAAACATTTTAATTTTTTCCGCCATATTGTATCCACCATTTTTCTTAATTTTAACTTTGTATTCTTACTTAGAATCTTAAAAACACCTGTATACGAATTTTCGTACAATTTGAATAACATTTTGATATTTTGGTCAGCTTTTCGGGATTTTGCCCCCCTGTGCGTTCGGAGGAAAACACTTCCAGAAACTTTTGGTATATTTCCACCGATCATGTCCCCTAGACCCCAAAACCACCCTACTTTCAAATGTTATATGTATATATGACGAGTCCAGAAGCCAAGGGTTACAAGTGACAAAATTTAGATTTCGAGTAAATTGAGTTCAAAGTTAAACATCAATTGTGATTCAACGAATTGAGATACGAAAAATTTCCCTACTTCTTAGTGATCTTTGAACTCTTATTTCAATAATTGTTTTAAAAAAAGTGGAATACAATTTTTCTTTTATTTATAACTAAGCAATGGTTATCGTCATTCGGCACTTGTGCCCCTTGGCTTCCAAGCAATAATGAAAACTGCTTGAAGCTAAAGAGTACAGGTGCCAAATGAACACATAAAATGAAAAATTATTAAATAAAAAGTTGTATTTATGAAAAAAATTAAGAACAATGTTGATACAAATAAGTGAAAGGACAAAATTTTGTTTTAATATAGATTCTAAAAAAGGAAAAATTATGAAATAAAAAAATGAATTTACGAAAAATTTATGAACAATGTTGATATAAATAAATGAAAGGAAAAACTTTGTTCTAATATAAGTTTTAAAATTTTATTATTAGTTTAGAAACATTGCAATTTATATTTTTTAACACTTAGCAACAAAGTTGAAAAGTAAATATGATTTTGGTTTGTCAGTCCGTCTGTCAGCGCCCTAACTCTCGTAAATATATTCGGATAGCCTTGAAAGTTTTGGGAATTATTCATTTTTACCTCAACACAAACCTATTGCAAATGAAGTTTCTAACACGATTAGTTTATTTACATGGACAATCAAACGTTTTTCATTACATTACAGTTTATGGGGAAAATCTTTTTAAATGAATCTGAAAGATGTTACACCTTGTCACATATTAAAATTTATATGTATTTACGAATTGTACTAAAATAAACATTTTATAAAATCTGAGGTGAAAAGAATACTTAATATTTACATACAGAACCATACAAAAGATTTACATTACCTAATGATAAAAAGGGAATTGTTTGTGACTTATTTTATTTATATTACAATTTTCACGTGTAATAAAATTCATATATATCGCTGAGGCTTAATATAAGTTATTTCGCATATAATACGTAGTACACAGTATTTACAGGGACACAAAAAAAGATATCAAATTGTATATTCTGTCCGAAGTACGGTATATATTATCAATGATGATTGATGGATGGACGAAATGCGATTTTAATTATGAATTGCACTTTGAAGTTTCACTAAACTTATACATGTTATATAACATGTATAAATGCTATAGTTCATATACAATGTTATACAAATACTAGTTGGATGTGCCAATCCCAAAACTTTCTTCTATCTCATACCTACATTTTAATATTAAAAAAAAATAGTTACTCATTTTAATGCTTTAATAATTTAAATTCAATACCATACCAACTTTGATTTTTAATCGGAGTAAAAATGAATTTCCGTCTGTGCACGAGCCGATGGACAATAGAATGATAGGCAGATTTTTTTTTCAAAATCAGGGAGGATCTACTTGCGTTAGCAAAAAATAATCATATACAAAAAAATTTAGTTCAGTTCTAGAACTAAAAACAAAATTCATACACTTTTATGTGGTGCAATGTTGAATATGCCATAAAACTCGCTATTGCAGCGCCGCCTTCCGGCGGATTTTTTTCAGATTCAGGGCGATCCAACTAACCATAGCCATACACTTACGCAAAAAATTTTGTTCAATTCGATGCATAACTTCACGTACTTTTAGTCGGTAATATATTGTAAATGGCACAAAAATCGCGATTGCAGCGCCCCCTTCCGATGGATGTTTTTCAAATTCAGGGAGGACCAACTAGCCATAGTCATACACATACACAAAAAATTTGGTTCTATTCGATGCATAACTCCATATACTTTTGGCCGGTAAAATATTGAAAATAGCACAAAAATCGCGATTGTACCGCCCCCTTCCGGCGAAATATTTTCAACTTCACGGAGGACCAACTAGCCATAGTCATACACTTACATAAAAAATTTGGTTCAATTCGATGCATTATTTCATATACTTTTGGTCGGTACAATATTGAAAATGGCACAAAATCGCGATTGCAGCGCCCCCTTCCGGCGGAATATTTCAAAACTGAAGGAGGACCTGCTTGCCATAGCCAAAAATATTCACAAAAAATTTGGTTCAATTCTATGCATAACTTCATACACTTTTTGATGGTAGAATGACGACATACACACAGACACACACACAGATACACGGACAGACAGACATTTTGTAAAAAAAAATTTTTTTTGAATCTCTGACCCCTAAAACGTATAAATCTGTCGAAAACCAAAAGTCGAAAAAAATTTCGATTACAATACATTCTTCTATTGAAGATAGAAGAAAGTAGTACTCGTTATTATTTTTTTCTAAATATATCAAACTATATTGTTAATCCATAACAATAATAAAAAAAAACTACTCTTAGTAGTATCACAGCATAAGACCATTTAAACTCACTATGATAAATTCAAGAGACATAGAAGAAAAACACTTCTTATCTATTCAACATTTTAATCGACAACTGACTACATCATTTAATAACATGATGATATCATGACGTCACAGAATTAAAACAAAGTGGGTACAGTGGCGTCAATCTCTCGGCATTTCAGAATTAAATTATAAACATATAAAAAGCAATATATTACACTTAATGTTTTAAGAAATTATTACTATATAAATAAATCTTATTTAATGATAAAGAAAATGATTATTATTGCAATAAATCTTTTTTAATGATTTAGGAAATTACATTAGTTTTGATTGATTTCTTATATTAAATGAGTATGTTAAATGATTCTGCTAAATTATTATGTTAAATTATTAAATTAAATTAATAATGTTACCGATAACACTCGTAAAGGTTACAGAATATGAGCGTACTTTACTTAAAGAGTGCTTTTAAATAAGTCATGTATTTTAATGCTGAACTTCATTCAGTTTACTAAGGAATGCTTGTAAAATTTAGATAAAATGATATACAGGATCACTCACAAAATTTTATACATGGTCATCGATGGATGTTAATGTCTGAAAATGTAATTTCAGTAGTCTTAAGTGTGTTTTAGTTCTAAGTAAATTTCAGCTAAATACTGGCTTATAATAAAGGTTCAAGATAAACTACAGAATGAATAAAAGTATACAAGTATGCGTCCATCTATTAGTATAAAGTGCTGAAAGTGAAATTTCATACTATTATGCGTTTTCTTGCTAAACTAATTTTTCCCGTTATAAAGTACATATCAACCGACTGATAAAACATCTGGGCTGCTCAAAAGGATCAGAATACATATTTGACAATGGACTGTAACTCTTTATTACCCTAAATAGCAAAAAGTTTTAAAGATTTGAGGTTGCGTTGGAAAGTGCTCATAATCTATGCTTAACGCATGATTTTCTTACTTGATAACAGTTAAAATGCATTTATTTAATGCATAAAAAAGCAAATGGTTTTGTATGTCATTGGTCGCGCTTCTGCTTTATAGACGTGAACGGACACAACTGTACTTATACCCCTTCGCCTCCAAACGTTTCACTGTTTTGGGAAAGAGGTTAAGTAACTGACCCCTGTAGCTCAGTACATAATGAAAAAAAAACACTCTTAACTCTTTACCTACAAATAAATAGACATATTTTCAGATAGCCTGTGCACTTAACTCAATTTTTTCAATTTTGTCACTTATACCCCTTGGCTTCTTGCTCCTCATAATAACCATATATATAACCATATATATATATATCTGATTTTTGTCATGCTATAACTATCGTATTTACGAACCGATTTGAATGAAACTTGCCATATACATAGTACATACAAATGTCTCGACCGAGTTCGTTGATCAGCATCATCCGCCATCTTGTTTGAAAATCTCGGCCGTTTAACTTTTTTTATTTAAAATTTAAAATTAAATGCAAAAAAATAAAAAGTAAAAAAAAAATATATTTTTCTTTTATGTGGTAGTACTTTTTATTTTGTCTATATCTTAAAAAATGATTGAGTTATAGTACTTTGAATTTCTCTTATCGCTGACGTTTTGAAGCTATCTAATTTCTGTCTCATGATAACACGCGTATTTATGAATACATTTGGATGTAACTTGGTGTGTACATAGTACATAATGAGGCCTAGACCGAGTTCATTAGCCAGTTCTATCCGCCATCTTGTTTTGAAATGGTGGCCATTTAATTTTTTTTAATTAAAATTTAAAATTAGGTACAAAAAAGAAGAAAAAGAAATCGAAAAAGATTTTTCGTTTATGTATTTGATTTTGATTCAACGATTCCAGAGCATTTTTGTTTCGTCTGTATCTTAAAAATGGCTGAGTTATAGCACTTTTAATTTCTAGTGTTGCTCACATTTTGAAATGATCTGATTTTCGTCACTGGATAACAAGCGTATTTATAAACCGATTGGAATGAAACTTGAAGCGCACAAAGTACATACTGATGTCTGGAACGAGTTCGCTGGCCAGTTTCATCCGCTATATTGTTTCAAAATGGTGGAATATTAATTTTTTTAAATTAAAATTTTAAAATTAGATGCAAAAAAGTAAGAAACTGGAAAAGATTTTTTTTTGTGTGTGTTTTTGACCTTGATGCAAAAATTCCAGAGCATTTTTAGTTTCATCTATATCTTGAAAAATGGCTGAGTTATAGCACTTTCAATTTCCAGTGTGGTTGACATTTTGAAATGATCTGAAATTTGTCACACAATAATACGCATATTTATAAACTGATTTGGATATAACTCAGTATGTACGTAGTACATACCAAAGGCTTGACCAAGTTCACTTGCCACCTTTAGCCGCCATCTTGCTTCAAAATGTTAGCCATTTAAGTTTGTAAAAATCTTTTAAATGTATAATGATGTACAAAAAAATTTAAAAAAGGTTCTTTCTAAAGTATTTATCTTAATTATTAATTACGGAGTATTTTTTACTTTGTCTTTACCTTAAAAAACGCCTGAGACATAGCAGTTTGAATGTCTAATGTTGGAGACATTTTTTATAAAATCAATTTCCCCACGACGGCACTCGTACATGTTAATCGATTTCGATGTGAGTTTTCATGTGCACATGAATTAAGATTTCGATGAAACTAATTGGTTTGTTTTATCCATCATGTTGGTTTAAAACGGCATACATTTCAGGATATCGTGGAATTTGGCCACACTATAAATCGCTTAAAATAAAACCAGGTTAAATGAAAGATGACTAATTTCTAAAAATTTCCATTAATATTCAGTATTGACAAAAACTAGTATCCAATCTTATATAATCTTGTTCCACTAATTTGAGTTTCGTATGTTTGAATAATATAACTTAATTTAAAATAAATAAGTAAATAAATAAGTATATGAAAGCTACCTCTTCCTCCCGATACTACCGAAAGGACTTTTTTAAAATGAAGCATGTTCCATTTTAAACGCAGATCCATGAATATTATGTAATGTGTACTGTCTAATTTATTAAACAAAAATTAAACTTATTCCAAAAATTTATTTTTTAACCTCCGATTCTCCTTCTACTTTTTTTTGTGTGTGCGTGATAATAAGATTTTAAATCCCAATAATCAATGAAAAACATATTTAAAATATTTCAGAACATTATTAAAATAAATTGTTATAATAAGTAAAAAAAAAAAAAAAATCATTTTTCCCGGAATTTTATAATAGAACAGTTAAATAAAGGTTTTTAATTTATTTATTGAATATGTGTTTTAAATTTTATAAGTTATTTTAAATGAAAAAAAAATGTACAAAGTAAAACATATGTATAGGTATGCAAACATGTGTACAGGTAGGTAGATATGCATAGTGTATAAGATAATGACTAAAATATAATGTACTTGTAAACTTTGTTAATGTTTAAAAAAGTGCTAAAAATGTATTATTCGTAATATTAAGTTATATAGCTCAATATAGGCAGAAATCTGTTAAATATAGATTTTATTTAAATTTCCTGAAGAATAGATATTTACGTATCTAATGCAGGGCCTGATTACTAACGGGGCACTCTCCCACCAGGAAAAAGAAATAAAGAATTTTTCCTTATTCATGACAGTAATCTTGTATGAAAAGGGCGTTTAAAGAAGAAAATTTCTATAAATTTTTTCTGGTGAGAGAGTGCCCCGTTAGTAATCAGGCTCTGATCTAATGTCTAAATCTAGAGTCAAAATGTTCAGTTTAAGAGAATCTTGAAATTTAGTAACAACGTAAAGACCTGTTATTCTGTGCTGCCATCTACTATTTTATTTTAATACTACAAATAACCCAAGAATGAATTTATAAAAAGTGCTATCATCTATTACGTAAAAATGTAACTTTATGTTTATTATTTCGAATGATTATTGCTAAAATTTTCTCCTTTAGATTCCTTGAGATTTCCATCTTTTAGCTCGCAGGCTATCAAAGCCTGGGAGCTTATGTTCCCGTTTGTTCTGTATGAGCGTAACGGGATAACTCATGATAAAAATATCCGATTCACTTGAAATTTAGGATATATGTATATTCTGATAAGGCACTTCTCTGATTAATTTGTGTAGTTCATTCGAAATGCATAACAGAGGGAACGGGGGCTAATGATCCTTCCCTTAATTTATATAAATGGGTTTTTCATGCAGAATTATCAGTTTTCGTTCAAAATTTAGATGTAGGACCATTCTGATGAGACACTTCCGTTATTAGTATTAGGTGTTCATTGGGTAAGTGTAAAGAGGCGGAGCGGGGGGTTCATGCCCCTCCACTTAAATGACATAATTGGTTTTTTCGTGCAGAATTATCAGTTTTTGTTAAAATTTTTATATGATCAATCATATCCCTGATTAGTTTAAGGAGTTCAATGATTAAGTATTAAGCGGTGAAATGGAGAAAGCTGTCCCCCCTTAATTTGTTTTTCGAACGGAATTAACCCTTGAAAATATAAGACTGTAATATACCGTTGGTATGCGTAACCTGTGAGCTCAATGCCATCAGTTTAACTGGGCAATTTTCTTTTTATTATGTATACATGTTTGATGTGACAAAGAAGATGACAAAAAAAAGATATTTCTCATGTTCCATCTTAAAAATAGTTGTACAAATTTTGTGATACAGATTGGAAAAAAAATCTTACTAAATGGATTAATAGTGTTAAAAACTTACTTTGGCCTAAAAAACATAACACATTTGCATAACAATGCTTAACTAACGGCAAAAGAGTTTGTTGATCTAAAAAATCTGTCCGTTCGTCTGTTAGTGCATAAAAAAGCAAAAACTACCCGACCGAATCGTTTGAAATTTAAAAGGTATAATTATTACATAATTTTTGCGAATCCTTTCCAATTTTATGAAAATCACATGTATCGTTCAATTACAGGAACTATCAAAAATACTCATTGCTGAGTTACTGGTTACTTCCTGTATAATAAAAAGCAGAAAGTACTTACAGGGACACACACACAACAAATTGTGATACTATATAGACCGTTCGGCGGCGACACGAATGACTACGTCATCGAGTTACGGGATGAAATCATGATGTAAGAAAAGATTATTAGGTGTAGATTAAGGAATGACTGGTCTGCCTCGTCATTTCTTAGTACGATATGAGCAACAGCGGGCGCCAACTCGCCATTTTTGCGTCACTTTCACGTCATCGAGTTACGGGATGAAATTGGTGCCAAATTAAAGGTAAAATAAAGTATTTTAAGAATATTTCGGTCTGCCTGCGCATATCCTGGTACAAACCCTCGGCAGACTGAAATTTATAACAAAAAATGACGTTATAATGTGAAATTCAACATGACTACGTCATCGAGTTACGGGGCGAAATCATGATGTAGGACAAGATTATGAGGTGTAGATTAAGGAATGACTGGTCTGCCTCGTAATTTCTTGGTACGGTATGAGTAACAGCGGGCGCCAAATCGCCACTTTGGCGTCACTTTCACGTCATCGAGTTACGGGATGAAATTGGTGCCAAATTAAAGGTAAAATAAAGTATTTTAAGAATACTTCGGTTTGCCTGCGCATGTCCTGGTACAAATAGTCTGAAGACTGAAATTTATAACACAAAGGCGTCATAATATACAATTCATGATATGCCGAATCGGTCGTTTTCTCGCTTACTAATAAGAATCTTTTCCTAAACCATCAAATTAGCGTGAAAGTCGATTGCGAAAATAAGTAATGTAAAATAGGTCTTTAGAAATTTGTATTGTACATTATGAAGCATAATTTGTTATAAATTTCAGTCTGCCGAGGGTTTGTACCAGGATATGCGCAGGCAAACCGAAATATTTTTAAAATACTTTATTTTACCTTTAATTTTCCACCAATTTCATTCCGTAACTCGATGGCGTGAAAGTGACGCCAAAATGGCGAGTTGGCGCCCGCTGTTACTCATACCGTACCAAGAAATGACGAGTCAGACCAGTCATTCCTTAATCTACACCTAATAATCTTGTCCTACATCATGATTTCATCCCGTAACTCGATGACGTAGTCATGTTGAATTTTACATTATAACGTCATTTTTTGTTTTAAATTTCAGTCTGCCGAGGGTTTGTACCAGGATATGCGCAGATATACCGACATATTCTTAAAATACTTTATTTTACCCTTAATTTGGCACCAATTTCATCCCGTAACTCGATGTTGTGAAAGTGACGCCAAAATGGCGAGTTGGCGCCCGCTGTTACTCATATCGTACCAAGAAATGTCGAGGCCGACCAGTCATTCCTTAATCTACACCTAATAATTTTGTCCTACATCATGATTTCATCCCGTAACTCGATGACGTAGTCATTTGTGTCGCCTCCGCCCGCTGTAATACTGCATCTGAAGTATTGTTTACTATTCACTAAAATATGAATATTTTTAAAATGTTGTTATTGTACCAGCGCACCTCATTTGCTACGTGTGACGTGCGATTTTCGATATTTATTATTATTGTACAGATTTAAAAAAAAGTTTTTGAATAGTATTATTTACTTTATTCTTCAACAGATTAATTAAGTTGAAAATTAAAAATCGAAAAGAGTGACAGATACTTGTATAAAACGAAAACAATTTAATTTAACCAATTAACGGGTTCCGGGACACATTTCAAACTATTTTTTATTTAATGAATTAAAATTTTAAAACTTCTTGTGATGGTTCACCATACAAAATTTAAACAAAATCACGCTGTAAAACTTCCTAAATATATATTTGCTTAATTTAAGATTCATTTTAATAAGTTTGATAACTAAAAAGTGCTACACTTCTAAATATTATTTATAGGATTTCTCTTCTTTATTATTTACCGGGTAGTCCTGAAATGACTGACAAATTTGAAAATTCAATAACTTGCAATGGAGACAGATATATATTTTTAAAAAAGTCCCGTAGGAAATTTATTTATAATATCAGGGGTTTTTATTGTAATTTACAACCATAACTCCCATACAACAGATCAATCCTCCCGCATATGAGGAGCCTTGATCCATTATTTTTTCAAGATTAGTTTGGTTTGGTTTATTTTTGCCGTCCGATTATCTACGCTAGGGATATAGGACAAGGGGGGAGTGCCCTTCGTGGGGGTCTTTCTAAGGGAACCTAACCCGTATTTACGCAAGGTTCGAAGAAAACCACGAAAACTCCGAACGGTTAGGCCGACAGCCGCGATTGGGTTCGAACCCAGCACCTGCCGTCTACCAGTTGAGAGGTCCGTACCTCTCGGCCACTGGTGGGGCTTTTCAAGATTAAATTCAATCAATTTTTAAGTTTCTTCTCTATTACATTTATGTCGTAATTTTAATTTGATAAATAATTGTAAAACAAATAAAATGTGTATGTAATTTTATAGTTGGCTTAAGGTTAAAAAAAAAATGTTAAAAAAGGGTCAAACATCCCTAGTCTCCCCTAAATAAAAATATCACATTACCAAATTTAAAATTGTGTATTTTGTTAATAAGTTCTTTCCATTATTCAGTAATATATGGATATAAAATTATTCATATAACTTGTGTACAGTTCTTTTGTTTTTAATGAGAAAAGTCTCTTATTTTCAATGAACACAGAAATACATTTGTATGAAATTAAACGTAAAAAATTTAAATTATCTCTTCCACTTTTGTATTATTTTTTATAGAAACAATCTCAAATAAATTCCTCACAGACATATGATAACATATGAGGGATACATAAATCCCTTAGAATTGTGTGTATGGAAAATGCAAGTAAAAATATCACACTACATAAATTAAATTTTATGTATTGTTTATAAATCATTTTCAAATTCAGGTATTGTAAGAAATCGAAATATATCACAAAACAGTTATTTTGTAACACAATCAAACTGATGGTAAAGTTACCATGCGAATTAAATATTTCCAACAAAACGAAAAAATTCCCGAGTTGGGAATCGAACCCAGATCCTTGGCTTACAGGGCAAATGCCTTACCGTTTTAGCTAACTAGGACGATAACCAGCGAGAATGTTTCGTTCAGATTACCTTATTATATATATAAAATCTCTCCGTGTATAACAATTCCGGGGTCAACCCATCCACGAGAAAAAACACTTATTGTGACCAATGACAAATTCCATTGGGAAAAGTTATCTCCGATTTTAAAGCCTATAAATTTTTTGTCCAATGCGAACGTTCCAGAGTCGTAATAGAGCGTTCTCATTTGTCAGATTTACAATTTGATCTGTAAAAGACGTCACTGCATTTTACTGTGCTTTGAAATCTTTTCCCTATTTCAAACTCAATATTCACACTGTTAAAAATTTGCTCATTTGCTGCAGCATCACTCCACCGCTTTTATAGAAAACGATTACTTTGCTGTGTTATGGAGCATTCTCACAGTTCATAAAAGAGACATTCTATAAAAGTTGTGGAGTTTCGCTGCAATAAATGGGTCAAATTTTTAGCAGTACACTGTTAAAAATTTGACCCTTTTGCTGCATCATCACTGCCCAGTTTTAATAGAATAGACTATAAGTAACACACACAAAGTAACCGTTTTCTATAAAAGTGTTGGGGTGATGCTGCAGCAATTGTTAAAAATTTGACCCATTTGCTGCAGCGTCACTCCACAACTTTTATATAAAGCGGTTACTTTACTGTGATATGGAGCATTCTCGTTGGTCATAAAACAGATATTCTATAAAAGCTGTAGAGTGACGCTGCAACAAATGGGTCAAATTTTTAAGAGTGTAATATGGTAAAGTAATCATTTTCTATAAAAGCTGTGTAATGACGATGCAGCAAAACAGTCAAATTTTTAACAGTGTTTAATTAAAACTTATGTAAGAAAAGCGAAGGTGCGTTTTAAATACAATATTGTTAGAATTTTTATGTTTGTGTTGCTTTATTTATTAATTTTATTTTTCATTTATTTTTTTTTTTTTTTACAGCCTTGAATGACTGCATTGTCACATAACGAATCACGATTGTTCACTCTTTATTGTTGACATTTGTCGATCTTATAAAGTATTTTCTTTTAAGTATTAGCTGATGGTATACAATAGTTAATTCACAACTGTTTTAAAATAGCATTATTAGTGCATGTTTTGCATTATTATAGCATGATAATTTTCATGCTTTTTGTGAAATAATTACTGTAATTTTGTGAGTGAAATTCATTTAGCTGCATATTCTATGCCATTATTTTACCCATCAATTAATAATTTGGCTACCCTCTCATATTGGTCTGGAAATGGCCATATTTTTTTTTATGTATTTTGGATATTTTTATTATTTTCTCTCAGTATTTTAAAATATTTTTGGCTGTAGTTTCACAATGAATTTTTTTATAATTGATATTTTACCTTACTTTATTCTTTTAAAATTTATGCATTTACCATTTGTACATTACAATCCCACCCCATCCACCAGATAGTTTTGTTATAGTTTTAAATGCAGATTTCTATTGATTTTTTTTTTTTTAGATTTTTCTCTCATGTTCAATCTTTGTATTTTTCAAAATTTTTTAAGCCTAAAGTGCTATGATTGACCAAAGTTGTTGCAATGTTTTATCATTCTTTTAAAAATGGAAACACGTCATTTTGACGGGCTATCTTCTAGTTGATAATAATATCTCCTCTGCTATTTAGACAGCTCAACCTGATAAAACTCAGGTAATGGAACGCCACATAAACGATCGATATGTAGATAAACTGATATTTTTAACACAAACTGATTGAGAGAATCATTATACAAATTGAATATTTCAAACAGAGGAAAAAAATTCCTAGGCTGGAAATGGAACCCAGATCCTTGTATTACAGGACCAATGCTGTAACTTTTTTTCGCTCATTTGGAAATACTCAATTCATATGATAACTTTAAAAAATCAGTTTGATTGTCTTAAAAATAGCAGTTTACTTTCGTATCTATCGTTTATACACTCTCAAAAAAATTCCTTCTTTTCACAGAAAATGTACTGACAGCACTGCTGCCAGTAATTGTCTGTAGATTGACGAATATCCGTTTATTTTTTTCTCTGTCAAAAGAGTTAAAATATCCGTCATTTAAAAAAAGTTTGGAAAAGGTAACTGTGTCGGTCGTGAGGATCGAACTCACTAGCCCAGCATTGGAAGGCGAGCACGCTGCCTCAGCGCCACGGTTTTACATAACGAAAGTGAATTAAAGTAGAACAGCTCATTTCATATGAGTGTGGTTTGGTCTATTTTATTAAAAAGCTTTTAATGTTGAAGTCAATTTCGGGAAGATTTCATCTTTAATGAAATGGCTGGGGTTTTTTATACGTTTATATTAGAATAGTATAAAAATGTGAATTTTAAGTATGTATTTACGTAGATTGCTAGAGGAAAAATATAGATGTTATATTTTTATTCGATAAGATTTTTTTCAATAATATTAATTTTTTTTTTGCTTTTTATTTTTCAATTAAAATATCTTTTAAATGTGATCACTTAAAGTATATTTTAAATGCGAATATTTATTATATAAATAACTTAAGTAAATTCAACTTTATTCAACTTATCCAACTTTGAATAACAAATTGTGAGAATTTTTGAATGAATGAAGAAAGTAATTGATATTTATTTTTAAATACGAAAACTTTTTTTTCTTTTTAAACTAAATTATACATTTTAATCTATAGAATATTTTGTTTTTCATTTAAAAAATAAATTCGAATTTATTACTAACAGACCCAATACGCATGCGTGCTAGAAATAAACGGAATCTCTTCCTCATTTTTCGACGTTACGAATGAATTCACGGATCAAATACGTTTTCTGGTAGTACAGAAATTGTTTGTGAAAAAATAAGGATAACTTAGTGTATATTAACGAATTTTTCTGACAGTGTATGGCGTTCTTATACTTGCAGTTTATTTCGTGGAACTGTCAAAATGATAGGCGAGATGTTATTACCAATAAGTTTATCTGAGCAAAACATAATCACTGGCTGTCCGCTTAGTTAATTAAAACGGTAAAGCACTGGCCCTGTACGCGCAAGATCTGGGTTCGATTCCCAGCCTGGGATTTTTATCGCTCAATTGGAAATATTCAATTCGTATGCATTGTAATTTGAATATCTCATTTTTTAACCTCAAAACTGATTTGAATTTAGAAGAGCAGTTTGCTTGATCAATTGCTTAAAGTTTTTTGACGCCACTTTAAGGCCCCACACAAGGCACAGGAAAAGACCCGGATGATAAAAGTCTATGGGAGCGTTCTTTTCAAATATTTCGCTCAAATTTTAATATTTTTACATGATTTTTTTCCACAAGATAACTGAGGAAGATCAACAAGCGGCCTAGTTTCTACTTTCTAAGTTTTGGTTTCAGATTTTCTTTTAATATACTTTAACTTTCGAAACCGGTTTAAACCGGTTC